>CM066032.1:1281066765-1281707321 GCA_033557465.1 Ichthyophis bannanicus
ACCTGGCGGATAAGAAGAATGCTTCTTTTTGCTTTTTACCTTCCTCATTGCTGATTCCACTACAATGGAATGATGGGGAAGTTGAGCCTTTTGAAACCCTGGAGAGGGGGGCACCTGATACAGAAGATCAGTTGCTGTAGAAGGTGAGGAAACCCTTAAAGGTGTTTCCCATATTCTCAGAAGAAGATCCTGCAAAGAATGATGTAAAGGAAGCATTATATTTTCCTTTTCCCCAAAAGAGCCTTGTGTAGGATCATAGCCAGGGAGAGGAATAGCAAGGAATGTAGCCATGTCAAGGAGAAATTTCTGAAAAGAAGGATCTCCAATGAGAACCATCCCTGGACAGGCTAAAGTTGAAGAACTAGCCTGGGTACCGGAGGATGTACTGGTGCGGTGCAGAAAAGGAGCCCTAATGGAGGGATACTGGTACTGGCGGTTATGACTTGAGACAGTCAGTACTGCATCGTCCATGCTGGGTATCGACTCCAAACTAGGTATAGAAAGGAGCGATCCTGGTGAAAAAGGCATGGAAGTAGTTGGTCCTGATGTTACTGCAGGAACCGGCATCGATACCGATACCGGTAGCTGTGCCGGAATCGGAGGCGATACCGACATCGAAGCAGTCATCGGAGGCTGCTCAAGCGGTACCGAGGCAACCAAAAACTCTTGGTGAGTAAGAGTAGTTACTCACCTGTAACAGGTGTTCTCCAGGAGCAGCAGGAATCAGTCCTCACTTATGGGTGACGTCGGCGCCGACGGAGCTCTCGCGGAGCAATTTTCCCCAGCTTTCGAAGAAAGCCTTTGGGAATTGCAGCGCGCATGCGCGGTCCCCTTCCCGCTCAAGGGTGCCATCTTGCTCAGTCGGATGACATAGCGAAAAGACAGCAAAAAAAGTTAGCAGAAACATGTAATAAGAATGACTGCAACTCCAAGGGGAGGAGGGAGGGTAGTGAGGACTGATTCCTGCTGCTCCTGGAGAACACCTGTTACAGGTGAGTAACTACTCTTTCTCCAGGACCAAGCAGGAAGTCAGTCCTCACTTATGGGACTCCCAAGCTTAAGGCTACCGGAGACCTCAAGCCAAAAAATGAGCTCCCTCAAGCTCAACAGTACAGAAGGAAGGAATCTTCTCTGAATACGAATCCGGCCGGTAGCCCAACACCAGTGCCGGAGGGTAGGAGTTGCCTAGACCTCAAAGAGATTGTGGAGGACTGCCTGTCCGAAAGCACTGTCCCTGCGGGACTCCCTCTCCAGGCAGTAATGAGCTTGAAGGTCTGGCTTGAAGACCAAGTAGCTTGAAGGTCTGGCTTGAAGACCAAGTAGCGGCCCCGCAGATGTCTGCCAACGGAACAGAGCGGAGATGAGCCACTGACGCAGCCTTCGCCCTGACATGGTGAGCCGTGACTCGACTCTCTAAGGAGAGGCCGGCTGCCCCATAAGCCCAGGCGATACAGTCAGCCACCCAGATGGACAAAGTACGCTTAGAGACGGGTACCCCCAACCGATTGGGGTCAAAAGATACAAAAAGCTGGACAGCTTTCCTATGCTCTCGCGTATGGTCAAGATAGAAGGATAAGGCTCTTCTACAGTCCAGGGTGTGCAGAACAGTTTCAGCTCGGCTGGTATGCGACCTGGGATAGAAGGTCGGAAGAACCACCTCTTGATTGATGTGAAAAGTGGAGACCACCTTTGGGAGAAACTTAGGGTGAGTCCGTAAGACCACCCTATTCTTGTAGAACCTAGTGTATGGGGGCTCCGACACTAGGGCCTGTAGCTCACTAACACACCTAGCTGAGGTAAGGGCTACCAAGAAGAGAGTTTTCCAGGAGAGGAAACAAAGAGGGCAGGTAGCCATGGGCTCAAAAGGCGGACAGGTAAGCCTTTGCAAGACCACATTGAGATCCCAGTCAGGAGCTGGAGGGCGTAACGGAGGCTTAAGCAGAAGGCGGCCCCTGAGAAAACGCGCCACCAAGGGGTGCGAGGAAAGAGGCTGGCCCTCCACCGGCGAATGATGTGCAGAGAGAGCACTGAGGTGGACCCTGACAGAGTTGGATTTGAGGCCCAGATCGGAGAGGTGAAGCAAATACTGCAGTACCACCGATACTAAGCAGGCGAAGGGGTCCTCAGAACGCTGAGAACACCAGACCGAGAAGCGACGCCATTTAAGGGCGTAAGATTTCCGGGTGGAAGGTCGCCGAGACGCCAGGACGACAGCTTCCACCTCCGGAGGAAGCAGGAGCAGAGCTAGGACTACCCTTTTAGCAGCCAGGCCATCAGATGAAGGGCCCGGAGGTTGGGGTGCAGGAGAGTACCCTGATCCTGGGTCAGGAGATCGGGCTGAAACCCCAGAGGAAGGGGGTGTCCACCGCTAGCTGTAGGAGTAGAGGGAACCAGGGTTGTCTCGGCCACCTGGGCGCCACCAGGATCACGGAGGCCCTGTCCTGGACAACTTTGAACAGCGTCCGGGACACAAGTGGCGTGGGAGGAAAGGCATACAGTAGGCCCGTAGACCACGAGATGAGGAAAGCATCCGGCGCTACTCTGAGAGGATGCGGGTGCCGGGAGCAGAACCTGGGAAGTTGCCGGTTGAGAGGACTGGCAAAGAGATCCACGGTGGGGAGGCCCCACCGGCGGAAGATCCGCTGGACAACTACGGGGTTCAACCTCCATTCGTGCGGCTGCAGAATCCGGCTCAGTTTGTCGGCCAGGCAATTTTCCTGCCCGGGCAGGTAAACAGCCTTGAGGAGGATGTCGTGGTCGACTGCCCAAGAGCACAGTCTCCGAGCCTCCTGACATAGAAGGAGGGAGCCCGTGCCCCCCTGTTTGTTCACGTAGAACATGGCAACCTGATTGTCCGTCTGTACCAGCACAGACCGACGAGAAGTGAGGTGAGAGAAGGTCCGCAGAGCTAGGTGGATCGCCCGCAGCTCCAGGAAGTTTATCTGCTGAGCAGCCTCCCAAGGTGTCCAAAGGCCTTGAGTGCATGTTCCCTGGCAATGCGCTCCCCATCCCAGGAGAGAGGCATCTGTCGTTAGCACTTGGGAAGGTGGAGGAGACTGAAAGGTCATGCCGAGTACCAGATTGGGCAGGTGAAGCCACCATTGCAGAGAGGAGACCAGGCGGTCGGAGATCTGTATTAAGTCCATCAGTCTCCCTGTGGCCTGATGCCATTGAGTGCGAAGGCTCCACTGAGCCGGTCTCATATGTAGACGGGCATTCGGAGTGACATGGACCGTGGAGGCCATATGACCGAGCAGTTGCAGGAATTGTCTGGCAGAGACCGGTGACGCGCTGTGGAACCTGCCGGCCAGAGCTATGAGCCTGTTGGCCCGTTCCAGAGGCAAGAAGGCACGAGCCTGCAGAGTGTCCAGCCGTGCTCCTATGAAGTCGAGATCCTGAGAGGGGAGCAAAGTGGACTTTTCGAAGTTTATGACGAAGCCCAAGTGCTGAAGCAGGGCCACTGTGCGTTGAGTGGCCTGAGTGACCTCTAGGGAAGACTGTGCCCGGATGAGCCAGTCGTCCAGGTAGGGGAAGACGAAGAGGCCTTGAAGCCTCAGGAAGGCTGCCACCACTGCCAGGTATTTCGTGAACACCCTGGGAGCGGAGGAGAGGCCAAAGGGCAGTACACGGTACTGATAATGATTCCCTGCCACCACAAATCTTAGATATTGTCGGTGGTCCGGATGAATAAGGATGTGAGTATAAGCATTCTTTAGATCCAAGGAGCATAGCCAATCTCCCTGCTGGAGGTAGCGCAGTAGGATTCCAAGGGTAAGCATCTTGAACTTTTTCCGCTGCAGGAACTTGTTGAGGTTGCTTAAGTCCAGGATGGGTCTGAGGTCTCCTGTTCTTTTTGGTATCAGGAAGTACCTCGAGTAAAACCCGTGACCCCACAGGTGTTGGGGCAATGGCTCCACAGCCTGTTCCTGAAGCAGACTTTGCAGCTCCTGAAGGAGTAAGTCCCTGTGCAGAGTGGGTCTTGGAGGCTCCCCTGGAAAGTTGGGGGGGGGGGGCACCTGGTGAAAATGTAAGAGGTAGCCCTTTAGAACCACCTGCAGCACCCAGGAATCGGATGTTATGGCTGACCACCTGTGGGAAAAGTGGGTCAGCCAGCCCCACGTGCTGAGCGAAGGCCGCGGAGGGGGAGAGGCTATGCCAGCATAGTCAAAAACCCCCACCCTGCTGAGCAGGGGCCTGTGTAGTGGGCTTGGGGGCCTTCTGCCTACGGGACCCATTACCCTGTCCCTTAGCCTGCTGACCCTGATGGGGAGCTGCTGAGGCTTGATATTGAGGGTGGTGTTGTTTATAGGCAGACACCTTCCTCGGGTAAAAGGGCTTTTTCCCCGAGCCATTCCTCTTCTGTGAAGGGGCAGAGGTCTTTCTGGATAGGCGAGTCCTGGTGAGAGTCTCGGACTCGAGTTCTGCCGCCTTTTCAGCCATGGGCTTACCAAAGAGGTTTTCACCTCTGCAGGGGACATCGACCAACTTGTCCTGCACCCATGGCTCGAGGTCGGATGACTGAAGCCAAGCCTGACGGCGAGCACCGATGCTGGCTCCGGCTACTCGAGCCGATGCTTCGAAGCCATCGTAGGCTGCTCGAGAAATAAACTTCGAGCACTCTCGAATACCAGTGGACAAGGCCTGGAACCTCTGCAAAGGTTCCTCGGAGAGACCAGCAGAGAACCCGGCAAATTCTTTTGCCAGGTCTCGAAGATACATGCCCATATATAGCTGGTATGTCTGGACTCGGCAAGCAAGCATAGAGCCCTGGAAGCACTTCCTACCGAGGGCATCCAGGTTCCGGGCCTCCTTACCCGGAGGCACCGAGGAGTGCATCTTTTGACTCTTAAGTTGATGCATGGCCGATTCCACCACCATGGAATGGTGCGGTAGTTGTGCCTTTTGGAACCCGGGGCTCTTACGGACTCAATACATGGAATCGACCCGCTTGCTTAACACCGGCGTCGAGGCCGGGCTCTCCCACATGCGGAAGAGCAGCCGCTCCAGCATCGGAGGAACCAGTACAGTAAAGGCCTCCTTCAGGGGAGAGTCATATTGGAGGGCCTCGAGCTCTTCGGCTCGAGGCTCCTCCTCCGGATCCGCGGGGAAGGCCAAAGCCTTGGCCATGTCCCTCACGAAATCGGAGAACACGGTATCCTCCGGGGGGGATCGTCTCCGAGGCTCCGACTCGGGCTAGTCGGAGGGGATGCACCAAGTCTGAAAAGACCCGGGTGACTCGTCCTCCTCCGTGTCCCAGCCCGACTCCTCCGTGGAGGAATCGAGTGGCTCTGTGGGGGCGAGTGCAGAGGACCTCCGCCCCGACGCCGAGGCCGGCGTCGACGACCTCGGTCCCGAACGAGAGGCCGAGGGAGACCTTGGCCGAGGATCGACTCGAGCTCGTATGGACTCGAGGATAGGCTCGGCCTCCGGGGTCGACTTCGACGTCCCGGTGGTCGGGGCAGATGCACTGGCGAGGCCGGTCATCAATGCCCGCTGCTGGTCCATGAAGGCAGCGATACTGCACTCCAAGGCCATCAATCTGAGACCAAACTCAGAAGACCCAGCAGCCCCCGACTCGGGCCCCGACGGCGTAGGGCCCGACGTCGGCTCCCTCGGAGGCGAGTCCACGAGGACTACAGTACTCACGTGTCCAGGAGACTCCACTTCGAGACGAGGATGCTTCGCAGGTCTCTCCGCCTCCGAGGACCCGGGGCGGCTGACGGGGCTATGCGACCTGGCCCTCGAGGGACCAGGAGCGTCCTCCGATGCCGCCCTCGCGGGTTTCTTCTTCCGACGATGTTCACGGGCGGGAGACCCCCGCTCAGAGGAACTCCGACGATGCTCGGGGCCGGAGTCACGAGACGTCGAAGCCTATGACGAGGTCCGGGCCCGACCGGACGCGGAGTCAGAGAAGATTCATTCCTTTTGTGACTGTTGACTCCTCAATGCCTTCGAGGACATTTTGTTGCACGGACCACAACTCATCGAGTCATGGTTGGGTCCGAGGCAACGGAGGCAGCAGTCATGTGTGTCGGTAAGAGACATGAGTCTGGTACAGCGATCACACTTTTTAAACCTGCTGGCAGCCATCGGGAGAAAAAGGGCCCCTGCGAGGTCGAAAGACCGTGCTGCCAGGGAAAAAGAAAAAAAGTGGCAGGAACGCCCGTTACAAAGTACAAAAACCGAAAAAATGTGAACTGACTCGATATTGGAGTATCGAGGCCTGGCGGGAAAGGGACACGGCGTCGAACCGAGAAAAAAACAAAGGAAAAAAAATCAACTTTTTCAGCGGCGATCACAAACTACGTCTGTAGGGCTCCGCGGAAAAAAGAAGACTGAGCAAGATGGCACCCTGGAGCGGGAAGGGGACCGCGCATGCGCGCTGCAATTCCCAAAGGCTTTCTTCGAAAGCTGGGGAAAATTGCTCCGCGAGGGCTCCGTCGGCGCCGACGTCACCCATAAGTGAGGACTGACTTCCTGCTTGGTCCTGGAGAATCCTCGATACCGCGCATCCGGAATCGGTAAGCGTCGGTACCGAGACGCGTCGGTACCCAGTCTTCAAGACTAGATATCGATTCTAGACTCGGCATCGAAGGGAGTCTATCGATGCATGTCTAGAGGGTACCGGCATCGGTGGTCGTATTGGCGATGCTGCCGATACTGGAAAGTCAATCTGGGACGTATCGATCGGTCCCGAAGGTACCGAGAACGCCAGATGACGATCCCTGGTGAGGAGTGGATCACTCAACACCAGTGCCGATGCCGGGGTATCGGTACCGCTCGAAGCGGATGCCACCACCGAGCATGGCTAAGGTATGTTCTGTGAGGGGTGAGCCCCAAGAACAACCTGAAATCCCTGAAAGGCTTTGGAGACCGAAGACTCCCGCCGGGGTTTTAAAGCCAATAGGGTCTTGAGGGCAAGGCCGAAGCCGTCATCATGCTTGGCATGAGACCTACCACCCAAGGATTGGCTAGTCTTAACAGACTGTTTATGGGTTACCTGATCCTGTAGAGAAGAAATGGTCGGTGCCCTGACACTGGAAGGGAACTCGGTATCGAGGGAAGCTCGAAATGGAAAATCTCTTCTCATAAAATTGTAGCCTAATGGCTCTGGAGGAAAAGGGTCAGGACCCAAACAGGTTAGACACCAGTTATTGGAGTCTAAAAAGAAAACTGTATTTCCACAGTTAAGGCACTTCTTAGGAAAAGAAGGCTCCATAATGGAGAGGCCTTACAGGCCCAAAAGGTTTAAGACAGAAAATGAGGGAAAACTCTCCCTGAGTTTGAGAAAAAGAAAAGAAAAAACCCACCGGCGGTACTGGTGGAGGCGGGGAAACAGCCGCGACCACAAGAAAACAAGAATTAAAGAAAAAATTTCTGTGGTGACAGGACGTCGTCCTGCCGGCTCCGCGGAAAAACGAAAACTGAGGAGAGACAGTTGGAAAGGCGGCAAGGCAGCACGCAGGCGCTGAGGGATGCTCCCAAAAGCTTTCTGATTGGACGCTGGGGAGCGTTCCCGCGCAGGCTCCGTCGGTACCGACGTACCCATATGTGAAGACTCATTCCTGCTTGTTCCTGGAGATCATGTTAAAACCCTCGGCCCAGTGTGCAGCGGCAGCCAAGAGAGCAAATAGAATGCTAGGTATCATAAGGAAAGGAATGGAAAATAAAACAAAAGATATTATAATGCCTCTATATCGTTCCATGGTGAGACCGCACCTTGAATATTGTGTGCAATTCTGGTCACCGTATCTTAAAAAGGATATAGAGTTATTAGAAAAGGTTCAGAGAAGAGCCACTAAAATGGTAAAGGGGACAGAAGGATACTCCTATGAAGAAAGGCTAAAAAGGTTAGGGCTCTTTAACCTGGAAAAGAGACGGCTGAGGGGAGATATGATAGAAGTCTATAAATTAATGAACGGAGTGGAACGGGTAAATGTAGATCGATTGTTTACGTTATCAGAATATAGAAAGACTAGGGGACATGCAATGAAGCTGCAGGGTAAACTATTTAAGACTAATAAAAGAAAATATTTTTTCACTCAACGTGTAATCAAACTCTGGAATTTGTTACTGGAGGATGTAGTAAAGGCTGTCAGTGTAGCTGGGTTTAAAAAAGGTTTGGACAAGTTCCTGGAGGAAAGGTCCATAAACCATTATTAAGAAGGGACCCAGGATATCAATGCTTGACCCAGTACAAGCATTGCGGAACCTGTGTCTTTTGGGGAAACTGCTAGGTACGTATGACCTAGATTGGCCACTGTTGGAAACAGGATACTGGGCTTGATGGACCTTGGTCTGACCCAGTATGGCATATCTTATGTTCTTATGTAAATGACTATGAAATATGAATAACGAGCTGAGATGATAAATTTAAAGATGATTCAAAGTTAACACACAAGAGGGGTGTAAAAATTTGCAAGAGGACCTTGATAAATTGTGAGACTGGACATCCACATGGCAAATTAAATTTAATGTGGACAAGTGCAAATTTATGCACACGATTTAAGATTCCACATTAAGAATCACCACCCAGGAAAAGGATTTAGCTGTCATCATGGATAATATGTTGAAAACCCCTGATCAGTGTGTAGTAGCTGCCAAGAAAGCAACTAGAATGCTAGGAATTATAAGGAAAGGAATGGAGAATATTATAATGCCTGTGTATCATTCCAAGGTGTGACCACACCTTGAATACCATGTGTTATTCTGGTCACCATATCTTAAATAGGATACAGCAGAATTTGAAAAAGTACAGAGAAGAGCCACCAAAATGGTAAAGGGGACGGAAGGATACCCCTATGAGGAAAGGCTTTAAAGGTTACAGCTCTTCATCTTGGGAAAAAAGAAGGCTGAGGGGAGATATGATAGAGGTCTATAAATTAATGAATGGAGTGGAATGGGTAAACATAGATCCATTGTTTACTCCTTCAATATGTAGAAAGACTAGGGGACAAGCAATGAATCTACAATGTAGCCCATTTAAGACTAATCTGAGAAAATATTTTTTCATTTCAATCATCAAACTCTAGAATTCCTTAGCAGTGGATGTAGTAAAAGCTGTTAGTGTAGCTAGATTTTAAAAAGGTTTGGACAAGCTCCTGGAGGAAAAGTCCTTAAACCATTATTAAAGAGGACCAGGGAAATCCACTGCTTACTCCAGGATAAGCCATGTGGAATATGTGTTCCTTTTTGGGAACCTGACAGTTACTTGTGGTCTGGACTGGCCGCATTTGGAAACAGGATACTGGGCTTGATGGACCCTTGGTCTAATCCAGTATGGCATATCTTATGTTCTTATCAGCAGTATCCTAGACAAAATACAGCAATATTTTGCATTAATTCAATCATTTTTAATCTCTCTCTTACCTGCAAAGCTTGCAGCCCAAGTAATGTTTAGATTAAAGTTTTTTGATGCATTGATGAACATATCCAAGTCTCGATTTTGCTATTTTAAAAATAAGAACAAAAAGAAATAGTCTGTAAGTACAAGTACAGCTCCATTATGTCCTTCAGTGCTCTGCAAATCAGCACTTCTCTCCAGTATATTCAAACTTTCTTTTTGGTCCTGTCACACACAATGAGTTCTTGGCAACAAGGAGCAGAATAGGGTATTTATGACTTAAAATCAAAATTTTTGCTTTTTCTAGAAAAGAGGCCAGAAAATGGCATTAGTGTAGCAGGTGTTATCTGTGGATAGCAAGGTAAAGCATCACATATGGATGAAGTCATTGGACAGAGATAGGATAAACTTCCCAGCACCTTTTGGAAGCTTTTGGAAGAACTCTTCAGCACACATGTGACATTTTGCACCTACTGCTGCCATGTGGGACTGCCTCAGTCTGACACTAAAGCTGAACAGGCTACCATTCCAATGGGAGGTAGGAGGGTTTTGAGGACTCATCCTGCTGTCCACGGAGAACACATGCTACTGATGAGTAACTTGGTTTTCTCCGTGGACAAGCAGGATATCATCTTCACTTCTAAGAATCCCTAGCTACAAGCTGCCTCTAAAGAAAAAGAATAGAATTCAACCTGCAATGAGAGACACTAACAATGTGTTTTTGTTGGCAACAAGCCTTTTTCAGATTTTTTTTTTTTAATTTAAAGAGCCGGGAAAGAATAACTGGGCCTAAGGAGAATGAAGATGGATTCTAATCCGCAAAAAGATTCTGGAGAACTGAATGACCAAGCATTCTATTGAATTGGGAGTTTCTTTCCAGACAGTAATGAAATGTGAATATTTTAAAAGAAGACCATGTTATGGCTTTACAAATCTCCATAGATGCTTATCTCAAGTGGGCCACCGATGCAGACATGGTACAAACATTGTGAGCCATAACATCACCTCCAGCATGAGGCCTACATGGTCATAAACAAAGGAGATGCAATCCGCTAGCCAACTGGATACAATGTGCGACATGAGCAGTCTTCACTTTGCTTGGGTCAAAAGAAACAAAAAGCTGAGTGGACTTTCTAAGGGGTGTAGTCTGCTTCAAATAGAAGGCCAAGGCATGCAGTACACTTTTCTCTTTTTGAATGCGAGGCTTGGAAAAATATTGACAGAACAACAGACTGGTTAAGGTGGAAATCAGTCATCATCTTAGGAAGCAACTTAGGATGCATGCAGAGGACCATGCTGTTATTGTATAACTCTGTATAGGGTGGATCAGTCACCAGAGTCTGAAGCCTATTAACTCTGCATGCTGAAATTACCACCACTAAAAAAATGACCTTACAGGTCAGGAATTTAAGTTCACAGCTATCTAGTTATTCATAAGGTGTTTTAAACAGCTGGATTAAGATTACAGTGAGATCCCATGACAATGTGAGCAGCTTGACAGGATGTAGAAAGTATTCAAGCAGTTTTTGTGTGGGACAAGTGAAAGGGTCTAGGGCATTTCAGGCAGAAGAGGTAGCAAACTTCCATTTGAAGCTGTATGACCTCTTATTGGAATCTCTCTGGAAGTCATACTGGCAGATTCAAGGAGGACAGAACTGGCCCCTCTATATCCAAGCAGCGAAAGTGAGAGACTTAATGCAGGAGAGCAACAATGTTCTCCTATCCTACATTATTAGATTTGGCAAATTGCCTTGCCCAATATGATCTTCCTTCCGCCAAAAGGAGGAAACCAGTAAGGCATTATGAGGCTTATGGGTTCCTCTGTCATCCCTGAATTTCAGGAGAGTTTGTTATGAGATGTATAGGATCATACGTGTACCAAAGTCCTTTCCCCCAATATGGAAGAAAAGCATCAGAGGTTAATTTGTGGTGCGTCCCTCTCAAGGAACTAAAGGTAGTTGCCTGCTTTGAGGAGTGGCAAACAGATCTACCGAGGGAGTGCCCCACTCTTGAAATATGTTCCAAGCAACTTCCCAGTCCAGGGATCATTCCTACAGTTGGAACACAACTCAGCTCACCTGACAGGACATGACCTCTCCAGACAGTTAAGTGATCTCGAATGTCATCCCATGATATACAGAATAGTTCCACATCCTGATAGTTTCCCAACACAAAAGGTATGATCCTATTTCTCTTTGCTTTATGTAGTACATGGCTACTTAATTGGGTAATCATATCATATCATATCGTTTCAAACCATTCAACATAGACACAATTACTTCTCAAACCATCCCGAAACTCTCTATAATACCAAACGACATCGATGAGATTGTATCAAACTGGAACAGCGCCCTTGGACTATCAGCCCAGCCTACCATCTCAGATGACAAAACCTCTACTAACTCTCCTATTCCCAAAAAAAAGAACGCCCCATGGTTCTCCTCCGAGCTACGAACCTCCTTACAACAACTGAGGAGACTAGAGAAGAAATGGAGACACTCCCTAAATTCTCATGACCAATCCATTTACTTAGATTATCTGAAATCCCATCGGCAGCTAACCTGGGATAAGAGAAAAGAACACCATGCAAGGATCCTTAACCGTTCTCTTAATAAACCGAGAGACCTCTTCCAACTAGTAAAATCCCTAACCATTGAGCCTTCTTCACCACAACAGGAACATATACACCCACAACTATACGCCGACTACATCCAATCCAAGACGATCAAGATCTCAACATCAACCACAAGCGTAACCACACAACCTTCTAACGTCCAATTCATACTCAATAATTTCTCATCTCCAACTCCAAAGACAATCGAAGAAATTATAACATCCATCAATGCCACCACCGCCCCTAACGATCCATGTCCAGCCCACTGGATCAAATCACTGAGAACAGAACTCAGCCCATACATATCAGCCTTAGCTGACCAGTCTCTTAGCTCCGGGATATTTCCATCAGCCCTCAAGCAGACCTCCATCCGTCCCCTACTGAAAAACAATAAACTAGATCCAAAAAAGGAAGACTCTTACCGCCCAATTTCAAGCATTCCTTTATTAGCCAAGATCCTCGAAAAAGTCACATTGAGACAAATCCAACAACACATAGACTCTGAAGCCCCACTAGATCCAAACCAACATGGCTTCAGGGAAGCCCACGGAGTTGAAACCCTCCTAACTTCCCTAATGAACACGCTCATCAACACAACAGACAACATCAGAAATGGAGTTGCAATGATCTTCCTAGACATAGCAGCGGCCTTTGACTCTGTTGACCATGTTCAACTTCTTACCCGTCTTCATGAAAAAGGGATTCAAGGAACAGCATGGAATTGGTGCAAATCTTACCTGGAAGATCGCTGGCAACAGGTACGGATTGGTAACACTACATCTCAGCCTTTCCATCAGAAACAAGGAGTACCGCAGGGCTCCTCCCTCTCAGCTCTGCTATTTAACATCTATATGCAGCCCATCTGCAACATCTCCCGCTCATTCGGAATACCATGTCTCATCTACGCGGATGATGTGCTCTTATTCACTCCAATCAATGTGTTAAAACCTGACTACACTACACTAATCAACTGCTTCAACTCAATCTCAGACTGGTTGCTCTCACAAAATCTCAGAATTAATTTCAAAAAAACTGAAGTCCTGATTGTCACAAGGAACAAGGACTTCTCTCCCCCATCAACTCTAAGAACAAGAGATGCCGATCTACCACTTAAAACCTCAATACGGTACCTGGGTGTTATACTTGACCAGCGGCTTGAATTCAAAGAACATATAAAAAATACTGTAAAAGCCATCTACCATAAGATCAGGACTCTCCGACACCTCAGACCTATGCTTGAACCATGTGACTTCCGCACAACCTTCCAGGCATTAGTCACTCCTCACTTTGACTATGCAAATATCGTACTACACGGCCTACCCAAGAGCACGCTGAATCCCCTTCAATTGGCCATGAATACAGCTGCCAGGGTTCTCCATGGAGCATCAAGGAGTCAACATATTACTCCTATCCTATTCGAACTTCACTGGCTCCCGATATCATGCAGGGTTCTATATAAAGCCCTCATTTTGACCTTTAAAGCATTCCATCAAATCTCACCTTCCTCGTTATCTGACCTTCTTCATCATACGCAGAACACCAGATCCAGACGATCTACAACGGAGAACATGCTAACAGTCCCAAAAGACCTTACAAAACTCACTCAGATAACTACTACAAGAGCATTCTCCTCCTTTGCCCCCAGATGTTGGAATGCGCTACCACCCAGCATCAGATCTCAGCAAGACCTGCCCCAATTTAGAAAATCTCTAAAAACATACCTCTTCCTAAAACACTTCTCACATTGCAATGGTTCCCCTCCCCCTCCTACACAAATCAACGACCATGGCTAGTCAAATAAGTTCCCGAAACTTCATTACCCGTTCTAGATCAAAACCTCATAGACCCCCATCTTAAGAGCTCATACATTTGAGAATCTATTGTAAATAGTTTTGAATATATGTTATCTATTTATCCCCTGTTATCCATGTTCTCATTTCCTGTTACTTGTAAACTTAACATACGTTTTTATAATTAAGTACAAAATTGTTAAAATGTAAACCGCGCTGATGATAAAAGTGCGGTATATAAAAGCTGTTAAATAAATAAATAAATAAATATCATGATGTTTCAGACAGACAATTATCTTTGAAACATTTGAAACTGTTCCCAATTCCAGCAAATTGATCTGATGGAGCTTTTCTTGGGTGGACCACAATTCCTGGGTTTCCAACCTACCATTTTGGATGCATCTGTCATTATTAGTTTATGGTCATTTGGAAAATAAATCCTTATGCTAGACTGAAATGAATTCACCAGAACAGGGGAGTCCTGGAGTGGAACAGTGACTGATGTGTCATCTCAGAGCCTGTATGTGGCTTGAGTCCACTGTATGCCCTGGGTCCATCAAGCTAGTCTCTAAGACATACCAAAGGGGCACTATGTACCGGTTTAGGCCATATGGCCCAGTATCCTCAATATGTTCAAAACTGTTGTTGGATGACTCCTTTGAACATCCTCCACTATGGCCACCAAACTGATGAGTCTTTCTAAAGGAAGAAAGGCTTTTGCTCAAGGGATGTCTAGCAGAACTATGATGAGTTCCAACTGTGGTGAATGGCTGAGATTCAACTTGTGATAGTTTATGAAAAACCCTAGTAACTTCAGTACCCGGATGGTTGTGTGCATGGATCCTTGACCTCCTTTACTGAGCAGCACTCTATTAGCCAATCATCCAAATACAGGAAACAGAAGCACACCCAGTCTGTGTAGATACACTGCAACTGCTGAGAGACATTCTGTGAACATACAAGGAGCTGAAAGGCCAAAACCAGTATTGGTAATAGGGTTTCCCTATGACAAATCACAGATGCTTCCTGTAAACGAGATGTATATGGGTGCAAGCATCCAAAGTCCAGAGAACAAAACCAGTCCCTTTTTTGAAGAAAGGGAATGACGGCACTAAAGGAAATCATTCTGAACTTTTCTCATACTAGAAACTTCTTCAGGTCCCTCAGGTCTAGAATGGTATGGAATCCCCCTGGCAATTTTTATGACCAGGAAGTACCTGGTGTAGAATCTTCCCCTTCATCCTCTAGTGGAAAGGCTTCTACCACATGGGCCTTGAGAAGGGACAAACTCCTTTTTGAGAACCTCAAGGTGCTCAGAGCTCTTGAAAGATACTTTTGGTGGGTGGAGTTGTCAAGATTTTGAATAGAGACAATCTGTACACTCACACCGGACAATGGTCAGAACCCAATTGTTAGAGGTTAAAAAGGGTTATCAGTATGCGTAGAACTGTAACCTCCTGCCTACTGGCAGGCTGTCTGGCATTAGCACGGGAACAATTGCTATGTTTTCATGAAGCTAGTAAAATCCTATCCCAGGTTCTGGCTGTGGAGCTGTCCGGGACTTCAGGGCAATCTGCTGGTATGGAATGAGGGTGGGCTCTGCTTTGTCTGCGTAGAGTGGCAGGCTAAGAGAGTACTTATGCCTATGAGAGTAATAGGTCCTCCTGTGCCCTCCTCAGTGATACCTCCTGATTGACCAGGAGGTTGTATTGGTTGTGTCCTGAGAGGGTTTTGAAAGTGTCACTATGCTGTTGTAAGTGTAGCACCTTATCTCTGAAGAGATTCTTTCCATGGCATGGCAGTCAGCAAGCTTCTCCTGAACACTGAATTGCAAATCTCAGGCTTGGTGTCAACGGAATCTTCCAGCACAAGTACTTATGGAATCAAGAGTCTCCTTCATATCAAAAATATAAGTAGCTCAGACTTCACTAGGGAACTTAGTAGTTCGGTTTTCTCTGGAGGGAGAAAGTAGGGAAACTCCAGCCAAATGTGCATAAATGTTCCACAAGTGCATGCCCATGAACAGCTGGTAGGACACTATGTTGGATATTAGCATAGAGTTCTGAAATAACTCATTCAAAAAACTCCAATGCCCCAAGCCTCCTCCTCTCTGGGGATACCAAAGAGTGGGTCTTACTACTTTCTGCATTTTTAGAGAGGATTTAATGATGGAGTGGTGCAGTAGCTGCAGCTTCTCAAATCCAGGAGTCTTCTGTAGCTGATATATCAAGTCAACCATATTCAGAGGTCAGGAAGAGGAGGGGGGGGGGGGGACTCCCACATCTTCATCTGTGCATCCTTTAGAACTCTGAACAGGCAATGTCACAGCATCTTTGGGGGGAGGGGTTTGAGGAATTGGAGGGTGCCTTATGCTTTTGTCCTGTGTCTTTAACTTAAAAGGGACAGACTTAGCCAACTCCCTTACAAAATCACTGAAAGACAACTATGAAGGTGACTTCTTCCTCATGAGGTGGTGAGGGATATGAGGGTAAGCCTGGAAACCTCTCCACCGAGAAACATACAAACACAGAAACAAGAAGGTAGAAACAGACCACATTGCCTATCTAGTCTGCCCTTCCATATCAACTACAACAGCTTCCCCCCTTTGTACTTTTCGAAATCCTTTGTATTTGTCTCATGCTTTTTTGAATTCAAATACAGTACTTGTCTCTATCACCTCCACAGGGAAACTATTCCATGCATCTACCACGCTTTCCATAAAGAAATATTTCTGCATATTACTCCTGAGTCTATCCCCTTTCACCCTCATCCAAATGTCTCCTTACAGCAGAGCTTGCTTTCAATCAAAAGACTCTCCTCCTTTGCATTTATGCCATGGAGGTATTTTATTTATTTATTTATTTATTTTAGCTGTATTTATATCCCGCTTTTCACCGGGTCAAAGCGGTCAATTGGGGGATACATTTAACACGAGGGGATATGAGACACATACGATAATACTTACAGGGAACATGGGCAATGGAGGGTTAAGTGGCTTGCCAGGTATTTAAACATATCTATCATATCTCCTTTATCCCGCCTTTCCTCTAAAGTATACATATTAAGATCTTTAAGTCTGTCCTCATATGTTTTATAATGAAGACCACTAACCATTTTAGTAGCCACCCTCTGCACAGACTCCAATCGGCACAGAGCCCACCTTTTTAAAGGTGTGGTTTCCAGAACTTCACAAAATACTCCAAATGAGGTCGCACCAGAGACTTATACAGAGGCATTATCACCACCTTTTTTCTGCTAGCCATTCCTCTCCCTATGCACCCAAGCATTCTTCTGGCTTTTGCCATCGCCTTTTCTACCTGTTTAGCTACTTTAACATCGTCGAACACAATTACGCCCAGGTCCCACTGTTCTTTTGTGGACAGAAGTACTTCACACCCTACACTGTACCAGTCACTTGGATTTTTGCAGCTCAAATGCATGACACTGCATTTTTTAGCATTAAATCGCAGATGCCAGATTCTAGTCCATTCTTCAATCTTAGCTAGATCCCTCCTCATGTTATCTACTCCCTCCTGGGTGTCTACTCTATTGCAGATTTTGGTATCATCCGCAAAGAGGCAAACCTTACCCGACAAACCTTCCACAATATCACTAACCAAGACGTTAAAAAGAATTGAACCAAGGACAGATTCCTGCAGCACACCGCTAATAACCTCCTCCTTAGAGTGAGCTCCATTTACCTGTACCCTTTGTTGCCTCCCACTCAACCAATTTCTAACCCAAGCAGTAACTTTAGGGTCCATCCCTAGGATGTGTGGTTTGTTTATAAGTTGGCTGTGTGGAATGGTGCCAAAGGCTTTACTGAAATCTAAATACACCACAGCTAGGACTCTCCTTTGGTCCAGCTTCCTGGTCACGAAGTCAAAAAAATTAGATTTGTCTGACAAGACCTGCCTCTGGTAAAACCATGCTGCCTCGAATCCTGCAATCCATTGGACTGCAGAAACCTCACTGTTCTCTCTTTTAGCAGTGTTTCTAAAAATGTACGCACCACAGAGGTTAGACTAATCAGCCTGTAGTTTTCAACCTCATCCTTACTTCCGCTTTTGTGCAAAGCGACCACATGTATCTTTCTCTAGTCCTCTGGGACCACTCTTGATTCCAAAGAAACACTGAAAAGGTCAGTCAGTGGAGCTGCTAGAATGTTCCCAAGTTCCTTCAGTATTCTTGTATGTATTCCATTCCGTCCCATTGCTTTATTTATATTTTAGTTTAGCTAGCTCCTCACAAACAGAGTCTTCTGAAAATCGTTCGAGCTCTCCATCACTTCTGTTACTATTGGTGGATGTTTTATGAGGTCCTGCTCCTGGCCCTTCATCTGTGAACACAGAACAGAAATATAAGCAACTCTGCTTTATCCTCAACTTCTACATATTCCTCTTCTTCACCGTTGAGTCAGACAATATCACTTTTGCCTATCCTCCTCTCACTAACGTATCTGAAAAATGTCTTATTTACCCATTTTATTGCATTGGCTATTTCTAATTCTTTTTGTATCTTTGCTTTCCTGACTACTTTGCTAGCTTCTCTAAGTTTTTCCAAATATAGATGCCTAACTCCCTCGGTGATCTCTTATTTCCTGAAGGCCTCCCTCTTTTTTTCCATCTTTCCAGCTACTTCTTTTGAGAACCACAGTGGCCTTTTCCTTTTACATTCATTTACCTAACAAAAAGGTTTGCTGCTCTTTCAGTTTTGCCCACTTTTTTCTACAACCCCCAGCTGTTCCCATCCTGTTAATGACTCCTTGAGGTACTGTCCCATCTTGACAGTTATTTTTCCTAAAGTCTAAGACCCTCGCTGTTGAATGGATTTTATCAGCCCTAGCCCTAATACTGAACCACACCATTTGGTGATCACTGAATGCGAGATGATCTCCCACTATAACATCAGAAACACGTTAACCATTGGTAAGCATCAAGTCCAGTATGACCCCTTCGCGTCTGGGTTCCGTACCAGTTGCTGGAATAGTTCTCCCAGTAGAGAATCCAGGATCTCCTTACTTCTGGATGAAACTGCAGCAGGTATGTGTCAATCAACATCCAACATATTGACATCACCTATCAATAGCACTTCTTTCATGGCAATGCTGCGTATGTCTTCTATTAAATCACTATCCACTTATTTTCCCTGTGAAAAGGATTTGTATATCACTCCAATGCAAATGGATTTCCCTTTCCCTCTTTGTAGTTCCACACAGTGCCTCCCTCTCTCCATTTTAAGCCCTATAATTCTATAGCTTTAATATTTTGCATATATAGTGCCACTTCTCCTCCCCTTCTTCCTACCCTGTCCTTCTTGAATAAAGTATAGCCTGGTATAATTACATCCCAACCCTGAATGTCTAAGAACCATGTCTCTGTAACCACTACTAAATCCAAGTTAGCCTCTGCCATTAAAACCTCAGCATCTGGGATCTTATTTCCCATGCTAAGGGCATTTATGCACACTGCTATCCAGATGTTGACCCTTTTACCCATTTCTACAGAGGTATTTAATCTTTCACTTACCTGGGGGCTTTCACTTCACACATCCCCAATGAATCTAGTTTAAAGCCCTCTTCAGTAGGTTAACCAGTCTGCTGCTGAAGACACTTCGACCCTTCTTAGAAAGATGGACGCCACCTCTGCTCTGCAGCTCTTGGATCACCCCTTGATCCAGGAAATCAAAATGTTCTCTTTGACACCATCCATACAGCCATGCGTTCATTTCCAGGATGCGAGTTTCTCTGCCTCAGTCTTTACCCTCAATAGGGAGGACTGAAGAGACCACCATCTGCGCACCTATCTGCCTCACCCTCTGTCCCAGAGACATGAAGTCACTTGTGATATTTTCTGAGGGATACCAAGCGGTAACATTTGTGCCAACTTGGATGACCAACATCGGATAATAGTTCTACTCTGATATCTAGAAGTGCTCTGAATCAGACCCAGAATCGTATTCAAAAAAGTGTGGATCATTGCTTAGGCCAACCTCTGGGAGCAGACTGGCACACAAAGTGTCTGTGCACTGATTAACCCAAATGCCTCGGAGAGTGATCCCCTTCCCAATGCATTCAGTGGTGTTTAGTTCCTTTCATGCCTCTATGACTATGAATCTTTCACAGGTGCTACAGCAAGTGAGTTTTGAGAACAGACTCGATATTTTCATTAACAGACATCTAAGGTGGTCAAAGTAGCAGGCTCACATCATACAAAGAAAGCCCCCATCTTACCCTCTAATCTCTTCACAAGGTGCTTCTCGAGAGCTCCCATTGACAAACATGATGGGGCTGTGGGGGGGGGGGGCGCTGATGGTTCCCCAAGATTGCTGGGAGCATTTCAGGCTGGCCCAGTCCCCTGGAAGACCAGTGTGGCCTCTCTGGTACCAAGGAGTATGAGCAGTCAACAAATTCCTCCGATGCTGTGATGCTCATGACATCATGCTCTGGCAAAAATGAACACCAGCCTCCACTCGTTGCTTGGTCTCACAGATCCTCAATGTCAATGAAGTAAAAGATGACTCCTTCTTCAGACAGGAGATGATAGCTCATGATGAACTCTATCCGACGCCCCTCCCCCCCTACATTCGATGCAGCCCTGTGGGCTACAGGGACAGATGCCACTGATGCATCAAACTTACTAGTAAACAAGAATCCTTTTGTGCTGAACTTCATGGCCCTAATGCCTGTCTCTGTCTTCTGCGAACACAAGAGACAATGAGAAGGTGACCGTGTCCATGACACACATAGTCCAGTCAATCCTTTTAAATCCACTGTGACATACATCCAGAAAAATAGCTACAGAAAAATCAAACAACTTGACTGTGGAAAAAACACTCAACCGGGGTGCCTAAATGCAGCATATAGTGGGGCTATGTGCAAGTTTAAAAACAGAAAAATATTTACCTAAGGAACTACCAGGAAAGAAATAAACTTATGGTAGTAGCAAGAAGAAAACAGTGAAAAACAATACCAAATGGCACTTAAGAGAAAGCGTAGTTACTCACCTGTAAGAAGGTGATCTCTGAGAACAGGAATCATTCTTCACTTATCGGTGAATATTACCGACTGAGCTCACGTGGGAACGCTCTCCGGTGTCCAAAAGGAAAGTCTTTGGGAGCATTCCACGGCATCTGCATGTCTACTTTCCGGCCTTCCCAACTCCTCTCCTCAGTTGAGTTAGTAGCTGAGAAGAAGAAAAGCATAAGAACCCTACAACTCCTAGGGGAGGGCAGTGGGTTGTGAAGACTGATTCCTGCTGTTTCCGGAGATAAACTGTTACAGGTGAGTAACATTTCCAAGAACAAGCTGGTATGCAATCTTCACTTATGGGACTCGCTAGCTCCCAGGTACAAGACTGGTACTGGAGGAGAGTAGTGCGTTCCCTGAAGTAAAAAATGTGTAGCCGAAGAGTCTGGAAGAGTTGTGAGCCATTAGACTCGATTCCAGATGGTGATACTTCCACAGTGATTGTCAAGTATCTTGTAGAAGTAGGGGACTGAGGGTAGGAGATGAATTTAAGTCCCAAAGAGGTGCTGGAGTGCAGCTTGGCCAAAGACAGCATTCCCATAGGAGTCTCTGTCCAGACAGTAGTGTGCAGCAAAAGTGTAAATGGAAGATCAGATAGCTGCCTGGCAAATGTTCTCAGTGGCTACTGAATGAAGATTGGCTACAGAGGTTGCCATAGCCCGCACATTATGAGAAGTGACATGACCCTCTAATGAGAGTCTTGCTTATGTATAAGCAAAAAAAATACAATCTGCTATCCATTTAGCGTAGTTACTCACCTGTAACAGGTGTTCTCCAGGAGCAGCAGGAATCAGTCCTCACATATGGGTGACGTCAGCGCCGACGGAGCCCTCGCGGAGCAATTTTCCCCAGCTTTCAAAGAAAGCCTTTGGGAATTGCAGCGCGCATGCGCGGTCCCCTTCCCGCCCAAGGGTGCCATCTTAGCTAGTCAGATGACATAGCTAAAAGACAGCATAAAAATTTGCAAAAAAACTAAAGCAGATGATTGCAACTCCAAGGGGAGGAGGGAGGGTTGTGAGGACTGATTCCTGCTGCTCCTGGAGAACACCTGTTACAGGTAACTACGCTTTCTCCAGGACCAAGCAGGAAGTCAGTCCTCACATATGGGACTCCCAAGCTTAAGGCTACCGGAGACCCTAAGCACAAAAATGAGCTCCCTCTAGCTCAGCAGTACAGAAGGAAGGAATCTTCACTGAATTATTATCCACCGGTAGCCCCCATCCGGGATGGAGGGTAGGAGTTGCTCAAACCTCGAAGAGATTTCGGAGAACTGCCTGTCCGAAAGCACTGTCCCTGCGGGACTCCCTCTCGAGGCAGTAATGGACCGCAAAAGTCTGGCTCGAAGACCAAGTAGCGGCCCGGCAGATGTCTGCCAATGGAACAGAGCGGAGGTAAGCCACTGACGTAGCCTTCGCCCGAACACAATGAGCCGTGACCCGACTTTCTAACGAGAGTCCGGCTGTCCCATAAGCCCAAGCGATACAGTCAGCAACCCAGATGGACAGAGTACGCTTGGAGACAGGGAGCCCCAATTTATTGGGGTCAAAAGACACAAAAAGCTGAGCAGCTTTACGGTGCTCCCGCGTACGGTCAAGGTAGAAGTTCAATGCCCTTCTACAGTCCAGGGTATGCAGGACCATTTCAGCTCGGCTGGAGTGTGGCCTGGGAAAGAAGGTCGGAAGTACCACCTCCTGATTGATGTGAAAAGGGGAGACCACTTTTGGAAGAAATTTAGTGTGAGTCCGTAGGACTACCCTATTTTTGTAGAACCGAGTGTAAGGGGGATCAGACACGAGGGCCTGCAATTCACTTACGCGTCTAGCGGAAGTGAGGGCTATCAGGAATAAGGTTTTCCAAGAAAGAAAACGGAGAGAACAGGTAGCCATAGGTTCAAAAGGCGGACAGGTGATCCGCTGCAAAACCACATTCAGATCCCAGTCAGGTGCTGGCGGGCGCAGAGGTGGTTTAAGTAGAAGGAGACCTCGGAGAAACCTTGCCACGAGAGGGTCGCTGGAAAGAGGTCTGCTGTCCACCGGCACATGATGTGCTGAAAGAGCACTGAGGTGAACTTTGACGGAGTTGGACTTAAGTCCCAGATTAGAGAGGTAGAGCAAATACTGCAAGATCACCGACACCGAGCAGGAGAAGGGATCCTGAGACTGCTGGGCACACCAAGCGGAAAAGCGACGCCATTTAAGGGCGTAGCATTTGCGGGTAGAAGGTCGCCGGGAAGCTAGGACGACCTCTTCTACCTCTGTCGGCAGTAGAAGGGGAGCAAGGACTACCCTTTCAGCAGCCAGGCCATCAGATGTAGAGATCTGAGGTTGGGGTGTAGTAGGGACCCCTGATCCTGTGTTAGGAGATCTGGTTGAACCCCCAGAGGGAACGGATCCTCCACCGCTAGTTGCAGCAGGAGTGGAAACCACGGCTGTCTGGGCCACCGAGGAGCTATCAGGATCATGGAAGCTTTGTCTCGGAGAACCTTGAAAAGAGTTCGAGAGACTAGCGGTATGGGAGGAAAGGCATAGAGAAGGCTTTTCGACCATGAGAGCAGAAAAGCATCCGCTGCTACTCGAAGGGGATGCGGCTGCCGAGAGCAGAAGCGAGGAAGTTGCCGGTTGAGAGGACTGGCAAAGAGATCCATCGTGGGGAGGCCCCACTTCAGAAAAAGTTTCTGAACTACCAAGGGATCCAGTCGCCACTCGTGCGGCTGGAGGATTCTGCTGAGTTTGTCCGCCAGGCAATTTTCTTGGCCTGGGAGATAAACTGCCTTGAGAAGAATGCCGTGGCTGACGGCCCAAGAGCAGAGCCTCTGTGCTTCTCGACAGAGAAGGAAGGAGCCCGTGCCCCCCTGTTTGTTCACGTAGAACATGGCAACTTGATTGTCCGTCTGGACAAGGACGGACCGGTGAGAAGTCAGGTGGGAGAAAGCCTTGAGAGCCAGACGGATCGCTCTGAGCTCCAGGAAGTTGATCTGCTGCGCAGACTCCCACGTGGTCCAGAGACCTTGAGTACGTGGTCCAGAGACCTTGAGTACATGCCCCTTGGCAATGCGCTCTCCATCCTAGGAGAGAAGCATCAGTCGTCAGCACTTGAGCCGGCGGAGGAGACTGAAAAGGCATTCCGAATACCAGGTTCGGCCGATGAAGCCACCACTGTAGAGAAGAGGCCAGCGGGCCGGAGATGCGCACTAAGTCGGCTAGGCCGCCCGTGGCCTGTTGCCACTGCTTGCGAAGGCACCACTGAGCAGGCCGCATATTCAGGCGGGCATTGGGGGTCACGTGGACGGTGGAAGCCATATGGCCGAGCAATCTCAGGAAGCGCCTGGCCGAGACCAGGGACTGGCTGCGAAAACGGCCGGCTGGGTCCATGAGCCGTTGAGCCCTGTCGAGAGGCAGGAAAGCTCGCGTCGTCTAGGTACGGAAAGACATAGAGGCCGAAAAATAAGAGAAATAAACGACGAAAAATCAACTTTTTCTGCGGGGACAAGAAGACCACGTCTGTAGGGCTCCGCGGAAAAAAGAAGACTGGCTAAGATGGCACCCTTGGGCGGGAAGGGGACCGCGCATGCGCGCTGCAATTCCCAAAGGCTTTCTTTGAAAGCTGGGGAAAATTGCTCCGCGAGGGCTCCGTCGGCGCCGACGTCACCCATATGTGAGGACTGACTTCCTGCTTGGTCCTGGAGAAAAAGAGAGTACGTTAGTCACTGGTAGACCCAGGTGACTTAGATCAAAGGAAATGAACACTGAAGAGGATTTTCTGTGAGCTTTGGTCCTATCCAAGTAGTAGGCCAGTGCTCGCTTGAGGTCTAATATATGTAGTGCTGCTTCAGCCTGAAATGCATCTGGTCTAGGGAAGAAAATGGGGAGGGTCACTGACTGGTTTAGATGGGAGGAGACAACCATCTTCGGGAGGAAATGTGGATGGGTACGGAGAACCACCCTGTCATGCTGGAACTGAGTATTGGGGGAATCTGCCACTAGAGCTTGCAGCTCCCTGATACGGCAAGATGAAATGAGAGCAATAAGGAAGATGACCTCTCAAGATAGAAACTTCAGTAAGGTGGCTAAAGGTTTTAAAGCTGGCTTTAGAAGTTGTGCCAGAGCCACATTCAGATCCCAGGCCACTGGAAGCAGCTTAATGGGTGGCTTGGACAGCAGGAGATTCCGCATGAAGAATGCTACTAAGTGGTGTGAGGAGATAGGATGTCTATCCACTGATACCTGAGAGGCCACAATAGCACTAAGGTGAACTCTCACCGAGTTAGTTTTAAGACCTGTTAATGATAAGTGGAGGAGATATTGTAGAAGCGTCTCCACTGGGCAAGAAAAGGGATCAATGTCCTTTTGGGAACACCAGAGGGCAAGCCTACGCAATTTAAAAGTAATAAGATCACCTGGTGGAACCCTTATGAGATGCAAGGAGGACATCTGTCACCGTCTGTGGTAGGTCGAGGTCAGCAAGCACTAGCTCTTCAGCAGCCATGCCATCCAGTGTAGGGAGTGAAGATTGGGATGAAAGAGTGACCCATGATCCTGAGAGAGGAGGTCAGGAACACATCCTAGGTTGAGTGGCTGAGTCTGTGCAAGGTGAAGCAGCAGAAGAAACCACAGTTGAAGGGGCCAAAAGGGGGCTGTGAGAATCATTGAGCCCGTCGGCCAGTAGCTTGAACAGTGTCTTGGATATCAAAGGGATGGGAGAGAATGCATAGAGCAGTCCCTGTCCCCAATAGAAAAGGAAGGCAACCGGGGCTTGTCAGTGTAGTGACAGAGCCCTGGACCAGAAGAGTGGAAGCTGTGTGTTTTGCAGAGTGGCAAAAAGATCTGATTGGGGTTCCCCATGTACGGGATCATCAGAGCAACAATCTCCCAATACAAGGTCCAT
Organism: Ichthyophis bannanicus; assembly: GCA_033557465.1. Classification (NCBI taxonomy): domain Eukaryota; kingdom Metazoa; phylum Chordata; class Amphibia; order Gymnophiona; family Ichthyophiidae; genus Ichthyophis; species Ichthyophis bannanicus. The sequence goes on from CM066032.1 coordinate 1,281,092,424, forward strand.
TCGTGTGGATGGAGGATACAGCTTAGTCTGTCTACTAGAACATTGAGTTTGCCCAGGAGGTACACCGCACTGAGGTTAATATAGTGAGAGATGGCCAAGGACCATAGGTGAATTGCTTTGTTGCAGAGGGGACGGAAACCCGTTCTCCCCTGTTTGTTCACATATTACATGGCAACTTGGCTGCCCGTTTTGACTAGAACAGGTTGCCCCGATAGTTGGGGTTGAAAAACCCGAAGAGCATTTGCCAGTGCTCGTAGTTCTAGCAAGTTGAACTGCAGAGCCAATTCCTGTGGTGTCCATAGTCCCTGTGTGGTCAACGTTGTTGAGATGCGCCCCCCCCCCAACCCAGCTTGGAAGTATCGAGGGTGCATCGAGGTGGCGACATCTGCAAAGGTGACCCGACTAGTAGATTCTGTGGGAGACACCACCACTGAAGGGACTTGATTAGTTGAGGAGTGGTGGATCTTGTCTTCGAGAAGTCCGCTCACTTGTGTAAATTGAGAAGACGGAGACCACTGCACTTGCTGCATGTGTAATCTAGCATAGGAGATGACATGGACCATAGAGGCCATGTATCCTAATAGTCATAACATCTCTCGAGCTGTTACTCGGTGTTGCTGTTGTACCCTTTTTGCCAATTCGATGGGGCGGGCACAATGATCCTGCGGAAGGAAAGCTCGGGCCTCTCAAGAGTCTAGAAGTGCTCCAATGAACTCTAGACTTTGGCTTGGAGCCAGGTGGGACTTTGGAAAGTTTATAACAAAGTCCAAGTGTTTGAGCACTGTGATAGTGTGGTGAAGGGAGAGCCATACTTCTTGAGGGGATTCTCCTCTGATCAGCCAATTATCTAAGTAAGGGGAAGATGAATATGCCCAAGGTTCGTAGATAGACAGTAACAACTGCCATTTATTTTGTAAAGACCCTTGGGGCAGAGGCTAGACCCAAGGGGGAAACCAGGTATCCATAATGGTTTCCTTGAGACATGAAGCACAGATGCTGTCTGTGCAAGGGATGGATCAGTATATGCAGGTATGCCTCTGTTAGATCTAGAGGACATAGCCAATCATGTCTCTGGAGGTATGGTAGACGAGTTCCTAGAGAAATCATCTTGAATTTTTCTCAGACTATGAACTTGAGGTCTCTGAGATCCAAGATGGGCCTGAAGACTCCTGTTTTCTTTGGAATAAGAAAGGATGGAGAGTAGAAGCCCAACTTTTCTTGAGGAGAAGGAACTCTTTCTAAGGCACCCACGGATAACAGAGTGGTCACCTTTTCTTTTAAGAGAGTGCTTTGAAGGGGTTGTATTGGATAATCCCTTGTGAAGCAGGTGGGGTGTAAGGTTTTGAAGTGAAGCTGATAACTCCTTTGGACAATCTGGAGCATCCACTACTCTGATATTATGAGGTGCCAACTAGGTGCATATTGACAAAGTCTGCTTGTTATGTGGAGGGGGGGGGGGGGGGTGGGCTCTCCAGTGGCAGATTGGCAGTGCTCTCTAGGAAGGAGTCAAAAACCAGGTGCAGGTTGTACCTATGTTGCTGATTGAGGCTTAGGACAGATTGGCAGTGCTCTCTAGGAAGGAGTCAAAAACCAGGTGCAGGTTGTACCTATGTTGCTGATTGAGGCTTAGGAGCCTTGGGTTGGTGAGGAACCTACTACCTCTGCTGGGAATGTTGATAGGTAGCAGAAGGCGGGTAAGGAGGATAGTATCTCTTCTTATTAGAATAAAAAGATTTCTTGGGAAGAGCCCTTCTCTTGGATGGGTCACCTGTTTTCCTGGAAAAGCGTTTTAAGGTGAGAATATCTGTTTCAATCTCCCATGCCTTTTCCCTCCAATCTTTGTCAAAAAGATTTTCTCCAGTACATGGGATACTGGCCAGTTTATCCTGGACCCAGGCCATTCTACGAGCCCCAATGCAGACTGCTGAAGCCCTCTGGGTAGATTTGAAAGCATCAAACGAGGCCCTGGTAAGAAACCTAAAGGTGTTCTGGCCTAGCTTGATGAGCATCTGGAATGCACTCCTTTTATCATCAGGAAGCATAGTGGCAAAAGTCTCCAGATCTCTGGTGACATCCTTCAGAAACATGCCCATATATAGCACGTAAGAGTTGATTCTAGAGGCCAACATGCAAGCATGGAAACACCGACGACTAAAGGCATCGAGTGCTCTGCTGGGAGGCATTGATGACTGGTTCTTTGCGCTCTCTATTCGGCGCATCACAAATTCCAACACCACTGAGGTCTTTGGAAGCCCGGGCACTCTGGTACTAGGTATATGGTATTGAGTCCTTTTCTGAAAGGTGGAACTGTGAGCAGGGTCTCCCACATGCAGAGCATAAGATCCTGCAGGATACGATACACCAGTAAGGTAGCTGCCTCTTTGGTATTGGAGTATTTCCAAATCCTCTGCCCTCTGTTCCTTCTCAGAGGCGACTGTGATGGACAGCCCTGCTGCCATGTCCCGTATGAAGTCCTGAAATGACATATCTTCTGGTGGGGACTGATGCCATTCCGGAGGCAGCAAAATGACCAAAGGGATGTCTGTAAGTTCTTGGTTATTGAGTGATACCCCTTCAGATTCTGATTGTTGAATCAGAGTCAGGCAAGAAATCAAAGTATTGGAACCGAGAGTCTGAGTCTGTTGGTTACCGGGGACATCGACTGGTTCCAATGGAGGAATTGGCCTCGAGTGCTCTGATGATGCCGGTTCGAGGGCTGGCATTGGGCCTGATACGCCTGGCTGAAGCTCTCGATGTTATCAGTACCAAGACTGTCAGGAGTGCTGCCAAACTTAGCTTAACAGTTTGCAAGTTAAGTTTCCCGTGGCTTTTCTATTTGATTGGTTTGGGGATCTTGGGTAGAAGGTCGCTGATGTGAAAAGGGCATGGATAATTGGTGTGTGAGATTCAGTATCACGGTGAACACTGGCCTGGTATTGCTGAGACCTTCTTTCACTGAGAATAAACCAGTGTTAAACATAGCAGCTGCGGGTTGTAACAGCTGATCCACAACCATATACAAATTGATTTATTTTTGTTATATTTGAGTGTGTGCTAGTTGATTTTTTGGAAACTCCTCTCGAGAGCCAGCATGCACTGATCTAGAGAGATGGCCGATGTCAGGGTACAATCACGTATGGGGCTCTGAGCCACCACCCCAGAACATGGAACAGTAGCTCTCCGGAGGTCGATGTCTCGGGAACATCCAAGAGTCCCACTTGTGCTTTGGAAGAAAATCCTCCCATCGGGGCTGTTTGGTTGGCCAGTCTGCATTAGAAGCACCTCTAGGGGAGTCTTGATGCTTATGTTGGGACTTTTCCCTGGCTTTAAAATTGGTCTTCAACATCAAAGATTTGGAAATAGTCCCAGACTTTGACTTAACTCCTGTGTTTGGACTTTGAAATAGTCTGAGAAGTAGATGCCCCTCAATGAAATAGAATCCAATGAGAGAGAGTCCAAGGCAAACAACGATCCAAACCGTCTGACTCTGTTCTTTAGGCCTCTTTTTGCCATTTGTTTGCACAAAGGACAAGCTGTGGGTTCAGGTTCAGGATCCAAACATTTTAGACACCAATCATGTTTATCAGTAGCCAAAATGGTACTGACACACTTTGTACATTTTTTTTTTAATTGCTGACTGACTTTTCCATGCCTGAATGTTTTCAAGATTGAAGAGAAGGCTATGGAGGGCTTAGAGGCTTGGTTAAGCTGTGAGAACTGCTTGAAAATCAGAAGAAAGAAAAATGGGGGGGGGGGGGGGAAAGGAAAATTATCGGGATAGGTGTCTGATTCAATGGAACCGGTGTGGACGGAAAGGTAGACGCACCATGTACCCTGAAGGGCACAAAAAAAAAGCATACTACTGGCTCCTCAGAAAACAAAGAACTGAGGAGAGGAATTGGGAAGGTGGGCAGGCAGATGTGCAGGTGCCACAGAGTGCTTCCAAAGGTTTTCTTATTGGATGCTGGGGAGTGTTCCCGCACAGGCTCCATCGGTCATGCTCACCAATAAACGAAGAATGCATTCCTGCTTGATCCTAGAGATGAGGTCTTCTGTGGTGAATGGCACTTCTGATGGACTCCATAAAAAAAGACAGACTGAGGCATTTTGGAGTGGTGGTGATGGCAGGCAGGAAGTGGCACGTATGTGCTTTGGAACACTTCTAGAAGAACTGGGAAGCTATTCCCGCATGGGCTATTTCCAATGACATCATCCATATGTGAAGACATTATCCTGCCAGTCCATGAAGAAATGCCTGCCACGCCCTCCCGGTGGAGGTGCTAAGGGCAAAAAACAGTGACAGAATTTAAAAAGCATTGGACAAAAATCAAGGATCACTATAGAGCAAGAAGATGGAATCAAAAACAAACAAATAACTTTTATACTTCAACAGAGGTGGGGTAAACCTGCACAGTGCAGCGGGTACAACCCTAAACAAAGAAACTGAGGGAGGATAACCTATGAGAAGCAGCAGGAACCACTCTAGCTATCTTATTAGGCAGACTAGATTGACCATACTGTTCTTTATCTGCCACCATTCACTATATGCTACTTTGATAGGAAACAATTTGTCAGTTAACACATACAGCATGTTAAAAATCCTTAAAGCTGAAACATATAGTTCTAAACATAACTTTACCCAAAGCTTCTTTTTAACAAAGACTACTGGCTATTTATTGAAAATCCTCTATAGGGGCCAGATACCCAAAACACAAAAAAATTCCCAAGGAAGGCACAAAAAAACCCTCAAAAAAGAAAAAAAGAAAAGAAAAATAAGAGTAAAAATGAAAGTGAATAGAAAGCTTCAAAAACAAGCAAATAAGTATCTATAAAGTACCTTTATAGAGGAAAAGACCTCAGCTGCCCTCTCAAACAAGAAAAGAGGATGAGCTAGTCAGTCGGCAGAACACTACCTGATCAACCGAATAAGCTCAAAAACATCAGCAGTCATAAAACTCTATGGTGAGGAGAGAAAATATCTCATTTAAGCGGTCCAAAAATATCTTCACAAAGCTATCTTTTCATAATACTGTGTCTCCAAATATCGAAAATCTTATAGTCCCCACATCACACCAGAACTGTAGATACAGCACTTGATATACAAACAGTCAGCAACCCATAACAGTCATAGAAACATGCTTGATAAACGCTGCTGAGCACATGGATAACATATAAACATATTCAGTAAATGCTGCTAAGCACCAGAAAGCACAGTTACTTACCTGTAACAGATGATCTCTGGGAACAGCAGGAATATGTCTTCACATATGGGTATAGTCGGTACCGACGGAGCCTGCGCGGGAACGCTCCCCAGCGTCCAGTAAGAAAGCTTTTGGGAGCATCCCACAGCACCTGCGTGCTGCCTTCCCGCCTTTCCTAACCGCCGCTCTCCAGTTCGAGTTTTAAAGCTGAGACAAAGAGAGAGAGAGGAAAGGAAAGATAGATAGAGAGATACAACTCCTAGGGGAGGTGGGTGGGTTGTGAAGACTTAATCCTGCTGTTCCCAGAGATCACCTGTTACAGGTAAGTAACTGTGCTATCTCCAGGAACAAGCAGGAATGAGTCTTCACATATGGGGACTCCCCAGCTACAGATGCCAGGGAGATCTCCAAAGTTGTGAGTCCCTGAGAATGGCTCTACCTCACCCCATGGATCTCGGGCATCCAACCAGGGATGGGGGGTAGGAGTTGATTAGGTATGGAACAGGTGTTTGAGAACAGCCTGACCAAACAAGGCATCCCGGCGGGAGTCCTTGTCCAAGCAGTAATGGGCTGTAAAGGTATGAACCGAGGCCCAGGTGGCCGCTCGACAGATTTGGTCGATGGACACAGAGTTTAGATGAGCCATAGAGGCTGCCATGGCCCTCACATTGTGAGCTGTGACATGGCCCTCCAGAGAAAGGTTCTTACTCTGGTAGGCGAAGGAAATAAATGGTTCACGAAAGAGCTAACAAAACTAAAAAAACAACTGAGGAAACAAGAAAAGAGATGGAGAAAAACAAAATCAGATGAAAACAAATCCCAATACATGCTCTTACTTACTGGATATAAAAATGCAATCAACAAATCAAAAAGAGACTACCATTCTAAAGTAATAAACTCAGCCATCAACCGCCCTAGAGAATTATTCGTGATTGTAAAACACTAACCAAAACGAATAACACTGAGCCTAAACAACAAGCAATAAGTGTACAAACACTAGCAACACATTTTGCAGAAAAACTAAAAAGCAATACCACTACCCCGACATCACTACTAACAAGTACCAAAACCATTAACGAATGGACAAGTTTTCATTTGACCGATCAAAAACAACTCCTTAAGATCATAACAATGATCAACACCACAACCTCCCCACTCGATCCATGCCCTGTGTCTTGGATTAAGTGTGCAAAGGATGAACTGGCTGAATATTTACTACACATAGTCAACCAATCCCTTTCACAAGGCACCATGCCTGATGCCTTAAAGCTCACAACACTCCGACCAATAATAAAGAATAGTAAGCTTGACTCAAAAGACCCGAACTCATACAGACCAATAGCCAGCATTCCATTTATAGCCAAAATAATAGAGAAAACAATTCAACTACAGTTACAGGAACACATTGACGAACACAAACCACTTGACTCACACCAATTTGGATTCCGCCCCTTCCATGGAGTAGAAACTCTCTTAATCACCCTAATGGACTTCCTCATCCGTGGTACAGATGACAACAACCAAGGCTTCATACTCCTCTTCTTAGATATTTCAGCCGCCTTCGACAACATCAACCACCTTACACTAATCAACAGACTAGAGAACTTAGGAATAGGCGGGACTGTCCTCAAATGGTTCAAGTCCTACATCACACATAGACTAATACGCGTCCAAATTGACCAACAAGCATCAGAAACATTCCCCCAGGGACAGGGAATACCCCAAGGATCGGCCCTTTCAGCCCTCCTATTTAACCTGTACCTGCAACCTATAACAAACATATTTAAAAAACACAGGATTAAGCATTTTATATACGCTGATGACATCATGCTTGCTATCCCCATAAACACTAAAAACCCCACTTATGACACACAATCCAAATGCATGGCAGAGACGTCCTCCTGGATGGAATCAAATTACCTTAGCATCAACCTCAGAAAAACTGAAGCAATGTTCGTAACAAGGTCATCTATGACTGAGAACACTTACCCGGAAACAATAGTTAATTTTAATTATTGACTATCCAAGTTGAATTTCCTGTTATCTGTAGTTTTACGGTTAACCCACCGTAAAACATAACTGTTCCATGTGAACCGCACTGATGTTGAAGAGCGCGGTATATTAAGAGAAATAAATAAATAAATAAATCACAATCAACAAAACTACCATACTTGTTAGAAAACAGGTAAAATACTTAGGTGTAATAATCGACCACACACTCACTATGCTACCACACAAAAAACAAACAGTGAAAACCATTTTCTATAAACTTAAAACTATTCAACACCTAAGGCCATTCCTCGAAACACAAGACTTTAGATCTGTAGTAAGCACACTGATCACCCCACACTTCGACTATTGCAATAGTCTCCTAACAGGCCTTCCTCAAAAAAGCACATACCTTCTACAAAGAGCTCAGAACATCTGTGCAAAAGTAATTGCTAAAGCCCACCTAGCAGATCACGTAACCCCAATACTACGGGAACTACACTGGCTCCCTATAAACAGCCGTATTAGATACAAAATTGTCCTAACAACCTTTAAACTCATAAATGACTTAGCCCCCTCACACCTATCTACACTACTGCACTCTCCAACCACAACTAGATCCCACAGACAAAATGCAGCCCACTCCCTCATCACACCAAAAGCTATCCGGAAGACTAAGAAAACCACCAGCTCCAGAGCATTCACATTCGCTGCTCCAATGCTCTGGAACGACCTCCCAATAGACATTCGAATCATAAAAGACCTCTCCCAATTCAGGAAAGAATTAAAAACCTACCTATTCACAGAGCACTTTGAAATCCCCTACTCCCCCAAAACATGCTACACAACAAACATGGACACACATACACAAACCCCCTAACCCCCGTTAACTAACTCCCTGTCTGCCCCCTCCCCCTCACCCCTCATTTACGACATAAAAGGAAATTATGCATAAAAGGAAATAAATTCCAACTCCTACACTTGTCCTACTCACCACACAGAACCACTGTAAATATTTATTGTAAATAGCTTGACGATTGTTCTACTTTAATACCTTACAAAGTTAAATTTTATTGTTCAATGTAAATAGTTGAATTCTACTGTTCAATGTAAATGTATACAAATGTGTACAATACTGTTAAACTGTTACATGTAAACCGCCCTTGATCTCTGGAAGGGGCGGTATAGAAGAAAATAGTTAAATAAATAAATAAATACACTGAGCAATCCAATTGGACAGAGTTCTCTTAGAGACTGGAAGTTCCAAATGAGAGGGATCAAAAGCAACAAAGAGTTGAGAAGACTGTCTATGTTGCTGTGTCCTTTGTAAGTAAAAAGCGAGTGCTCTCTTACAATCCAGGGTATGGAGATTCCTCTCTGCACATGATGCATGAGGTCCTGGAAAAAAGACAGGTAGATACACCTCCTGATTCAGATGAAAAGGTGAAACCACTTTAGGCATAAAGTGTGGATTGGTCCTGAGGACTACCTTGTCATGATGGAACTTTGTATAAGGAGGATTAGCCACCAAGGCTTGCAGCTCACTGATACAGTGAGCTGAAGTGACTGCAATGAGAAAAATAACCTTCCAGGAAAGAAATTTCAAGGAGGTAGTGGCTAAGGGTTCAAAGGGTGGCTTCATAAGCGGGCCAAGAACCAGATTCAAGTCCCATGCCAATGGAGGTGGTCTAATGGGAGGTTTAGTCAAAAGAAGGCCTCTCATGAATCTTGCTATAAGAGGATGAGAGGAAATAGGCTATCCATTGAGAGGCTTAAGGGATGCTGCAATAGCACTCAAATGGACTCTTACTGAATTCATTTTAAGGCCTGCATGGGATAAATGCAGCAAATACTCTAGTAAAGAATTCAGGGGTATTGCAAGAGGGTTAAGACTCTTCTCTGCACACCAAATGGTAAACCTCTTCCATTTAAAAGCATAGGAACATCTGGTGGAAGGCTTTCTGGAAGCATGAAGGATATCCTTCACTTGCTGAGAAAGATACAAATCTTGAAGGTCTAGGCCTTCAGCAACCAGGCCCTGAGATGAAGAGACTGGGGATTTGGGTGCCACAATGTTCCCTCCTCCTGAGATAGGAGGTCTGGATCAGATCCCAAGTGCAGGGAGGGAGCTTGAGAGAGATGTAGAAGTAGAGGGTACCACACTTGGTGTGGCCAACGTGGTGCTATGAGGATCATAGACCCCTTGTCTCTCTGAAGCTTGAACAGTGTTTTGGGAATTAAAGGAATGGGTAGGAAGGCATAGAGGAAGTCTTGCCCCCAATGAAGGAGGAAGGCATCTCTGGCCTGAACTCCCTGACACGGAATCCTGGAACAGAACCGGGAAAGTTTGGCATTCCACGGACTTGCAAACAGGTCTATGTCTGGGGTTCCCCAAATTTGAAAGATCCTGGCTATCTGGTCCCCATGGAGGGACCATTCGTGTGGAAGCAGAACTCGACTGAGTCTGTCTGCCCAAGAGTTTTGAACCCCTGGAAGACAAACTGCCATGAGATGAATTTGATGCTCTCTGGCGAAGGCCCACAAACTCAGAGCTTCGTTGCAAAGCGACAGAGAACCAGTCCCCCCCTGCTTGTTCACGTAGAACATGGCTACTTGGTTGTCCGTGTGGATTAGGATTGTCTTGTAGCTGAGCAGGCACTCAGAGCTAGAAAAATTGCTCTGAGCTCTAAGAGGTTGATATGTAGAGATGTCTCCTGTGGAGACCAGATGCCCTGGGTGGAGAGATCTTGTAGATGAGCCCCCCAACCCTTTGGGGAGGCATCTGTTGTAAGGGTTGCTTGGGGTAACACCTGTTGAAAGGGGGACCCCAGCAACAGATTTTGGGTGGACCTCCACAACTGGAGAGAGCAAAAAAGGCAACTGGAGGTTGCTATTTTGTCTGACAGGCACCCTGATGCCTGGGTCCATTGGGTGGACAAAGTCCATTGAGCTGCCCTCATGTGAAGGCGAGCATAAGGGACCACATGCACGGTGGATGCCATGTGGCCTAACAGTTGTAACATCTCTCGAGCAGTTAAATGGGACTTTAACTGAATCTGGGAGGCTAACTGCACCAAGCATAGGCAACGGGCCTGGGGAAGATAGGCCCTTGCAGTGGTGGTATCCAGTAAGGCCCCTATGAACTCCAGAGATTGAGTAGGGGTGAGATGGGATTTTGGGATGTTTATTACAAGTCCCAGATACTGAAGGATACGCCTTGTGCAGGCCAGGGAAGCCTGGGCCTCTGACTGAGATGGAGCTCGGATGAGCCAGTTGTCCAGATATGGGAATACAAATATTCCTAGAGTGCGTAGAAATGCAGCTACTACTGCCATGCATTTTGTGAACACCCTTGGAGCAGAGGCCAGACAGAAGGGAAGCACTCTGTATTGACAGTGCTTTCCTTGGAAAAGGAACCGGAGGAACCTTTTGTGTGTTGGATGGATGAGGATATGGGTGTACGCATCCTTGAGATATAGAGAACAAAGCCAGTCCTGACTCTGGAGGTATGGAAGGAGAGTACCGAGAGAAGTCATCTTGAATTTCTCCTTGCATAGAAACTTGTTCAATTCTCTGAGATCTAATATGGGTCTGTAGCCCCCTGTTTTCTTTGGGATGAGAAAGTAGGAGGAGTAGAACCCTGAACCCTGTTGAAGAAGGGGTACTTCTTCTATTGCCCCTTGGGCAAGAAGAGAAGCAATCTCCTGACCCAGAAGGTCGAGGAGAGATGTTGGAGAATTGAACTGTCTCACCATGGTGTGAGGGGGAAGGTTGAAGAAATAGAGTAGTTACTCACCTGTAACAGGTGTTCTCCAGGAGCGGCAGGAATCAGTCCTCACATATGGGTGACGTCGGCGCCGACGGAGCCCTCGTGCGGAGCATTTCCCCAGCTTTCAAAGAAAGCCTTTGGGAATTGCAGCGTGCATGCGCGGTCCTCTTCCTGCCCAAGGGTGCCATCTTGCTCAGTCTGATGACATAGCTAAAAGACAGCAAAAAATTAGCAAAAATAAATTATATGACTGCAACTCCAAGGGGAGGAGGGAGGGTTGTGAGGACTGATTCCTGCTGCTCCTGGAGAACACCTGTTACAGGCGAGTAACTACTCTTTCTCCAGGACCAAGCAAGAAGTCAGTCCTCACATAAGGGACTCCCCAGCTTAAGGCTACCGGAGACCCCAAGCGGAAAAATGAGCTACCTTGAGCTCGTCAGCACAGAAGGAAGGAATCTTCTCTGAGGACTCCCACGACCGGTAGCCCAACACCAGGGCCGGAGGGTAGGAGTTGCCTAAACCCCAAAGAGATTATGGAGTACTGCCTGTACGAAAGCACTGTCCCTGCGGGACTCCCTCTCCAGGCAGTAATGGGCCACAAAAGTCTGGCTTGAAGACCAAGTAGCGGCCCGGCAGATGTCTGCCAACGGAACAGAGCGGAGATGAGCCACTGATGCAGCCTTCGCCCTGACACGATGAGCCGTGACTCGACCCTCCAACGAGAGGCCGGCTGCCCCCTAAGCCCAGGCGATACAGTCAGCGACCCATATGGACAACGTACGCTTGGAGACAGGGAGCCCCAACTTATTGGGGTCAAAAGAAACGAAAAGCTGAACAGCCTTCCGATGCTCACGCGTATGGTCAAGGTAGAAGGATAACGCCCTCCTACAGTCCAGGGTATGCAAGACCATCTCAGCCCGGTTGGCATGCGGTCTGGGAAAGAAGATCGGAAGAACCACCTCCTGATTGAAGTGAAAAGGTGAGACAACTTTAGGAAGAAACTTAGGGTGAGTCCGTAAGACTACCTTATTCCTGTAGAACCTAGTGTAAGGAGGATCAGACACTAGTGCCTGCAGTTCACTCACTCGCCTAGCAGAGGTGAGAGCTACCAGAAATAAAGTTTTCCAGGAGAGAAAAAGGAGAGGGCAGGTAGCCATAGGTTCAAAAGGCGGACAAGTAAGCCGCTGTAAGACCACATTCAGGTCCCACTCAGGGTCGGTGGACGCAAAGGAGGCTTAAGCAGAAGAAGGTTTCTGAGGAAACAAGCCACCAAAGGGGTGGTTGGAAAGAGGCCTGCCGTCCACCGGCGAGTGGTGTGCTGAGAGAGCACTAAGGTGAACTCTGACAGAGTTAGACTTAAGGCCCAGATTGGAGAGGTAGAGCAAATATTGCAACACTACCGCTACCAAGCACGAGAAGGGATTCTCACTGTGCTGAGCACACTATGCGGAGAATCTACGCCACTTAAGAGCGTAGGATTTCCTGGTGGATTGACGCCGAGAGGCCAAGACTACATCTTCCACCTCTCGAGGTAGTAGTAGGGGAGCTAGGACTACCCTTTCAGCAGCCAGGCCATCAGATGAAGGGACTGGAGGTTGGGGTGCAAGAGAGTCCCCTGATCCTGAGATAGGAGATCGTGCTGAAACCCCAGAGGAAGAGGGGTGTCCACCGCTAGCTGCAGCAGAAGCGGGAATCACGGTTGCCTCGGCCACCTGGGGGCTATCAGGATCAATGAAGCCCCGTCCTTGAGGACTTTGAACAGCGTTCTGGACACGAGTGGTGTGGGAGGAAATGCATACAGTAGGCCTGTGGACCACGAGATCAGAAACGCATCTGCTGCTACTCTGAGAGGATGCGGTTGTCTGGAGCAAAATCTCGGGAGTTGCCGGTTCAGAGGACTGGCGAAAAGATCCATGGTGGGGAGCCCCCACTTGAGAAAGACCTGCTGAACCACCAATGGGTTCAATCTCCATTCGTGTGGTTGCAGGATCCGGCTCAGTCTGTCTGCCAGGCAATTTTCCTGACCTGGGAAATAGACAGCCTTGAGAAGGATGCCGTGATTGACAGCCCAAGAGCACAGTCGTTGTGCCTCCTGACAAAGAAGGAAAGAGCCTGTGCCTCCTTGTTTGTTCACATAGAACATGACAACCTGATTGTCCGTCTGGACCAGTACAGACTGGTAAGAGTCGAGGTGGGAGAAGGCTCTCAGAGCCAGGCGTATCGCCCGTAGCTCCAGGAAGTTTATCTGTTGAGTAGCCTTCCAAGGGGTCCAGAGAGCCTGAGTACATGTCCCTTGGCAATGTGCTCCCCAACCGAGAAGAGAGGCATCTGTTGTCAGCACCTGAGTGTGTGGAGGGGATTGAAAAACCACTCCGAGCACTAGATTCGGAAGATGAAGCCACCATTGCAGAGAGGAGACCAGGAGGTCGGAGACCTTTACTGAGTCTGCTAGGCCCCCTGTGGCTTGATGCCACTGAGTGCGAAGGCTCCACTGAGCAGGGCGCATGTGTAGGCGGGCATTGGGGGTGACATGAACCGTGGAAGCCATATGGCTGAGTAGTCTCAGGAATTGCCTGGCAGAGACCAGGGAATTGCTGCGAAACTGGCTGGCCAGATCCATTAGCCTGTGGGCCCTGTCCAGAGGCAGAAAAGCCTTTGCTTGAAGAGTGTCTAGTCTGGCTCCTATGAAGTCTAAGTTCTGGGACGGGAGCAAAGTGGACTTTGCGAAGTTTATGACAAAACCCCAAGTGCTGAAGCAGAGCCACAGTGCGAAGGGTGGCCTGGTTGGCCTCTTGGGAAGATTGGCCCCTTATGAGCCAGTCGTCCAGGTATTGAAACACAAAGAGACCCTGAAGTCTCAGGTAGGCCGCCACCACTGCCAGGCACTTGGTGAACACCCTGGGAGCGGAGGACAGCCCAAAGGGTAGTACTCTGTACTGATAGTGGATTCCTCCCACAACAAATCTGAGATATTGTCTGTGGTCTGGATGGATAAGGATGTGAGTATACGCATCCTTTAGATCTAAGGAGCATAGCCAGTCTCCCTGCTGGAGGTAGGGCAGCAGAATTCCAAGGGTAAGCATCTTGAACTTTTCCCTCTCCAGGAACTTGTTGAGGTTTCGCAAGTCTAGGATGGGTCTGAGGCCTCCTGTTCTTTTTGGTACCAGAAAGTACCTGGAATAAAAACCTTGACCCCTCAGGTGGTGGGGCACCGGTTCCACAGCCTGATCTTTTAGCAGACTTGCTAACTCCTGAAGGAGTAGGTCCCTGTGCAGAGGGGTCTTGGAGGCTCCCCTGGAAAATAGGAGGGAGGTACCTGGTGAAAATGGAGAAGATAGCCCTTTTGGACTATATGAAGAACCCAGGTATCTGATGTGACGGCTGACCACCTGTGGGCAAAGTGGGCCAGCCGGCCTCCTGTGCTGAGAGAAGCCAGCTGAGGAGAAGAGGCTATGCTGTATGAGTCAAAAAACCCCACCCTGCTAAGCAGGGGCCGGCGTAGGTGGCTTGGGGGCCTTCTGCCTACGGGGCCCTTGACCCTGCCCCTTGGCCTGCTTACCCTGTTGGGGAGCTGTAGAGGCCTGATAATGAGGTTATTGTTTATAGGCAGATGACCTTCTCGGGTAAAAGGACTTTTTTCCTGAGCCCTTCTTTTTCTGAGAAGGGCAGAGGTTTTCCTGGAAAGCCTAGTCCTGGTCAGAGTCTCGGTCTCGAGTTCTGCAGCCTTTTCAGCCATGGGCTTGCCAAAGAGGTTTTCACCTCGGCAGGGAACATCGACCAACTTGTCCTGGACCCATGGCTCGAGGTCGGATGACTGTAGCCAAGCCTGTCGGCGGGCACCGATGCCGGCCCCGGCTACTCGGGCCGAAGCCTCGAAGCCTTCGTAGGCTGCTCGAGAGATAAACTTCGAGCACTCTCAAATAACGGTGGACAAGGCTTGGAACCTCTGCAAAGGTTCCTCGGAGAGACCAGCAGAGAACCCGGCAATCTCCTTTGCCAGGTCTCGGAGGTACATGCCCATGTAGAGCTGGTAAGTCTGGACACGGCAAGCAAGCATAGAGCCCTGGAAGCACTTCTTACCGAGGGCATCCAAGTTCCGGGCCTCCCGGCCGGGAGGCACCGAGGAGTGCATCTTCTGACTTTTCAGTCGATGCATGGCCGATTCCACAACCATGGAGTGGTGTGATAATTGAGCCTTTTGGAACCCGAGCCGCCAAAATGGTAAAGGGGATGGAAGGATACTCCTATGAAGAAAGGCTAAAAAGGTTAGGGCTCTTTAACCTGGAAAAGAGACGGCTGAGGGGAGATATGATAGAACTCTATAAATTAATGAACGGAGTGGAACGGGTAAACGTAGATCGATTGTTTACCTTATCAGAATATAGAAAGACTAGGGGACATGCAATGAAGCTACAGGGTAAATTATTTAAGACTAATAAAAGAAAATATTTTTTCACTCAACGTGTAATCAAACTCTGGAATTTGTTACCGGAGGATGTAGTAAAGGCTGTTAGTGTAGCTGGGTTTAAAAAAGGTTTGGACAAATTCCTGGAGGAAATGTCCATAAACCATTATTAAGAAGTGACCGAAGATATCAATGCTTGACCCAGTACAAGCATTGTGCAACTTGTGTCTCTTGGGGAAACTGCTAGGTACTGTGATAAGGAAGCTTATCATAGTTCAGGAAGGAGCTATAATAGAGGTGAATTGGCTCTGAACAAGCAACCTGTCTTTTCTGGTAGAAATAATAAAACAGAATGTTCTCATAAAAGACTACCAGTCCCAGAATGCACCAGGTTTCAAACAGCCATTAGAAGAGCTGAAGTGGGGAAACGTGTGTTCAATCAGGAGAACTATGAGGTAATCCCCAATCACTCATCTCCAAGGGCAGGGCTTGATTCAGCACAGCTGAGCTGTGCTAGGGTGGAGTATCCCTCTAAGCAGGTTAAAAGTAAAGCCTATTCTACACAGAATGAGCAGGAGCAAAGGCAGCAGAGGAACCCAGAGCTCAAGGACAGAGAGAGCAAGAAACAGCGTGGAAGAAAGAAGAGGAAAGCATCTTGGAGGTCTAAAGGAGTTCATAGCAGTACGTGTGCTGGGAGTCATTCCAGAGGCAAGCATACTCCATTGGACTGGGGAAAGCCAGAGGAGTGGGGTTACAGAGCCAGGAATCCCCGGACGGCACCTGTGAGGGAGACGGCTGCATTTGGAAGGGGCCCTAAGACCAGTGCAAGAAGGTATGTGAAGAGAGACCCAGTGTCCAGGGATCTCGATTGGAAGGCTGGACATAAAAACTGGACTACATACTGGCCAGGAGTTCTGGAGAGGAACCCTAACAGCAATGGAAGCTCAGGTATGAACACTGATCTGTGCCCTAGCTCTTCACTTGGAAGACAGCAGGGAAACCAGTATTGTCCTGAGAGTGCTCCATTAAGAAATTCCCCTGAGCCAGTCCATGATATTGTTTCTATGATAGTTGAAGAGGAAGGAGATATTATAAATGAACAGTGTGACTACATGGATTGCTCTCTGTCTAGGCTGCTATGGTAATATACTTTCACAAATGCAACAACCATCAAAAAGAAATATATCTTGTTCTTTTATCTACCCAGAAAAGTTTACAAGAAAGCCTTTGGGTAGGATTTGAGCCACGTATAGAAAGTAAACCAGCCAAGAGGTTTGCAGCTGGTTAATTGTTAGCAATTAAGCCTTGCATAATTGCACGTGGGCTCTAAAAGAACACTTCTAGGTGTGTGTGAAAATACAAGAAGTTATCCTTGAAAAAGAACAGTTTTTGATTCCTTTTTTGGGGTTTTGTTTTGTTTTTGGAGCACTGCTAAAAGGTATTAGCAGGAGCCCATTGAAAGACCTTTCTGTTCCCATCAAGGTCTTTATTGTTTGATTTGATTGCTTAAGAAGTTCAGTTGTTGTTCCTGATTTGTTTTGCTAAGTATAATACTGAAAGCAAGTATCCTTTTTGTGCTACCAAGTAAATCTGTGTGGGAGAAATAACCCCATAAATAAAATATATTTTCTTTGCTTAACACTCGAGCAAGCACAACTCATTTATTTGTGAACGGCTGATTCTGGTATGAATGGACTACATTTCCCACAATCCTTTGCAAGTCATACTAATATTTGCCTTTGCCAAGACTGTGGACATTCTCACCCAGCGCCCCCGTTTACAGTACATATGACCTAGATTGGCCACTGTTGGAAACAGAATACTGCGCTTGATGGACCTTGGTCTGACCCAGTATGGCATATCTTATGTTCTTATGTTCTTATGGGGCTCTTGCGGACTTGATAAATGGAATCGACCCGCTTGCTTAACACCGGTGTCAAGGCCGGGGTCTCCCACATGCGGAAGAGCAGCCGCTCCAGCATTGGAGGAACCGGGACAGTAAAGGCCTCCTTCGGGGGAGAGTCATACTGGAGGGCCTCGAGCTCCTCGGCTCGAGGCTCCTCCTCGGGATCCGCGGGGGAAGGCCAAGGCCTTGGCAATATCCCGCACGAAGTCCGAGAACCGGGTATCCTCCGGTGGGGATCGTCTCTGAGGTTCGGACTCCGGCAAGTCCGATGGGACACACCGAGTCCGATGGGTGTCGGGTGACTCTTCGTCCTCCGTCTCCCAGCCCGACTCCTCGGAGGAGGAATCGAGCGGCTCCGGTCGGGCAGGCACCGATGCCCTCCGCCCCGACGCCGAGGGTATTGGCATCGATGACCTCGGCCCCAAACGGGAGGTCGAGGGAGACCGTGGCCGAGGATTGACTCGAGCCCGCATGGACTCGAGGATCGGCTCAGCCTCCGGGGTCGACTTAGACGTCGAGGTCCCGGTGGTCGGGGCAGATGCACCGGTGAGACCGGCGATCAATGCCCGCTGCTGTTCCATGAAGGCAGCGAAGCTGCTCTCCAAGGCCGTCAACCTGAGTCCGAGCTCAGGAGACCCAGCAGGCCCCAACTCGGGCCCCGACGTCGGCTCCCTGGGAGGAGAGTCCACGAGGACAACAGCACTTACATGTCCAGGAGACTCCATCTCAACACGAGGTTGCTTGGCAGGCCTCTCCGACTCCGAAGACTCGGGGCGGCTGTCGGGGCTATGCGACCTGGCCCTCAAGGAACCAGGAGCGTCCACAGACCCCGCCCTTGCGGGTTTCTTCTTTCTGCGATGTTCTCACGAAGGAGACCCCCGCTCAGAGGAACCCCGACGCTGCTCGGGGCCGGAGTCCCAAGACGTCGAGGCCTCTGACGAGGTCTGGGCCCGGCCGGACACGGAGTCAGAAAAAATTCGATCCTTCTGGTGCTGCCGACTCAACGCTTTTGAGGACATTTTGCTACACGGACCACAGATCATCGGGTCATGATCGGGTCCGAGGCAATGGAGGCAGCAGTTGTGTGTGTCGGTA
This sequence comes from Ichthyophis bannanicus, assembly GCA_033557465.1. NCBI lineage: Eukaryota > Metazoa > Chordata > Amphibia > Gymnophiona > Ichthyophiidae > Ichthyophis > Ichthyophis bannanicus. The sequence continues at coordinate 1,281,110,789 of CM066032.1, forward strand.
AGAGACATAGGTTTCTTACACCGATCACACTTCTTAAACCCGCTGGTAGCCATCGGGGGAAAAGGGCCCCTGCTAGGTCAAAAGACCGGGCTGCCAGGGAAAAAGAAAAAAGGCGCGAACGCCAGTCACAAAGGACAAAAACCGAAAAGGAGAGAAAAGGACTCGATACCGGCGTATCGGTCCGAGCGGGAAAAGGATCCGGCGTCGAACCGGAGAAAAAAGAGAAAAATAGGGAAAATCAACTTTTTCCTCGGGGAAAAACGAACTACGTCCATCGGGCTCCGGGGAAAAAAGAAGACTGAGCAAGATGGCACCCTTGGGCAGAAACTTTGAAAGCTGGGGAAATGCTCCGCACGAGGGCTCTGTCGGCGCCAACGTCACCCATATGTGAGGACTGACTTCCTGCTTGGTCCTGGAGAAGCAGCTTGTACCCTTCCCTTATGATGGAGAGGGTCCATTGCTCTGCTGTGATTTGTTCCCATCTGGGAGCAAAGTGAGCTAACCTTCCTGGAATGGTGAGAGGCTCTGGATGCTCTAGAGCCAGAAAGGCTAAGTTATCTAGTTGTAAGTCAAAGGCCCTGAGGAGGCTGAGGCTGTTGGGCCGTAGCAGTCCTAGCAGCCTTAGGCTTGGCCTGTTTCGGTTGTTGCTGTCTCTTTGTAGCAAAACGACCTGCAGAAGATGCCTGCTGACCATAAGCAGAATAATATTTCCCTTTTTTGGGAAAAAATCCCTTTTTGAACAACCTTTTCTTAAAAGGAGCAGAAGTAGACTTTGAAAGTCTATCTAAAGCAGAATTTTCAGCATCCATCTGGGTGGCCTTTGCTTGCCAATCTTTGCCAAAAAGGTTTTCACCTGTACAAGGAAGGTTTCCTAGTCCATCCTGAACCCAGGGTTCCAAATCAGAAGCTTGTAACCAAGCAACTCTGCGTGCACCTATGGCAATAGCCGAGGCTCTGCTGGCACCTTCAAAAGAGTCAAAGGCTGCACGGTTGGAAAACTTGGAAACATCCTGGGCATGTTTGAGCCAGGTGAGAAACTCTTCCCTTTTATCTTCTGAAATAAAAGGAGACAATGTTTGCAGATAATCTGTAACTTCTTTTAGAAACATCCCCATATAGAGACTATAGGAGTTGATTCTGGCAACAAGCATATTGGCCTGGAAAATTCTCCTGCCAAAGGCATCTAAGGTTCTGCATTCTCTTCCTGGAGGAGTAGAAGAGTGCCTTTTTGTACTCTTGAACTTCTTCATAGCAGACTCCACCACAATGGAGTGGTGAGGAAGCTGAGTCTTATGAAAACCAGGACAAGGAGGAACACGATACATGGTGTCCAACCTACGAGAATAAGGGGAGGTGGTGAGAGGAGTCTCCCAAATGCCCAACATGTGATCATAAAGAATCTCATGTATTGGTAAAGTGGCTGCCTCTTTAGGAGCCTTAGGATATTGTAAAATATCTAATTTTTTGGCTCTAGGCTCTGTCTCAGGGGCCACTGAGATGGAAAGGCCCCTGGCCACTTCCCTAATGAAGTCTTGAAAAGACAAGTCTTCTGGAGGAGACATTCTCCTTTTTGGAGAAGAGGGCTCCTGAGGAAGGATCACCGATGCTTCGATAGAGGCCTCTGATTCATCAGAGTCTTCAGAGGAATCGAAGTATCGCCTATCTGGATGCTCCTGCAGAGCCCGATACGCGTACCGGGTGGTATCGACATCGGGAGTGATCGGTACCGAGTCGGTACCGATGGGCATCACAGAACAGTGTACCGCTGCAGTCAACACCGAAGCCGATGTCGATGCAATCGGTACCGGCACCAGAACCGATACTGGTACCAGTGCCGGAGTCGGTACCGACAACGGAGTTTGTTGCGGTACCGAAGGCGTCGCAGCTTGTATGAATGCCGTGACGGCACGCTGCATGGTCAGAATATTCTGATCCATCGACGCCACCAATGTCTGGATGTCGGTACCAGTGGGAACCACCGGTACCCCAGAACATGGCAACAGGTGATCGGTCGAGGCCGAGCCATCGATGTCAACCTGTGACCCCATAGATAAAGCTTTGGAAGCCAGAGCCTCCCGCCGGGGTAATTTTGCCGGTGCGGATTCCTCGAGAGCAAGCCCGGAGGCATCTCGATACTTAGAAGGAGATCTACCCTTCGAGGACCGGCTGGACTTAAGTTTGGTTACCTGAGATCCATGGGAGGAAGAAGCAGCCCTGGAAGACGCCGATGCCACCAAAGCTGCATCAGAGGGAAACAGGGTACTGAGCTTGGCTGCTCGATTCTGTAGACCTCTTTTAGACATCATGGAACAGGACTCACAATCCGTAATGGAGTGGTCAGGACCTAAACATTTTAGACACCATTCATGGGTGTCGGTGACAGAAATAGTGCCGCTGCACTTCGTGCACTTTTTAAACCCGGAGGCGGGCTTTTCCATGAGGAAAATGTTTGTAGGCCTAAGGCCAAAGAAAGAAAAAAAATGCACTGAAGTGAGAAAACAGTAGTTATTTTTTTTTAGAAGAAAGAAAGAAAAGACAGGCGGTACCGGTCCGGCGTCGAGAAGGCAGACACGCGACCAAAGAAATAAAAGAAAATAAAGAAATTCTTCGGCGGTGACAGGAACACGACCTGCTGGCTCCGCGGAAAAAAAGAACTGGAGAGAGGCGGTTAGGAAAGGCGGGAAGGCAGTGCGCAGGCGCTGTGGGATGCTCCCAAAAGCTTTCTTACTGGACGCTGGGGAGCTTTCCCGCGCAGGCTCCGTCGGTACCGACGATACCCATATGTGAAGACTCATTCCTGCTTGTTCCTGGAGATTAAAAAAGTACTTAGCTCTGGCTTCAGCTGGATATGGCAAAGCAACAGTGCTGAGTCTGCTATCATGCAATCCAATGCGTTGGATTGCATGATAGCAGGCTCAGCACTCTTGCTCTTGCATTTCCTTTACATATGCTGGTTGGCAATGTCTTTTGAATTGAGCTACCTGAAGAAGCCATGAAGGCGAAACACCCAGTGTCGGAGCTCCATGGTACTGCTGGAAACTCTGGGGTTTTGCCAAATCCAGCTGAAGCCAGAGCTAAGTATTGTTTTTTTTGGTTATGTTTTTTCCATCACAATTCTGAACATCTGCAAAATCTAATACTATTTCCAGTCTTGCACAGATACTGTGGTATACTGATGTATTGGACTATTAAATCAAGTTTCATTTTTGGGTTTAAATCCCAAAAGGAATTGCTAACTTCGTCCTCTTTAGTTTGACAGATTTTTTTGTTTGTTTTTTTAATGTGTTCGGGGTTTCTTTCCCCATTTTAAGGTTGTCTTGTAGTTTTTGAGATCATGAAAACAGGTGCTCTATACATCTTCTCAGAAAAGCGCTCTGTGCTTCGTTGGAGAATTTTCTCAATGTTTATCTAGATGTTTACATTACTTATCAAGCCAGGCTGCTTTACATGCGTTAGATCAGGTCTTTTAAAATCTTAACTGGATAAATAAGGATTCCCTTGATATTCTATGGAAAATTGCATTTATATCTATTACTGCTTGATAAGTGTCTTGTGAAGTCTAATTGTAGTTATTTAATCAGGAAAATACTGTTTATGTTTATGACTTTTTCCAAACACACATGAAGAGACAATAACCAACAATCCCAGCTCTACCCTTTGCTCCCCCCTTCCCACCCGCCACAGGAAAACCCCCTCAACTCTATTCCTCCAACAGTCCACAATGTCCATATCACTGCTCCCTCTGATATCCCCCTAATATGCAATAAATGAGGGTAGAGCAGTAGCAATTACAAAGCGTAGTCACTCACCTGTAACAGGTGTTCTCCAGGGACAGCAGGAATAAGTCCTCACATATAGGTGATGTCGGCGCCGACGGAGCCCTCATGCGGCGCGGATCAATCCCCAGCTTTCAAAGAAAGCCTTTGAGACTGCATCACGCATGCACGGTCCCCTTCCCGCCCTAGGGTGCCATCTTGCTCAGTCAAATGACATAGCTAAAAAGACAGCAAAATGAATAAAATATAATAAGACTGCAACTCCAGGGGAGGAGGGAGGGTCATGAGGACTGATTCCTGCTGTCCCTGGAGAACACCTGTTACAAGTGAGTAGCTACGCTTTCTCCAGGAACAAGCAGGAAGTCAGTCCTCACATATGGGACTCCCTAGCTATAGGCTACCGAGAACCCATAACTGAAAAACAGGTTCCATCTATAAGAGCCGCAGCAGCCATGATAGGAGTTCAACAGAGAATGTAACACTCCGGTAGCTTGACACCAAGGGTCGGAGGATAGGAGTTGCCTAAACCTCAAACAGGTTACGGAATACAGCCTGTCCAAAAGCACTGTCCCATTGGGACTCCCTATACAGGCAGTAATGGGCCACAAAGGTCTGGCTTGAAGATCGGGTGGCGGCCTGGCAGATGTCTGCCAGCGGAACAGAGCAGAAGTGAGCCACTGATGCCGCCTTAGCCCTGACCCGGTGGGCCGTGACTCGACCCTGGAACGGGAGATCGGCCGCCCTGTATGCCCAGGCGATGCAATCCGCCACCCAAGTGGACAAGGTACGCTTGGAGACAGGCATCCCCAGTTTACTGGGGTCATAAGAGACAAAGAGCTGAGAAGCCCTTTGATGTCCCTGCGTATGCTCCATGTAGAAGGCCAAAGCCCTCTTACAGTCCAGGGTGTACAGAACTGCTTCCGCCTGACTGTTATGCGGCCTGGGAAAGAAGGTCGGAAGTACCAACTCCTGGTTGGGGTGGAAAGAGGAGACCACCTTTGGAAGGAACGTGGGGTGAGTGCGAAGTACCACCCTGTTCCTACAGAACTGTGTACACAGTCTATCTGAAACCAGAGCCTGCAGCTCACTCACTCGTCTGGCCGATGTGAGTGCCACCAGGAAAAGAGCTTTCCAAGAGAGGAAGCGGAGACGGCAGGTTGCCATTGGCTCAAAAGATGGGCGAGTAAGCCGCTCTAAGACCACTTTCAAATCCCATTCGGTCACCAGAGAATGAACCGGGGGTTTCAGCAGAAGCAAACCTCTCAGGAACGTGGACACCAATGGGTGTAGAGAAAGATGTTGTCCTTCCACTGGAGAGTGGTGCGCTGATAAGGCACTAAGGTGGACTCGAACAGAGTTTGACTTGTGGCCTAAATCTGAGAGGTGAAGCAGGTACTGCAACACCACTGACACCTGACAGGAGAAAGGGTTTTCTCTCTGCTTATCACACCACACCTCAAACCTATGCCACTTAAACGCATAGGTCTTCAAAGTCGATTGCCTTCTTGAGGCTAGTAGCACATCCTCCACATTTATAGGGAGGAGAAGTGGTGCGAGAACTACCCTTTCAGCAGCCAAGCCATCAGGTTGAGAGACCTGAGGTTGGGGATGCAGCAGAGTACACCCCTCCTACGACAGAAGGTTGGGGTGGAATCCCAGAGGAATTGGGGCCTCTGCCGCCAGTTGAAGCAGCAGCGGAAACCATGGCTGTCTCAGCCTCCTGGATGCTACCAGGATGACCTAGGCTTTGTTCTGAAGGATCTTGAATAGAGTCCGAGCCACCAAGGGCATGGGAGGAAATGCATACAGGAGGGCCCACAGACCATGGTATTAGGAAAGCACCTGCAGCCACCCTGCATGGGTGCGGCTGTCTGGAGCAGAAGCAGGGCAACTGGTGATTCTGTGGGCTCGCAAACAGATCTATGGATGGACGCCCCCCAGCACTGGAACAGCTGCTGGACTATGTTGGGATCCTGTTGCCACTCGTGCGGCTACAAAATTCTGCCTTAGCTTGTCTGCTAAGAGGTTCTCTTGACTTGGCAAGTACACTGCTTTGAGGTTCATACCCTGGTTGACTGCAAAGGAGCATAGGTCCAGGGTCTCTTGGCAGAGGATGCAAGACCCTGTGCCCCCCTGCTTCTTCACATAGAACATTGCCATTTGGTTGTCTGTCTGAATTAAGACTGGCTGATGAGCCAAGGTTTGACAGAAGGTCCATAGAGCTAGGCAGATGGCCCGAAGCTCTAGGAGATTGATCTGTTGTGTGCTCTCCTGTGGAGACCACATACCCTGAATGCACAATTCCTGGCAATGGGCTCCCCAGCCCAGCAAGGATGCATCTGTAGTCAGCACACTCGTGTGCTGGGGAGGCTGGAAAGGCACTCCCTCCAGCAGTTGGTGTGGCTGAAGCCACCATGTCAATGACTGCACCAGTCGTCTGAACACCCTTATGCTGTGAGTCAGCCTGTGGCCTGTGTCCACTGGTCCCCGAGGCACCACTGAGCTGTTCTCATGTGGAGGCGGGCATTGGGTGTCACATGCACCGTGGAGGCCATGTGACCAAGGAGGCGCAGAAAGTATCTTGCTGAGATCTGGGATCTGCAGCTCACTTGCTGTGCTAGGGCCAAGTCTCTGTGCTCTATCTTCCGGTAGGTAAGTCCTTGCCTGCAGGGTGTCTAACCTTGCTCCTATGAACTCCAGTCCCTGAGAGGGAACCAGAGTGGACTTTGTGTAATTTATCACAAACCTTAGGAGCTGTAGCAACTGGATAGTGCGAGACGTGGCCTGTTGGGCTTCCAGGGCTGACTGGGCTCTGATGAGGCAGTCGTCCAAACAGGGAAAGACAAACACCCCCTGGTTTCTTAGGAAGGCCGCCACCACCGCTAGGCACTTTGTGAACACCCTGGGTGCAGAGGCTAGGCCAAATGGAAGCACCCTGTACTGAAAGTGGTTTCCTCCCACCACAAATCGTAGATATTGTCTGTGGTCTGGATGAATGAGGATGTGTGTATAAGCATCCTTCAGGTCTAAGGAGCATAGCCCATTTCCCTGGCAGAGGTAAAGCAGCAATATTCCAAGGGAAAGCATCTTGAACTTTTCCCTCACCAGGAACTTGTTTAAGTTGCACAGGTCGAGGATGGGTCTTAGGCCTCCCGTTCTCTTTGGTATCAGGAAATACCTGGAGTAGAAGCCCTTTCCCCTCAGGTGGTGGGGCACCAGTTCTACCGCCTGATCCTCTAGAAGACCTGCCAACTCCTTTAGAAGGAGGTCCCTGTGAAGAGGGGGTCTGAGACGCTCCCCTGGAAAGTAAGAGGGAGGTGCCCAGGTGAGATGTAGCCGACAGCCCATTTGGACTATCTGCAGGACCCAGGCATCTATTGTGATGGCTGGCCACCTGTGGGCATACAGGTCAGCCTTCCTCCCGTGCATGGTCTTACTTCCTTGGAGAGAAGGACTATGTTCTGGGAGTCAAAAAACCCTCCAGGCTGGGCCGGAGCCGGTGCCTTGGGGGCTTTTTGCTTATGCGGGCCATGCCCCTGTCCCTTGGCCTGCTGCCCCTGTTGGGGAGCTGGGGAGGCCTGATGCGTGGGGTAGTTGCGGTAAGCAGTACCTTTTCTTGGGAAAATTTAGAAGGGGCAGAAGTCTTCTTCTCAAGTCTTGTCCTGGTCAGGTACTCGGACTCGGACGCAATCTCGGCAGCCTTTCCTGTCATGGGCTTGCCAAAGAGGTTTTCACCACAGCAAGGGACATCGACCAACTTGTCCTGCACCCACTGCTCCAGCTCTGGCGACTGTAGCCATGCCTGGCAGCATGCACTGTTGCCGGCCGCAGCTAGCCGGGCCGATGCCTAAAAACCATCATAGACTGCTCGAGTCAAACTTCGAGCACTCCCAGATCCGTGTGAACAAAACCTCGAATCGCTGCAAAGGTCCCTCGGAGAGACCAGCTGAGAACCCGGAAATCTCCTTTGCCAGGTCTCGCAAGTACATGCCCATGGTACAGCTGGTATGTCTGGATTCGGCATGACAGCATCGAAACCTGGTAGCACTTTCAGCAGAGGGCATCCACGTTGCGGGCCTCCTGCCCGGGAGGCACCGAGGAGTGCGTCTTCTGGCTCTTGAGATGACACATGGCCAATTCCACAACCATGGAGTTGTGCAGCAGCTGTGCTTTTTTGAACCCAGGGCTCTTGTGAACTCGATAGATGGAATCGATTCACCTGCTGAGCACCGGCATCGAGGCCGGCATCTCCCACATGAACCGTTGCAGAATGGGAGGCACCGGTACAGTAAGGGCTTCCCGAGGGGGAAAATCATACTGGAGGATCTTGGGCTCTTCGGCTCTTCCTTGGCCTCCGCCGGAAATGACAAAGTCTTTGCCATGTCCCGGATGAAGTCCAAGAACAGGGTGTCTTCTGCGGAGGGGGGGGGGGGGGAACGACCGTCTCTGAGGCTCAGAACCCGGGGAATGTGAGGGGATGTATTTGGTCCGGTGGGTGTCCGGTGACGCCTCGTCCTCCATTTTCCAACCGGACTCTGAGGAGGAATAGAGCGGCTTCGGTCTCCACCGCCCTGATGCCGGTGGAATCGGTGTCGACGACCTCAGCCCCAAACGGGAGGTCGAGGGAGACCTCGGCCGAGGATCGACTCGAATTCTTAGTGTCTTGAGGATCGGTGCAGCCTCTGGGGTCGACTTCGATGTCCCGGTGGTTGGGGCAGATGGACCGGTGAGACTGGCTATCAGCGCCCGCTGCTGGTCCATAAAGGCAGCCATGCTGTGCTCCAAGGCCACCATCCTGAGACCGAGCTCAGGAGGCTCCGCAGCTCCCGGGTCGGGACACGATGCCAGCTGTCCCGGAGGAGAGTCTACGATGAGGACAGCGCTTACCTGCCTTGGTGTCTCCAGTTCCTTACAAGGGAGTTTTGCAGGCCTCTCCAACTCCGAAGATCTGGGGCGGCAGGCCTGGCTTCGCGACCTATCCCGCGAGGCACCAGGTCGCTCAGAGCCATCTGATGACACCGCCCTCACTGATTTTTTCTTCCACCGGTGTTCCCGCGAGGGAGACCCCCCTTTCAGAGGACACTCGACGCTGCTCAGGATCAGAGAGCTCCCGAGAGGTTGAGGCCTCCGATGAGGTCCAGGCCCGGGAGGGTGCGGACTCGGGAAAAATCCTATCATGTTGCTGCTGCCTGCTCCTCAAGGCCTTGGAAGACATCTTCTTACACAGGCCATAGACCTTCGGGTTGTGGTTGGGCCTGAAGCAATGGAGGCAGCAGTCGTGTGTGTCTGTGAGAGACATTAACCTCGTGCACCGATCACACTTTTTAAACCCGCTGGCAGCTATCAGGGGAAAAAGGGCCCCTGCGAGGTCTAAGGACTGGACTGCCAGCTAAAAGGAAAAAAAAAAAGAGTGCGAACGCTAGTCTCTAAAACCAAAAATTTGGACCGGACTCGATACTGGTGTACCGAGCCGAGGCAGGAGGGGGAACCGGCATTGAACTGGCTAGACTGGTTGCACTACATCTACAGCCAATAGGGCCTTTAGTCTCAGTGCACCAAGATGCTGGAATGCATTATACCCAGGTATCCGGGCTGTTAAGAGCCTAACTCAGTTTAGGAAAGCCCTCAAACTCCACCTCTTCAACAAGTACCTCATAAAGCCCAACGTCACCCCATAAAGTCCAACAATACAATTCGCTAGCAAATATATGGATGCCCAACAACACGCCAAGACAGATACTATATCCCTTAGTGGTGCATATGTTTCCATGAAACTCCTGTTCATATGACTCTATGTAGCAAGTTTTGTAAATAGTTACCCCTGTTAGCCAAGTTTTTTGCCCTGTTATCTGTAAACTCAAACATGTTAACTGTACTGAGCATTTTTGTTCCATGTAAACCGCGCTGATGCTGAATAGTGCGGTATATAAGAGACTGTAAATAAAATAATAAATAAATAAATAAAATAGACAGAAAAGTAATTTTCTGGCTATTTTTCACACTTTTTTCGCGAGGGAACTTGGACGACATCTGTTGGGCTCCGTAGAAAAAAGGAGACTGAGCAAGATGGCGCCTTTGGGCGGGAAGGGGACCGCGCATGCGTGATGCAGTCCCAAAGGCTTTCTTTGAAAGCTGGGGACTGCTCCGCATGAGGGCTCCGTTGGCGCCGACGTCACCCATATGTGAGGACTGACTTCCTGCTTGTTCCTGAAGAATACCATGTACATATTTTCCAGCAACATAATATCAAATACCACATTTATGCTGATATTATGCTATACACACAACTGGATACAATCAACCCTAACTATAGTCAGCTAGAAACATGCCTCAATGAGATGTAAATATGGTTACAGCAAAACAACATGACAATCAACCATAAGAAAACTGAGGTGATGTATATCGCCAGCAAGCCAAACTTTGAACCTCCTGCGACAACTACCCTGTGTAACAATACGTACAATACAAAGAATGAAATAAAATATCTGGGAGTCACATTGGACAGCAACCTAAAGATGGAAAGCACAGTTACTTACCTGTAACAGGTGATCTCTGGGAACAGCAGGAATTAGTCCTCACATATGGGTACGTCGGTACCGACGGAGCCTGCGCGGGAAAGCTCCCCAGCCTTTCAGATGAAAGGCTTTTGGGGCCTCCCACTGCACATGCGCGTTGCCTTCCCGCCTTCCTGACCAGCTCTCTTCAGTTCGAGTTTAAAGCTCAGACAATAGAGAGAGGAAAGGAAGATAGATAGAGATACAACTCCTAGGGGAGGTGGGTGGGTTGTGAGGACTAATTCCTGCTGTTCCCAGAGATCACCTGTTACAGGTAAGTAACTGTGCTATCTCCAGGAACAAGCAGGAATAAGTCCTCACATATGGGGACTCCCTAGCTAAGATGCCTGGGAGATCCCCCTCCAAGGGTAAACCATCTTCGTATGGATCTCAGGCATCCATCCAGGGAAGGTGGGCAGGAGTTGTTTAAGTATGGAACAGGTGTTTGAGGACAGCCTGACCAAACAAGGCATCCCGGCGGGAGTCCTTGTCCAAGCAGTAATGGGCTGTGAAGGTATGAACCGAGGCCCAAGTGGCTGCTCGACAGATCTGATCTATGGACACAGAGTGAAGATGAGCCATAGAAGTAGCCATGGCTCTCACATTGTGAGCTGTGACATGGCCTTCCAGAGAAATGTTCTTACTCTGGTAAGCAAAAGAAATACACTGAGCAATCCAATTGGAAAGTGTACGTTTGGTGACTGGAAGTCCCAAATGAGAAGGATCAAAAGCCACAAAAAGTTGGGAAGACTTTCGATGTGGCTGAGTCCTGTTGAGGTAAAAGGCGAGAGCTCTTTTACAGTCAAGAGTATGAAGGTTCCTCTCTGCACTGGATGCATGAGGAGCCGGGGAAAAAAAACAGGTAGATATACCTCTTGATTAAGATGAAAAGGCGAGACCACTTTAGGCATAAAGTGGGGATTCGTCCTAAGGACCACCTTATCATGATGAAATCTGGTATAAGGTGGATTAGCCACCAAAGCTTGCAGTTCATTGATGCGGCGAGCCGAAGTGACTGCAATAAGGAAAAGAACCTTCCAGGAAAGAAATTTCAGGGAGGTAGATACCAACGGTTCAAAAGGTGGCTTCATAAGTTGACCCAGAACTAGATTCAAGTCCCATGCCACCGGAGGAGGTCGGATGGGAGGCTTAGTGAGGGTCAAGCCTCTCATGAATCTTGCTATAAGAGGATGAGAGGAGACAGGTTGTCCATTTATAGGTTTTAAGGATGCTGCAATAGCACTCAAATGGACTCTTACTGAATTCGTCTTGAGGCCTGCATTGGAAAGATGCAGGAGATAGTCTAGTAGAGAATTCAAAGGAAGCGCAAGAGGGTCAAGACCCTGTTGCGCACACCAAATGGAAAAACGTTTCCATTTGAAAGCATAGGAACGCCTAGTAGAAGGTTTCCTAGAGGCATGAAGGATATCTTTCACTGGTTGGGAAAGATTAAACTCATGAAGGCTTAAGCCTTCAGTAACCAAGCTCGGAGATGTAGGGACTTGGGGTTTGGATGCCACAAAGTCCCCTGCTCCTGAGACAGAAGGTCTGGTGCAGCTCCCAGGTCCAGGGAGGAGCCCTGGGAGAGCTGTAAAAGGAGAGGGAACCACACTTGGCGTGGCCAGCGTGGAGCAATGAGGATCATGGATCCGTGATCCCTCTGAAGTTTGAACAGAGTCTTGGGAATCAAAGGAATGGGTGGAAAAGCGTACAGGAATTCCTGACCCCAATGTAGGAGAAAGGCATCGTTGGCCTGAACTCCCTGACACGGAGTCCTGGAACAGAACCGGGGAAGTTTGGCATTCCACGGACTTGCAAAGAGGTCTATGTCCGGGGTCCCCCATTCCTGAAAGATTCTGCGTATCTGGTCCATATGTAGGGACCATTCGTGTGGGAGCAGAACTCGACTGAGTCTGTCTGCCCGAGAGTTTTGAACTCCTGGAAGATATACTGCCAGAAGATGAATTTGGTGCTCTCTGGCGAAGGCCCATAATCTGAGAGCTTCGTTGCAAAGCGACAGAGAGCCCGTCCCTCCTTGTTTGTTGACATAGAACATGGCTACCTGATTGTCTGTTTGGACTAGGACAGTCAGGTTGACAAGGAGGGTGTGGAAGACTGTGAGGGCAAGGAAGATTGCTCGCAGTTCTAGAAGGTTGATGTGAAGGGTGGTCTCCTGAGGAGACCAGGTGCCCTGAGTGGAGAGGTGCTGGAGATGAGCTCCCCACCCTGCTTGGGAGGCATCTGTTGTGAGGTTTGCTTGGGGCAACGAAGGTTGGAAGGGGATCCCCAACAACAGATTTTTGGAGGATGTCCACCACTGGAGAGACCAAAACAGTCGTTTTGAGGTGAGTATTTGGTCTGAGAGCAGTCCTGATGCTTGAGACCACTGGGTGGCCAAGGTCCATTGAGCTGCTCTCATATGAAGACGAGCGTAGGGCACCACGTGTACCGTGGAGGCCATGTGGCCCAGAAGCTGCAGCATTTCTCTGGCTGACAAGTGACTTCTGGACTGAGCCTGGGAGGCCAAGCTTATTAGTCTTTGGCCTCGGACCAGAGGGAGGTAGGCCCTTGCAGTGGTGGTGTCCAATTGGGCCCCTATGAATTCCAGAGACTGAGTAGGGATGAGTTGGGATTTGGGAATGTTTACCACAAGTCCCAGATATTGAAGAATACGCCTTGTGCGGTCCAGAGACATCTGGGCTTCTGACTGAGATGGAGCTCGGATGAGCCAGTCGTCCAGATATGGGAAGACAAAGATTCCCATGCCTCTGAGAAATGCAGCTACGACTGCCATGCATTTTGTGAAGACTCTTGGAGCAGAGGCCAGACCGAAGAGTAGTACTCTGTACTGGAAATGTTTTCCCTGGAACAGAAATCTTAGATATTTTCTGTGGGATGGATGGATGAGTATATGAGTGTACGCATCCTTGAGATCTAGAGAACAAAGCCAATCCTGACTCTGAAGGTATGGAAGGAGAAGGCCCAGAGAGAGCATTTTGAATTTCTCCTTGAATAGAAACCTGTTCAATTCTCTCAGATCTAGGATAGGTCTGAAGCCCCCTGTCTTCTTTGTTATGAGAAAGTAAGGGGAGTAGAAACCTAACCCCTGTTGTGGAGGAGGAACCTCCTCTATTGCCCCTTGGGCAAGAAGAGAAGAGACTTCCTGACCCAACAGGGTCATAAGAGATGGGGGAGAACTGAATTGCCTCACCATGGTATGGGGAGGAAGGCTGGAGAAATGAAGTTTGTAGCCCTCCCGGATAATAGAGAGGGTCCATTGCTCTGATGTGATTTGTTCCCATCTGGGAGCAAAATGAGCTAGCCTTCCAGGAATGGTGAGGGGCTCTGGTTGTTCTAGAGCCAGAAACGTCAAGTTCTCTAGAGGCAAGTCAAAACCCCTGAGGGGGTTGAGCCTGCTGGGGTGTAGCAGACACTGCAGGCTTTGACTTTACCTGCTTAGATTGTTGACGCTTAGCCGCAAAGCGAGGCTGAGCAGATTGCTGGCCAGTATTTGTGGGAAATCTGGCCTTTTTATAGTAAGGCCTTTTAAAAGACTTCTTTTTGGCAGGGGTAGAAGTAGACTTGGAAAGTCTATCTAGGACGAAATTAGACCTTACCTGCTAATTGTCTTTCCTTGAGTACTCTCCGGGCCAGTCCAGAACCGATGGGTAGTCAAATCCCCCTCCTCTAGCAGCTGAGGACTGAATGCTGATTCTTGTTGCTAGGATACCTATCTCTCCCCTGGCGACAGGAGGCAGTCTTAACGTAACAAGCAGATAAAAAACAACAAAGTGGCACAGGAAAAATGGAGAAAGAGTTACACCAAAAGACTCTGAGCGTGTGCAGCGCGCTGCTAAAGAAGCCGGCTACACTGCTCAATAATAGGCACGGTGACACCCGAGGAACCACCCACAGAAGTAACCTCGCAGTACCCCATTTTTTTTTTTTTTTTGCATATAAATATTGTCTCTCGATTACCATATTTCACCAAACTGACTATGAACAAGACCTTGAGCTCACAGAAACCGCATAAAACACAGCAGGGCGGGATCTGGACTGGCCCGGAGAGTACTCAAGGAAAGACAATTAGCAGGTAAGGTCTAATTTCGTCTTCCTTATCGTCTCTCCGGGCCAGTCCAGAACCGATGGGTAGTACCAAAGCAGTAACTAACCCAGGGAGGGACCTGTGAGCCCCGCTATCACGGCGGAAGCCCCCACCGAAGCATCCTGACGCGCAAGCACATCCAAGCGATAATGACGCGAAAACGCATGAAGAGACGACCAGGCCGCCGCTCGACAAATGTCCACCGGCGGAACCAAGGCTGACTCTGCCCAGGACGTGGCCTGTCCCCTGGTAGAATGCGCCCGCAGCCCGACCGGCACGGGTTTGCCTCTGGTCTCATACGCCACCCGAATGGCTTGCTTCACCCAACGCGCAATGGAGGCCTTAGAGGCCGCCTGACCTTTGGACGGCCCGCCAAACAGCACAAACAAACGATCGGACTTACGAAAAGACTCGGTCTCCCTAAGGTAGCGCCGCAGGACGCGGCCCATATCTAACCGTCTGAGCGAACGATCAACCGAAGATCCTGCTGCGGTAGCCCCAAAGGTGGGAAGCGAAATCGACTGATTCAAATGGAAGGCAGATACCACCTTGGGCAGAAAAGATGGAACAGGACGCAAGACCACTTTTTCCGCAGAAAACTGAAGAAAGGGAGGCCGACAGGAAAGGGCCTGCAAATCAGAAATGCGGTGAGCCGGAGGCGGAGCCTGCGAGGAACCAACATGGCCGCATAAGAGTTTCTCTCCCGGCCCCCTAGGTCTTGATTCCTGATTTTTAATACTCTTACCCGCCCAAATCACCGAAGTTCGAGGCATCGGAGTTCGCACATGGCAGCTGGCAAGCAGACCCGGCTCGACTTTGCTGCTGTGGCGTCGACTGGCACTAAAAGATCTAAATCTGACCCTCTCTCTCCTCACAAGATGGCGGCGTCGTCTGAGGCCGCAGAGGGGCTGAAGGAAGTTTTAAAGGAGGTGCGGGCAGTTCGCTGCCGTGTCGATGCTAATGGCGAATCCCTGGATGTCATGCAAGCGAGCTTGAAGGAGCTGACAACGCAGATGCAACAGCTCACGCAAAGAATTGAGCGGGTGGAAAAGGTAGCGGCGGAACATGAGGAGCGCCTAGCTCTTGTACCACGGATGATTCGAAAGCTGGAGGGGCTTGAGAAAAACTACGAGGATGCGAATAATAGGGCCCGCCGGAATAATGTAAGAGTTTTGGGAATCCCGGAGGGAGCTGAGGGGAGTGATCCCATAAGTTATCTAGAATCCCTGATCCCAAAGCTCCTGAAGGTGGACTTTTCCCGCCCGTTTGAAATAGAACGGGCTCACCGGCTCTCAAATCCTGCTAATCTGCGCTCCAAATTTCCACGCCCGATGATATTCTGTGTTCTTCGGCATCAGCATGCCCTTCAAATCTTGCTGGCAGCTAAAGCCTCTCAGCCGATATTACCGGGTGGCCAGCGTGTGGCCTTCTACCCCGATTTCAGCAAGCCCACCGCTATGCGACGCAAGCAGTTCCTGGCATTCCGGCCTCGGCTCCAGCGCCTACAAGCACGGTATGGCCTTTTCAGTCCTGCCCGGTTCAAGGTGACCTTAAACAACGAGACCAAGACCTTCGAGGACCCTGCCGAACTGGCGGTCTACATTGAGGGCCAAGAGGCCTTGCAAATGCAGTCGAGTTAATGGCGACGCTTACTTGAGGATAATTTTTCTCCTAGGTCGGTCCGTGGGTCCGTTGACTTGAGATACCCACGCGGTCTCCACTTCCAGTGGCATCGGACCTGAGTCTCCTGTGGCGCAGAGCCGGGCCGGACAGCTTAAAAGTCACTTGGCTGTCCGGTTGGCCTTTATGGGCTGCCGAGCTGACTGCAGGAGATGGGGATGATTGTGCTCTCAGATACAGGGGAGTTCCCCCGTTGTGTCCTACAGCTGTACTTGTGTGACCTTGTTATTTTTTTGTTTTAACTTCTTTTTTTTTTTTTTTTCTTCCCTCTTTATTTTATATTACTATGTTTTCCTTTCTTCCTTTGATATTGATAAATGGGGGTGGCGGGTAACAGTAATAGTTTTGGGGGCCAGGCTGCGTAATGTTGGATGCCTTTGCCGGCCCACCCTAGTTTTAATTGTTCTCTGGGGGGGTTTTGTTGGGGAGGTTTGGTAGGCTCTCAGGGAAGGATCTCAAAGGTTATTTGTGGGGAAAGTCAATCTCAAGTCACCTTTATGAAAATGTATAGTTGTATTCTGTCACTTGGAGTATGTTGTTATCTGGATGGTAATGGCTAACTGGCTAAATGTTTTGTCTCTGAATGTGAAAGGTATTAAGACCCCCATGAAAAGGAAAAAAATCCTAGCCTACTGTGCCCGCAATCAGGCAGATGTAGTACTCTTGCAGGAGACCCATCTTACCACTCAGGAAACAATGAAACTTGAGGGCAAGCGATTTTTTTTGGCAGGTTCTTCCCCAGCGGACCTTAAAAAAAATGGTGTTGCCATACTTGTCCGGAAGGCACTGGGAGCGAAAGTAGTTCATGCCCATAATGACGCTTATGGGAGGTGGGCATGGTCCCTGATAGAAATAGGGGGAACTCAGTTCACCCTTGTGACTGTGTATGGGCCGAATAAAGATGACCCTGATTTTTTCAGAGACTTGAGTTGTACCCTACAGAAGAACTATACTGCCCCAATAATTGCCGGGGGGGATTATAATTTGGTCAACGAACCCCTGATAGATCGCTGCCCCGCGAGAATAAATCGCTCCTCTCGGGCTGATTGTGCCTTTCTGGCCCTTAAAGAGAACTGTGGGCTGGTTGATGTCTGGAGACTGCTTCATCCTACTGAAAAGGATTATACGTTTCATTCGCCAGTCCACAATTCTCTCTCCCGGATAGATTTTTTCCTAGTCTCTCGGTCCCTGGTCTCGAGCTGCCGTTCGGCGGACATTTTGGGTGGGACTGTATCTGACCACTCCGCTATCACGCTTAAGATCCCATTGCAGGTGGATGCTGGGGGGAGTCCCGTATGGTCCTTCAATTGGGCCTGGCTTGCGGAGCCTTCCTTTCAATCTGAGCTAAAGGCTACGACCCAGTTATATTTTTTGCACAATAAGTTAGGGGACACTGCCAGCTGGGCCTGGTGGGAGGCCTTTAAAGCTTCCCTACGGGCTACTATTACAAGTTACAAGATCAAGGAGGCCAAGAGGAGGAGGGAACAGTTAGCTGCCCTGGAAAGCCAGATTAGAGCGGGGGAGCGCCTATGGATTCGGCAGCCTGCTCCGGAGATTTTGATCCGGTTGCAGCGGTTACGGTTCCAATACAACGAGTTGGTGAGTTCCGAGATAGAGCAAGTAATGCTGAAACAAGCGGCCAGATATCATGTTGAGCAAAACAGGTCTAGTAAACTTCTGGCGAGTGCTCTGCGTGGGAGAAGGGAAAAGTCTAGAATTGTTTCTCTTGTGGATGATAACCAGGCTAGATTGGTTGACGATACCCAAATTTTAGAAGAGTTTACATCATTTTATAATAAGTTGTACACCTCGGAGGCCGCCGAAGATCCGGTAGCGATAGCGCACTTCCTCGACCCGCTTCGACACCCCACATTAGGTGACCAGCCAGTCGAGCAGCTTGGCAGGCCTTTCTCCTCTAAAGAGATCTCCACGGCTATTAAAGCTATGATGGGGGGAAGGCTGCGGGCCCTGATGGGATACCTGCAGAGCTCTATAAAGTTCTTAATGTTGAGCTGGTTCCCTATCTAATGCTGTATTTTGGGGAGTTGGAAAAGGACTCTGCTTATCCCGGTAACTTCTCAGAAGCCACTATAGTGGTCTTGGAGAAACCTAGGAAATCTCCAGAGAATGTCAGGAACTATCGACCTATATCTTTACTAAATGCCGATTATAAAATCTATGCGAGCGTTTTGGCTAAACGGCTTGCCTTAGTAATTGGAGACCTTGTTCATCCTGACCAGTGTGGTTTTATACCTGGCAGGTCCACTTTTGATAACGCTCGGCTATTGTGCAATCTGATAGACAGGGCAGCAATAGGCTCGTCTCCTTATGTAGCCCTCTCCCTAGATGCCGAAAAGGCATTTGATAGATTGGAGTGGCCCTTTCTTTTCGCTGTGCTAAATTGGTTTGGCCTCGGGGAAGGGTTTATAAGAAAGGTTAAGCTGCTCTATGTTAGGACCAGTGCGAGGGTTTTTGCCAACGGCAGCCTGCATAGACCCTTTTCTCTCCATCGGGGCACTCGCCAGGGTTGCCCTCTATCCCCGTTACTTTTTGATCTTGCCCTCGAACCCTTAGCTATCGCTGTTAGGGAATGTGAAGCTATTAAGGGTTTTAATTTTGCTGGGATGAATGTGAAACTTTCCGCCTATGCAGATGACTTGTTGTTATTCACGCAACCTGAGGAGATCCCACAGATTTTAAATGTAATTAATAATTACTCCAGTATCTCAGGCTACAAGATAAACTGGGATAAGTCAGTGGCCTTCCCACTAATCAACTGCGCAACGGCTGCAATGATGTCCCCCTTTCCGTTCAGGTGGGAGCCGTCTGGCATAAAATATTTAGGGGCCTGGTATAGTGCTTCTGTAGCGGACACTTTGCGGGTGAACATGGAGGAGCTCACCCGGTTTATCCGTGGCAAAATCCTTGCATGGTCCCCTTTGTATCTCACTTGGTGGGGCAGATTGGAGGTTATCAAAATGGTGCTGGTCCCCAAGATTAACTATGTGTTGGGCATGCTCCCTTTTGCAATGCCAGTAGAGGTGTATACTAAATTAGAGAGGAGTCTCTTGGGGTTCCTTTGGAAGGGTACCCAGCCCCGTATCGCTCTCAAGAAGCTTAAAGCCCCTAAGGACAAGGGGGGCGTTTACTTCCCCGATTTTCAGTGGTATCATCATGCACACCTTCTCAAACAGGGACTAGCGTGGTTGGATGCTGAGGGAGAGACCATGGGTCCCAGATGGCTCCAAGTCGAGGCCCACATGGTGAGTCCTTACCCCTGAGGCATCTGTTAGGGATGTTATATCCTGAGGAAGGGTTGCAGGGAAGGGCAGTACGGGCTACGCAAGCTGCTTTCATGCAGCTGCTCCTATTGGCAGGTAAAGACGGGCGGCCTTCCAAATGGGCACCGCTTTGGTGGAATCCACTTTTCAAGATCAGTGGGAGGAGATTTGCTTGGCGCAGTTGGCAGGACAGGGGAATCTGGACCTTGGGGCAGCTAGTAGGGAATTCTTGTTGGAAAGACTTTAATACCCTTAGAAGAGAATTCTCCTTGCCCCTGAGTAGCTATTTTAGGTGGTTGCAACTTAAGCATACTGTTGAGGCGGCCCAGATTTCAGTTTGTGATTTAGCTGAGGAGGGCACATTGTTTCAAAATCTTAAAGGCCTGTGTGGGCAAAAGGGCATGATCTCAGGTATATATGCCTTGCTCAGGGACTATGCCTGTGGTGTCCCGATGGGGTTATGCAAGGTTTGGGAATCTGAATTGTCTTTAGCGCAGGCACAAGATCTGTGGCCGCCGCTATGGAGTATTATATCCAGGGCCTCTCGCTCGGCATCCATCACACAGTCCCTGTACTTCCTGTTGCATAGGGCCCATCTCACACCTGTGAAGGTTGCTAAATGGGATCGGTCATCCACAGGGTCTTGCTGGTCTTGCCAGGCTGCGAAGGGTACCTTCTTACATATGTTTTATGAGTGTCCCTATGTTCACCGGTTTTGGACAGCGGTCTGGAGCACCATCCAAGTGATTCTGGACATTCCTGACCAGCTCTCCAAGAAGGTTGTTTTCCTCCGGTCCTTGGGGTTAGCCCGAGGTGGATGTAAAGCCAAGGACTTCCTTTTAAATTTCATGGTGGCTGTTGCTTTCAAGCTGATTCTGGTCCATTGGAAATCCTTGGCGGGGTTACGGCAGGGCGAATGGTGGCGCTTGGTGTGTCAATATGCTAAGTATGAAAGGTTATACGACAAGCTCCATCACCCTGACAGAGGTGAGCTCTGTCATTGGCAAGTGGTCTCTCCTTGACCAATATGTCGCCCGTTCAGCTGTGACTCCATTATAACAGCTTGTCCTCAGGCTGTTCTGATGTTTCGCAGTGGGGGTGTATTCGTAAGGCAGGTATTCCGGTTGCTGGAGATCGCCTTCCCCTGACATTGCTGAGTTCTCTTTTCCTTTTTTTTTTTTTTTTTCTTTGTCTCCTTTCCCTGAGAGCCTGGGGGGGTGGGGGGTGGGGAATGCTTTGTAGTGTTTTAGTGGCTTTAGGTTATGTGTCTGTATATTGCTTATTGTGTGTTTGTTTTGGAAAACTTAATAAAGAATTTACAAAAAAAAAAAGAAATGCGGCGAGCCGAACACAAGGCGACCAAGAAGGCCGTTTTCCAGGACAGCTCCCAAATGGAACTGGAGGAGCGCGGCTCAAAGGGAGCAGAAACCAAAACCTCCAGCACAAGGTTCAAATCCCACGGAGGAATAACCTGCCGGACAGGAGGCCGAATAAGCTTGGCCGCCCTGAGGAATCGCAAGATATCCGGATGTGAAGAAAGACGAGACCCGCGAACTGGACCCCGAAACACCGCCAATGCAGCCAACTGCACCCTCAAGGTGCTCAGAGCAAGACCCTTCTCCAGCCCACACTGGAGAAACTGAAGAATATCTGGAACTGAAGAGAAACGTGCTCGCAGGGATCGATCACCACACCAAGCTTCAAACACGCGCCACATGCGGATGTACGCTAGCGACGTGGAGCGTCGGCGAGACTGCAGCAACGTGGAAATCACCGAAGAGGAATACCCCTTCCGTCGCAAGCGATCCCGCTCAAGAGCCAGGCCGTAAGCAAGAACTGATCCGCCTGGGGCATTGGAACGGGACCCTGCATCAGCAAGTCCGCTCGAGCGGGCAACCGCCAGGGCGGCGCTACTAGTAGCCGCATCAGATCGGCATACCAAGGGCGCCTGGGCCAATCTGGAGCAATAAGGATCACCCGACCCTCGTGAGTGGCTGCTTTCTGAATCACTCGCCCTATCAAGGGCCACGGCGGAAACACATAGAGAAGCTGACCCGACGGCCAGGGCTGCGCGAGACCGTCGAGACCCTCCGACATGTGTTCCCTGCGTCTGCTGAAAAAACGCTCGGTCTTGGCATTGTGCAGCGTCGCCATCAAATCCATGACCGGGTGACCCCAGCGTCGAGTGACCTCCAGAAACACGTCCGCATGGAGTTCCCACTCCCCGGGATCCAGGCGGTGACGACTGAGATAGTCGGCCTGCACATTGTGCTTGCCCGCGACATGGGACGCCGAAAGTGCCACCAGGTGCACCTCCGCCCATTGAAACAAGCGCTGACTCTCCTCCAGGAGAACGAGACTGCCCGTTCCCCCTTGGCGATTTATGTAAGACACCGTCACGAGATTGTCGGAAAAGACGCGCACAGGCTTTCCCTCCAGCAACTCCACAAACGCCAGCAGCGCGAGATACACGGTGCGGAGCTCCAGACGATTGATGTACCATCGAGCCTCCTCTGTCGACCAGGAGCCCTGTGCTATTTGAGCTAAGCAATGCGCCCCCCAACCGGACAGACTGGCATCCGTGGTAACCAAGACCCACTCCGGCAGAGACAAGGGGACGCCCGCTAGGAGATGATCGGGAACCATACACCAGTGGAGACTGGCTTTCACCTGATCGGGACAGCCCAAGCGCCGGGAGAGCGGATGACGCTGCGGAGACCACCGCGAGAGAAGAGCCTGTTGAAGAGGCCGCATGTGCGCCCGAGACCAAGGCACCAGATCCAAGGCCGCCGCCATTAGTCCCAGCAACTGCAAGTACTTCCAAGCTGTGGGAGCACGAAGACGTAAGAAGGCGGACACGTGAGAGAGAAGCTTGCGGACACGGTCCAGCGGTAAGGAGACGAGCCCTTTGCCCGTGTCGAAAAAGGCCCCCAGGTAGTGAAGCTGCTGAACCGGCTGCAGGCGACTCTTGGCCTGATTCACTATCCAACCCAGGTTCTCGAGACAAGAAACCACTCGCGCGGTGGCAGCAAACGACTCCTCGCGTGACGGAGCTCGAATCAACCAGTCGTCGAGATAGGGATGCACTTGCACGCCCTCTTGGCGGAGAGCCGCCGCCACCACCGCCATCACTTTGGTGAACGTGCGGGGCGCCGTCGCCAGCCCGAAGGGCAAGGCCCGAAATTGAAAATGACCCAGAGGAACCGCAAACCGAAGGAAACGCTGATGGGCTGGAAGGACCGGGATGTGGAGGTAAGCCTCCGTCAAATCGATGGAAGACAGAAATTCCCCCGGATGCACGGACCGGATCACCGACCTCAACGTTTCCATACGGAAATGAGAGACGCGCAGACAGCGGTTGACGTGCTTCAGATCCAAAATTGGCCGGAAGGAGTCTCCCTTCTTGGGAACCACAAAATAAATGGAGTATCGACCGAAACCGCACTGGTCTCGAGGAACTGGAACCACGACCCGAAGCCGCAGCAAACGCATCAACGTGTCGTGAACGGCCTGTCGCTTGACCGCCGGCCCGCAGGGAGAAAAAAGGAACGCATCTGACAGAGGAGAAGCGAATTCGAGCGCATAACCCTCGCTGATAATCCGCAGTACCCAGCGATCGGTGGTAATGGCGGCCCAAGCGGAAAAAAACTCCTGCAACCGACCCCCTACTGGGAGCTCCGCTTGGACCGGCCTCGCTTCATTGGGGCTTCTTGGCGGCCGCCGAAGAGGCACCAAAATAGCCTCTGCTGGAGCCTCTAGCTCCCCGAAAGGAAGGACCCCGAGACGGAAAGCGACCGCGCTGATACGGGCTAAAACGAGCTCCCCAAAAGCGGCGAAAATCACGCCCTTGGCCTCTCGAGAAGGAACCTTGCTTACCCCCCTTAGGACGGTCCTCCGGAAGGCGACCCCCTTTTGAGTCACCCAAATCCTTGACAATCTTTTCCAGCGCCTCCCCAAACAGAAGCTTACCCTTATACGGCAGCTTACTAAGACGTGCTTTGGAAGAGGCATCCGCCGCCCAATTCCTCAACCAGAGAAACCGACGGGCGGCAATCACGGAAGCCATCGCCTTTGCGGTAATGCGAATCAAATCATAGAAGGCATCCGCCAGATAAGCAGCCGCCGACTCTAGCTTCGCTGCTTCAGAAGCAGAAGAAGGACCCTCGGAACTGGACGCCTGTTGACTCCACCGAATAGAAGCACGAGAAACGAACGCCCCACAGACCGAGGCCTGCAGCGCCAGAGCGTTGGCATCAAAGGCCTGTTTCAAGAGCCCCTCCAAGCGACGATCCTGCACATCCTTCAGGGCCGTAGCCCCCTCTACCGGAATGGTGGTCTTCTTGGTGACCGCCGAAACAAGCGCATCCACCTTCGGCATGCGCAAGAGCTCCGACTCCTCCTGGGGCACCGGATACAAGCGAGCCATGTTCCGAGCCCCTCTCAAGGAAGCCTCGGGGAACTCCCACTCCGACTCAATCATCTGTTTGATGACTCGGTGGAAAGGAAAACATTTCTGTTCAGACTTAAACCCCTGGAATAGGGGATCCTCCAAGGGCTCACTTTGTACCGCTGGCGGAACAATATTGAGCGCCAGCAGAGACTGCGCAATTAGCGCAGACAATTCTTCCTTCCTAAAAACCCTAAACAAATTAGGGTCTTCCCCAGGCCCCAATTCACCCTCTTCTAAATCAGCCGGCCAGGGGTCCACACATGAATCATCTTGGAGCTCACCTTCCTCTGGCCCCAGAGCCTCTGTAGGCAGGGAAATGCTATCCCCCTAGAAGCTGAAAGGGTAGGCAAGACCGGAACCCCCTCTGCAGGTCCGGAACAGCCAGAAAACCCAGCCTGAGACTGCGGCAGGGATCCTGCCCCCCCAGGCAAAGGAGTCTGCGAGTGCTTGAGCAAATATGCCCGATGAAACGCCAAAATGAATTCGGGACTAAGAAGAGGATCCAGCACGGCAGGGAGAGGAGATATGGAAGGCTTCTCCTGCTCCACTACTACATGGCGTGATTTGGCCTTTTTCTTCGCCGGCTTAGCCGGCGGGTCTGTCGACACGGCTGGCGCGGACAAAATGGCCGCCGCTCCCGCGCTTTCCGCGGGAGTCTGAAACGCCTCAAAATGGTCCCCCTGAGAACCGGAGCGTTCGGGCATGACGGAGAAGCGGCCTAAGCCCAACGGAAGCCCGAAGGAGTGAGAAAACAATACCGGCAAAAGCCCCCACACACGGAAAGGCGCGCGCCCGCGACAGAAACAAGGGAAGCAGAAATCAACCCCAAAATACCTGGTGAGGAGCCGATAGCGAGACGCTCACATCGAGCCAGGAAACCGCTGCTATTTGCGTGTCCCGAAGACCGGAGTGCCGAAAAATCAGAGCACCTGCGATTCAGGACAGTAACTGGGGCCCCCAGGTCTGATCCCTAGCAGCACATGGCACCGAGAAGAGGAGACAGGCTCTGTCCCATTCCCTGTGCACCGCAGGGCAGGCACTCACCTCAATAGAAAGTGCTAAATACCCAGCCAGGGCCAAGCACCAACTTAAAGTGAAACTCTTCCAAAAATAAAGCATAAAGAAGGGCAAAGTAACAGAACAGCAATGGGGAGACAAATCTCTACACATCCAGTCTAGCTGCTGAGGACATTAAGACTGCCTCCTGTCGCCAGGGGAGAGATAGGTATCCTAGCAACAAGAATCAGCATTCAGTCCTCAGCTGCTAGAGGAGGGGGATTTGACTACCCATCGGTTCTGGACTGGCCCGGAGAGACGATAAGGAAAGTGGCATTTTCTGCATCCATTTGAGCAGCTTTAATCTGCCAGTCTTCCCCAAATAAGTTCTCACCGGTACAGGGCAGATTCCTGAGGCCATCTACAACCCAGGGTTCTAGGTCAGAAGCCTGGAGCCAAGCGAGACGTCGGGCTGCAATAGCAATTCCCGAAGCTCTGCCTGCAACTTCAAAGGAATCAAAGGCTGCCCTGTTGGAGAACTTGGAGACCTCTGAAAGTTGTGTCACCATAGAAAAGAAGTCCGCCCTTTGATCATCAGGGATAAAGGGGGCAAAATTCTGTATTTTTAGGGCAAGTCGTCCAAGAAACATGCCCATATAAAGGCTATAAGAATTGATCCTGGCTATAAGCATACTAGCCTGGAACATCTTTCTTCCAAAAGAGTCTAGGGTCTTACATTCTCGCCCTGGAGGGGTAGAAGAATGCCTTTTAGGACTCTTTATTTTCTTCATGGCAGACTTCACCACAATAGAGTGGTGAGGCAGCTGAGTTTTCTGGAACCCAGGCGAAGGAGGGACCCGATACATGGTGTCCAACCTACGGGAATGGGGAGACAGTGTTAAAGGAGTCTCCCACAAATCCATCAAGTGTTCTTGAAGGATTTCATGGACAGGCAGAGTGACTGCCTCTTTAGGAGCTTTTGAGTATCCTAAAATGTCCAATTTTTTTGATCTGGGTTCTTTTTCAGAAGATGTAGCAATAGAAAGTGCTTTAGCTACATCAACAATGAAATCCTGAAAGGATAAATCCTCTGGAGGAGACATCCTCCTCTTTGGAGAAGAGGGCTCCTCAGGAAGAGTAAGCTCAGCAGAGTCATCAGAGGAATTGAATTCATCAGAAGAATCTGAGTCTTCCCTCTGTACTGCCAATGTACGATACGCATACCGATCGGTATCGACATCGGGCGTATCGGGCATGGGATCGGTACCAGGCGAAAGCCTGAATCCGGTATGCGGAACCGATCGACATTTGGAAGTCGATGGTCTCGGTTCCGGTGTGGATACCGGAACCGGGGTCGGTACCGATGAAATCGGTACCGAGGGCGTCACAGCCTTAATGAATGCCAGAACGGCCTGCTGCATGGTCTGGACAGTACTGCCCATAGACGCCACTACTGCCTGGATGTCGGTACCGGTATGGGCCGGTACCCCAGAGCAGTCCAACAGGTGAACGGTCGAGGCCGTGCCATCGATGTCAACCTGTGACCCCATGATTGCTTTGGAGGCCAGAACCTCCCGCCGGGGTTTTTTGGCCTGGGCAGAATCCTCGTACTCAAAATTGAGAGCCTCTCGATCTTTAGAAAGAGATTTGCTTTTAGAGGATTTGCCCACAGAAGTTTTGGTTACCTGAGATCCATCCAGAGAGGAAGACCAGGATGACTGTGATGCTTCTGAAGGAAACAGCACATGGAGCTTGTTGGCCCGGTTCTGCAAACCACGTTGAAGACATCTGGGTGCAGGATGGGCAGTCCGGTATGGAGTGTTCAGGTCCCAAACATTTGAGACACCATTCATGGGTGTCTGTGACAGAAATGACAGCACTGCATTTGGTACATTTTTTAAAACCAGGGACTGGCTTCTCCATGAGGAGAATTTGTGTAGGCCTTAAGGCCTAACAACAGGTACCAAACTGTGCTGAAGAAAATAAAAAAGTCTTTTTTTTTTTTTTTTTTTTAAAGAAAGAAAGAGAGACCGGCGATACCGGTTTCGGTATGGGGAAGGCAGGTACGCGGTCTAAAGAAAAACAACAAATTTAACAATTTCTTCAGCGGTGACAGGAACACGACCTGCTGGCTCCGCGGAAAAAGAGAAACTGAAGAGAGCTGGTCAGGAAGGCGGGAAGGCAGCGCGCATGTGCAGTGGGAGGCCCCAAAAGCCTTTCATCTGAAAGGCTGGGGAGCTTTCCCGCGCAGGCTCCGTCGGTACCGACGTACCCATATGTGAGGACTTATTCCTGCTTGTTCCTGGAGATAAGCACCTACGAAAAACCAACAAGGCCATCTTCCACAAACTTAGAGTGTTACAACCTCTACGGAGTATCCTCGACCCTCACGACTTTAGGTCTGTTGCGCAAGCACTCATTATACCTCACCTAGACTACTGCAACGCCATCCTTCAGGGTCTCCCAAAGAAAACGCTAAACATCCTACAACTTGCCCAAAATGTAGCGGCGAGAATCATCATGCAAAAAAGTTTTACTGAGCACATCACGCCCGTACTGATCGAGCTGCATTGGCTCCCCATCACTGCTCGGATACAATACAAAACACTGATAACCACCTTCAAACTCGTACACAACATCGCTCCATCCTTTCTCTCCACCCTTATCAACACGCAACCGCGCAACAGAGACAGAAGAACCGGCAACTCAGACACACTACACGTTCCGACCGATATCAGATCTGTCAAATACAGTACCAGCCGCCGAGCATACACATACTCTGCCCCGACACTCTGGAACCAACTCCAGACTGACCTACGTGCGACCAAAGACCTTATTGCTTTCAGGAAAAAACTAAAGACACATCTATTCCAGTGTCAATACAATTTGAAGTAAAATCCCAGGGAGCTACGAGATGTCCTAAATTGAAAGAGTGCCTGTATATAAAATTTTGTAAAATTATGTAAAAATGTACATATGTATTTTCTGAACCTCCTTACGACCTTACCAATGTGTGCAGTGCCTTCCTGTCTAATCAATGTGTGTATACCCCAAACTTTCCCGTCATGATTTGACAATTTCCAATCTGTAATCAAACCGCTGCTGATCGATGGAAGTAGCGGTATACAAATGTATACTAAATAAATAAATAATAAAGGAAAACTGAACAGAAGGTACAAAAGAATATAAAGCTATTGTTACATAATGAATGACGAACACTAGTCTCAGAACAATAAATATGTATCAAAGACTTCAGTTAGCTGAGCAAGATTAGCAAAATGATGAAAAGTAAACTATAACTAAGGTAAAACAGGATAACTTCATGATACACATGTACCCCAATCACCTGCATCCTATTAAAATAAAAATCAAAAAGAGGAAGCCCCCTATTCTACTCCCTATTCCCCCCTCCCACTCCTCAAAGGATTCCCACAGCTTCCTCTCCCGCTTCCCATTTGTGGGTTGTATTTTATTTCAATTTTCAAATTTATTAAATCTCCAAGAAAATTACAAAATACTAAACCACACAATTGCAAGAAGGAAATACAAAACATTTCCAAACAACAAAAGTTCAAGGAAATACTTTCACAATTACACAAAAAAAATCCAAATAAGTAAAACAAGAAAATTGCTTAGATCCAAGGAAAATACATATGAAAATGAAGGCTCGTGTCAATTGGTGCAATGTTGAAAAATACGTTCAAGGTGCAACAAAGACTGTGTATAACATCTACACAGGTGACGAATCATGGATCTATCCATATGAGCCCGAAACAAAACAGCAATCGACTGTATGGGTCTTCCAAGACGAGCCAAATCCAACAAAAGTTGTTCGCGGAAGAAGCACATTGAAGCAAATGGTTGCCTGTTAATTCGGCATTACCGGTCACGTGGCGACAGTGCCATTACAGCAACGTAGGACGGTCAATTCTGAATGGTACACGACCATTTGTTTACCAGAAGTCTTCGGAGAAATTCGGAAAAAGTCAAAGAAGAGGCGAATAATTCTTCATCATGACAATGCGAGCTCTCACACATCGGCTCAAACAAAGGAATTTTTGACCGGCCAAAACATCGAATTGATGGGTCATCCACCGTACAGTCTCGTACTCTTCAGTTTATCAAATAGTTGTAATACATCTTCCCGATGTATCGGTATTTCCTTCAATTCTTCCGCATCTTTAAATACCACTTCAGTCATGGGTAACATCCCTACATCTTCCTCAGTAAAGATCGAAGCAAAGAATTCATTCAGTCTCTCCGCTCACCTTGTCGCCTCTTAGTGCCCCTTTAACCCCTCTATCATCTAATGGACCAACTGACTCTCTCGCAGGTTTTTTTGCTACGAATGTACTTGAAAAAGTCTTTATTTCGCGTTTTTGCTTCCGCAGCAAGCTTCTTCTCAAATTCTCCCTTTGCCTGCCTTATCAATGCCTTGCATTTGATTTGCCAGTGCTTGTGCTGTTTCCAGGTTTCGTCGTTTGGCTCTTTTTTCCATTTCCTGAAAGATGCTTTTTTGGCAACAGTCTCTCTGACCTCCCCTTTAAACCATGCTGGCAGTTTTTTGGACTTCCTTCCACTTTTCTTAAAGCATGGAATACAGCTAGTCTGGGCTTCCAAGATAGTATTTTTCAATACCACCCAAGGTTGATGTAAGTCTTTAACCTTTGCAACTGCTCCTTTTAGTTTTTTCTTAACTATTTTCCTCATTTTATCATAGTCTCCCTTTCGAAAGTTAAAAGGTAGTACTGTGGATTTTCTTACTATCCCTCCTCAACTAATTAAATCAAAGGCGATCATGCTATGATCACTATTGCCAAGTGGCCCCAACACCCTTATCTCTTGCACTAGATCTGGTGTTCCATTAAGGACTAGGTCTAATATGGCTTCTCCTCTGGTCAGTTCATGAACCAGCTGCTCCAAGAAGCAGTTATTTATTTCATCTAGGAACTATCTCCCTAGCATGTCCTGCCGTGACACGGACCCAGTCGATACCGGGGTAATTGAAATCACCCATTATTATTACTGCATTGTAACTTTTGTTAGCTTCCTTGATTTCTTTGAGCATTTCATCATCCATTTGTTCATTCCGGCCAGGCGGTCGATAGTACACCCCCACTGCCATCGCCTTCCCCTTTTTACATGGAATTTCAATCCATAGAGATTCTGCAGCAAATTTTGCTTCCTGCAGAACTTTAATCCTTTCTGACTCAATGCCCTCTCTAACAGAGCGCAACCCCTCCACCAATTTGATCAGCTCTATCATTACGATATAGTTTGTACCCAGGTATCACAGTGTCCCACTGGTTGTCCTCCTTCCACCATGTCTCTGATATTCCAATCATATCTAACCTCTCATTTAGTGCAATATATTCTAACTCTCCCATCTTATTTTTTAGACTTCTAGCATTTGCATACAAGCGTTTTAGAGACTGTATTTTATTCATATTAATTTGGCTATTGGTAGACATGGGTAATATGGGATCTTTAAGCTCTATCTCCTTCATACTCGAGGGCATTTGGGCTACTTTACTCTTTTTTGGAAACTCTCTGCTTTTGGTAGTATCCTTCAAGGATACATTCTTCCAAACCCTCCACTCTTGGGCGACTGTCAGCTTTCCCCTATTATCTAGTTTAAAAGCTGTTCTATCTCCTTTTTAAAGGTTAATGCACTAGATCTGATGTTCCACTAAGGACTAGGTCTAATATGGCTTCCCCTCTGGTCGGTTCATGAACCAGCTGCTCCAAGAAGCAGTTATTTATTTCATCTAGGAACTATCTCCCTAGCATGTCCTGCCGTGACACGGACCCAGTCGATACCGGGGTAATTGAAATCACCCATTATTATTACTGCATTGTAACTTTTGTTAGCTTCCTTGATTTCTTTGAGCATTTCATCATCCATTTGTTCATTCCGGCCAGGCGGTCGATAGTACACCCCCACTGCCATCGCCTTCCCCTTTTTACATGGAATTTCAATCCATAGAGATTCTACAGCAAATTTTGTTTCCTGCAGAACTTTAATCCTTTCTGACTCAATGCCCTCTCTAACAGAGCGCAACCCCTCCACCAATTTGAAGGAAGGAGGTGTGGCCTAGTGGTTGGGGCAAGGTACTACAGGCCGGAAGGTCGGTGGTTCAAATCCCACTAGAGGACAGCAACTTTGGGACGGAAGGACTTGGGTTTCTAGTCCCACAGGTGCTCCTTGTGGTCTTGGGCAAGCCAATTAACCTTCCATTGCCCATGTTCCCTGTAAGTATTAGTGTATGTGTCTCATATCCCCTCATGTTAAAATGTATCCCCCAACCGCTTTGACCCGGTGAAAAGCGGGATATAAATGCAGCTAAATAAATAAATAAAATAAATAATGCCAGCAGCCTGGTTCCATCCCGGTTAAGGTGAAACCCATCCCTTCGGAAGAGCCCCTCCTTTCCCCAAAATGTTCCCCAGTTCCTAACAAATCCAAAACCCTCATCTCTGCACCACTGTCTCATCCACGCATTGAGACTCCAGAGCCCTTCACGTGGAACAGTAAGCATTTCGAAGAACGCTACCCTGGGAGTTCTGGATTTCAACTTCCTACCTAAAAGCCTAAATTTAGCCTCCAGAACCTCCCTACCACATTTTCCTATGTCATTGGTACCGACATGTACCAAGACAGCAGCACTATCTAAGACCTTATCTAGGTGGTGCGTGAGGTCTGCTACCTTCGCACCAGGCAGGCATGTTACCAGGTGATCATGTCCACCAGCCACCCAGCTATCTACATGCCTAATGATCGAATCATCAACTATAATGGCTGTCCTAACCCTTCCCTCATGGGCACATGGCCCTGGAGAAACTTCCTCGTTGCGAGAGGGTTTTACATCACCTGGAGGACAGGTCCTAGTTACAGGATCACTTCCTGCCAAACCAGGGTGATGCTCTCCTGTCACGTGACCTCTTTCCTTCCTTGGCAACAGGGATGCTGCCAGACTGGAGGTGGGACTTCAGGACTATATCCCTGTAGGTCTCGTCTATGTACCTCTCTGTCTTTCTTATGTTTTCCAAGTCTGCTACTCTAGCCTCTAGAGCACGGACTTGTTCCCTGAGAGCAAAGAGCTCCTTGCACCTAGTGCACATGTAAGACCTCTCACCAACTGGGAGAAAATCATACATGTGACACAATGCAAAAGACTGGAAAGCCCCCATCTCGCTGCTGGACTGCTGTCTGTATCTTAGTTTTAAGTTTGTGTTTAGATCTTTAAGTTCTTTACTTACTAAGGGTTGCTATGGATATTTATTCTAATAAAACTGTACCTAATACGTTTAATATACCTTGTTTACCTGAAGCTTAATCAATCTCAGGTCCTTAGTGTATGACTGATTTGGGTAAGGAGCTTCACCTGAGAGCACCTCCTGTCTTTTAAGATGTGTAAATACCTATAAAGCTACGATTATCCCAGGGGTGGGTGGGTGTTGAGGAGGGAGGGAAATAACACTTATTAAAAGAAGGCTGCTACAGAGTACCCTTCTTGTGCTGCTGAGGTAAGCTATATTCTGATTTGACTTAAATTATAGCTCTTTGCTGCTGCTAGGCTCTAACTTATTATGAAATTTAAACTACAAGCTCTCTGCTGGGTTCTAAATTTAACCAGAAATCTCTCTTCTGTGTTTTACATTTAAACTAAAAGTACTTTGCTGATGCTAGGCCCTGAGTGACTATTACATTTAAACTACAAGCTCACCTTCCAAGAGAGGAAGGTAAGTGAGGTTGTGGCTAATGATTCAAAGGGTGGCTTGAGAAGCTGCACTAGAAAAACGTTGAGGTCCCAAGCTACCAGCGGTGGCTTAATGGGCAGTTTGGACAGTAGAAGACCTCTCTTGACACGTGCTACCAGTGGTTGTGTGGAGATGGGCTGTCCATGTAAATGGTGAAAGGCTGTAATGGCATGAAGATGGACTATCACCGAGTTTGTCTTTAGACCTGTTGAAGACAGGTGGAGGAGATACTGTTGGAGTGACTCCACTGGAGCAGAAAAGGGATTGAGATCTTTCTGGGAACACCAGACAGAGAATCAACGCCACTTAAAGTGTATGAACGTCTGGTGGAGGGCTTTCTAGAAGCCAAAAGGATCTCCTTAACCTCCTGCATAAGGTCAAAGCCTTGTAATGCTATGCTCTCAGCTGCCAAGCTGTGAGGTGGAGAGACTGTGGATTGGGATGGAGTAGTGAGCCGTTGTCCTGGGAGAGGAAATCCGGCACATATCCTAATCACAGAGGATGAGTGAGTCAGACGTAGTAGCAGCGGAAACCACGGCTGCCGCAGCCAGTGAGGGGCTATGAGAATCATGGAGCCCTTTTCGGAGTGAAGCTTGAAAAGTGTCTTGGGAATGAAGGATGTAGGAGGGAAAGCATAAAGCAGGCCCTGACCCCAGAGTAGGGGAAGGCATTTACTTGTTGCTTGATGGATGTCATAGTTCTTGTGCAGAAGGGAGGGAGCTTGGCATTTTGCGGAGTCGGGAACAGATCTATATTTGGAGTGTCCCAGGTCTGGAAGATGTAGGACGTTGTGTCCGGATGGAAAGACCACTCATGGAGAAGGATTCAACTCTGTCTGCCAAGACAATGGACTCCCCCGGGAGGTACACCACTTGGAGGTGTATTTTAAGAGCAATGGAAAAGGATCAGAGGTGTATCACCTCTTTGCAGAGGGCCCAAGAACCTGTGTCTTCCTGCTGGTTCACAGAGAACATGGGAACCTGACTGTCCGTCCTGACTAGGACTTGTGCTCTGAGAAGTTCCAGGAGATTGATCTGGAGTTCTGACTCTTGTGTTGTCCAGAGCCCCTATATAGTCAGGTTGCCCAGATGGGCTCCCCAACCCAGTTTGGAGGCATCCGTTGTCAGGTTGTATTGAAGTGGAGGCACCTGAATCAGTAACCTATGAGCAGATTTTCTGGAGATCACCACTACTGGAGGGATGTGGTTAGATGGGCAGAGACTTGAATCCTGTCTCAGAGACAACCCAAGACCTGCTTCCACTGGGAGACAAGAGTCCACTAGGCTATCCGCATATGTAGTTGAGTATATGGAATGACATGTACTGTAGAGGCCATGTGCCCAAGGAGTTGCAGCATCTCTCAGGCTGTCAGATGGTCTCGTAGGAGTGTCTGGGATGCTAGTTCAACTAGACGGGCAAAACAGAGCTGGCACAGAAACCCCCTGGACTGTTGGGTGTCTAGTAGTGTTCCAATAAACTCTAGTCTGAATTGGAGTGAGCTGGGATTTTGGGAAGTTTATGACAAATCTCAAGTTTCGTAGTACTGTGAAGGTACGATGCAGGGAAAGCAGAGCCCCTTGGGATGTGTCTGCTTTTATTAGCCAGTCATCTAAGTAAGGGAAGACAAATATCCCCAGAGTTCTTAGATATGCGGCCACAAAGTGCATGACGGTCGTGAAGACTCTTGGGGCAGAGGTGAGTCCGAAGGGAAGAAGTCTGTATTGATAATGTTTTCCCTGAAAGGTGAAGCGCAGATATTTCCTGTGTCCTGGATGAATGAGATGTGTATATGATTCTTTTAGATCTAGAGAACAGAGCCAGTCCTGACTCTGGAGATAAGGAAGAAGAGTCCCAAGAGAAACAATTGGACTATTATCATCTCAAAGGCAGCACACAACCCAACACCACGAAACGTCAAATCTAAAAACTCCAAAAATTGGTTCTTCTCTGATCTCCGGAAGTATAAGCAAGCTCTGAGAAAATTGGAACACAAATGGAGAGCTACAAGATCCCACTCTGACAACCAGGCCTATATGTCTATGCTCAAATCCTATAAGGAAGCAGTAAACAATAGGAAAAAGGATTATCACTCTAAACAAGAGCACTTAACAGACCTAGAGAGCTCTTCACAATTGTCAGATCACTTATTAAAACCCCAAACCCTGATTCGGACCCTAAATTGATCCCCAAAGCCTAGCAGACTGTTATGAACAAACTTATACCCATATCCACTTGCGAGCCCTCATCTAGCCCCAACCACTATGAGTGTAAACGCCAATCACCTAAACCAAGCTACATGGTCCTCATTCTATCCCATCACCATCAAACAACTTAAAAATATAATAGCAAACCTTACCACCACCACACATTCCCTGCCAGTCCATGTATTGTTAGATGGATTAAGTCCACAAAAGACGATTTCTCCCCAGTCATACTTAACATAGTTAATAGATGCCTGGAGAAAGGCCAAATACCAACAACGCTGAAACAAGAAATCATTCGCCCTATCCTCAAATCCAATGTAACTGAGTAATGCGCGGTATATAAGAGAATGTAAATAAAATAATCTCTCCCAAATTTTTATCACCCATCTCCAGCCTTCCTCTGCTGACAAAAATTATTGAAAAGCAGTGCAGATCCAATTACAAGACTTTGTTGACTTAAATGCCCCCTTGGACACCCAACAGCATGGTTTTAGACAACACCACAGTATAGAAACCCTTATGTTGTTTCTCTTGAACACACTGATCTGCGGCATTAACTGCAAACAAGTATTTATGCTTGTGTTTCTCAATATAGCTGCCGCCTTTGACAGCATCTGCCACAAATCTTTCATTTCCAGACTTCAACAAATTGGCCTACGAGGTACTGTATTACATTGGTTTAAATCTTATCTCACAGACTGCACACAACAGGTCCTGATTGGTTCAGCAACCTCATCTATCTTCAACCAGACCCAGGGTGTTCCTCAAGGCTCCTCCCTCTCTGCCCTCCTTTTTAACCTTCATATGCAACCCATTTGCAACATCCTCAGGAAAAAAAAGTACATCATCATCTATATGCAGATGATATAATGTTCTATCACCCAATAGATATCTCCAACCCCCTTTGCCCCCGAAATTCAAGTGTCTCAAGAACACTACTAATTGGCTCTCTGCACACAGCATACGTATTAATTAAAGTAAAAGAAAAATTCTAAACATAACCCAGAACCAGAGCTTTTCACCACCCACTAAAATTTACATAAATGAAGTTGCCATAAAAGTTAAACAGGAAGTCAAATACTTAGGTATCATTCTCGACCAGTCACTATCCATATCCTCATATATAAAAGCTGTAATCAAGACAATTTACTTTAAACTAAAAAGAATTCAACCGCTAAGACACCTTCTGGATAACAGCAACTTCTGCTCAGTCCTACAGGCCCTCATTACACCTCACCTCGATTATTTTAAAAGCATCCTTCATGGCCTACCCCAAAAAAACCACACACATCAGCTTCAAATTGCACAGAACCTTACTGTCCATATAATTAACAACGCTCACCGATACAACCACATCACGCCATTACTCCAGACGCTCTACTGGCTACCCATAGAAGCATGTATCAAATACAAATGTCTACTGATAACTTTCAAACTATATAGTAAGATTGCCCCCTCATGCCTTTCCTCTTATTACCCCTAGTGGCTCCATTAGATCCAGAAGAATGTGCACCCAGAATACCCTCTCAATTCCAGCCCATTTTCGTAACACAATCAAAACTACAAGTTCAAGAGCATTCTTGTTTGTAGCCCCAACTCTCTGGAACGCTCTTCCAGACATCCTAAGACTAATAAAAGATTTACAGACTTTTAGAAAAGAGCTTAAAACGTTCCTCTTCATTCAACACTTTAACCTCAACACTTCTATTACTCCCCCTCGAACACCATGATCTCCTCGTACTTCTCTCCGCTATATACTGGAGAAATACAAATACAATACATACATACCCCCCCCTGAACCTCTTTCTCACTTGATATTTCATACAGCTTATTTAGGTAATTACTCTTCTCCCTCCCCTCTCTAAACCTTTCACTTTATGAAACGCCATTTAATATATTTCTCCCTTATCCCATTCCCTTCCTCATCCTACACTGTAAATAGCTCTGCCTCAGCATCCGCTATTCTGCTGTATATATATGAATAGCTGATTTGTAAATAGTACCTTGCAATAAAGGTTGATGTGTCTATGTTCTCTGTAAACCGCCCCTGATCACTGGAAGGGGCGATATATAAAAACGTTAAAATAAAATAAATAAATCTTGAACTTTTCGTGGACTAGAAACTTGTTGAGGTTTCCGAGGTCCAGAATGGGCCTGAACATGCCAGTTTTCTTTAGAATGAGGAAGTAGGGAGAGTAGAAGCCTACTCATTGTTGGGATGTTGGGATATCTTCTATGGCACCCTGAGACAGAAGAGAGGACACCTCATTCTGTAGGACAGCAGTGAGTAGGGGTTGCGTTTGATATTCCCCCATGAAAGTGGAGGGGGGCAGAGTTTGCAGATGACGTCTGTACCCTTCCTGAACTATGGTGAGTGTCCACTGCCATGAGGTGATGAGGTGCCATCTGTGGGCCTGCTTATGTGGAGGGGTGAGGGCTCTTGAGAGGCAGGGTGGCAATGTTTTCTAAGAAAGCGTCAAAAACCAGGTGCAGACTGTGGTTGTGGAGCTGGTTGAGATTTAGTCACCTGTGGCTTCTTTTGTTGCTTAGGAGGCTGCTGCCTCTTCTGTGGGGTCTGACCCTGGTACTGAGAAGCAGAAGGATAAGAAAAAAATATTTTTTTCTTATTATTGTAGAAATACTTCTTTGCAGGTGTCTTTTCCCTAGCAGGGTCAGCTGTTACTCTGGACAGTCTCTTTAGAGTAGTTTATTTTTTATTTATTTATTTACATTCTCTTATATACCGCGCTATTCTGCATCAGTGCGGTTTACATTGAACAAACTGAAATTACATTGAACAGGGCATTATAACTTGGACATAACTATTTTACAGGGAACATGGGCTGTGGAGGGTTAAGTGGCTTGCACCTGTGGGACTAGAAACCCCAGTCCTTCCGGCCCAAGGTTGCTGTCCTCTAGTGGGATTTGAACCCCCGACCTTCCGGCCTGAAGTACCTTGCCCCAACCACTAGGCCACTCCTCCACTCCGAATTATTTTCTGATTCTAATTGAGAGGACTTGTCTTGCCAGTCTTTGCCAAAACGGTTTTCCTCTGTGCAAGGTATGTTGCCCAGCTTATCTTGAACCCACTGTTCAAGATTTGAGGCCTGAAGCCATGCAATTCAATGTGCGTCAATGCATACTGCTGAGGCCCTGCTTGTGCACTCACACTGTCATCTGTGAAGAGAGGGGCAAAAGCCTCAAGATCCCTGGAGACCTCTTTCAGGAACATTCCTATGTAGAGGATATAAGAGTTAATCCTAGCGTGAGCACTGATGCTTGGAAGCATCAATGTCCAAAGGCATCGAGAGTTCTGAATCCTCTACTGGAAAGATTAGAGGAGCAAGTCTTCGAGCTTTTGATCCAGCGCAGCGCCGATTCCATGGAGTGATGAGGAAGCTGTGGCTTTTGGAAGCCGGGACACTCCAATACAAAATACATGGTACTGAGATGTTGACTTTGTGGTGAGACCGTAAGAGGAGTCTCCCACATTCATAGCATAAGGTCATGAAGGATGTGGTGCACCAATAAGGTGGCTGCCTCTATGGGTGCTGTTGGGTATTGGAAGATCTCTAATTCCTCCACCCTTGGCTCCTTCTCCAGTGCTACTGTGATAGAGAGACCCTTGTCTAGGTCTCAAACTGCTGGAAGGACATGTTGTCCAGAGGCGACATGCATCGTTGTTGAGGAAGGGAAGGGTCTGAAGTTAGGTCCTGGGGCCCCCAGGAAAACAGTTACTCTGCATCTGAAATAGGGGAGTCAAAATTGGAGAACTCGAGCATGGTGTTCAACCGAAGCTAGATGCCAGTACCGATGCTCTAAGGTATTGGCCTCAGTGAGCTGCTTGGGCTTGGCACCAATATCATTAAGAGTTTCAAAGGAGAACATGGGTGGGAGCAATGTCGATGTCATCTGCCGATTTCCTCCAATCAAAATTATGCCAAACTGACAAGACACACCCACCATCTATCATCACAGATCCATCAAACACAACGACGATGACAATATTCACCACTCCATCTAACAAGCAAATCATTGACACCATCTCTACAATCAACACCAATACAGCACAGACCGACCCTTGCCCAGCCTTTTGGATAAAGGAACTCCGGTCAGAATTTTGCCCATTCATAGCCAAACTCATGGACTCGTCCTTCACTTCAGGCACTTTCCCTCTAAATCTCAAACACACATCAGTCAGACCCTGCTAAAGAACAGCAAGTTGGACCCCCAGAAGGTGGAATCATCCACTATTGGCAAAGATAATTGAGAAAGAAGTCCTTCTCCAGATTCAACAACACATCAACAATACTTCACCACTTGACCACTGCCAACACGGATTCAGAGAATCCCATGGCGTGGAGACGTTACTTACCACTCTCTTCAACAATATTCTCAGCGCAGTAGATAACATACATCATGGAGTCGCCCTTATATTCCTAGACATAGCGGCGGCGTTTGACTCTGTGTGCCACGAAACCCTTCTAAAGCGACTCAAAGAAAAGGGTATCTGCGACCTAGCACTATCCTGGTGCAAATCATACCTTACAGATAGGTGGCAACATGAACAAACAGAGACCTCCACCTCCAAACCGTTCCACCAGAAACAAGGCGTCCCGCAAGGTTCCTCCCTATCAGCCTTACTGTTCAACATTTATATGCAGCCTATCTGCGAGCTCATACGATCATTCAACGTCGAATGCATGATCTATGCTGATGACGTCCTACTTTACACACCATTTTAGATTGACCTCTCATCTCTAATCAACTGTTTTAGCGCAGTGGAAATATGACTCCAAAACCAGAACCTCAGAATACAACACAAAAAGACCGAAGTGCTATTCATCTCCAGAAACACCAACTTTTCCCCTCCAGCCTGCCTAAAAATCAGAGAGAATGAACTGCAATCCAAACCCTCTATTCGCTACCTAGGTATTACAATGGACCAGAAACTTGATATGAAGACACACATCAGCAACATGGTAAAATCAACATACCATAAAATCAAGTCCCTCAGACACCTACGTCCCCTCCTTCAGCCAAACGACTTTAGAACAATTTTTCAAGCACTAACCATCCCTCATCTTTACACAAATGCAATCCTCCAAGGACTCCCTCAATCCACCCTGAGTCCGCTCCAACTGGCCATGAATGCGGCAGCAAGAATTCTAAATGGGACCCCAAGGTGTGACCACCATCCTCAAAATGCTTCACTGGCTCCCAATT
The DNA here is from genome assembly GCA_033557465.1 of Ichthyophis bannanicus. Classification (NCBI taxonomy): domain Eukaryota; kingdom Metazoa; phylum Chordata; class Amphibia; order Gymnophiona; family Ichthyophiidae; genus Ichthyophis; species Ichthyophis bannanicus. The sequence goes on from CM066032.1 coordinate 1,281,150,822, forward strand.
CATTACAGGATCACATTCAAGACTCTACTGCTAACATTCAAATCCATTAACGGACTCGCCCCTCATCACTTGCTGCTCTCACGCACGTCACCCCCCCAAACAGAACCAGACAATCCACTGCAATAAACACCCTGGCTTTCCCCAAAGCAATGACCCACTGTACACAAGCAACTATAAACAGGGCCTTCAGTCTCTGTGCACCCAGATGCTGGAATGCCCTCCCACCACACATACGAGCAATCCCGGACCTGACCAAATTCAGGAAAACACTGAAACACTACCTTTTCCTCAAGTGCTACCCGGAAGATGGCAAAACAACCCCCTCACCCACAACAATCCCTCACGGACACATGTAACCCCTCAATGTATCGTATATACGTGCAAATACCTTCTCAGATGTAAATAGTTAACACTGTTATCCAAGTTATTATACCTGTTCTATGTAATTACGGTGTAACCCCCACTGTAAACTCTCCTTGTTCCATGTAAACCGTGCTGATATCGAAGAGCGCGGTATATAAGAAAAATAAATAAATAAAATAAAATCTGCAGCAGCTCTGATACCGTGCCCGGAAACGGTGTCGGTACCATAAGCGGTATCGACAGTGTGGTGTATGTAACCAAGGTTTTTATTGGTTCTGAGGCTGCAAGGAGGGCTTCCAAGATGCGCACGATGGCCACTATGCGCTGGTCTATCGAGGTTGCCGATGCTTGGGTATCTGTGATGAGTATTTGTGCTTTCTTAACCAGGGCTCCACACATCAAACAGTAAGGATTTGAGGGTTTCTTTGTTTGGTTTTTTTATTACATTGCTAGCTCTCTGACTGGGAGCTCTTAAAAGGGTTTTGTGTGTACTTTTTAAAAGCAAGGTTACTTACATTTTTGCTGTTTTAGGGGAGCTTTACTGGAGCACAGTAGGTTGCTGAACTCTGTAACCTCCTCAGATTCAGAAACTGCTAACACCTAATCAGGTGTTAGTTCCCTCCCTACCCACCCCAGCTCCCACCCACCCCTAGTGAGCAGTCTTGCTTTATAGGGCACCTCCCCCTTTAGCAAATCACAGTGAATTGGACCAGCACATATTGAATATAATTAAAGAGATTTAACTGCTTTTTCTCTGAAAGGACAGCTGCGAAACCAGCTGGTACTTGGTAGATCTCTCTCTTTTGCTTTAACAGATACCTAAGCTCCACAAACAGAACAATGGCTGGGAAAAATCGTATTGCTAAAGCTGTTGCCCCCGTTACAGCTTCTGCCTCGGTCCAGACAGAGGTCCTAATGCCAGTTGATGAACCGGTTCCATGTGCAGGGTGCCTACATGCTGAAGCTCTGAGGAAACAAGTGGAGGAACTCAGAGAGGAGGTGGCGAGGCTGAGGAGCATTCAAGACAGTGAGAAGTACATTGATGAGATGCTTCTTGCAGCAACCAGGCTTTCCAGCACAGGAGAAGATGGGTGCCAACAGAATGTCAATGGTTGGACAACAGTCACCAGAGCCTGCAAAATCACCAATCCAACTTCTCCAGCCCTTGAATTGAAGAACCATTATGCAGCCCTGGAAGTGGAGGAGGTGAAAGCATCCCTGGAAAGGGAAGAACCAGAGTTCAAGTACCCCATAGTTGCGGAATCAGTGACCAGAAGGAAACGAAGGGTAGTGGTTGTTGGAGACTCTCTTCTGAGGGGTACTGAGGCGTCCATCTGCCGACCAGACTTGATGTCCAGAGAGGTGTGCTGTCTGCCTGGTGCCAAGATCAAAGATGTTACGGAGAGTTTGCCGAGACTCATCAAGCCCACTGACTATTACCCAATGTTGCTAATCCATGTTGGAACAAATGATACTGCCAGGTATACCTCGGAACGTATCAAAAGTGACTTCATGGCTCTGGGACAGAGGGTGAAGCAGGTAGGTGCACAGGTGGTGTTCTCTTCAATCCTCCCTGTTGAGGGTAAAGGCCAAGGCAGAGAGGCTCGCATCCTGGAGATGAATGCATGGCTGCGTGGATGGTGTCTTCAAGAGCATTTTGGTTTCCTAGACCATGGGATGCTGTTCCAAGGGATGCAGAGCAGAGATGGCATCCATCTGTCCAAGAAAGGTCAACGCATCTTTGGTAGTAGACTGGCTAATCTACTGAAGAGGGCTTTAAACTAGATTCGTTGGGGATGGGTGAAGAAAGCCCCCAGGTAAGTGAAAGCCCCAAGGTAGGTGATACATTAAATACCTTTATGGAAATGGGTAAGAGGGGTAACACATGGAAAGCAGTGTGTATTAATGCCCGTAGCATGGGAAATAAGATCCCTGAAGTTGAAGCTTTGGTGGGAGTGGCTGACTTGGATGTAGTGGCAGTTACAGAAACATGGTTCACAGAAAACCATGACTGGGATGTAACTATACCTGGCTATACTTTATTCAGAAAGGACAGGGTAGGAAGAAGGGGAGGAGGAGTGGCACTATATGTAAAAACTACTATTAAAGCTTTGGAATTACAGAGCTTAAAAGGAGAGAGGAGGCATTGTGGGTTAAACTAGAAAGAGGGAAAGAGAAATCTATTTGCATTGGTGTGATATACAGACCTCCCTCACAAGAGGAAGAGGTGGACAGAGAGTTAATTGAAGACATATGCAGCATTGCTAGGAAAGGGGAAGTGCTACTGCTAGGAGATTTCAATATGCCAGATGTTGACTGGCACATTCCTGCTGCAGTATCATCTAGAAGTAAGGAGATCCTGGATTCTCTACAGGGAGAACTATTCAGGCAATTGGTAACAGACCCCACACGTGAAGGGGCCATACTGGACTTGGTGCTTACCAATGGTGAGAGTGTTTCTGATGTTGTAGTGGGAGATCATTTTGCATCCAGTGACCACCAGATGGTGTGGTTCAGTATTAGGACTAGGGCTGTTAGAATCCATTCCAAGGTGAAGATCTTAGACTTTAGGAAGACTAACTTTGCGAAGATGGGTCAATACCTCAGGGAGTCGTTAGTGGGATGGGAACAGCTGGGGGATGTAGAAAAACAGTGGGCAAAACTGAAAGGGGCTATTTTAAAGGCAACCAACCTTTTTGTTAAAATGGTAAATAAAGGCAAAAGGAAAAGGAGACCGCTATGGTTTTCGAAGGAAGTAGCTGAAAAAGTGAAGAAAAAGAGGGAGGCCTTCATGAAATACAAGAGATCACAGAGAGAGGAAGACAGGCATCTGTATTTGGAAAAACTTAGAGAAGCTAGCAAAGTAGTCAAGAAGGCAAAGATTCAAAAGGAGGAGGAAATAGCCAATGCAATAAAATGGGGGGATAAGACATTTTTCAGATATATTAGTGAGAAGAGGAAGGGCAAAAGTGGTATTGTCAGACTCAAGGGTGCAGGGGGGGGGGAATATGTAGAAGCTGATAAGGATAAAGCGGAATTGCTTAACAAATATTTTTGTTCTGTGTTCACAGATGAAGAACCAGGAGCAGGACCTCAGAAAACACCCACAAATAAGAACAGAAGCGAGGGACATCTTGAACAATTTTCAGAAGACTGTGTTCGTGAGAAACTAGCTCAACTTAAAGTAGACAAAGCGATGGGACCGGATGGGATACACCCTAGAATACTGAGGGAACTTGGGGACGTTCTAGCAACTCCACTGACTGACCTTTTCAATGCCTCGTTGGAGTCGGGAGTGGTGCCAAAGGACTGGAGAGAGGCTCATGTGGTGCCTTTACACAAAAGCGGAAGTAAGGATGTGGTTGAAAACTACAGGCCGGTTAGTTTAACTTCGGTGGTAAGTAAATTATTGGAAACGCTGCTGAAAGAGAAAATAGTGAGGTTTCTGGAGTCCGGCGGATTACAGGATCCGAGGCAGCATGGATTCACCAGAGGCAGGTCTTGTCAGACAAATCTGATCGATTTCTTTGACTGGGTGACCAGGGAGTTGGACCGAGGGAGAGCTCTAGATGTGGTGTATTTAGATTTCAGTAAAGCCTTTGACACTGTTCCTCACAGGCGACTTATAAACAAACTGAGCACCCTAGGGATGGACCCTAAAGTTACTGCTTGGGTTAGAAATTGGTTGGGTGGGAGGCGACAAAGAGTACAAGTAAATGGAGCTCACTCTGAGGAGAAGGATGTTACCAGTGGTGTGCCCCAGGGATCTGTCCTTGGTCCGATTCTTTTTAACATCTTTGTTAGTGATATAGCGGAAGGGCTGTCGGGTAAGGTTTGCCTCTTTGCGGATGATACCAAAATCTGTAATAGAGTAGACACCCAGGAAGGTGTAGATAACATGAGGAGGGATCTAGCTAAGCTTGAAGAATGGTCTAGAATTTGGCAGCTGGGATTTAATGTTAAAAAATGTAAGGTCATGCATTTGGGCTGCAGCAATCCAAGGGAGCAATACAGTATAGGAGGTGAAGTACTTTTGTCCACTAAAGAAGAGCGGGACCTAGGCGTGGTTGTGTCTGATGATCTTAAAGTAGCTAAACAGGTAGAAAAGGCGACGGCAAAAGCTAGAAGGATGCTTGGGTGCATACGGAGAGGAATGGCTAGCAGAAAAAAGGAGGTGATAATGCCTCTGTATAAGTCTTTGGTGCGACCTCATTTGGAGTATGGTGTGCAATTCTGGAGACCGCACCTTCAAAAGGATGTGAACAGGATGGAGTCGGTGCAGAGGGTTGCTACTAAAATGATTAATGGGCTTCATTATAAAGCATATGAGGACAGACTTAAGGATCTTAATATGTACACCTTAGAGGAAAGGCGGGATAGAGGTGATATGATTGAGATGTTTAAATACCTCCGTGGCATAAATGTTCAGGGAGAGAGCCTCTTTCAATTGAAAACAAGTTCTGCGACGAGGGGACATGGGATGAGGGTGAAGGGAGATAGATTCAGGAGTGATATGCGGAAATATTTCTTTACAGAAAGAGTAGTGGGATCCATGGAATAGTCTCCCAGTGGAGGTGGTAGAGACGAGGACAGTAACTGAATTCAAAAAAGCATGGGACCAACACAGAGGATCTCTAAAGGTAGAAAGTGGACTGTTGTAGTTGTTGTTATGGAAGGACAGACTAGATGGGCCTTGTGGTCTTTTTCTGTCATCATGTTTCTATGTTACTGTCCCAGAGCATGGCACCAGTAGCTCTCCTTAAATCAAGGCCTCGGGAGCATCCTGGGGCCCCCTGATCGCTTTGGAGTACAGGGACTCCTGCCGAGGCTGTTTAGCAGGCCGATAAGCCTCAGAGGCAACACCCAGGGAGTCTCAATGCTTTGAGTGAGATCTTCCCCTGGAGGTGCTGTCAGACTTCGATGCGGCCTTATGTTTGGACTTCGAAGATACCAGAGATCTTTGACAGAATGATAAGGCCCTCAACGAAGTGGACGCCATTGATACTGCGTCCAAAGCGAAGAGTGCTCCAAATTTAGAAGCCCACTTTTGAAGGCCTCGCCGTGTCATTTTCTGATGGAGGGAACAATCTTTTGGCTGGTGGTTTGGGCCGAGGCATTTTAGATACCATTCATGTGTGCCAGTAGCTGAAATGGTACTGGCACAATTAGAACATTTTTTGAAACCACTAGTTGGTTTCTCCATACCTTTGAGTGGGAAGAGTATGGCAGGCTTATGGCCTAAAAAGGGCATCAATGCCCAAGTAGGTTTTTTTTTTTTTTTTTAAAAGAAAATAAAGAAAGAAGTAAAAGAAAAGAATAAGGGAACCAGCGATGTCTTAGACAGTGCTGATGTTGATGGGAAGGGAGGTGTGCTATCCACAAAAAGGAGTTTTTCTGCGATGACAAAATTTGCTTCCTGTTGGCTCTGCGGAAAACTCAACAAACAGGATGTACTTGTCAAGCTTCTTCCACATCTGGATGTATCAACCCTTGATCCTGATGAACTTGTAGCAAATTGGAATAATAGCATCAGAACCTTAGCTTGTATCCCATCCGCCAACAAGCTACCCACAAAAGGCAAACATGCACCCTGGTACTCATCTGATCTTCGATCTTCCCTCTTACAACTACGTAAACTAGAAAGACGATGGCGAAAAAAGCAAACTACCATAGCCCACCAAAACTACAAATCATATCTAGCATTACACAGAGAGAAAATAAGTGAAAAAAGGAAACAATATCACTCAATGATTCTAAACAGATCATTGAATAAAACACATGACCTATTTAATATAGTAAAATCACTAACAGGTGACCCATCACCAGCAAGCACACATTTGCCTCAACCACAGGATTATTCGGACTACTTGCAATCCAAAATGATCCAATCCAACATGACCTCATCTAACTGCAGCTCGTCCAACGTACTTAGTACACCAAAACCTACAACACTACTCAACTTCACTCCAGTATCTACTAGAGAAATTGAAGATACCATTGCCTCCATCAATCTCACCACAGCTCCCAATGACCCCTGCCCAGCAAGTTGGATAAAGGAACTTCGACATGAACTAAGCCATGTATTATGTAAAATAACCAACCAATCACTATCAAGGGGCATCTTCCCTCAGAGTTTAAAACATACATCGATCAGACCCCTGCTAAAGAATAATCGCCTCGATACATCCAAAGTTGAATCATATAGACCTATATCAAGCATTCCACTGCTTGCTAAGATCATCGAGAAAATAGTCCAGCGTCAGATCCATCAGCATATCGATGACGAGGCACCCCTCGATCCAGCCCAACATGGCTTCAGGGAATCGCATGGAGTAGATACCATCTTAACTACCCTATTCGACAAGCTAACCACAGGAACAGACAACATACACCAAGGTTTCGTCCTCATCTTTCTCGATATTGCCGCCGCATTTGATTCTGTAAATCATAAGATACTCTTACAACGCCTCCAAGAAAAAGGATTACTGGGAACCGCATTACAATGGTGCGAATCATACCTAACCAACAGATGGCAGCAAGTAAAAACAGGTAACACGTCCTCTGAACCATTCTTACAGAAGCAGGGAGTGCCACAGGGATCATCCCTGTCAGCCCTACTATTTAACATTTATATGCAGCCTATCTGCTCCCTGATACGCTCACTAAATGTAGAATGTCTTGTATATGCTGATGACATACTACTATACATTCCATTTACCATAGAACAACCTGATTTTTCCCCTATCATCAGATGCTTTGATGCAGTGGCTGAATGGCTTCTCACACAAAACCTGAGGATTAATCACAGCAAGACTGATGTCCTATTTGTCACAAGGAATCAGAAATTCAACCCACCACCCAACCTGCAAGAGACACAATTCGCTACCTAGGCATCACCCTAGATCAGCGATTGGATATGATAACCCACGTAAAGACCGTCACCAAAGCAATATACCACAAAATACGAACCCTCCGCCACCTCCGTCCACTACTGGAATTTCCAGACTATCGAACCATATTTCAAGCCCTAGTGATCCCACATCTAGATTTTGCAAACACCATCCTCCATGGTCTTCCACAAGCAACCCTCAACCCACTCCGGCTGGCCATGAACTCTGCTGCTAGGGTTCTTACAGGGACATCAAGACTGGAACATATAACCCCAGTAATGAAAAACCTACACTGGCTGCCATTACAAGCCCGAATTCAATACAAAGTACTGGTCATGACCTTCAAGGCACTGAAGAATCAATCTCCCACACCAATCAGTAGACTGCTCAATAACACACCCAACTTCAGAGACAGAAGAACTACACTACTGAACATGCTAACTGTACCTAAGCTCACTACAAGATGTACAAAGACAACTACCAATAGAGCTTTTTCAATTTATGCCCCGACAGCCTGGAATGAACTTCCGGCTAGTATTCGTTCCATAACCAGCCTCACCGCCTTCAGAAAGGCAATAAAACACCACCTGTTTCTAATGCTCTATCCTGAAACCAGGCCCGAAAAACATAAGTCTTGTACACTCACACCGCACATTTACTGCCCTATCACACAACATGAAAATGGCTAGGTACTCCTCTCTCCTAGATCTACACACTCCCCCACCTGACCTATAATTGCCCACGGTTTACTGGAATACTTAACTCTATGTAAATAATTGTATATACCATGTGAATAGTTACATATATATACCATGTGAATAGTTTTCCCTGTTATCCCAGTTTGATTATGCCTTGTTCTATGTAAGCACATTGTAATATTTAATGCATTGTTGCTCTGTTCAGTTTTACTGTAAACCGAGCTGATTTTAATAGCGCGGTATATAAAAAATAAAATAAAAAAAAACAAAATAAAAAAAAAACAAAGAACTAAAGAGAAGAAGGCGGGAAGGCAGTCGCGCCAGCGCAGTGAAGTGCTTCCAAAAGCTTTACAATTAGATGCTGGGGAACGTTCCCGCATGGGCTCTGTCGGTAAAGACATCACCAACATGTGAAGACTATATTCCTACTTGTTCCTGGAGATGAGATTTTCTTTAGGGGAATCCTAAAAGGTAGATAAAGGCAGATACTATGGGGAGAATTGATGGTTCTGGAACCTCAAGAGTCTCCTTAAAATAGTTGCAAAACATATCCTCAGGTGTAACCAAAGGCACTTTAGGAAAGTTAGGTAAACATACAGTCCTAGCTAAGTTACCAATACTTTCCAGCTGCCGAGAAAAAGCAGTTTCTACTTTAGTAATCTGACAACTTTCTTGCACAGAGGACAGAGTTGCATTTCTAATACCGTCCCTTGGAGCTGCTCAACTGATTTCTCACAAGCATTAATCCTCTCTTTGAACTTCACCACCATATTATGCTGTAGTTCAATCTTAGTCAAAAACACTGCTTCAATCCTAGAAAAAGCCTGAAGGATTAACTGTACAAAATGTATTTATTTAGCTGTATTTATATCCCGCTTTTCACCGGGTCAAAGCGGTCAATTGGGGGATACATTTAACACGAGGGGATATGAGACACATACGCTAATACTTACAGGGAACATGGACAATGGAGGGTTAAGTGGCTTGCCCAAGACCACAAGGAGTGCCTATAGGACTAGAAATCCCAGTCCCTCCGGCCTGAGATTGCTGTCCCCAGGTGGGACTTGAACCCCCAGCCCTCCAGCCTGAAGTACCTTGTCCTAACCACTAGACCACTCCTCCCTCAAAATCAGTTTGAGAGGAGAGAGATTGAGTTCCTTGATAAGGTAGCTCTAAAGTAAGAGTGGCAGGGACGCTGCTTAGAATCAGCAGTGATGCAGGCAATATATCTAAACGAAGCAACATTTATTTATTTAGCTGTGCTTATATACTGCTTTTCACTGGGTCAAAGCTGTTTACAGATATATGCTAACAGGCACTTTTTATTCCCTCATCCCCGAAGGGCTCACAATCTAAGTGTACCTGAGGCAATGGAGGGTTAAGTGGCTTGCCCAAGGCCACAAGGAGTGGCCATGGGACAAGAGACCCCAGTCCCTCAGGCCTGAGGTTAGTTGTCCCTACGTGCGACTTGAACCCCTGGCCCTCCAGCCTGAGGTAACCTGTTCCAACCACTGAGCCACTCCTCCCTTATAAACTGAAGGAGGCGTCCTTAAGAGTTGCCAAACTTTTTTTTCTATAAATTAGGAGAGGCTTCCTTACCAAATAAAACAGCAGAAGGTGGTGCAAATATTTTACTTCTGACAGATACAGGAGCAGCTGCAAAAACATCAAGCATGGGTGTTTAAAAATACTATCTTGGAAGCCTGGACCAGCTATATTCCACACTTTAAGAAAAGTGAAAAGAAGTCCAAAAAATTGCCAGCATGGTTTGAAGGTGAGGTCAGAGAGGTTGTTGTAGCCAAAAAAAGCATCTTTCAAGAAATGGAAAAATGAGCCAAATGACGAAAATTGGAAAAAAAACAGCACTGGCAAGTTAGATGGCAAGACAGTGATAAGGCAGGCAAAGAGAATTTAAAAAAAAAAGGCTTTTTTGGAAGTAGAAATACATAATGAAAACTTTTTCAAGTACATTCGTAGAAGAAAACCTGAGTCAGATGGACCATTGGATGATAGAGGGGTAAAAAGGGCACTAAGAGAGGACAAGGCGATAGCGGAGAGACTGAATGAATTCTTTCTTTGGTCTTTACTGAAGATGATGTAGGGCAAGTTACCCATGCCTGAAATGGTATTTAAAGCTGATGCAGCAGAAGAATTGAAAGAAATATCGATAAACCAGGAAGATGTATTACAACTATTTGCTAAGCTGAAGAGTATCAAATCACCTGGACCGGATAGTATACATCCAAGGGTGTTGAAAAAACTGAAATATGAGATTGCAGACCTACTATTACTAATCTGTAAACTATCATTAAAATCATCACTAATACCTGAAGATTGGAGGATAGCCAATGTAATGCAAATTTTTAGCAAGGGTTCCAGGGGTGATCCGAGAAACTAAAGACTGGTGAGCCTGACGTCACTACAGGGAAATATGATAGAAAACATTAACAAAATTTCTGAACATGTAGATAATTCATGGTTTAATGGGAGACAGCCAACATGGCTTTAACCAGGGAAGATCTTGTCTCATTTATCTGTTATATTTTTTTGAAGGTGTAAATAAACAGGTCAATGTAGTGTATATGGATTTTCGAAAGCCTTTAACAAGGTCCCTCATCAGAGACTCTTGGCGAAATTAAAGTCATGGGATAGGAGGCAATGTACTATTGTGAATCAGGAACTGATTAAAAGATAGAAAGCAGAGGGTAGGCCTAAATGGCCAATTTTCCCAATGGAGAAAGGTGAATAGTAGAGTACCCCAGGGATCTGTGCTGTGTCTGCTGATTTTTTTAACATATTCGTAAATGACCTGGAAATGGGAATGAGTGAGGTTATCAAATTTGCAGATGAAACAAAATTATTCAAAGTTCTTAAAACCCAAGAGGACTGTGAAAAATTGCAGGACCACCCTAATAAATTGGAAGACTGGACGTTCAAGTGGCAGATGAAATTTAATGTGGACAATTGCATAGTTATGCACCTAGGAAAGAACAACCCATGCTATTGTTACATGATGCAAGGTTCCACATTAGGAACTACCACCCAGGATAGAGATTTAGGTGTCATCGTGGATAACACAGTGAAAACCTCTGCCCAGTGTGCAGTGGCCACCAAGAAAGCAAATAGATATCATAAGGAAAAGAATGGAGAATAAAACAAAGATTACAATGCCTCTATCATTCCATGGTGCAAACGCATCTCGAATATTGTGTGCAATTCTGGTCGCCGTATCTTAAAAAGGTCATAGCAGAATTAGAAAAGGTACAGAGAAAGGATGCCCCTATGAGGAGAGGCTAAAAAGGTTAAGGCTCTTCAACCTGGAAAGAGACGGCTGAGGGGAGATATGATAGAGGTCTATAAATTAATGAATGGAGTGGAACGGGTAAGTTTATTATGCCATCAAAATGTAGAAAGACCAAGGGACATGCAATGAAGCTACAGTGTAAGCTAGATAAGACTAAGAGAAAATATTTTTCCATTCAACGCGTAACCAAACTCTGGAATTCGTTACCCGAGGATGTATTAAAAGCAGTTAGTGTAGCTGGGTTTAAAAAAAAGTTCAACAAGCTCCTGGAGGAAAGACCCATAAAACATTATTAAAGGGGACACGGGAAATGCACTGTGGAACCTGTGTCTTCTGGAGAAACTGCTAGGTACTTGCGACCTAGATCGGTCATTGTTGGAAGCAGGATACTGGGCTTTATGGACCTTTGTCTGACCCAGTATGGCATATCTTATGTTCTTATGCTAATCTTCTGAACAAACCAGATTTAAGACCAGAGTGGAGGAAGGACGATGGGATGACATCTGACGAACACCAGAAAATTAAACTCCAAATCATCGTATCCCTACAAAACTAACAAAAGGTCCTCTTCAGATGCTGAAAGACCTGCCAGATCTGATGTAGGTGATTGAACGTCTTGTGAACTCTCCGACTTGCTACTTTACATCCGTGGAAGTTTGGATGACAGCAACAGCTCAGGACTGAGGACCGGAATATTCCCAGAACCAAGGGTCGACGCAGTGCACCCCTCCGCTGGGGCTCCAGCGTCTTTTTAAGATACAGCCCCCATTTAACCAAAAAAGGGAGTATAAACATCTAGCGAGCCTCAGGAGTAAGAGAAGTGTTTTCTTTGCGCTTAGTCATGGAAACACCAAAACTAAAATATTCCACGCTTGCAAGTAAGTTCAAACGGAGACTTGTGGTTTTTAAGAGCTATTAGTTTGCTCATGTGGTATACATACCTCAGCCGCTGGAGGACCTCCGTCCTCACCGGGATAGCCGCACAGCTCCACAACACCGTGGCAAGTTCAAGTCGGACAGCCAGGGTCACTTTCATCGCTGACTGCAACCTTGCTCCTGCACCCACTCCTCATCTACATGAAGTAGCATAGTGAAGGGCCGCAACACCCAAGCCACTCCACTAATCTTCTGAAACAGCATGCCTGCCTCCTTCCAGCAACAGACCAGACCCTCAGACAATTCCACCATGCATGCAAACAGTCCCCTATCAACCCACACCCCTTCCAACAAAGAGGGCTATATCTCTTTTTGCATTTACTAAGTGTGGTGTCAGATAGGCCTGCAACTTAAAGCAGTGCTCCTGCAACCCTGCTGAAGCCCCATACCTTCTGCCCACCGCCTTAACCACCATTCGCCATTTCTCCACATCCCAATTCCCCCCTATATCCCGCTCCCACACTACCATAAATCTGTCCCGTTCCCCCACTCCATCCAGTTAACGATAAAGCTTAGACAGCGCCACTTTCTGCACCCCCCTTTAATATACATACGTTCTACAAGCGTCTCCTCCCTTACCCTCTCCACCCCTCCCCTTCTGGCCTTAAAAAATGAGCCACCTGTAGATATGGAAAAACCTTCCACCCTGTTAATCCAAGTTCCCCTTGGACTTCCTCCCAGCTTTATTTATTCCCCTCCCCCCCTGCTTTCAACAACTGCCCATACTCCTGTATCCCCTTTGTCTCCCAATGCGGAAAAGCCACCTCACTCCCACCCAGCATTAAACACACTGTCCCTATAGGTTACAGATCCATATCACTCCCTCCCCATAACCAACTGATCTTTCACTATGCTCCAAACTACATATTAACCCTAAAAAAGGATGCCCCCCTGCCCACCCTTCTTTCCCCGTATCAGAGCTGACAGGTCTCCTCCTGCTACCTTCTACACTATCTGAACCCAATGTTTCCCCTCACAGCCCTCCCTCCAATCCAGAACTGCATGCACCTGTGCAGCGTGATAGTACCTCCAGAAGTCTGGGACTACCGTCCACCTCTCCAGGCAGGCCCTACACATCACCCATCCATTTATCCTTGGTGGTCTGCAATCTCACTGCAGGTACTTTTACGGACAAGGTCATAAACAAAAATAAAAGCCTGGGCAAAATATTCATCTTTATAACTGCCATGTGGCCCATCCATGAAAATCTTAGCCTCCCAACTGTCTAGGTCCCTGTATACCTGCCCAATGACTAGCTCATAATTGTCCTGAAACTACTTCCCAATATCCTTTCCTATCTGTGCGACACCCCCTCCCCCTCCAATGGAATGGAAAGACTTCCCAAAGACGACTCTCCAGACTGGAGTCTAAGTGTATCGGCAAGACTTCAGTCTTGGCCAATTCATTTTGTATCCAGAAACCTGGCTGTATGCTTCAATCTTCCATAATAAGTAACGTCAAAGGGTTCCTCACTACAAAGATCACATCATCCGCATACAAACCTATCTCATACTCCTGCCCACATGCTTCCATCCCTTTAATGTCTGGCACGGCATAGACCACCGCTATCAATAGCTCAAACGGAGCAAACAAAAATGGGGATAATGGGCCCCCGTCCTCAGTGGAAACTTCGCCAAGGAACAGAACGGTGGAGGCGTATCTTCTTTCGAAGATGGCTGCATGAGGTTCTGTTTCCTGCGTTGATACCAAAGAGAAAAAGTAAGGCTCGGGTGTTCCCCGTGCTGCCCCCGCCTGTTGTTCTAGGTCCTATGGACCAGTTTGTGAAAGTAACAGAGGCTATGAGAAGGAAGATTCGAGCAGGCAATGAGGGAAGATGGCTGGAGGAGTCATCTCTGTCTACTGACCTCGAAGTCACTCTCTCACCTGATGCACAGTCTCCACCTCTGCCGCCCGGGATTATGGGATCCACAATGCCTGACTACTTTCCTGTGACACTGGAAGTCGGCATAGAGAAGCGAGAGCAGGGAGCCAAGGTCTGAAAGGAGCTGCTGCCGGAATATACAGCAGCTCCCCGAGTGATTTTGAGGCATTTGTGTACTCAAAGGCACACATTGCATTGCATTGTGGAGCCGCGAACCAGTGGCTTGGACATTCACTCTGCTGACATTCCCCTGACTGAATCTTCATCAGCTGTGTCAAAGATGCCACATCCAAGTAAGATTACTCTGGAAAGTATTTGGAATGCTATAACTTTCTTATCAAACACTATTTCCCAGCAGACAACTGAAATATCTGCCCGGCTGACCTGTGGAAAAATATGCCTCTCTGACTGATGGTATGAAGGTGCAAGTATCAGAAACTGTTAGAAATTTAAGCACAATTTCAGAGACAACATCAACTTTAGTGAAAGATAATGTACTGCTTCATGCTAAAGTTGAAAGTATGGAAATGCTGCCTGAGCCTCAAAGCTGAGACTTTTAAACTTTCCTATGCCGGTGGAGATTAGCCCGATAGATCTTTTAAAAAAATATCTGGCTGAGGTCTTAATGGTCCCTCAAGAGTTGATGCTGCCAATTTCTAAGGCTTTTTTTCTTCCTGGTGGTACGAAGGGGCCAGGTCCAACTGAAGAGGGCAGTATGGACTTATTGAATGTTTCTGATTTAGTAAAGTTACCTAAGCAAGACTCTTTGAAAGCTTCTACATTCTTGGTTACCTGTGCGTCAGTTTCGGACAAGGACTGGCTGTTAAAATTGTATTTTAAAAAGTGTTTGGTTCCTTTTTATGATTCTAAAATATTAATGTTCCCAGATATTGCTAGGGAAACTAAGAAGTGGCATAGACAATTTTTTTGTAATGAAGCCTGGTGTACTGCAACTAGGAGCTACCTTTTATTCACGTTTCCTTGCAAGTGTTTAGTTGCGTATAATTCTCAGAGATATGTCTTATTTCATCCAGCTGATTTGTCTGCTTTTGTTAGTGCCAAACTGCCGGCCACTTCTGAGCTAACATCTGCTCTAAATTGTATTCCATTTTCTGACTCCACTGGATGAAGTAGGAGTATATGCCATGCATATGTAATATAGGTACCCCAGGGATCTGTGCTGGGTCCGCTGCTTTTTGACATATTCATAAATGACCTGGAAAGTGGAATAACGAGTGAGGTTATCAAATTTGCAGATGACACAAAACTATTTAAAGTTGTTAAAACCCAAGAGGATTGTGGAAAATTGCAAGAGGATCTTGCTAAATTGGCAGATGAAATTTAATGTGGACAAGTGCAAAGTTATGCACCTAGGGAAGAACAACCCAAAAGCGTAGTTACTCACCTGTAACAGGTGTTCTCCAGGAGCAGCAGGAATCAGTCCTCACTTATGGGTGACGTCGGCGCCGACGGAGCCCTCGCGGAGCAATTTTCCCCAGCTTTCAAAGAAAGCCTTTGGGAATTGCAGCGCGCATGCGCGGTCCTCTTCCCGCCCAAGGGTGCCATCTTAGCCAGTCAGATGACATAGCTAAAAAAGACAGCATAAAAATTTGCAAAAAAACTAAAGCAGACGATTGCAACTCCAAGGGGAGGAGGGAGGGTTGTGAGGACTGATTCCTGCTGCTCCTGGAGAACACCTGTTACAGGTGAGTAACTACGCTTTCTCCAGGACCAAGCAGGAAGTCAGTCCTCACTTATGGGACTCCCAAGCTTAAGGCTACCGGAGACCCTAAGCACAAAAATGAGCTCCCTCTAGCTCAGCAGCACAGAAGGAAAGAATCTTCGCTGAATTATTACCCACCGGTAGCCCACATCCGGGATGGAGGGTAGGAGTTGCTCAGACCTCAAAGAGATTACGGAGGACTGCCTGTCCGAAAGCACTGTCCCTGCGGGACTCCCTCTCGAGACAGTAATGGACCGCAAAAGTCTGGCTCGAAGACCAAGTAGCGGCCCGGCAGATGTCTGCCAGCGGAACAGAGCGGAGGTAAGCCACTGACGTAGCCTTTGCCCGAACGCAATGAGCCGTGACTCGACTTTCCAAGGAGAGTCCGGCTGCCCCATAAGCCCAAGAGATACAGTCCGCAACCCAGATGGACAGAGTACGCTTGGAGACCGGGAGCCCCAATTTATTGGGGTCAAAAGACACAAAAAGCTGAGCAGCTTTACGGTGCTCCCGCGTACGGTCAAGGTAGAAGTTCAATGCCCTTCTACAGTCCAGGGTATGGAGGACCGTTTCAGCTCGGCTGGAGTGTGGTCTGGGAAAGAAGGTTGGAAGTACCACCTCCTGATTGATATGAAAAGGGGAGACCACTTTTGGAAGAAATTTTGGGTGAGTCCGTAGGACTACCCTATTTTTGTAGAACCGAGTGTAAGGGGGATCAGACACGAGGGCCTGCAATTCACTTACGCGTCTAGCGGAAGTGAGGGCTATCAAGAACAATGTTTTCCAAGAAAGAAAACGGAGAGAACAGGTAGCCATAGGTTCAAAAGGCGGACAGGTGATCCGCTGTAAAACCACATTCAGGTCCCAGTCAGGCGCTGGCGGGCGCAGAGGTGGTTTAAGTAGGAGGAGACCTCGGAGAAACCTCGCTACGAGAGGGTCGCTGGAAAGAGGTCTGCCGTCCACCGGCACATGATGTGCTGAAAGAGCACTGAGGTGAACTTTGACGGAGTTGGACTTAAGTCCCAGGTTAGAGAGGTAGAGCAAGTACTGCAAGATCACCGACAACGGGCAGGAGAAGGGATCCTGAGACTGTTGGGTACACCAAACGGAGAAACGACGCCATTTAAGGGCGTAGCATTTTCGGGTAGAAGGTCGTCACGAAGCTAGGACGACCTCCTCCACCTCTGTCGGCAGGAGAAGGGGAGCAAGGACTACCCTCTCAGCAGCCAGGCCATTAGGTTGAGAGACCTGAGGTTGGGGTGTAGCAGAGACCCCTGATCCTGAGTGAGGAGATCCGGTTGTAACCCCAGAGGGAATGGATCCTCCACCGCTAATTGCAGCAGGAGTGGAAACCACGGCTGTCTGGGCCAGCGAGGGGCCACCAGGATCATGAAGGCTTTGTCTCGGAGAGCCTTGAAAAGAGTCCAGGAGACTAGCGGGATGGGAGGGAAAGCGTACAGAAGGCTCCCCGACCATGAGAGCAGGAAAGCGTCCGCCGCAACTCGAAGGGGGTGTGGCTGACGAGAGCAGAAGCAAGGAAGTTGCCGGTTGTGAGGACTGGCAAAGAGATCCATCGTGGGGAGGCCCCACTTTAGAAAGAGCTTCTGAACTACCAAGGGATCCAGGCGCCACTCGTGCGGCTGGAGGATCCTGCTGAGTTTGTCCGCCAGGCAATTTTCTTGGCCTGGGAGATAAACTGCCTTGAGAAGAATGCCGTGACTGACGGCCCAAGAGCAGAGCCTCCTTGCTTCCTGACAGAGAAGGAAGGAGCCCGTGCCCCCCTGCTTGTTCACGTAGAACATGGCAACTTGATTGTCCGTCTGGACAAGGACGGACTGGCGAGAGGTCAGGTGGGAGAAGGCCTTGAGAGCCAAGCGGATCGCTCTGAGCTCCAGGAAGTTGATCTGCTGAGCAGACTCCCACGCGTTCCAGAGACCCTGAGTACATGCCCCTTGGCAATGTGCTCCCCAGCCCAGGAGGGATGCATCTGTCGTCAGCACCCGGGCCGGCTGATGTGGCTGAAAAGGCATGCCGAGCACTAGGTTCGGCCGATGAAGCCACCACTGAAGAGACGAGGCCAGCGGCTCGGAGACGCGCACTAGGTCCGCTAGGCCGCCTGTGGCCTGTTGCCACTGCTTGCGGAGACACCATTGAGCAGGCCGCATATTCAGGCGGGCATTGGGGGTCACATGGACGGTGGAAGCCATATGGCCGAGTAGTCTCAGGAAGCGCCTGGCGGAGACCAGGGGCTGGCTGCGAAAACGGTCGGCTAGGTCCATGAGCCGTTGAGCCCTGTCGAGCGGTAGGAACGCTCGTGCCTGAGGAGTGTGCAGCCTTGCGCCGATGAACTCGAGATCCTGTGAGGGGAGCAAAGTGGACTTTGCGAAGTTTATAACAAAGCCCAAGTGCTGCAGAAGAGTCACCGTGTGGCGTGTGGCGTTGGTGACCTCCGGGGCGGACGCTGCTTTGATGAGCCAGTCGTCGAGGTACGGAAAGACATAGAGGCCGTGAAGCCGGAGATGGGCCGCCACCACCGCGAGGCATTTTGTGAAGACCCGCGGTGCGGAGGACAGGCCAAAGGGCAGTACTCTGTACTGGTAATGATTTCCTGCCACCACAAACCTTAGGTATTGGCGGTGGCTTGGGTGGATGAGGATGTGCGTGTAGGCATCCTTTAGATCCAAGGAGCATAGCCAATCTCCCTGCTGGAGGTAGGGCAGAAGGATTCCAAGGGTAAGCATCTTGAACTTCTCCCGCACAAGGAACTTGTTGAGGTTGCGCAAGTCCAGGATGGGTCTGAGGCCTCCTGTCCGCTTTGGTACTAGAAAGTACCTGGAATAAAAGCCTTGACCTCGCAGGTGGTGGGGCACCGGTTCCACCGCCTGCTCCTGCAGAAGACCCGCTAACTCCTGAAGGAGTAGTTCCCTGTGCAGAGGGGGTCGTGGAGGTTCTCCCGGAAAGTAGGAGGGAGGGATTTGGTGGAAGTGGAGAAGATATCCTTCTCTCACGACCTGAAGCACCCAGGCATCTGAGGTGATGCCGGACCACCTGTGGGTGAAGTGAACCAGCCGGCCTCCGGTGCTGGGAGGAACCAGCGGGGGGGGGGGGGAGAGGCTATGCTTAAGGAGTCAAAAGCCCCCACCCTGCTGAGCAGGGGCGGGTGGTGCAGGCTTGGGGGCTTGCTGCCTACGGGACCCGTTACCCGTCCCTTGGCCTGCTGGCCCTGTTGGGGAGCTGCAGGGGCCTGATAATGGGGGTATTGTTTGTAGGCAGCCGCCTTCCTCGGGTAAAAGGACTTCTTTCCCGAGCCCTTCTTTTTCTGGGAAGGGGCGGAGGTCTTCCTAGAAAGCCTAGTCCTGGTGAGAGTCTCCGTCTCAATTTGTGCAGCCTTTTCAGTCATGGGCTTGCCAAAGAGGTTTTCGCCTCGGCAGGGGACATCGACCAACTTGTCCTGCACCCAGGGCTCAAGGTCAGACGACTGAAGCCAAGCCTGTCGGCGGGCACCGATGCCGGCTGCGGCCACTCGAGCCGATGCTTCAAAGCCATCATAGGCTGCTCGGGATATGAATTTTGAGCATTCCCGAATGCCAGTGGACAAGGCCAGGAACCTCCGCAAGGGTTCCTCGGACAAACCAGCGGAGAATCCGGCTAGCTCTTTAGCCAGGTCTCGGAGATACATGCCCATGTATAGCTGGTAGGTCTGGACACGACACGCAAGCATAGAGCCCTGGAAACACTTCTTACCAAGGCCATCCAGGTTACGGGCCTCCCTGCCAGGAGGCACCGAGGAGTGCATCTTCTGGCTCTTAAGACGATGCATGGCCGATTCCACTACCATGGAATGGTGTGGTAGCTGTGCTTTTTGGAAGCCAGGGCTCTTGCGGACTCGATAGATAGAATCGACCCGCTTGCTCAGGACCGGCGAGGTGGCCGGACTCTCCCACATGCGGAAGAGTAGTCGTTCCAGCATGGGAGGAACCGGTACAGTAAAGTGTTCCCTGGCGGGAGAGTCATACTGGAGGGCGTCGAGCTCTTCGGCTCGAGGCTCCTCCTCGGGGTCCGCAGGGAAGGCCAAAGCCTTGGCCATATCCCTGACGAAGTCCGAGAACCGGGCATCCTCCGGGGGGGACTGCTTCCGAGGTTCGGACTCCGGTGAGTCCGAGGGGACACACCGAGTCCGGAAAGAATCAGGCGACTCCTCCTCTTCAGACTCCCAGACCGACTCCGACGAGGACTCGGTGGGGTCGGCCCGGGCAGGGCGCAGCGCCTGCCGCCCCGACGCCGAGGGAGTCGGCGTCGGCGACCTCGGTCCCGAACGGGAGGCCGAGGGTGACCTCGACCGAGGATCGACTTGAGTTCGCATCGACTCGAGGATCGGCTCGGTCTCCGGGGTCGACTTAGACGTCGACGTCCCGGCGGTCGGGGCAGCGGCGCCAGCGAAGCCAGCGAGCAGTGCCCGCTGCTGGTCCATGAAGGCAGATAGTCTGCTCTCCAAGGCCGTCAACCTGAGTCCGAGCTCAGGTGACCCAGCAGCCCCCGACTCGGGCCCCGACGGCGTCGGGCCCGACGTCGGCTGTCGTGGAGGCGAGTCCAGGAGGACCACAGGACTTACCCGAGCAGGCAGCTCCGACTCCAGGCGAGGTCGCTTCGTGAGGTGCTCCTTCTCCAAGGACCCGGGACGGCTATCGGGGCTATGCGCCCTGGCCCTCGCGGAGCCAGGAGCGTCCACTGAAGCCGCCCTCGCGGGTTTCACCTTACGTCGATGGTCCCCGGAGGGAGAACCCCTGTCGGAGGAACTCCGGCGACGGTCCGAGCTGGAACCTTTGGACGCGGAGGCCTCCGACGAGGTCCGGGTACGGCTGGGGTCAGCGAAGATCCTATCCCGCTGATGCCGCCGACTTCTCAACGCTTTGGAGGACATTTTGCCGCAGGGCCCACAGATCATTTCTTCATGATCCGGGCCCAGGCAGCGGAGGCAAAAGTCGTGTGTGTCAGTTAGTGACATATTTCGGTCACACTGACCACACCGCTTGAAACCACTGGCAGCCATCGGGGAAAAAGGGCCCCGGCGAGGTCAAAGGACCGGGCTGCCAGGGAAAAACCAAAAACGAAAGCTGACTAAGTCAGAAAAACCGAAAAGAAGAAGAGGACTCGTGACCGGCGTCGCGAGTCCGGGCGGGAAAAAGACCGGCGTCGAACCGATAGGAAAAAGAATAAATTATGAAGAAATATCAACTTTTTTGCGGGGACACGACGGGTACGTCTGTAGGGCTCCGCGGAAAAAAGAAGACTGGCTAAGATGGCACCCTTGGGCGGGAAGAGGACCGCGCATGCGCGCTGCAATTCCCAAAGGCTTTCTTTGAAAGCTGGGGAAAATTGCTCCGCGAGGGCTCCGTCGGCGCCGACGTCACCCATAAGTGAGGACTGACTTCCTGCTTGGTCCTGGAGAACTATGGTTACACGATGCAAGGTTCCACATTAGGAACCACCACCCTGGAAAAAGATTTAGGCGTCATTGTGGATAACATGTTAAAACACTCGGCCCAGTGTGCAGCGGCAGCCAAGAGAGCATAGAATGCTAGGTATCATAAGGAAAGGAATGGAAAATAAAACAAAAGATATTATAATGCCTCTATACCGTTCCATGGTGAGACCGCACCTTGAATATTGTGTGCAATTCTGGTTGCCGTATCTTAAAAAGGATATAGCGTTATTAGAAAAGGTTCAGAGAAGAGCCACCAAAATGGTAAAGGGGATGGAAGGATACTCCTATGAAGAAAGGCTAAAAAGGTTAGGGCTCTTTAACCTGGAAAAGAGACGGCTGAGGGGAGATATGATAGAAGTCTATAAATTAATGAACGGAGTGGAACAGGTAAACGTAGATCGACTGTTTACGTTATCAGAATATAGGAAGACTAGGGGACATGCAATGAAACTACAGGGTAAACTATTTAAGACTAATAAAAGAAAATATTTTTTTCACTCAACGTGTAATCAAACTCTGGAATTTGTTACCGGAGGATGTAGTAAAGGCTGTTAGTGTAGCTGGGTTTAAAAAAGGTTTGGACAAGTTCCTGGAGGAAAGGTCCATAAACTATTATTAAGAAGGGACCCAGAATATCAATGCTTGACCTAGTACAAGCATTGCAGAACCTGCGTCTTTTGGGGAAACTGCTAGATACGTATGACCTAGATTGACCACTGTTGGAAACAGGATACTGGGCTTGATGGACCTTGGTCTGACCCAGTATGGCATATCTTATGTTCTTATGTAGGTTTGCCTGTGTCTCTCAAAACTTTCATGTATTTCTTTTTAGGTTTCATATTTGATACAGGTATCATCCTCAACCTCCTGTTTATTCTCTACGTCTCTCTCCAAATAGTGGGCTATAAGGCCATTGTGGATTCTACTAAGATAATATTTACCTTTTTGCAACCCATTTAAAATATTACTTCTTTGTAATATTATATTGGTTTTTCCTGACTTTTCAGTACAAGCTGTGTCTTGATAATAATGTAAAATTTCATAAAATATGAATGAAACTCCCCCCCCCCCAAAGAAACAAAACTTCGCAAAATAGGAACCATTCACCCTAATTCGCGCTCATGGGTCATTATTGATCGCTTGAAGCCATGTAATAAACTCTCCCCAATGCCCATCTTCCTAAGCACTTTGAACATAAATGTCCACTCTACCCAATCAAAGGCTTTTTCAGCATCTACGGCGACCAGGACTGACTGAAGTCACCACTGCCGCACTTCCCACACCAAATTAAGGATCTTATGTCCATTGTCCCTCGCCTGGCGCCAAGGTATGAACGTAAGCCCAGTCTTCCATAAGGAGATCCCGCAGCTCTGCCCCGAAACTTCCACTGCTTTCAGCGTCTTCCACCTCCCCTCTCCTCATGTTCCCTCTCCTGCATCCCCAGCTCTGCCATCAGCAGCTCTTCCTTTTTATTTCGCTCCCTCTTCTTCTGTGCAGCCATCGAAATGAAGTGGCCCCTAATATAAGCCTTGAAGCCATCCCATACCTTATCCCTAGACACCTCCCCACTATCATTCAACAAAAAATATTCCTTTAATTTACCCTTTATCTCCCTCCTAATCTTCCAACAAGGCCTCATTAAGCCTCCAGAGATTCAAACCTTCCTCTCTCTTCCCACCCCACCTGAACTATCACTGGAGTATGGCCAGACCACGTGATTTGACCCATCCCCATGCCCTTCACCTGAGGGAGAAGCACCCCATCCATAAAGATCATGTCTATTCTACTGTAGGTCCCATTCGTATGTGAACAAAAGGTGAAATTTTAGTCCCATTTTCAACCTCCAGACATCAACTAACTTCAACTTCCTCATCATTTGCTTGAGTTTCAACCTATGCCTTTTCCTCCCCCCCCCCATGTTACAAGCCTCAGGTGCAGCGTAATGTTAAAGTCCCCTCTCATAACCACTATCTCCTATCCCATCCATCTTAGATCTTAACATGTCAAAAAAATACTTCTCCCTCACGTGGTGTGTACACACAAACCAATACCACCCGAACCCCATACGTTCCCATCCATACCAACCACCTCGCCCCATATCCCTCAAGATTTCCTGCTCTTCTACCATCAAATTCTGAGAAATCAGGATACTCACCCCTCTCTTCTGGGAGCTATGCTTATTAGTCGATAAAGCATAGTTACTCACTTGTAGAAGGTGTTCTCCATGAACAGCTTAGAAACATGACTTTAGAAAAAGACCACATGGTCTATCTAATCTGCCCTGCCACATCAACTACAATAGTTCTCTTTTACCTTTAGAGATCCTCTGTATTTGTCCTATGCTTTTCTGAATTCAGATACTATCCTCATCTCTACCACCTTCAATGGGAGACTATTCCAAACATCTACCATTCTTTCCGTAAAGAAATATTTCAGCATATTATTCCTGAGTCTATCCCCTTTCACCCTCATTCTATGTCCCCTTGTAGCAGAACTTGCTTTGAATCGAGACACGCCCTACTCTGCATTTATGTCGCAGAAGTATTTAAATGTCTCAATCATATCTCCTCTATCCCACCTTTCCTCTAAAGTATACATATTAAGATCTTTAAGTCTTTCCTCATGTGCTTTATAATGAAGACCACTAACCATTGTAGTAACCACCCTCTGCACCGACTCCAACCTGTTTATATCCTTTGGAAGGTGTAGTCTCCAGAATTGCACACAATACTCCAAATGGTCACATCAGAGGCTTATACAGAGGCACTATCAGCTCCGTTTTTCTGCTGGCTATTCCTCTCCCTATCCACCTAAGCATCCTTCTGGTTTTCAATGTCATCTTTTCTACCTGTTTAGCTACTTTAAGATAGTCAGGCACAATCACGCCGCTCTTTTTTTGTGGACAGAAGTACTTCACCTATACCCTGTACCACTCCCTTGGATTTTTGCAGCCCAAATGCATGACCCTGCATTTTATTTTAGCATTAAATCTCAGCTGCCAAATTCTAGATCATTCTTCAAGCTTGGCTAGATCCCTCCTCGTGTTATCTACGCCTTCCTGGGCATCTACTCTATTGCAGATTTTGGTATTATCCGAAAACCAGCAAACCTTACCTGACAAGCCCTTCCGCAATATCACTAACAAAGATGTTAAAAGAATTGGACCAAGGACAGATCCCTGCGGCACACCACTGGTAACCACCTCCTCCTCAGAGTGAGCTCCATTTACCTGTACCCTTTGCTGCCTCCCACTCAACCAATTTCTAACCCAATCAATAACTTTAGGGTCCATCCCTAGAATGCTCAGTTTGTTTATAAGTCGTTTATGCGGAACAGTGTCAAAAGCTTTACTGCAATTTAAGTACCCCACATCTAGGGCTCTGTCCAATTCCCTGGTCACTTAGTCAAAAAATCAATCAGACAAAACCTGCCTCTCGTAAACCCATGCTGCCTCAGATCCTGCATTCCACTGGTCTCCAGGAACCTCACTATTCTCTCTTATAGGAGCGTTTCCAATAATTACTCACCACAGAAGTTAGACTAACCGGCCTGTAGTTTTCAACTTCATCCTTCCTTCCGCTTTTGTGTAAAGGGACCACACGTGTCTTTTACTGGTCCTCTGGGACCACTCTAGATTCCAAAAAAGCATTGAAAAGGTCAGGAATAAGTCCTCACATATAGGTGATGTCACCGACGGAGCCTCACACGGAACACTCCACAGCCTCCAAGGAAGTTTTTGGGAGGTATGTTGTGCATTTGTACCTACCTTACCACCCACCATGGTGGCATACTCTCCAGTACAATATCACAGCTGGAGTCAAAAGGCAACTCATTGGGGAGGTGTTGTGAGAACTTATTCCTACTGTTCACAGAGAGCATCTTCTTTAGGTGAGTAACTATGCTTTCTCCATGAACAAACAGGAAATTAGTCCTCATATGTGGGACTGCCAAGTTACAGGCTATCTGAACCCAAGGAGACAAGCAGCCCAACCGGGCCACGAGAACTGAAGAAATCAGGAAGACCGGAGAGGTAGTCACATTGCCGTACTCACCTGATTCAGTATTCTCAGCAGACATCATAAAAGAAGAAATGCCATACTGGGTAAAACAGAGGTCCATCAAGTCTAGTATCCCATTTCCAATAGTGACCAATCTAGGTCACAAGTACCTGGTAGGTTCCCAAAAAAGAGTTTCCATAATGCTCGTCCTGGGGCAAGCAGTGGATTTCCCAGGTCCTCTTTAATAATGGTTTAGAGACCTTTCCTACAGGAACTTGTCCAAAACATTTTTAAAACCAGCTACACTAACATCCTTCGCTACATCCTCTGGTAACGAATTTCAGAGTTTGATTATGCGTTGTGAAAAAATATTCTCTAATTAGTCTTAAATGGGTTACGCTGTAGCTTCTTTGCATGTCCCCTAGTCTTTCTAATTTTTGATGGCGTAAACAACCGATCTACGTTTACCCATTCCATAACATTAATTTATAGACCTCATCATATCTCTTCTCAGCCGTCTCTTCCAATTTGAAAAGCCCTAATCTTTTAAGTCTTTCTTCATAAGGGTATCCTTCCATCCCCTTTACCATTTTGGTGGCTCTTCTCTGTTTTTTTTTCTAATTCCGCTACATCTTTTCTAAGATATGGCAACCAGAATTGCACACACTATTCAAAGTGCAGTCGCACCATGGAATAATATTGGTTTTATTCTCCATTCCTTTCCTTATGGTTCCTAGCATTCTATTTGCTTTCTTGGCCATGTCTGCATACTGGGCAGAGGGGTTTCAACCTATTATCCACGATGACCCCTAAATCTTTTTCCTGGGTGGTGGTTCCTAATGTGGAACCTTGCATCATGTAACCGTAGTTTGAGTTGTTCTTTCCTACGTGCATAACTTTGCACATGTCCAAATTAAATTTCATCTGCCATTTCGACATCCAGTTTTCAATTTATCAAGGTCCTCTTGCAATTTTTCACAATCCTCTTGCATTTTAACTTCTTTGAATAATTTTCTGTCATCTTCAAATTTGATTACTTCACTCATTATTCCCATTTGCAGGTCATCTATGAATATGTATAGCACAGATCTCCGAGGGGTTTTCTTTAGCAGGTAGCCTAGACAGACAGAAGGACGATTAGTAGGAGTTGACTCTAAGACCTAAAGCAGGGGTCTCAAACTCAAATTGCTTTGAGGGCCAAATGAGGACTTGTAAAGTAACCCGGGGGCCGCATAAGACGCGGGGCCTCATTTGCATAAGGGGCCTCATTTGCATAAATATTTGCATAATGTTGCCATACACTAACTTTTAGTAAACATGCCTCTTTAATGAGTATGGATAAAGAAAGACTAAAAGATTTAGAAACAAGAAGACAATAATTAAACTGGGAACCCCAAAAGCCAAACTTGGAATGTACAACAACACTGTAGAAATAAAACTATAAATTAATTTCCTCTTGTACTAAACAAAGCGCAAACATTAATGATGCACATTTCCCAGAGCTGACATATTCCAGTTAATACATTCAAAATAAAGAGATATTTTTCTACCTTTTGTGCATTTTTTTCAGTTGCAATTGTTCCAGCCACTTTCTTCTGGTTTCTTCATGTCTTCTGCTAACTCTCCATCGTCTGCTGTCCATTTGCCCTTTCTTCTCTCCTAGTTTTTTTTTTCCATTCTCTCTCTACATCTGCTTTAACATACTAATCTTTCTCCTTTTTCTCTTTCCTCATTCCTATTTCATCCACTCAAATTTTACCCCTCCATCCTCAATCCCCACTTACTCTCCCAATACCTGGCCAATTGTAGATTTGTCTTCTCTCCCAGACAAAATATTTTTCCCCTCTCCATTTCACTTTCCCAGCTCCATCCCATTCTAATCCTCCCCCAACATCAGCTCCCTTCTAGTTCCAGCCCCACCCAGCATCCGCTCCCTTCTAGTCCCCCCATCAGTCCATTTCCAGTCCTATCCTAGCCTCACCATCAGCCCATTTCCAATCCTAGCCCCCCATCAGCCCATTTCCAATCCTAGCTCCCTCCCCTCACAGCCCATTTCCATTCCAAGCCCCCCTCCCCATCAGCCATTTGCAGTTCAAGTCCCCCTTCCCCTCAGCCCATTTCCAGTCCTAGCAACCCCCCCCAGCCCATTACCAGTCCTAGACCCCCCATAGCCCATTACCAGTCCTAACCTCTCCATAGCGCACTTCCAGTTTTACCCCATCACCCCATTTTCAGTCTTACCCCCCCATAGCCCATTACCAGTCATAACCCCCTCCTGCCAATAGCCCACTTCCAGCCCTAACCCCCATTACCCCATTTCAGTCAGCCCCTCCATAGCTCATTACCAGTCCTAACTCCCCCCATCAGCCCACCTCCAGTCCTTCCTAACCCCCACCTGCCCATTTCCAGTCCTAGCCCCCACCATAGCCCATTACCAGTCATAACCCCCCTGCCAATAGCCCATCTCCAGTCATAACCCCCCCCTGCCAATAGCCCATCTCCAGTCATAACCCCCCCTGCCAATAGCCCATTTCCAGTCATACCCCCCCTGTCAATAGACCATTTCCAGTCATAACCCCCCTGCCAATAGCCCATATCCCGTCATAACCCCCCCTGCCAATAGCCCATTTCCAGTCATAACCCCCCCCCTGCCAATAGCCCATTTCCAGTCATACCCCCCCCTGCCAATAGCCTATTTCCAGTCCTACACCCCCCCCCCAGGTAAATTAAAAAAAAAAACCTGGCTTCTGCTGCTGCAGCAGAAAATCAGCTGTCCCGCGGCCCCTTCCCCTCTGCGCGGAGAGCCCTGAGTGTGCTTCATCTGCGGCGTGCTTTTTAAGCCACGAAGAGAGTATTTCCCTCTCGCGCGGCTTAAACCTAGTCACTTTTCAAGCCTCGCGAGAAGGAAATACTCTCTTCGCGGCTTGAAAAGCACCCGCTGATGGAGCACTCTCGGGGATCTCCGGGCAGAGAGGAAGGGGCCGCAGGACAGCTGATTTTGCTGCTTGAGCAGCAGAAGCCAGTTTTTTTTTTTTTTAAAAATTGACCGTCGATTCTGCCGTTGCCACGGCGGCAACGGCAGCAGCAGCAGAAGCCGTCGCGGGCCGCACAACGTTCTCTCGCGGGCCGCATGCGGCCCGTGGGCCGCGTGTTTGAGACCCCTGACCTAAAGAGATGCCAGTGCACAGCCCGGCCAAACTTCTGTCCCGTCAGGAATCCCCATCCAGACAGTAGTGTGCTGCAAAGGTATGGACCGAAGACAACGTCGCAGCACTGGAGATTTCCTCTGCAGAAACTGAACGGAGGTTGGCCACCGATGTAGCCATTGCACAGACATTGCGAGCCATATCATTACCTTCAAGGCTCAATCCAGCCGGAGAATGCGCATGAGCGATGAAGTCTAATAGCCAGAGAGATGGCGTACACAGACAGTGATGCCAGGCCTACTGGGGCCGAAGGAGACAAACAGCTTGGTGGATTGGTGGTGCGACTTTGTGCACTCCAAAGAGAAGACCAACGCATGCTTACAGTCCAGTGAGTGCAAGGATGCCTCGCCGCGGTTCACGTGAGGCTGAGAAAAGAACATTGGAAGGACAATGGACTGGTTGAGGTGGAACGCCAAGGCCTGCTCTGACAGAAAATCAGGCGTCTGTGTGGAGCACCACCCGGTTTTGGTGAAATCTGGTATACAGAAGGTGAGCAACCAGGGCCTGGAGCTCACTGACCTTTCGGACCAATGTGATGGCCACCAGGAAAAGGACCTTCCAGGTCAAGAATTTCAGCGAGCATGAGCCCAGGGGCTTGAAGGGGGCCTGCATCCATTGGCCAAGGACCATACAGAGGGTCCCAAGCAACCATAGGGGACTTGAGTGGAGGCTTTGAGAGGAGCAGGTCCCTCAAGAAATGAGCCACCAGGGACTGGATGAAAACAGGCTTTCCCCCACAACTGTGATAGTAAGCCCCAATCATGCTGAGGTGAACTCTCATCGAGTTAGATCTCAGCCCTGAGTCTGAGAGATGCAAGAAGTACTCAAGCAGCTGTTCCATGGGACAGGAGAAGGGTGTCCAGCACCCTACCCATGCACCAGATGGCAAACTGCCGCCACTTGAGTATGTAGGCCTTGTGCCCCAAGTCCTTACGGGATGCCAGCAGGATGCTGGTGATGCGCTCACAGAGAACAAGCTCCATGGGTACTACCCTCTCAGCATCCATGCTATGAGCGCCAGGGAGTAGACATTGAGATGCAGCACGGATCCGACCTCCTCTGAGATGAGGTCTGGGTCGTAACCCAGGCAAAGAGACTCCCTCAGTGAGAGCTGCAGCAACAGAGGGAACTATGGCTGCCGAGGCCAGTATAGGGCTACAAGGATCATGGAGCCCTTATCTGCCTGGAGCTTCAGGAGAGTTTTCACGACAAGTGATATTGGGGTTAGGCATACAGCAGGCCCTCCCCCCAGTGGAGGGCCTGCTGTATGTCTACCTCTGGAGGCCTCAGAGCAGAACCGGGCCGCCTGGGCATTTTGTTCTGTGGCAAAAAGGTCCGCCACCAGGGCGCCCCACTCCCAAAAGATATGGTCCACCATTTCCCTCCTAAGAGTCCACTTGTGAGGCTGAAGCACTAGGTTGAGGCCATCATACCAGGCTGTTGAGTTCGCTAGGCAGATAAGTCACCCTGAGGTCCATGTTGTGGAGCAGGGGGAACTTCCAGAGGCGAACAGCCTCCCAGTACAGGAGGTACGATCCTGTGCCCCCATGCTTGTTCACATAAACATCGCCACCTGGATGTCTGTTTGAATCAGGACCACCTGATTCTCCAGGTGCACACAAAAGGCACAAAGGGCACTCACTGTAGCCCTTAGCTCAAGGTAGTTGATTTGATGGAGACTCTCCTGCGCATAGCACAGTTCCTGGGTGCTGAGACCATCTAGGTGCGCCCCCCAGCCAAGCATTGACATGTTTATCGTGAGCATCCTGCAGGGAGCTGCCAGCTGAAACAGAAAGCCCCGCAGCAGATTGTCTGGCTCAAGCCACAACGCCAGAGACTGCACCAGTGGTGTAGTGGCTACTATTTTGTCCTGTAGACAGCCTGACGCTTGCTGCCATTGCATGGACAGGGTCCACTAGGCCTGCTGCATGGCAAGGTGAGACTGAGGAGTGACATGCATAGTGGTGGCCATGTGTCTGAGGGCCGTGGTATGATGCTGGTGATGCAATGTACCCACCAACTCGACGAGGCGCTGCAGGCGGTCTGCCGGCAGAAAGGTCTGCACCCGGGAGGTATTGAGAGGGGCCCCGATGAACTCCAGCTGCAGCAATGGCTGGAGATGGGAATTCAGGAAGTTGACCATGAAACCAAGACCCTCGAGCATCTGTATTGTGAGCACAGCAGACTGCTGGATGCCAGCCAGTGTGGACGTCTATCAGCCAGTATATGGAAAGACAAAGACCTTCCAGGTCCAGGAGGAGGAGGCCACAACCGCCAAACACTTTGTGAAGACCCTGGGGGCCATAGCCAACCCAAACAGAAGCATCCAGTAGTGGATAGCGCTGGCTGCCTAGCACAAACTGAAAGTATTGTCTGTGGTGCGGATAGATTGGAATATGCATGTACGTATCTTTCAGATCAAAGGAGCATAGCCAATCGTCCCGTATGAGGTACAGGAGCAGAGTCCCTAATGAGACCGTTTTGAACTTTTCACACACCAGGAACCCAATTGAGGTTTCGTAAAACCAGAACTGGACAAAACCCACCAGTCTTTTTGGGTACCAGGAAGTACCTTGAGTAAAAGCGTTGCCCAATCTGAGCCAGAGGAACCAATGCAATGACAAGGTTGAAGAATAGGGCCCTGACCTCTGTCTGCAGGAGGCTCTGGTATGCGGGATCCCAGGGTTGTACGGAGTTGGCAGCTGGAGAAGTGTAGCTGATAGCCAATTTGAACAATCTACGGCACCTAGGTGTCTGAGGTGATGAGGGGCCACCGATGTGCAAAGTGAACGAATTGCCCTCTGACCTGCAGGGGTACGTCAACGGGTATCAGAAGGCTGGCTATGCTCCTGAGGAACCCATCAAAACCTCACACCTAGCTTGGGCTGTGGGGCAGGTTGGGCCTTTGGGGTCATCTCCCTGCACTGTGGGCTTGGCCTGGAAGTACCGGCGCAGGCACAGACAGAAAGCCTTCTTGGTGTTATGTTCCTTCCGTACTGGGTCCATGGGTTTCCGGAGAGCCTGCTTTGAGTCAGCTGTTCCTTCTCCAGCTCCGCTGCTTTCTCTTCCATGGATTTGCCGAAGGTTCTCGCCCTGGCAAAGGGACATTAGCAATCTTGTCCTGCATCCATTGTTCCAGATCTAAAAAATGTAGACTGGAAGTCCCAAATGAGAAGGATCAAAAGCAACAAAGAGTTGAGAGGACTTTCTATGTTGCTGTGTTCTTTGCAAGTAAAAGGCTAAAGCTCTTTTACAGTCCAAAGTATGAAGATTCCTTTCTGCATTTGATGCATGAGGCCTTGGAAAAAACACAGGCAGGTAGACCGCCTGGTTAAGATGAAAAGGCGAGACCACCTTTGGCATAAAGTGTGGATGAGTCCTAAGGACTACCTTGTCATGATGGAACCTTGTATAAGGCGGATAAGCCACTAGTGCCTGCAACTCACTGATGTAATGTGCTGATGTGATTGCAATGAGAAAGATAACCTTCCAGGAAAGGAAATTCAATGAAGTAGTAGCTAAGGGTTCAAAGGGTGGCTTCATGAGCTGGCCAAGAACCAGATTTAAGTCCCATGCCACCGGTGGTGGCTTAATGGGAGGCTTAGTTAGAAGAAGGCCTCTCATAAATCTTGCTATGAGGATGGGAGGAAATAGGTTGTCCCATTTAAAGGCTTGAAAGAAGCTGCAATAGCACTCAAATGGACTCTTATTGAGTTAGTTTTAAGTCCTGCATTGGATAAATGAAGGAGATACTCCAGTAATGATTCCAGAGGTATCGCAAGGGGGTTAAGACCCTTCTGCAAGCACCATGAGGTAAACCTTTTCCACTTGAAAGCATAAGAGCGTCTTGTGGAAGGTTTTCTGGAAGCATAAAGGATATCCTTTACTTGCTGAGAAAGGTTAAGATCATGAAGATCTAAACCTTCAGCAACCAAGCCCTGAGATGCAGAGACTGGGGATTGGGATGCCATAACATTCTGTCCTCCTGAGATAGGAGATCTGGAGCAGACCCTAACTCTAGAGAGGGAGCTTGAGAGAGATGTAGAAGCAGAGGGTACCACACTTGCCGTGGCCAATGTGGAGCTATGAGAATCATACGACCTGTGTCTCTCTGAAGCTTGAACAGGGTTTGGGGAATTAGGGAAATGGGTGGAAAGGCATAAAGGAAGTCTTGACCCCAATGAAGGAGGAAAGCATCCCTGGCTTGAGAGCCTTGAGCCAGAATTCTGGAACAGAACCGGGGAAGTTTGGCATTCAACGGACTTGCAAAGAGGTCTATGTCCGGGGTTCCACAAATTAGAAAAATCTTGGCCACCTGTTCTGCATGTAGAGACCATTCGTGGGGAAGCAGAACTCCACTGAGTCTGTCTGCCCAAGAGTTCTGGCTGCCTGGAAGATACACTGCCAGGAGATGAAACTGATGCTCTCTGGCGAGGGCCCATAGTCGCAAAGCTTCGTTGCAAAGCGACAGAGAGCCTGTTCCTCCTGCTTGTTCATGTAAAACATGGCTACTTGATTGTCCGTATGGATGAGGACTGTCTTGTAGCTAAGCAGGGTGTAGAACACTCGAAGAGCAAGGAAGATTGCTCTGAGCTCTAAGAGACTGATGTGTAGATGAGTCTCCTGTGGAGTCCAGGGTGCCTTTGGTGGAGAGGTCTTGCAGATGAGCTCCCCAACCCACTGGTGAAGCATCTGTTGTGAGAGTTGCCTGGGGTAAAGGTTGTTAAAAAGGGGACCCCAGCAACAGGTTTTGAGTGGACCGCCACCATTGGAGGAACAAAATAAGGCGACTTGTGTTTGCTATTTTGTCTGACAGGCACCCTGATGCCTGGGTCCATTGAGTGGATAAAGTCCACTGGGCTGCTCTCATATGGAGGCGAGCATAAGGGAGCACATGCACGGTAGATGTCATGTGGCCTAGTAGTTGCAACATTTCTCGAGCAGTGAGATGAGGCTTTAACACTGCTTGAGAAGCTAAGTGCACCAAGTGAAGGCATCGGGCCTGGGGGAGATAGGCCCTTGCTGTTCTGGTATCCAGCAAAGCTCCTATGAACTCTAGAGTTAGGCTGGATTTTGGGATGTTTCTGACCAGACCCAAATACTGAAGGATAAGCATTGTGCAAGATAGAGAAATCCTGGCCTCTGACTCTGATGGGGCTCGAATGAGCCAGTCGTCTAAGTAGGGGAAGACGAATATTCCTAGAGTGCGAAGAAATGCTGCTACCACAGCCATGCACTTCGTAAACACTCTTGGTGCTGAGGCCAGTCCAAAAGGAAGCACCCTGTATTGGTAGTGCTTTCCTTGAAAAAGGAACCGAAGGAACTTTCTGTGAGTTGGATGGATGAGAACATGAGTGTACGCATCCCTGAGATCTAGAGAACAAAGCCAATCCTGACTCTGAAGGTATGGCAGCAGAGTTCCCAGAGAAATCATCTTGAATTTCTCTTTGAACAGGAATTTGTTCAATTCTCTGAGGTCCAAAATAGGTCTGTCCCCCCCTGTTTTCTTTGGGATAAGGAAATAGGGGGAGTAAAACCCTGTACCCTGTTGAGGAATGGGTACCTCTTCTATTGTCCCTTGGGCAAGAAGCATAGTGACATCTTGATCTAACAGGTTGATGAGAGAGGTCTGAGAACTGTCTTACCATTGTGGGAGGGGGCATGCAGAGAAAGCAAAGCTTGTACCCCTCTATTATAATGGGGAGAGTCCAATGTTCTGCTGTTATCTGCCCCCATCTGGGGGCAAAATGAGATAACCTTCCTGGAATGGTGGAAGGTTCTGGCCCATTGAGGGCCAGGAAGGCTAAGTTCTCTAGACGGAAGTCAAAGGCCTTGTGGAGGCTGAGACTGCTGAGACGGTTGAGGCTTAGCAGTCTTTGCTTTCCTTTGTTTAGGTGGTTGCTGACTCTTTCAGGCAGGCTGACCCGCAGAACGTCCCTGCTGAGAATAAGAGGGATAAAACCTCTGCTTTTTGGAGAAGAACGGTCTCTTGAAAGATTTCTTCCTTGCAGGATCAGCTGTGGCTTTGGATAGCCTATCCAAAGTAGAGTTGTCAGCATCCAACTCGTTGGCTTTCTCTTGTCAATTTTTGCCGAATAGATTCTCACCTGTAAAAGGGATATTGCCCAGTTTATCCTGGACCCAGAGCTCCAAATCATATGCCTGGAGCCAGGCAATTCTACGTGCACCTATAGCAATGGCAGAGGTTCTGCTTATGCACTCAAAACAGTCAAAAGCTGCACAATGACAAATTTAGAAACATCCTGGGCATGTTTAACCAGTGTGAGAAAATATTGCCTCTTATCTTCAGGAAGAAGAGGGCTCAAAACCTCTAAATCTCCTGTGACTTCTTTACGGAACATTCCCATATATAAAATATAGGAACTGATCCTGGCAGAAAGCATGGAAGCCTGGAGAGTACAACGTCCAAAGGCATCCAAAGTTCTACACTCACGTCCTGGAGGATTAGAGCATGCCTCTTTGCACTCCTGATCCTTCTCATAGCTGATTCCACTACAATAGAGTGGTAAGGAAGCTGAGTCTTCTGGAAACCCGGACAAGGAGGGACTCGATACATGGTATCGAGTCTACGAGAGTGGGGAGAGGTGGTGAGAGGTGTTCCCACATTCTTAGCATGAGATCATGTAAGATCTCATGGATAAGCAAAGTAGCTGCCTCCTTAGGAGCCTTGGGATTTTGCTCTGGGCTCTGTTTCAGGAGCCACAGTAATGGAAAGACCACGAGCAACCTCCCTGATAAAATCCTGAAAGGAGATATCTTCTGGAGGAGACATCCTACGTTTAGGAGAGGAAGGCTCCTCCGGAAGAAGTATTCCGGTACCGACAGAGTCGTCAGAATCCTCAGACTCCGGCGAGCATTCAAAGTACCTTCTTGTCTGGATGCTCCTGTAGAGCACGATACCCGTACCGACCGAAGTCGGTATCGGGGGGAATCGGTACCGGTGTATCGGTACCGGAGGGCATAGCTTGACTGAGTGCCGGCAAAGCGGACACCGATATCGATGCTGTCGGTACCAGTACCGATACCGGTGCCGAAGTAGATGCTGGTACCAGTTGAAGTGTCTGACGCGGTTCCGAGGGTGTTGATGCCGCAAGGAGAGCCGTCAGACTGCGTTCAATAGCCAGGAACCTCTGGTCTATCGACACCGCCGATGCCTGGGTGTCGGTACCAGAGAAAGCAGCCGGTACCCCAGAGCATGGGACCAGTAGTTCTGCCAAGGTTGAGGCCTCGAGAATATCCTGGAGCCCCGATAATGCTTTGGAAGCTGAAGCCTCCCACCGGGGCAATTTTGCTGGTATAGAACCCTCAAGGGCAATGCCAGAGGCATCTCGATGCTTAGAAGGAGATCTACCCTTTGAGGACCGGCCAGACTTATGTTTAGTTACCCGAGATCCATGGGAGGAAGACGAAGCCCTGGAAGACGTTGATGCCACAGAAGCTGCATCGGAGGGAAAAAGGGTGCTGAGCTTAGCAGCTCGGTTTTGTCGACCCCTCTTGGACATCATGGCACAAGCCATACACTCCGAGATGGAGTGGTCAGGACCTAAACATTTAAGACACCAATCATGAGTGTTGGTGACGGAGATGGTACCGCCACACTTGGTGCACTTCTTGAAACCCGAAGCGGGTTTTTCCATAGTGGAGGAAAATATGGGCCAAAGGCCCAAAATGGCACGTGCACGTGGAAAAGTAAAATTTGGAAAAAAATACTATATATTTTTTTTTTTTTTAAGGAAAGAAAGAACCCACCGGCGGTACCGGTATAGCATCGAGGAAGGCAGATGCGACCACAAAAAAGAGGAGAATAAGGAAAAATTTTCTGTGGCGACAGGAATGACGACCTGCTGGCTCCACGGAAAACGAAGAACTGGAGAGAGGCAGTTGGGAAAGGCGGGAAGGCAGCACGCAGGCGCTGTGGGATGCTCCCAAAAGCTTTCTAATTGGACGCTGGGGAGCGTTCCCACGCAGGCTCCGTCGGTACCGACAATACCCATATGTGAAGACTACATTCCTGCTTGTTCCTGGAGATAAAGAAGGTATGTTGATCTAAGGTACTCTCTCTCATGTACCAGGAAACAACTGAATCCTTCCTACTCATTTTTCATCCCTCTTACAGACTGATGCAGAAAGCCCGTGCTAGACGCATGCTTGATCGATTTTTTAATGTTCCTGACAATGCATTCATTTTAAAGTGCGATGCAGGAAGGTTAGGGTATGCAAGTGCTTACTGCTGTAACAAAGCACATGCAAATGAGCCACTGCAGCGTTAAACCGGGAGATCAAGCCAAATGCATGCGCACAAGTAGTCTGCGCTTGTTTTGCTTGCTCTCCAGGCTCCGGTGGCTAATATGCATTTTTTTTTTACTGTTTAACAAAGACTGCCAACATGAGATTAATATGAAAACTTAGAGGTTCCGCTACAAAAATGCTCATAAGGGCCTATTGCTGGCTATAGGTAGCAGGAACAGCCAGTTTCCTTTAACACATTTGCAAAGCTGCAGGAGACAAGCTCTTTGTCTCGCATTGTTCGAGGGGGGGTGGGGCACCAAGGATTCTTTTTTGTCAGCACAGCCCCTTCCAATATTTTGATGGCATCAGGGATTTCCTGATGTCTGACCATCTAAGGAGAAAATGATCTAGGCATCGGGAAAGGCACCACATGCCATTGAACTACTGGCGGGTCAGCGTTAGAGGTTTACATCTACTCAGACCCTGCAGTAAAAAAAAATGCTGGCGCTATGGCTGGTTGCAAAATCATCTACTCCTGTCTCTCTGCATCAGGCATAGCCATGATTTGCATACCAGCCGAGCTGATTAAAATACATTTGAATAATTAGGATTCACTTAAATAGATTTAAATAAGGGTGGCGTTGTCCCATATTCTTTCCTAGCCATATCCCTGACAAAATCTTGGAAGGTCATTTATTTATTTATTGAATGGTTTTACTGTATACACCGCCTTTCAGGAAAATCAAAGCGGTTTACAGATAACAAGTAAGGAACAGTTACATCATAACAGGCATAATCAGAAAACACATACAAACTCACGTTGATTGTGAGTTAGGAGGGATGGAACATGGTGTAATAAAATTATGCAACATATTTACACATACAAACTGAGCACAAAAAGAAATGTATGTATATGCAGGCTTATTTACAGCATGTGGGTATATTTGCTGAGTTGCTCAATATTGTATCTTGTGGGTATAATTGGTTGTGTTTTACCTCTGATAACAAGGCTGTCGTACCAGGATTTAATAATGGAGGAAGGATATTCTGTGGGGAAAAATTCTTGTATCTGTTTTGATGTGCCAAAATGTTCTATGAAGAGATATGTCTTGAGATCTTTCCTAAAGGTTATTAGGCTAATAGTGAATCTAAGTTTGTCTGGTAAGGAATTCCATATTATTTGTGCAGTGAAACTAAAGGCCCTAGTGGTAATCGCTCTGATACATTTTTGGTAGGAAGAGGGCACAAGTAGTGTGTTTTGGCTACACTCCCTTCTTAGCCTGTCAGTTGAGGGTCTTTTTATGATCTTGTTTAAATAGGAAGATGATACTTCCCTTATGAGTTTGAACGTTGTCATTAGTATTTTATACTTGATCTTGCTATGAAAGGGCAGCCAATGTAATTTGAATAAGATGGAAGTAATGTGTTCTGATGGGTTTGATTGACAATCTTGGCAGCAACATGTTGAGCTATCTTAAGATAGCTTATAGCCTGTTTTGGAATCCCTCGTGGGATGGTGTTGCAGAAGTCGATGTGAACGATTACCATAGCTTGGAGTACTATTCTAAAGTCCTGGTGAGGTAGCAGGGGCCTTAGTTTGTTATATATTATACCAGCTGTAGTTTTTAAGTAGGTTGTTAAGCTTGGTAAACTATTAATGATAACGCCAGGGTACCCGATTTTGTTCTTTATTGCGAATGATATAGTCCCGACTTTTAGGTCTGGTGGTGGAGTAAAATGCTGATTTCTTGACACAAAAAGGACCTCAGTTTTCTTGTAATTGATCTTGAGGTTATGTTCATTTAACCACTGAAATATTTTGGTAAAGCATAAGATGATGTTGGTAAAATTAGGATGTGCTGTATCAAATGGGAGATATAGCATCACATCATCTGCATAGATAGAATATCCGATGTTGCATTCCTGAATAATGTAGCAAATAGGCTATAAGTATATATTAAATAAGAGTGCCGAGAGGGCAGAACCCTGCGGTATCCCTTGTTTCTGAGGGAAGGATTTTGATGTCTGTTGTACTATTTTGACTTACTGGGATCGATCAGCAAGGTAGGACTGAAACCATCGTTGGTGCCATCTAATCCAATTTGTTTGAGTCTTTCGATAAGGATTGTATGATTGATAGAGTCAAAAGCTGTTGCAATATCTAGAAATATTAGGACTGCTTGTTTAGGGTTATCAGTGATCTTTAATAAATTATCTAAGAGTCCTGTCAGAAGGGTTGCAACACTGTGGTGTGGCCTAAAACCATATTAGTGTGTGTCTAAGGGTGCATGGATATTAATGTGGTCCTGTAGTTGGGTGTAGACAACTTCTTCAATGACTTTAGCCAAGAATGGCAGGCTGGATATTGGTCTATATGAGGAGGGACAGTTTGTCCAAGGATGTGTTTTTCAATATTGGCCATA
Source organism: Ichthyophis bannanicus (assembly GCA_033557465.1). Classification (NCBI taxonomy): domain Eukaryota; kingdom Metazoa; phylum Chordata; class Amphibia; order Gymnophiona; family Ichthyophiidae; genus Ichthyophis; species Ichthyophis bannanicus. The sequence goes on from CM066032.1 coordinate 1,281,189,980, forward strand.
TTAAAGTTCGCTTAAGAGGTTTAGGCATAAACCATTTGTGAGTGACATGTTGTGACCATATAAAGTATGTATGGGGCCAGTTCTGCGGTGGCTACTTTTATATTTATATATTTATTTGTTTTTCTATACCGCGCTATTGCAGATCAGTGCGGTTTACATGTGCAAGTTTTACAGCACTATTACATAATAGTGCGGTTTACATAAAACATATGAATTGGGTTTACATACATCATGTACAGTATGACGTATTTACATTATGTACAGGCACATTCTTACTTTGTAGGAACTCATTTACATACTTGTATTATTTACATTAAACAAGGCTCGGTTAGTGTTCGGCTGTGTGTCGGATGTATGTGTGGCTGATCCAGGGAGTGGCTGATCCAGGGTGTGGCTGATACAGGGTGGGTGGTTATAGGCCAGTTGGAAAAGGTGAGTCTTTAAGGCCTTTCTAAAAGAAGTGAGATCCGGGATGGCCTGTATCAATGGTGGTAGTTTGTTCCATTGAGTTGGAGCAAATAGCGAGAAGGCCCGATTCTTAGTTGATTGTGCACAGGTTCTCACTGTTGCGGGAGTTTGAGGGAGTTTATCGTGCATGTTATTCTGGTCCTGGTCTCCGGTATTCTTTGTATGAGTACTGCGAGTGAGTCTGATGACATTTTATGCAGGGCTTTGAAGGTAAGTAGCAGTGCTTTGTACGTCAGGCGACTTGCTATGGGGAGCCAATGAAGCTGCATCAGCAGGGGAGTGATATGGTCGTATCTGGATACTGAAAGGATTGTGCGGGCAGCTGTGTTCATTGCGAGTTGTAGAGGCTGGAGTGCGAGCTTTGACATACCATGAAAGATGATGTTTGAGTAGTCTAGGTGAGAGAGGATTAGCACTTGAGCAACTGAGCGAAAATCCGAAGGCTCGAGGAGTGGACATAGGTGACGGAGGGTTCTCAGTTTGCAGTAGACTGTTTTGGTGATATTTTGAATGTGGGCTCCCAACACAGGCGATGGTCGATTGTTACTCCCAGGTATCTACTACTGCTATTTAGCATTTATATAGCACTACGCGCGCAGCGCTGTACAGATATATAAGCAAAAAGACAGTCCCTGCTCGTCAAAGCTTACAATCTAGTCAAAACACAGAACAGACAGACAGATCGGGAAAACAATTATGGTGACATGGAGTAAAGCATAGTTACTCACCTGTAACAGGTGATCTCCGGGAACAGCAGGAATTTAGTCCTCACATATGGGTACCGACGGAGCCTGCATGGGAACGCTCCCCAGTGTCCAATTAGAAAGCCTTTGGGAGCATCCCACAGCGCCTGCGTGCTGCCTTCCCGCCTTTCCCAACTGCCTCTCTCCAGTTGAGTATTAAAGCTGAGACAAAGAGAGAGAGAGAGAAAGGGAAAGAGATAGAGAGATACAACTCCTAGGGGAGGTGGGTGGGTTGTGAGGACTAAATTTCTGCTGTTCCCGGAGATCACTTGTTACAGGTGAGTAACTATGCTATCTCCAGGAACAAGCAGGAATGTAGTCATCACATATGGGGACTCCCTAGCTTTAGAAGCCAGGGAGAGACCCCAGAAGTTGTGTGTCCCTGAGAAGGGCTCCACTTCCCCCCCATGGATCTCTGGCATCTTACCAGGGATGGTGGGTAGGAGTTGATTAGGTATGGAACAGGTGTTGGAGAACAGCCTGACCAAACAAGGCATCCCTGCGGGAGTCCTTGTCCAAGCAGTAATGAGCTGTGAAGATGTGAACCGAAGCCCAGGTGGCTGCTCGACAGATGTCGTCGATAGACACAGAGTGCAGATGAGCCATTGAAGTTGCCATAGCTCTCACATTGTGAGCTGTGACATAGCCCTCCAGAGGAAGGTTCTTACTCTGATAGGCAAAGGCTATAAACTGAGCAATCCAATTAGATAGTGTTCTCTTGGAGACTGGAAGTCCCAAATGAGAAGGATCAAAAGCAAAAGAGTTGAGAGGACTTTCTATGTTGCTGTGTTCTTTGTAAGTAAAGGCTAAAGCTCTTTTCCAGTCCAAAGTATGAAGGTTCCTTTTTGCATTTGATGCATGAGGCCTTGGAAAGAACACAGGTAGGTAGACCGCTTGGTTTAGATGAAAAGGCGAGACCACCTTTGGCATAAAGCGTGGATGAGTCCTAAGGATGTCATGATGGAACCTTGTATAAGGTGGATCAGCTACTAGTGCTTGCAACTCACTGATGCGACGTGCTGATGTGATTGCAATGAGAAAGATAACCTTCCAAGAAATGAATTTCAAGGAGGTAGTAGCTAAGGGTTCGAAAGGTGGCTTTATGAGCTGACCAAGAACCAAATTTAAGTCCTATGAAACAGGTGGTGGCTTTATGGGAGGCTTAGTTAGCAGAAGGCCTCTCATAAATCTTGCCATAAGAGGATGGGAGGAGATAAGTTGTCCATTTAGGGGCTTGAAGGAAACTGCAATAGCACTCAAATGGACCCTCACTGAGTTAGTCTTAAGTCCTGCATTGGATAAATGAAGGAGATACTCCAGTAATGATTCCAGAGGTATGGCACTGGGGTTAAGACCCTTCTGCGAACACCATACAGTAAACCTTTTCCACTTGAAAGCATAAGAGCGTCTTGTGGAAGGCTTCCTGGAAGCATAAAGGATATCCTTTATTTGCTGCGGGAGGTTAAGATCATGGAGATTTAGGCCTTCAGCAACCAAGCCCTGAGATGCAGAGACTGGGGATTGGGATGCCATAATATTCCGTCCTCCTGAGATAGGAGATCTGGAGCAGACCCCAACTCCAGGGAGGGAGCTTGAGAGAGATGTAGAAGCAGAGGGTACCACACTTGTCGTGGCCAATGTGGAGCTATGAGAATCATACGGCCTCTGTCTCTCTGAAGCTTGAAGAGGGTTTTGGGAATCAGGGTAATGGGTGGAAAGGCATACAGGAAGTCTTGACTCCAGTAAAGGAGGAAAGCATCCCTGGGCTGAGCCCCCTGAGCCAGGGTTCTGGAACAGAACTGGGGAAGTTTGGCATTCTACGGACTTGCAAAGAGGTCTATGTCCAGGGTTCCCCAAATTTGAAAAGTCTTGGCTACCTGGTCTGCATGCAGAGACCACTCGTGTGGAAGCAGAACTCGACTGAGTATGTCTGCCCAAGAGTTTTGTATCAATCCAAAATGTTACCCCCAAACGGTGATCAAAATAGATGTCACTAAACAAAGATACCGTTAAAATCCCCAAAGCAATTTTTTATTTGTTTTTTGTTGGACATAAATCACAAGGAGAAGGCACTTCAAACCTAACCCCAAACGTGATACATCTCCCTTTTATTCAACCACGTAGGTTCAAGCAACTTAGCTTTAAATAGTCAATGCTTCTCAGCTAATAAAAGCATACAGTACTTATCTTGTGAGCACACGCGACGTGCACGTTTCGGGGGGTGAGACCCCTGTGTCAAGCACTCCAAAACGCAACTCTAAGAGAACTCGATCCACCAAAACTGGATCGGTATCTTTGTTTAGTGACAAGAGTTTTGTATGCCTGGAAGATACACTGCCAGGAGATGAATCTGATGCTCTCTGGCGAGGGCCCATAGTCGCAAAGCTTCGTTGCAGAGTGACAGAGAGCCTGTTCCCCCCTGCTTGTTCATGTAGAACATGGCTACTTGATTGTCCATATGAATGAGGACTGTCTTGTAGCTGAGCAGGGTGTGGAACACTCGAAGTGCAAGGAAGATTGCCCTGAGCTCCAAGAGCTTGATATGTAGATGAGTCTCCTGTGGAGACCAGGTGCCTTGGGTGGAGAGGTCTTGTAGATGAGCTCCCCAACCCATCGGAGAAGCATCTGTTGTCAGAGTTGCCTGGGGTAAGGGTTGCTGGAAAGGGGACCCCAGCAACAAGTTTTGAGTGGACTTCCACCATTGGAGGGACAAAACAAGGCGACTTGTGTTTGCTATTTTGTCTGACAGGCCCCCTGATGCCTGGGTCCATTGAGTGGATAAAGTCCACCGGGATGCCCTCATATGGAGGCGAGCATAGGGAACCACATGCATGGTAGATGCCATGTGGCCTAGTAGTTGTAGCAATTCTCGGGCAGTGAGATGAGACTTTAGCACTGCTTGGGAAGCTAACTACACCATGCGAAGGCAATGGGCCTGGGGGAGATAGGCCCTTGCCTTTCTGGTATCCAGCAAAGCTCCTATGAACTCTAAAGACTGAGTGGGAGTTAGACTGGATTTTGGGATGTTTATTACCAGACCCAAATACTAAAGGATACGCATCGTGCAGGATAGAGAAGTCCTGGCCTCTGACTCTGTTGGGGCTCGAATAAGCCAATCGTCTAAGTAGGGGAAGACGAATATCCCTAGAGTGCGGATAAATGCTGCTACCACAGCCATGCCTTTCGTGAACACCCTTGGTGCTGAGGCCAGGCCAAAAGGAAGCACCCTGTATTGGTAGTGCTGTCCTTGAAAAAGGAACTGAAGGAACCTTCTGTGAGTTGGATGGATGAGAACATGGCTGTACGCATCCTTGAGATCTAGAGAACATAGCCAATCCTGACTCTGAAGGTATGGCAGCAGAGTTCCCAGAGAAATCATCTTGAATTTCTCCTTGACAAGGAATTTGTTCAATTCTCTGAGGTCCAAGATAGGTCTGTATCCCCCTGTTTTCTTTGGGATAAGGAAATAGGGGGAGTAAAACCCTGTACCCTGCTGATGGATGGGTACTTCTTCTATTGCCCCTTGGGCAAGAAGCATAGTGACCTCCTGGCCTAACAGGTTGATGAGAAAGGTCGGAGAATTGAACTGCCTTATCATTGTGGGAGGGGGCATGCTCGAAAAATAAAGCTTGTAACCCTCTTTTATGATGGAGTGTCTCCAATGCTCTGCTGTTATCTGTCCCCATATGGGGGCAAAATGGCACAACCTTCCTGGAATGGTGGAAGGCTCTGGTCCATTGAGAGCCAGGAAGGCTAAGTTCTCTAGCTGAAAGTCAAAGGCCTTGTAGAGGCTGAGACAGCTGAGACGGTTGAGGCTTAGCAGTCTCTGCTTTCCTTTGTTTGGGTGGTTGCTGACCTTTCCAGACAGGTTGACCTGCAGAACGTCCCTGCTGAGAATAAGCAGGATAAAATCTTTTCTTTTTAGAAAAGAATGGTTTCTTAAAAGATTTCTTTCTTGCAGGATCAGCTGTGGACTTGGATAATCTATCCATGGCGGAGTTTTCAGCATCCATTTTGTTGGCTTCTCCTGCCAATCTTTACCAAACAGGTTCTCACCAGTACAAGGAATATTTCAGAGTTTGTCTTGTACGCAGAGCTCCAGATCAGATGCCTGGAGCCAAGCAATTCTACGTGCACCTATGGCAATGGCAGAGGTTCTGCTTATGCACTCAAAACAGTCAAAAGCTGCACGGTTGACAAATTTATAAACATCCTGGGCATGTTTGGCCAATCTGAGAAAATCCTGTCTTCTATCCTCAGGAAGAAGAGGGCTCAAAGCCTCTAAATCTCCTGTGACTTCCTTCAGGAACATTCCCATAGACTATAGGAACTGATCCTGGCAGAAAACATGGAAGCTTGGAAGACACGACGTCCAAAAGCATCCAAAGTTCTGCACTCACATCCTGGGGGATTAGAGGCATGTCTCTTTGCACTCTTGATCCTTCTCATAGCTGACTCCACTACAATAGAGTGGTGAGGAAGCTGAGCTTTCTGGAAACCAGGACAAGGAGGGACTCGATACAGAGTATCCAGTCTATGAGAGTGAGGAGAGGTAGTAAGAGGCGTCTCCCACATTCTTAGCATGAGATCATGCAAGATCTCATGGATGGGCAAAGTAGCTGCCTCCTTAGGAGTTTTAGGATATTGTAAAATTTCCAACTCCTTTGCTCTGGGCTCTGTTTCAGGGGCCACAGTAATGGACAGACCCCGAGCCACCTCCCTGATGAAATCCTGGAAGGAAATGTCCTCTGGAGGAGACATCCTGCGTTTAAGGGAGGAAGGCTCCTCCGAGAGAAGTATTCCCGCATTGACAGAACTATCAGAATCCTCAGATTCCTCTGAGGACACGAAGTACCTTCTGTCGGGATGCTCTTGAAGAGTCCAATACCCATACCGACCAAAGTCGGTACCGAGGGGAACCGGTATGTGTGTAACGGTACCGGAAGGAATCGCATGACTGGGTAAAGGTAATGCGGACGCCGATGCTGTCAGTACCGGTGCCGGCACCAGTTGAAGTGTCTGACGCGGTTCCGAAGGCGTCGATGCCGCAAGGAGAGCTGCCAGACTGCGTTCAATAGCCAGGACCCTCTGGTCTATCGACGCTGCCGATGCCTGGATGTTTGTACCGGAGAAGATCGCCGGTACCCCAGAGCATGGCACCAGTAGTTCTGCCGAGGTCGAGGCCTCGAGAACGTCCTGGAGTCCCGATAATGCTTTGAAAGCCGGAGCCTCCCGCCGGGGCATCTTTGCCGGTGCAGAATCCTCAAGGGCAACGCCAGAGGCATCTCGATGCTTAGAAGGAGATTTACCCTTTGAGGACCGGCTAGACTGATGTTTAGTTACCTGAGATCCATGGGAGGAAGACGAAGCCCTGGAAGACATCGATGCCACCGAAGCTGCATCAGAAGGAAACAGGGTACTGAGCTTGGCAGCTCGGTTCTGTCGACCTCTCTTGGACATAATGGCACAGGCCATACATTCCGAGATGGAATGGTCAGGACCTAAACATTTCAGACACCACCCGTGGGTGTCGGTGACGGAGATGGTACCGCCACACTTGGTGCACTTTTTAAAACCTGAAGAGGGTTTTTCCATTGTGGAAAAAATCTTGGGCCTAAGGCCCAAAAAGGCGCATGCACCTGGAAAAAAAAATGAGAAAAAGAAAAGAAAGAAAGAAAAAGAAAAACCGGCGGTACCGGTAACGCGTCGAGGAAGGCAGACGCGACCACAAAAAGAAGGAAAATTTTCTGCAGTGACAGGAACACGACCCACTGGCTCCGCGGAAAATGAAGAACTGGAGAAAGGCAGTTGGGAAAGGCAGGAAGGCAGCATGCAGGCGCTGTGGGATGCTCCCAAAGGCTTTCTAATTGGACGCTGGGGAGCGTTCCCGCGCAGGCTCCGTCGGTACCGACAATACCCATTTGTGATGACTACATTCCTGCTTGTTCCTGGAGATTAGTTAATTTGGGATAAAGCAAAGTATGGGGTAAAACAAAGTATGGCAAATACAAATCGGGCAAAACAAGTATGGCATTTACAAAAACCAAGTATGGCATTTACAGTTTTAGACATGACAAAGGATGGGAGTCAGGTTAGGACAAAGGGTAGAAGTCAGGATCTGAAAGCAACAGTGAAGAGGTGGGTTTTCAACCTGGACTTGAAGAGGGCCAGAGAGGGTGCCTGACGTATAGACACAGGTAGGCTGTTCCAGGCATACGGTGCAGCATGGTGAAAGGAGCGAAGTCGGGAGTTAGCAGTGCGAGTGGAGGGTCTAGATAGAAGTAATTTGTTAGAAGAGCGAAGTTCCCAAGAGGGAATGTAGAGAGAGATGAGAGATGAAAGGTAATGAGGGGCTATAGAGTGAAAGCATTTATAGGTCAGGAGGAGAAGTTTGAATTGGATGTGGAATTGGATAGGGAGCCAGTGAAGCGACTTGAGAAGAGGAATAATGTGGGCATGGCGAGGCTGGCTAAAGATTAGTCGAGCAGCATAATTTTGAATAGACTGAAGGGGAAAGAGAAGGCTCACAGAGAGACCAGTAAGAGGAATGTTGCAGTAGTCGAGGCGAGAGGAGATTAAGGAGTGGACAAGGGTTTTAGTAGTGTGTTCAGAAAGGAAGGGGCGGATTTTGCTAATGTTGTAGAGAAAGAAGCGGCAGATCTTAGCTACATGTTGGATATGCGTGGAGGAGAGAGAGGAGTCAAAGATAACTCCCAGGTTGCGGGCTGAGGAAACCGGAAGGATTGTAGAGCCATCCACGGAGGCTGAGAAGGGAAGGAATTGGGAGGAAAGACAAGGAGTTCAGTCTTGGCCATGTTCAATTTCAAGCGGTGGTGAGACATCCAGGCAGCAATGTCAGAAAGGCAGGCAGAGATCTTGGTCTGGATTGCTGGAGAGATATTAGGCGTAGAGAGGTAGATTTGGGAGTCATCAGCATAGAGATGGTATTGAAATCCATGGGAGGATAAACGTACCAAGGAAATGAGTATATAGAGAGAAAAGGAGCGGACCCAGGATGGATCCCTGGGGTACACCAACATGGAGCGGGGTGGGAGAGGAGTAACCGCTAGAGCATACACTAAAGGAGCGATGGGAGAGGTAGGAGGAGAACCAGGAAAGTACAGAGCCCTTGAAACCAAGCAAGGAGAGGGTGGCGAGGAGAAGACTGTGGTCAACAGTGTCAAAGGCAGCAGAGAGGTCGAGAAGGATGAGGACGTAGCAGAGGCCCTTAGATTTAGCCAGGAACAAATCACTGGAGACTTTTGTAAGAGCCGTTTCAGTGGAGTGCAAGGGACGGAAGCCGGATTGTAGAGGGTCCAGGAGGACCTGAGAGGTGAGGAAGTCAAGGCAGCGGCGGTGGACTGCTCGTTCAAGTAGTTTAGATATGAAGGGAAGGAGGGAGATGGGTCAGTAGTTAGAGGGACAGGTGGGATCGAGTGAGGGTTTCTTGAGGAGAGGTGTGACCACGGTGTGCTTGAAAAGTCTGCAGAGACAGTTGCAGTGGAGAGTGAAAGGTTTGGAATAAGAGAGATGGAAGGGACAATGGTGGGGGAGATGGGGTTTAGAAGATGGGTGGGGATAGGATCAGAGGAACAGGTGGTGGGTTTGGAGGAAGAAAGAAGGAGTGCGGTTTCCTCATCAGAGATCGTAGGGGAGGAGGAGAGGGTAGCAGAGGAAGTATGGATGGGGGGTGGGGAGAACTGGGGAGGAGGCAAGGTAGATGAGGAAGTAGGGAATTGTAGGGTAAGCTTGTGTATTTTGTCATGAAAGTAATCAATTAGGGTTTGGGCAGACAGGGAGGGCGGAACGAGGGGCAGGGGCACCTTGAGGAGAGAATTGAGGGTATTAAAGAGGCGGCGAAGATCGGAGCCAAGAGAGTTGGTCAGGTGGGTGTAGTATTCTTGTTTGGCAAGTGCTATGGCTGACTGGAAGGAACCAAGGATGAATTTGAAGTGTATAAGGTCTTCCGGGGAGCGGGATTTGATCCATGCACGTTCAGCAGAACAGGCACAGGTGTGTAAATAGTGGGTTGTGAATGAAAGCCAGGGCTGGGGTGCAGAACATCTGACAGGACGTGGGGTAGGTGGAGCAAGGGTGTCCAGAGCAAAGGATAGTGCAGCATTATAGGAGGTTACTGCCTCATCGACGGACTTGGAGGACATAATGGAGGGAAGAGATGGAGAAATGGTGGAGGAGAGAGTCAAGGAATCAACATTATGAAGGTTTCTAAATAGGTCGGAGGTGACAGGACGAGGTTGAGACGGTGGATGCTGAAGAATGAAGCTTAAAAGGTGATGGTCAGATGAGAGAAGGAATGAGTTACGGAAGTTCGAGGGAGAGGAATTAGAGAAGAGTATTAGGTCAAGGCAGTGGCCATGCTGGTGGGTGGGGGCAGTGGAACGAAGTTGGAGGTCAAATGAGGAGGTGAGGGCGAGGAGCTTTAAAGCGTGGGGATCAGAGGGGTTATCGATGTGAATGTTGAAATCGCCAAGAATAAGAGAGGGGGAAGAGGGGTCCAAAAAGACGGAAAGCCAGGAGTCGAAGTCCGTAAGGAAGGTAGATACGGATTTGTTGGGTGGGCGATAGATAACAGCTACTTAGAGAGGAAGAGGAGTAGAGAGGAAGAGGAGTGGAGAGGCAAATGGAATGGACTTCAAAAGAGAGAAAGGAGTGAGACTGAGGCAGCATGAGGGGTTGGAATTGGCAAGAGGGAGAAAGTAGAAGCCCAACACCACCACCATGGCCAGTGGAACAAGGCGTATGGGAGAACCGGTAGCCACCGTGACAGAGAGCAGCAGTAGATGCGGTATTATCTGGGAGGAGCCAGGTCTCAGTTAGGGCAAGAAGATGTAGAGCATTAAGAGATAAAAAGATCATGGGTAAAAGCAAGTTTATTAGAGACTGATTGTGCGTTCCATAAGGCACATGAGAACGGGAGAGTGGAAGGGGAAATGAGGGGGATATGGATGAGGCTGGAGAAGTTACGTGAGGATTTCTTTCCGGAGTAGGATAGAGATCTTGAGGGGCAAGGGTAAGGGTGGGTATCTCTGGATGAGTGTGCCTTCCGTGAGGCACATGAGGGAGGGGGAGTAGAAGGGGATCTCTTCTTAGAGAGAGACAGAATTCTAAAGGGGCTAGGATTAGGGTTGGTGTCTTTGGATGAGTGAGTGGCGCATGAGGGAGGGAGAGTGGAAGGGGAAAGGAGAGGGATATAGATGAAATTAGAAAAGTTACACAAGGAACATTTCTTAGAGTGAGAAAGAAAACGGGGGGGGGGGGGGGGGAGGCAGGGTTGGGGTGGATATTACCTGATGAGAGAAGAAGGAGTAGTAGAGAGTGGGGTAAAGAGGAGGCTATACGGCAGAAACGAGGGTGAAGTTGCTTTAAAGAGAGAGGGGCTGGTTGAATGCAGGGGAGGGTTTGATGAAGCTCAAGAGCAGATGCTAGGTTAGAGGTCAGGATGGAGGGAGAGGTGAGGAAGGAAGAGAGGGAATGGGGGAGGAATGAGGGTGGTGGTAAGAGGGGAGGCAATTGGGGAGTATGAGGAAGAGAAGGACAATGTGATGTGGGGCCATAGAAGAGGAGTAATGGGGTATGCAGCGAATGGGGATTATATGCTATGCAATACAAGCAAAATATGGTGAGTTACAAGCACTGAGGTAGTGGGGATTACACGCTATGCAATACAAGCACAATACAAGCAATGGGTAGCAATGAGTCTATAGCCTATGTAGCAAAGTTAATTGCAAGGAATGGAGTAATAGGAATTACACACTATGCAATATAGATTAAATACAAACAAGGTAGCATGGAGTCTATGGCCTGTGCAGCAAGGTTCAATGCAAGCAATGAGGTAGCGATAGTGAGGAAGCGATGGGTAGCAATGGAGTCAATGGGCTGTGAGTAGCAGTGGTGGGTGCTTACTTTGTATGGGTGCTGGTTGAGGTTCAGGAGCCGAGATGCAGAGGAGCGTTTGTTCCTGCTCTACTCCTTGACGCTCCACAGGTGTTCTGCTGGTGATGGGTTTGTCGGATCGCGCCAAAGGGGCCTCTGGAGAAGCCCTCAGGCGCAGGCGCGCCAAGGGGCGCTTCTTAATTTAAAAGTCTGGTGCACAGGCCCGACTGGCCTTAGGGAGCCGGTGGGGGAGGAGCAATCTCTCCCTTTCCATTCCCCGACGCTGATCAGGGCAGGCCCCGTTGTGTGGCTGGGCTGCTGCTTTGTTAGGGGCGCTTCTTAATTTATCTGACTTCTTGTTTGGTTTTGAGGTCAAAGTCTTTCACTTTGAGGGAGGGCGGCGGGGTAAATGTGGGGTCTTTGGATATAATTAAGACCTCAGTCTTGTTGGGGTGTTGACCATCAGGTTGTGTGTCATGAGCCAATCTGAGACTGCGTCAAAGCAATCAACTATTTATTATTTATTTATTGCTTTTATACACCGCGCTCTTTAAAATCAGTACAATTTACAGAACATTTTTGTACAGAACGGGGGGGGGGGGGTCCTGTTATGCACTTACATTGAACGGGTAATACAACTTGGATTTCAAACTGGGGTAACTATCTACAATATAAACATGAGTCGTTAGTTTTATGTACAAGGTTGTCTATTATTTGGCTAGCTGGTGATTAGTAGCTGGTGACGAGTAGTCCGGCTTGTCAGTTAGGAAAGGTGTGTAGAGTAACACGTCATTGGCGTAAATGTGGTAGAGTATGTTGAAAGATTGAATGATAGAGCAGATTGGCTGTATGTAGATGTTAAAGAGCAGGGATGATCCTTGGGGAACCCTTTGTGTTTGTTGAAAAGGTCTGGATGTTTGGTTATCTATGCGGACTTGCTGTTGTCGGTCCGATAGGTAGGATTTGAACCAGTCTAAGGCTAGGCTTCTTATGCCTCTTTGGTACAGTTGGGTGAGTAGAAGGTTGTGGTTGACAGTGTCGAAAGCTGAGACGATGTCCAAAAATATGAGAATGAATCCTTGTTTTTTCTTATCCAGTCCTGTGTGGAGTCTGTCAAGGAGAGTTGTGAGAAGGGTTTTGACACCATGCTGTTGCCGAAATCCGTGCTGTTGCTGGTCTAGGGGTGAGTAGGAGTCAATGTGGTCCTGGGTCTGTTGGTATACAAACTTTTCCATAATTTTGGTTAGGAAGGGGAGGCTTGAAATTGGTCTGTAGGATTTGATCTTTGCTGGGTCAAGTTTATTATTCTTGATCAGAGGTCTGATAGAGATGATTTTCAAGGGGGGAGGGAGGATGCCTTCAGAAAGTGAAACGTTGGCAATTCTGGCTATGATTGGGCTGAGGTAGGCTTAGGTTTGTTTGATCCAGAATGGAGGAGGCACTGTAAACCAACCCCCAAACACGATACATATCCCTTTTATTCAACCACAAAGGTTTTAAATACTCAAAATCATTTCATCAATAAAGAGAAATAGAACTGCACTTATCTGAGAACACGTACGACGTGCAAGTTTCGGGGGAAAACCCCTGCATCAAGCGCTCACAACTCTACTTGCAGAAAACAAAATCCACCATGCAACTGGCAAAAAACGCCGAACTGTTGGCTGTTAAAATTGAGGATACTAACTTGAGATTGGCTAGCAAGAACATGCCTATCAAACCAAACAACCAATCACAAGGAGGGAATCCCCACGAATGAGGGAACCCCCTACCGTGAAAGGATGACGTCACATAGCCCCCAATCAATCGATCTCACAATTCAATCCAGTAGGAGACACCGTTTGTAAAAGGAATATCCAGCGTTGTTCAAGCCTCCGTAACTTAAAAGTATGGTCACCCCCTCGAGGATCCTCAGGGACATGGTCAATTACCGTCCACCGCAACTGCTGAAAATCATGTTTAAATTGCGAACAGTGATGGACCATCGGGGCTGTAAAAACCACTTGTCGAAGTCGGCTGGCATGTTCAGCTAAACGAATCCTAATCCGCCGAGTAGTACTGCCCACATATCGCAGAGGGCAGGCACACTCAATGAAATAAACAACATGAGTGGAATTACAAGTAGTTTGCCAACGACGGTGAAAATTGCGGCCCGTGTGTAAATCAGTCCTAGAAGAGCCAGAGAGGGTAGTGTCACAAAATCTACATGCCATACAAGGCTCATGAGTCCCAGTCCGTTGTTGAGGCCGTATCGGGTGATCAGATGGTGTAGCAGAAGAGACTAATTTATCCCGAAGATTAACCCCCCTCGAATATGCTATCCGCAAAGGTTTGTTGAAACTCAAATGCAAAGACAAAGGAGGCCAATATTTCTTTAAAATGCCAACCACCCGTGATGAGTTAGACATATAAGGTAAAACCCCTGTCACAGTATCTTCATCTTCAACAGATGGTCGGACCAGTTGCCAGTCCAAGTACCACTCCCGATGTGAATATAAGGCCCTTCGATAGGCTCGAGATATAACCTACTTAGGATAACCCTTGGTAGTTAAACGCACTGTCAGATCAACAGCATGATGTCTAAATTGATCAATTGAGGTACACAGTCGTCGAAGTCTCAAAAATTGCCCATAGGGCAAACCTTTCCGTAAAGGTTCCGGATGGAAGCTGTGATAATTCAACAAGCTATTTCGTTGGACCGGTTTACGATATAGAGTAGTAGCCAAAAGGTCCCCCTCACGAAAAACTACCATATCCAAAAATTCCACACGATCAGTATCAATGTGAGCAGTGTATTTAATATGAGGTTTTAATCCATTCAACCAACTAATAAACTCTTGTAAGGAAGGCAAATCAGAGGTCCATATAAAAAAAGATATCATCCAGAAAGCGCTTCCATGTCAACACATGCAAAAAGTTAGGCGAACCATAAATAAGTCGTTCTTCCACATCCGCCATATACAAGGTCGCAACCGAAGGGGCCACAGTGGCTCCCATGGCGATGCCGAATATCTGCTGGTAAAAGGCTCCTTCAAACAAAAAATAATTTTGAGTAAGAACCAACGAAATCAAAGCCATTAAGAAAGACTTGGGTAAACGGAGAGGAGCTTGTGAAAACAAAGATTGCAATAATTGAAGCGATTCCTCCTGGTCCACATTAGTATATAATGCTGTGACATCAAGCGTAACCAAAAATATTTGAGTAGATGGTAATGCTACTTGTTGTAATGCCTGTAAAAAATGTGTGGAATCTCTAATAAAAGACCGTACCATTGCAGCCTCCTTACTTAGAAAAACGTCACAAAATTTGGACAAAGGTTCAAGAACCGATCCCCAACATGAGATTATAGGTCTACCCGGAGGGTCTATCAACGATTTATGTATCTTTGGTACCAAGTAAATAATTGGCGTCTTAGGATGTGATGTTGAAAGGAACCGTAACTCCCTCGAGGTTATCCATCCCCTGGAGAAAGCATCCATAGTTAAAACCCGGATCTCCTCCTGTAGAATCAATGTGGGGTCGGTGTCCAACCTAACAAACATGTGGGTCAAACACATGAGACCTCAATTTGATCAAATAATCCTGTGTGTCCCATAGCACTATTGCGCCACCCTTGTCAGCGCTACGAATTGTTAAAGAAGAATCCCGAGCCAGCTGTTGTAAACATGTCCAATCAGAGCGTACTAAATTAGACTTCCATCTGGTAAAAAGCGGTTCCTGTGCCTGAAGATCCCATAACACTAAAGATTGAAAAGTAACTATAGCCGAATCCGGCGAACCCGGCAGCACCCACCAGGACATTGGTCTCACTACTGACACATCAGAAGCACCAAGTGGATTATTCTCAAAATAATGCAAAACCTGCAGCTTTCTAAAAAACGTATGCAAAGCTAGCCGCATGGCAAAAGGGTCATATTCAACCGTCGGCACAAAAGAAAGGCCCAAGTTAAGAAGCCGTTCACTGGCTGAATCTAAAGGACGGGTGGTCAAATTAACTACTAAGGAATCCGAGTCTGCCGGGCACGCTGTCGAGTGACCGGAGGCTCCCCTTCCAGCTGTTGTTCTCCATTCCGTCGCGCTCGGCAGCGGCGTGCACCGCCCGACCGAAAAACCTGTTGTCCCTTAGATTTGGATTTAGGGGGTTGCTCATCTTCCGTATCCTCAGACGATACTTCAAAAGTAACCCTCCTACGGTTATCACCAACTTCAGCCTCAGACTCATACATCCAATAGTAAACACGTCCCGAATCATAATCCGTTTTATCTTGTGTAAATTTCCGAAGCTTGAATGCTTTAAGATAATCAGAAAAACCCTTCAATTGACGAGTAATTTCTGCCTCCTTGGACTGAAACATTAAAGACTCCATGGACTTTTGCAATGCCTCCTTTGCCTGAAATATCTGGTCTTCCAATGATTTTTCTTCCACTAACGTCCTCTCCAAAATCAGAGCGGTAAGATCAAAACTACACTTGTTGCAAATGAGATTCCACTTAGATATAAAATCGTCATCTGCCAAAAACATCTTCGGGGCACAGGTCATACGTAACCCCCGTGGAATCAAACGGGTCTTTAAATAACGGGACATTGAAGCCCCATGATATTGAGCCCGAAGCAATCGTTTTCGAAGAGATTTGAATTCTGTCCAGGAAGGTCCCGTGGAGTCATCCGTGGCATCCGCTTCATCAAGCAATGTGGGGCGACGACAAAGTAGGTCTAATTGTTCTTCTGTATAGGCAAAAGTTTCCATAGCCATCAATCGGGGTAAAATGATGTAGAATCAAATCCCAAAAACACCCCAAAACGGTAATCAAAAAGTGACACCACAAAAACAGGATACCGTTATAGCCCCCAAAAAATTTTTTTGTTACATCCGACCATCTGTTGAAGATGAAGATACTGTGACAGGGGTTTTACCTTATATGTCTAACTCATCACGGGTGGTTGGCATTTTAAAGAAATATTGGCCTCTTTTGTCTTTGCATTTGAGTTTCAACAAACCTTTGCGGATAGCATATTCGAGGAGGGCTAATCTTCGGGATAAATTAGTCTCTTCTGCTACACCATCTGATCGCCCGATACGGCCTCAACAACGGACTGGGACTCATGAGCCTTGTATGGCATGTAGGTTTTGTGACACTACCCTCTCTGGCTCTTCTTGGACTGATTTACACACGGGCCGCAATTTTCACCGTCGTTGGCAAACTACTTGTAATTCCACTCATGTTGTTTATTTCATTGAGTGTGCCTGCCCTCTGCGATATGTGGGCAGTACTACTCGGTGGATTAGGATTCGTTTAGCTGAACATGCCAGCCGACTTCGACAAGTGGTTTTTACAGCCCCGATGGTCCATCACTGTTCGCAATTTAAACATGATTTTCAGCAGTTGCGGTGGACGGTAATTGACCATGTCCCTGAGGATCCTCGAGGGGGTGACCGTACTTTTAAGTTACGGAGGCTTGAACAACACTGGATATTCCTTTTACAAACGGTGTCTCCTACTGGATTGAATTGTGAGATCGATTGGTTGGGGGCTATGTGACGTCATCATTCGTGGGGATTCCCTCCTTGTGATTGGTTGTTTGGTTTGATAGGCATGTTCTTGCTAGCCAATCTCAAGTTAGTATCCTCGATTTTAACAGCCAACAGTTTGGCGTTTTTTGCCAGTTGCATGGTGGATTTTGTTTTCTGCAAGTAGAGTTGTGAGCGCTTGATGCAGGGGTTTTCCCCTGAAACGTGCACGTCGCGCGTGTTCTCAGATAAGTGCAGTTCTATTTCTCTTTATTGATTTTGAGTATTTAAAACCTTTGTGGTTGAATAAAAGGGATATGTATCGTGTTTGGGGGTTGGTTTACAGTGCCTCCTCCTCACGATTTATGTCCGACAAAAAAATTTAACAAAAGATTTTTTGGGGGGCTATAACGGTATCCTGTTTTTGTGGTGTCACTTTTTGATTACTGATTTGGGGTGTTTTTGGGATTTGATCCAGAATGGAGGGCAAGGGTCCGTTGGGGAGGTTGTGGTGTTGATCCCCTTGATGATTCTTTCTATTTGTTTGGAAGAGTATGGATAGAAGGATTCAAGGGTTGGTGGCGGGGTGCCCGTGGAGTTGTTGGGGAGCTTGGTTGGTTGATGATGAGGTAGTTTTACTCTCAAAGTAGGTGGCAATTTCATCTGGACTTGGTGTGTTTATTGGTTGTCTAGTGGATGGATCTATTGTGAGTGATTTGACTAGGTTGAAGAGTTTGCGATGTTTATTGAGGGAGCGCATGAGGGTTTCGGTGTGATGTTCTTTTCTTTTGTTGTTGATCACTTTTCGATGATGTATCAAGGAACTGACATGTTGCTTGGCAAACAGCATTGTGATAAGTTCTTCAAGAGTCTTCAGAAGGCACTTCTCTATGGCTGCTAACTCTGAAGGCTGCAAAGCCTCAGCAACCACCTCCAATGTTCCTGCAATCTAAGGGGATATCGGCAGCTTAATCTTGGCATTCAGTAGGCCATCACTGCCCCTCTGAAGTCTTGGAGGATGAGCTCTTCCTCCTTCAGGGCAGCTTAGAGGGGTCTTTTGTGGACCCTCATTGCTTTTGATGCCATGCCTCGAGGAGGCTTTGGCGCTGATGCACCAGAGCCTTTGCTCATTGTTTGGCGCCCAATGAGGACGAAGCCGAATCCTCCTCCATCTTCAGGTGGAGATAGATTGAACCCCAATGCTCTGGAGCATTGCAGGTGCTCAGCTCCAAGTGGGATCAAGAACTCCTTGATGTTGAGCATATGATGCAGTCATCGAAGCAGATGGATGGGACTACTCTGATACAGCGATAATAGCCGCTGTTAAGATGTGAGCCCAATGCATAGCCTAAGATTTATTGAGTGTGATGATGTATGGTTGTTTAGAATTATTAATGGAAAGGAGCATTATTGGAGGTGATTTTTGATGACCACATCATTTGCAGAAACAGCACCCTTTCCAGCTTAGTATAAGGGAGAGTTCTACTCCTAGGCTGGGGACTCAATCTAACCATGGAAATAGCAGCAGCAGAAAAGCTAAAGAAAAAAAGAAATCCATTTCCCAAGCAGAGTCCTCAAATTGTTCTCCCAATAACGTGGCATGCCAGCAGCCCCCAAGCACATCAAAGCAAGTCACCATGGAAGAGATGGAGTGGTGTTTTTTCTGCACTGTCCCATGGCAAGTGGTAGGCAGTGTCCAAGATGGAGACATGGCGCATGCACCAGGAAAATGATTGCCCTAGATGACCAGCCCCTGAAAGTGTCTGAGGAAATGTGATTTAAAAGGCTGCTGTATCTCTTATCTCCCAATACCAAATGCCCTCCTGGATTACTTTTAGTAGGCAGGTGATCCCCTGCCTGTATTGTCAGTTGCATGCCCAGCTGTAGGCAAAGCTGGCAAAGGCAGAGGATAGTAGCATACAATTCGCCAGTGACATCTGTAATATATCAGAATGTTACACTGCCTACATCTCCCCAACTGCACACTAAGTGGAGAGGGATACGGCAGAGACAGGCTATAGGTATACAGGTGAGTGCACCAGGAGGGGGCTGCTAGTGGGGGCAGTACCTCATACCCTGTTTACTGCAATACCTGGGCCTCTAACTTAACAGAAATAAGGGGAATACTGCAAGGTTGGCAGATAGACCACAGACAGAGCGCAGTGCTTCCTGTTTTCTTTTTTTTTTTGTTTAAAAGATCATAGAATTAATATAGTTAAAGCAGTGAAGAACTAGGTTTTCATCGAAATCAGCTATTTGGAACATATACTGCACCTGGCTGTCAGACTCCCCAGGCCTGGGAAGCAAGACAAAGAGCAGTTCTGGATCTGCAGCTTCAGGAAAGAAGTGCTGAAAAATAGCAATGTATTTTCACTGGCATATTTAGGGTAGACATGAGCTGCATGAGAAGCAGGAAGCATCAGATGCAGCTGTGTTCCTGCTTGTTCATAATATTGGCACAAGGTGGAATTTCACTTATTTGATGTTCGAGAGGTAACTGGAGCAACAGGTAACCCTGAATCATGTGTCACTGGACATCAAGACTGGTATCCAAAGCCCTCTGGGATATCAGGACTGAATAATTAGCACCCAGGTAACTGAAGTCCTGAAGCCCTACAAGGATGTCATGGAGGAAATGAGTTCCTGAAGGGCCATCCCCAAGACCTGTCATCCCAATAGTGAATACTGTATATGGCAAAGTTAGAGGTTTTGGCACTGATAGGGATGCACAACAGAGCTTTTGGGGTGTGTGGACATTTTGGAAAAAAAAGTTTGGAACCACTCATGGAGGAGGATGCTTATATGCTAGTTAGTATCTGTCACCTATGGGTGAAAGCGTAGTTACTCTCCTCTAACAGGATGATCTTGGGAAACAGCAGGAATCAGGCTTCACTTATGGATGAACATCACTGAAGGAGCCCGCATGGGAACGCTCTCCAGCGTCCAATAGAAAAGCCTTTTGAGAGCGCTCCACAGCAGCCTATGCATCTGCCTTCCCAACTCCTCTCCTCAGTTGTGTTTGTAGCTGAGAACAAAAAAAACCCTACAACTCCCTTGGGAGGAGAACAGGTTGTGAAGCCTGATTTCTGCTGTTCCTGGAGATCACCTGGTGAATAACTACATTATCTCCATGAACAAGTAGGATTGCAATCTTTACTTATGGGACTCACTAGCTCCCAGGTACCAGACTGGTATTGGGGGAGAGTAGTGCAATCCCTGCGGTAAAAAAAAAAAAAAAGTGTAACCGAAGAGTCTGGAAGAGTTGTGGTTCATTGGACTCGATTCCAGGAGGTGATACTTCCCCAATGATTATCTGGTATTTTGTAAAAGTCTGGGACGGAGGGTAGGAGTTGCGTCTAAGTCCCAAAGAGCTTCACGTAGAACATGGCAACTTAGTTGTCCGTTCTGACTAGAACAGGTTGCCCTGATAGTTGGAGATGTAAAAACCCGAAGGACGTTTGTCAGTGCTCGTACTTCTAGCAGGTTGATCTGCAGGGCAGAATTCGTGAGTGTCCAAGGCCCTTGTGTGGTCAAGTTGCTCTGATGCACCACATAACCCAGCTTGGAAGCAAACAGTCAGGATGCATTGAGGTGGAGGCATCTGAAAAGGTGACCCGACGAGTAGGTTATGTGGGAGACACCACTACCGAAGGAACTTGATTAGTCGAGGGGTGATGTGGATCTTGTCTCAGACATCCGCTCGCTTGCATCCATTGAGAAGCTAGAGTTTACTGTGCTTCTCACATGTGTAATCGAGCACAGGGGATGACATGGACCGTGGAGGCCATGTGTCCTAATAGTCGATAACATCTCTTGAGCTGTTACTCTGCTTTGCTGTATCCCTTTTGCCAGCTCCATGAGGTGGGTGCAGTGATCATGTGGAAGGAAAGCTCGGGCCTATCATGTGTCTAGAAGTGCTCCAATGAACTCTAGACTTTGGGTTTGAGCAATATGGGACTTTGGAAAGTTTATGACAAAGCCCAGGTGTTGGAGCACTGTGTTGGTGCAGTGAAGGGAGAGCCGTACCTCTTGAGGATTCTCCTCTGATCAGCCAATCGTCTTATTTATTTATTTTTAGCTTAGTAAGGGAAGACAAATATGCCCACGGTGCAAAGGTAGACAACGCGGACTGCCATGCATTTTGTGAAGACCCTTGGGGCAGAGGCTAAATCAAAGGAGAGGACCCGGTATCGATAACAGTTTCCTTGAAATATGAAGTGCAGATTCTGTCTGTGCAAGGGATGGATCAGTATACTGTATGCATGTACACCTTTTAGGTACAGAGGACATAGAAGAGTTCCTAGAGAATTTTTCTCAGACCATGAACTTGTTGAGGTCTCTGAGATCCAAGATGAGCCTGAAGATTTAACCTGTATGCTCATAAATACATGGCGTATCCAAAACAAATGGCCTGTAATTGTAGACTCTGTAGAATGCCATAAGTTAGATATGTTCTTCGTAACTTATTCATGGTTAAATGACACGGATACATTTCTCACAAGCCAACTAAAACTCCCTAACTATGACCTCTAACTGCCCAAGACCTAATAAAAGAGGCAGAGGAGCTCTTATGACTAAATGCGATCTCCAATTCCAATGCCATACTATACACAATTCTAACAACCTGGACGCCATCATAATCTCTAACACACACTTAGCAACTGCCTTGTTTTACCGAGCCCCCTCCACATGTGCTGACAAGCTCTCCATAGTCCTTGACATGGCATGCAACTATTCGACTAAGAGTAGACCACTCTGGATGCTAGGAGACTTCAATCTCCCTACGCTCTCAACAAAGCACTCCTCTGCCTTTCTGGATGCTATGTCTGCACTAAGCTATAACCAACGAATAAGCCCCTCCCCATGCTAGAGGAAACACCTTGAATCTCGTCTTTGCATCCTCATCCATGCCTGCTACCAGCAACCTGCACCAACCACAAATCCTACCAGTACCATGGTCAGACTATAAGGCCATTTCCTTCCACATCCCCTCAGCCACAACAAACCCTGAAACTGCCTTGAATCCTACTGCACACACCTCTAACTTGCCATTTTCGACCTTTCATCAAAGAAACATTCCTTGAGGAAGCACTACCCAATCTTAATACTGACACCTCTGACTTACTTGAACTGGTACATATATGGAATTCCACCCTAAGCAAGATTGCACTCCTTCCACAGCCTACGAGAACCACCAAAAGGAACCAAACAGCCATCTGGTTCACAGTTGACCTACGTATGTCCCTGCTACATCTCAGGAAGTTGGAGCAAAAATGGTGACACTCGAGCCTACCACAAGACCGCACCATTTACATGAAAACCCTACAAGAACATCACAGTGCAGTTAATCAAAGAAGAAAGGAATACCACACCAACATCCTTATGCGTTCTCTTAACAAGCTCTGTGAGCTTTTTGGCATCATTCAGTCCCTTATAAAAGGCACAACAAAGCAACATACTGAAGAGACAACACACCTGCAGGACTTCGCTATCCACTTTCAGAACAAAGCCAATGGGATCCCCCCTAAAATATTAAGTCCTCCATCAGATGATCTTCCTATTGTAATCACTTCTCCTGTTGAAGACACTAACATCCCTGTGTTAAGCTACTTCCACACATATTCTGCAAACAAATCAAGGACATAATAAGAGGGCTCAACTCTACTACCTCTCTAGCAGATCCATGTCTTTCCCACTGGATTAAGTCATCCTGCTCTGAATTCAGTTCCTTCATCTCTAGAATTGTACACCTCTCCTTCTCCAAAGGTCTGGTTCCATTACCGCTAAAAATTGCAACTATCAGACCCTTACTTAAAAAGTTCCAAATTGAACCCCAGTGATGTAAATTCTTATAGGCCCATATCTAGCCTTTCCTTCCTGGCTAGGATAACTGAGAAGATAGTGCAGCAGCAAATCCAAAACCATATTGATATTCATCTCCATTAGACAACCACCAATATGGATTTCGCCTACAGCATGGGGTCAAAACTCTGCTTGTCACCCTGATAAACAACCTCATCATGGGCATGAACAAAACTAAACAAGGCTTTATCCTAATTTTCTTAAACATTGCATCTGCCTTCGATAGAGTTTGCCACAACTTCCTCCTTACCCGACTACAGATTAAAGGCATTCAGAACTTAGTCTTAGAGTGGTGTAAATCATATTTATCTGATAAACAAATGGTATGCATAGGTACGCAAACTTCATCCGGTTACTCTCAAACTCAGGGTGTACCACAAGGTTCCTTTTTATCTGCTTTACTTTTAAATATTTACATTCAGCCTGTTTGCACTATCAAATCAAATCATACGGCATACTTTACATCTATGCTGACAATGTGCTTCTTTACGCCCCTTTCTCCACAGACAGTCCAATTACACCGGAACCATAGACTGCTTTAATGCAGTTTCGGACTGGCTGAAACTACACAACCTGAGTGAATTACAGGAAAACTGAAGTACTATTCATCACAAAGGACCTATCGTTCACACCTCCTCCCACTTTAAAGGGTAAAGGGTGCAGAGTAAAGGGTGCAGAGCTGAATACTAAGCAAGAGGTACAGTACCTGGGAATCACCTTAGACCAACATTTAAGTATGGAGTGGCACATAACTAACATCACTAGAGCAATATACCTAAAACTACAAACCCTCCGTCACCTGAGACCCTTGCTTGAAGCTGCAGACTTCTGCACTTTCAGGCGCTTATCATTCCTCACTTCGATTACGCAAATATCATTCTGCATGGCCTGCCAGACTGCACAATTCATCCCCTACAATTGGCAATGAATACTGCAGCACGAACCCTGGTTGGAGCCTCTAGACAGGAGCATGTAACACCTATCTTGAGGCAACTCCATTGGCTCCCCATATCTAGCCGCCTTAAGCATAAAGCCTTCACAATGACATTCAAGATCCTACACAACCTCTCTGCAATTGCCCTAGAAGAGATCATACAGTGGACACCAGAAGGTCTATAATGGCAAACACTCTGTTCCATCAAGAAGTAAAAGCTCCCAGACTGTGAGGAACCGAGCCTTCAAACTATATGCATCATCTCTCAAACTCTCTCCCCTCCCCGACCCCCACCATCTCCAACCTGTCTACATTCAGGAAAGCACTAAAGACACATCTTTTCCAACTATGTTATGAACATGTAACATAGACCCGCCTTGGCTAAGCTCCCTCTCTTAGATACACAACCCTGCTTTGATCCAAGTTCCTTACCTAAGCCAGATCCAACTACTTATCATGGTCCTATGACCACTATGTAAATAGTTAACCCCAATTACTACCCAAGTTGACTCCCTTGTTAATCTAATTAACTGTTATCTTTTGTAGCTGTTTTATGTTCACTGTTAACTTGTTCTATGTAACGAATGTTTTTGTTCCTTGTAAACCGCACCGATTTCCAAATAGTGTGGTATATAAAACCAAATAAATAAAGTATGGAGAGTAGAAGCCCAACTTTTCTTGAGGAGAAACTCTTTCTAAGGCACCCAGGGATAACAGGGTGGCCACCTCTTTTTTTTTTTTTTTTTTTTAAGAGAGTGCTTTGAAGGGGTTGTGTTGGATAATCCCTTGTGAAGCAAGGGGGGGGTAAGGTTTCAAAGTGAAGCCGATAACCACTTTGGACAATCTGGAGCATCCACTGCACTGATGTTATGAGGTGACATCTGTGGGCATATTGACAAAGTCTACCTGCTATGTGGAGAGGCTGGAGGTCCTCCGGGGCGGATTGGCAATGCTCTCTACAAAGGAGTCAGAAACCAGGTGCAGGTTGTGCCTGTGCAGCTGGTTGAGGCTTAAGAGCCTTGGGTTTCTTGGAGTGGTTAGGGCCCTGCTGCCTCTGTTGAGGATGTTGAGGTTAATAGGCAGCAGGAAGTGAGTAAGAAGGATAGTATCTCTTCTTTTTAGAATAAAAAGATTTCTTGGGAAGAGCCTTCCTCTTGGATGGGTCAGCTGTTTTTCTGGAAAGGCATTTTAGGGCGAGATCATCCATTTCAATCTCTCCTGCCTTTTCCCTCCAGTCTTTGCCAAAAAGGTTTTCTCCATTACATGGGATATTGGTTAGTTTTATCGTGGACCCATTGCTCGAGGTCTAATGGCTGTAACCAGGCCATTCTACGAGCCCCAATGCAGACTGCTGAAGCTCTGCTGGTGGATTCAAAAGCATCAAGAGGCGCCCTGATAAGAAACTTAGAAGTGTTCTGGCCTTGCTAGATGAGTGCCTAGAATGCATTCCTTTTATTGTCAGGAAGCATGGGGACGAAAGTCTCCACATCTCTTCAGATGTAAGAGTTGATTATGGAGGCCAACATGCAAGCATGGAAACACAGATGACCAAAGGCATTGAGTATTCTCAATTCTCTGCCGGGAGGCATTGATGAATCTTTATTTGAGCTCTTTATTCAGCACAACGCAGATTCTGCCACCATTGAGCACTGGGGGAGCTGAAATTTTTGGAATCCTGGGCACTCTGATACTTGGTACATAGTATCGAGTCTTTTGCTGACAGGCGGAACTGTGAGGGGGGCCCTCCCACATGCCGAGGATAAGATACTGCAGGTGCACTAGTAAGGTAGCTGCCTCTTTGAGCATGGGAGGGTATTGGAGTATTTCCAATTCCTCTGCCCTTGGTTCTTTCTCTGAGGCCACTGTGATGGAGAACTCTGCTGCCATGTCCCATATGAAATCCTGAAAGGACACATCTTCTGGTGGGAACAGACATCGTTCTTGAGGCGGCAAAGGGTCTGAAGGGATATCTGGATGTTCTCAGTTATCAAGTGACCCCCCTTCAGATTCTGATGAAGTTTAATCAGAGTCTGGTAAGAAATCAAAGTACTGAAGGTCTTGTGTTCGATCTCAATGCTTTTCAGAAGTCTAGGTTGATGCCGATACAGATACTCAGAGGTATCAGAACCAAGAATCTGAGTTTGTTGGATAACAGGGGCATCAACCGGTTCCAATGGAGGAATTTGCCTTGAGTGCTCCGGCAATGCCGATTCAAGGTCCGACATTGGGCCAGGTCCGATATGCCTGGCTGTAGGCTCAGTACCAAAGCCCGCACTCCTGAAGCTCTCTATGTTATTGGTACCAAGGCTGCCAGAGTGCTTTCAAACTCCCCTCGAGAGCCAGCATGCATTGGTCTAGGGAGATGGCTGATGTCTGGGTGGAATCATGTATGGGGTTCTGAGCTACCGTCCCAGAACATGGAACAGGTAGCTCTCTGGAGGTTGATGCCTCGGAAGTATCCCGGAGCCCCAGTTGTGCTTTGGAAGAAAGAACCTCCTGCTGGGGCTGCTTGGCCTGCATTGGAATCACCTCTAGGAAAGTCACAGTGCTTATGTTGGGACTTTTCCCTGGCTTCGGAATCGGTCTTCAACGCCAAAGATTTGGAAACAGCCTCAGACTTTGATTTACTCTTGTGTTTGGACTTTGAAGAAGCCTGAGAAGTCTATGCCTCGATGAAGTGGAAGGCACTGAGACAGAGTCCAAAGCAAACAATGATCCAAACTGTCTGACTCAGTTCTTTAGGCCCTTTTTTGTCATTTGTTGGCACAAAGGACAAGCTGTGGGTTCATGTTCAGGAACCAAATATTTGTCAGTGGCCAAAATTGTACATTCTTTAAAACCGCTGACTGTTTTTTCCATGCCTGAAAGATTTTTACAAGATTGAAGAGAAGGCTATGGAGGCTTAGAGACCTAGTTTAGCAGTGAGAACTGCTTGAAAATCAGAAGAAAAATGAAAAAAGAGAAAAAGAAAATTATCTGGAACGGTTTCTGATTCGACTGAACCAGCGTCGACGGCAAGGTAGAAGCATGATGTACCCTGAAGGGCACAAAAAGAGAGGTTTTTCAGCAGTGACAGGACGAAACGTCCTACTGACTCCGTGAAAAACAAAGAACTGAGGAGAGAGGTTGGGAAGGAAGATGCACAGGTGCCGTGGAATGCTCCCATAGGGCTTTCCTATTGGATGCTGGGGAGCATTCCCGCACGGGCTCAGTCAGTGATCTTCACCCATAAGCGAAGACTGCATTCCTGCTTGTTCCTGGAGATAGGATCTATCACTCTGCAGTTCAGTACACTGACTTACTAAAAGGAGAAGCTTGTGACTCAGTCGAGGATAGGCTTACCAGAGAGAGGAGGCAGAAGTGATTAAGCAGGGGAAAGATAAGCATGCCACGAGGATTGGTAATAGCATGAGCACTACCCTCTCAATGACCATCTTCCACCCCCTCCATCTTTATGTGCTGGTGCCCCCTGAGCCTCAGCATATGAAAATCTTTGGTGGCAGAAGACGCTGTCCGAGGCTGCTTTTGGATCCTGATGCTCCTCACTCTCTTGGTTCACCACTTATGTGCATCTTACCATACCTTATGTCCCCAGTTCTGTGGTGGTTTGTCTTGATTAGATTTTAAGCTCTGATGATCAGCAACTGTCTCTTACATCTATATGTATAATGCTGCGCATGCCTTATAGCAGTAGTCTAGATACAGTGATAAACAGCAGAGACCAACCTTCAACAAATCAGACCCCTACACAAATTTCAGTGACACGCTTCCTTGGAGAGCCCCTCGAGGCTATGTCTATGGATACCATAGCACACTGGGCACACAATCAACAGTCTGGCCAGACCTGGCCAAAGTTGCCCAGTCTCTCCTATCCTTGCCCACAAACTAGATTGTTCAAAGAACATATTGTTGAAGGCAGAGGATATTGTGGGTCTCCAACATTTCTGGCTAACATCAGAGTTGGTGGAAAAGCTAGTGTTTGTAAAGACAAACCACTCTGCTTGGTTTCCCTCAATTCCTATATGACTGGAAGGAGCCAGGCCAGCCCAATCACTAAGCAAACTAGGTGGTCGCCTAGGGTGGCAGGGTATTTTTTGTGTGGTGGGGGAGGAGGGGGGTGGCCCAAAGAGCAAGGCATTCAAAGTTAAACAGATTCTGGGCATAAGGCTTAAAGTCTGCCTTGGGTGCCAACCCCTTGAACCAACTCTGGGGTTAGCCCAGGGGAGGAGGAATGCATGTAGAGCTTCCACTGAAACCCAGCTGTTCATACTCTATGCCAGTGTTTCTCAAGCTGGTTCTGGGATATCCCCTGCAATCCAGCCTGGTTTTCAGGATAGCAATAATGAATATGCATGAAACAGATTTGCATGCAATGGCGATAGTGCATGCAAATCTCTCATATGCATATTCAATGCCAGTATCCTGAAAACCAGACTGCCTATGGGGTATACAAGGAATGACTTGAGAAAAACTGCTCTATGCCTTCAGTGTCTTGCTATGTCTTTGCCAGTTTCTATTGCAATCTCACTAGACTGCCGCCCATTTGCAGTGGGTACCTTTAGCACCACACTCCAAAACTTAAAAACAAAATAAAAGAAAACCTCTTTCCCTATACATCTTTTTGCCGTCGCTGCCTGCTTCAGCGACGCCACCTCTGTCATTGCCTGCTATATGGCTGCCTGGCCTGCTCTCATGATCAGCTGCACTATTCTGTTATAGCCAGTATTGCTGCTGCCTGTACAGCCACTCTGCGGCCTACCTAGTTTCTAGTGGAAACCTTTAGCCCCACATGCCAAAATTTAAAAGAGAAAAAAAAAAAAAAAGAAAAAAGAAAAAAAGAGGAAAATAAAACCCTTTCCCCGTGCCTCTGTGCTGCTGCCGCCTGTGTCAGTGATGCTACCTCTATTGCACCAGTATTGGTTCTGCCAGGGCCAAACCAAGCCAAAAAATGCATCCTGTGCTACTTGTACATCTGGTGAACTCCCTTCCTCACTCTCAAATCACAGGTTTGTCATTTGCCCCATGAATCTCCTCATCTTACCCCCATATCAAGCTGGCTCCCCTGTGCTGCCTGCCCTTGCTCAGCCACCACCACTTTTAGTGTTGCTTTGGCAGTGGCAGTAGCGTTATCCAATTGGAAAAAAAAAGGAAGAAATGCAGGTCTTTCCAACTCTGCGCTTGCATGCAGGTGTGATCCCTCCCTCCTCTGATATATGCTCGGGTCAAAGGAGGGAGGGACCAGACCAAACTCGGGTCTTTGCAACTTCGCGCTTGAATGGCTGGTCTGGTTGCTCCCTCTTCTGACGTGAGCATAGGTCAGAAGAGAGAGGGATCAGGGCAACATGCTAGCATGGAATTGGAAAGACCTGTGGGTTTTTTAAATTGGATAACACTGCTGCCACTGCCTCCAAAGAAACATTAAAAGCCTCGGCAGCAGGGTAAGGGCAGGCAGCATGGGAGGGAGAAGAGGCCAGCAGCCCCAAATGCACCCCTATTTCTTTGCACCCTGTGTGGCTACACAGGGCTAGGTACAGTGCTGGGTGCTGCTGTATGCCCTTCTCTCACCATCTTGAAGCCTATATGCCACTATTGTGCCCTTTGCCCTTCTTCAGCTGACTTGGGTGGCTCATAACACTTTTCTTTCTATGTTGCTCTGGAACCTGGGCCCTTTCTGCCCATCGCCCACCCCCATCTTACTCCTCTCTTCTGGCTCTGCATCTTTCTCCGTGTCCTGGAGTATTTATTCTACCAAATTTACTCAAGTTTTGCGCCTTGAGGATTTGTTGCCACTATTAATGCTGCATTGCTCTGTGATCGATGTCTTAGAAGGCTGAAGTAGTCTTCCTCATTTTCCTGTTTTGCAACTTTCTGGATATCTAGAGTCTTAGCTGCATTGTTACTGCCGCTAACACTTGTTTTGCCCTGGCAAGCCTGTCCATCTAACTACTGGTGCAGCTCACCACTTCAAGTAAACATCTTTCAAAGTGCCTTTTGAAGAGATATCAAGGGTTTTCCTCCCCCTGGTCTGCAGTGCCTTCAGGAATTTAAAATCATTTTATTTATTTAACGGGTGTTTTCTACCGCTTTATGATTTTAGTCAAAACGGTTTACATTATAACTTAAACTTAGTAATGTACATTAAACAGGGACATTGATAACTTGGATTCTTCTGAGGCAATGGAGGGTTCATTGACTTGTCCAAGGCAACAAGGAGTTCTAATTCCTTTTCAGGTGGTAGGGCCTTTCAGTCCACTGCTTTGGCACTCTTCAGATGTTTTAGAGCTTTGCAGTTGATCAAGGTGCTATGTCTTGCTGGGTGTTCTATTACCAGTATTGTACTAAATTTCCAAAAAGCGTAGTTACTCACCTGTAACAGGTGTTCTCCAGGAGCAGCAGGAATCAGTCCTCACTTATGGGTGACGTCGGCGCCGACGGAGCCCTCGCGGAGCAATTTTCCCCAGCTTTCAAAGAAAGCCTTTGGGAATTGCAGCGCGCATGCGCGGTCGTCTTCCCGCCCGAGGGTGCCATCTTAGCCAGTCAGATGACATAGCTAAAAAAGACAGCATAAAAATATTTGCAAAAAACATAAGCAGACGATTGCAACTCCAAGGGGAGGAGGGAGGGTAGTGAGGACTGATTCCTGCTGCTCCTGGAGAACACCTGTTACAGGTGAGTAACTACGCTTTCTCCAGGACCAAGCAGGAAGTCAGTCCTCACTTATGGGACTCCCAAGCTCAAGGCTACCGGAGACCCTAAGCACAAAAATGAGCTCCCTCTAGCTCAGCAGCACAGAAGGATAGAATCTTCGCTGAATTATCACCCACCGGTAGCCCACATCCGGGATGGAGGGTAGGAGTTGCTCAGACCTCAAAGAGATTACGGAGGACTGCCTGTCCGAAAGCACTGTCCCTACGGGACTCCCTCTCGAGACAGTAATGGACCGCAAAAGTCTGGCTCAAAGACCAAGTAGCGGCCCGGCAGATGTCTGCCAGCGGAACAGAGCGGAGGTAAGCCACTGACGTGGCCTTTGCCCGAACGCAATGAGCCGTGACTCGACTTTCTAAGGAGAGTCCGGCTGCCCCATAAGCCCAAGAGATACAGTCCGCAACCCAGATGGACAGAGTACGCTTGGAGACCGGGAGCCCCAATTTATTGGGGTCAAAAGATACAAAAAGCTGAGCAGCTTTACGGTGCTCCCGCGTACGGTCAAGGTAGAAGTTCAATGCCCTTCTACAGTCCAGGGTATGGAGGACCGTCTCAGCTCGGCAGGAGTGGGGTCTGGGAAAGAAGGTTGGAAGTACCACCTCCTGATTGATGTGAAAAGGGGAGACCACTTTAGGCAGAAATTTTTGGGTGAGTCCGTAGGACTACCCTATTCTTGTAGAACCTAGTGTAAGGGGGATCAGACACGAGGGCCTGCAATTCACTTACGCGTCTGGCGGAAGTGAGGGCTATCAAGAACAGTGTTTTCCAAGACAGAAAACGGAGAGAACAGGTAGCCATAGGTTCAAAAGGCGGACAGGTGATCCGCTGCAAAACCACATTCAGGTCCCAGTCAGGCGCTGGCGGGCGCAGAGGTGGTTTAAGTAGAAGGAGACCTCGGAGAAACCTCGCTACAAGAGGGTCATTGGAGAGAGGTCTGCCGTCCACCGGCACATGATGTGCTGAAAGAGCACTGAGGTGAACTTTGACGGAGTTGGACTTAAGTCCCAGATTAGAGAGGTGGAGCAAGTACTGCAAGATCACCGACACCGGGCAGGAGAAGGGATCCTGAGACTGTTGGGTACACCAGAATGCAAAGCGACGCCATTTAAGGGCGTAGCATTTGCGCGTAGAAGGCCGTCGCGAAGCCAAGACGACCTCCTCCACCTCCGCCGGCAGGAGAAAGGGAGCAAGGACTACCCTCTCAGCAGCCAGGCCATGAGGTTGAGAGACCTGAGGTTGGGGTGCAGGAGGGACCCCTGATCCTGAGTGAGGAGATCCGGTTGCACCCCCAGAGAGATTGGATCCTCCACCGCCAGTTGCAGCAGGAGCGGAAACCACGGCTGCCTGGGCCAGCGAGGGGCCACCAGGATCATGAAGGCTTTGTCTCGGAGAACCTTGAAAAGAGTCCGAGAGACCAGCGGAATGGGAGGGAAAGCGTACAGAAGGCTCCCCGACCACGAGATCAGAAAGGCGTCCGCCGCCACCCGAAGGGGGTGTGGCCGACGAGAGCAGAAGCGAGGAAGCTGCCGGTTGTGAGGACTGGCAAAGAGATCCACCGTGGGGAGACCCCACTTGAGGAAGAGCTTCTGAACTACCAAGGGATCCAGACGCCACTCGTGCGGCTGGAGGACCCTGCTGAGTTTGTCTGCAAGGCAATTTTCCTGGCCCGGGAGATAAACTGCCTTGAGGAGAATGCCGTGACTGACGGCCCAAGAGCAGAGCCTCTGTGCCTCCCGGCAGAGGAGGAAGGAGCCCGTGCCCCCCTGCTTGTTCACGTAGAACATGGCAACTTGATTGTCCGTCTGGACAAGGACGGACTGTTGGGAAGTCAGGTGGGAGAAGGCCTTGAGAGCCAGGCGGATCGCCCTGAGCTCCAGGAAGTTGATCTGCTGAGCAGACTCCCACGTGTTCCAGAGGCCCTGAGTACGTGCCTCTTGGCAATGTGCTCCCCAGCCCAGGAGGGATGCATCGGTGGGTCAGCACCCGGGTCGGCTGAGGTGACTGGAAAGGCATTCCGAATATCAGGTTCGGCTGCCGGAGCCACCACCGGAGAGACGAGACCAGCGGCTCGGAAACGCGCACTAGGTCTGCAAGGCCGCCCGTGGCTTGTCGCCACTGCCGGCGGAGACACCATTGAGCAGACCGCATATTCAGGCGGGCATTGGGGGTCACATGGACGGTGGAAGCCATATGGCCGAGCAGTCTCAGGAAGCGCCTGGCGGAGACCAGGGGCTGGCTGCGAAAGCGGTCGGCTAGGTCCATGAGCCGTTGAGCCCTGTCGAGCGGTAGAAATGCTCGCGCCTGAGGAGTGTGCAGCCTTGCGCCGATGAACTCGAGATCCTGTGAGGGGAGCAAAGTGGACTTTGCGAAGTTTATGACAAAGCCCAAGTGCTGCAGCAGAGTCACCGTGCGGCACGTGGCGTTGGTGACCTCCTGAGCGGACGCTGCTCTGATGAGCCAGTCGTCGAGGTACGGAAAGACATAGAGGCCGTGAAGCCGGAGATGGGCCGCCACGACCGCGAGACATTTTGTGAAGACTCGCGGTGCGGAGGACAGGCCAAAGGGCAGTACTCGGTACTGGTAATGATTTCCTGCCACCACAAACCTTAGGTATTGGCGGTGGCTTGGGTGGATGAGGATGTGCGTGTAGGCATCCTTTAGATCCAAGGAGCATAGCCAATCTCCCTGCTGGAGGTAGGGCAGAAGGATTCCAAGGGTAAGCATTTTGAACTTCTCCCGCACAAGGAACTTGTTGAGGTTGCGCAAGTCCAGGATGGGTCTGAGGCCCCCTGTTCTCTTTGGTATCAGAAAATACCTTGAATAAAAGCCTTGACCTCTCAGGTGGTGTGGCACCGGTTCCACCGCCTGTTCCTGCAGAAGACCTGCTAACTCCTGAAGGAGCAACTCCCTGTGCAGAGGGGGGCGCGGAGGTTCTCCTGAAAAATAGGAGGGAGGGACCTGATGGAAGTGGAGAAGATAGCCTTCTCGCACGACCTGAAGCACCCAGGCATCTGCGGTGATGCTGGACCACCTGTGGGCGAAGTGAACCAGCCGGCCTCCGGTGCTGGGAGGAACCAGCGGGGGGGGAGAGGCTATGCTTAGCGAGTCAAAAGCCCCCACCCTGCTGAGCAGGGGCTGGTGGTGCAGGCTTGGGGGCTTGCTGCCTACGGGACCCGTTACCCCGTCCCTTGGCCTGCTGGCCCTGTTGGGGAGCTGCAGGGGCCTGATAATGGGGGTATTGTTTGTAGGCAGCCGCCTTCCTCGGGTAAAAGGACTTTTTCCCCGAGCCCTTCTTTTTATGGGAAGGGGCGGAGGTCTTCCTAGAAAGCCTGGTCCGGGTGAGAATCTCAGTCTCAATTTGCGCAGCCTTTTCCGCCATGGGCTTGCCAAAGAGGTTTTCGCCTCGGCAGGGGACATCGACCAACTTGTCCTGCACCCAGGGCTCAAGGTCTGACGACTGAAGCCAAGCCTGTCGGCGGGCACCGATGCCGGCTGCGGCCACTCGAGCCGAGGCTTCAAAGCCATCATAGGCTGCTCGGGACATGAACTTTGAGCATTCCCGAATGCCAGTGGACAAGGCTAGGAACCTCCGCAAGGGCTCCTCGGAGAGACCAGCGGAGAATCCGGCTAGCTCTTTAGCCAGATCCCGGAGATACATGCCCATGTATAGCTGGTAAGTCTGGACACGACAAGCGAGCATAGAGCCCTGGAAGCACTTCTTGCCAAGGCCATCCAGGTTACGGGCCTCCCTGCCAGGAGGCACCGAGGAGTGCATCTTCTGGCTCTTAAGACGATGCATGGCCGATTCCACTACCATGGAATGGTGTGGCAGCTGTGCCTTTTGAAAGCCAGGGCTCTTGCGGACTCGATAGATAGAATCGACCCGCTTGCTCAGGACCGGCGAGGAGGCCGGACTCTCCCACATGCGGAAGAGTAGTCGTTCCAGCATAGGAGGAACCGGCACAGTAAAGTGTTCCCTCGCGGGAGAGTCATACTGGAGGGCGTCGAGCTCTTCGGCTCGAGGCTCCTCCTCGGGATCCGCAGGGAAGGCCAAAGCCTTGGCCATATCCCTAACGAAGTCCGAGAACCGGGCATCCTCCGGGGGGGACTGCTTCCGAGGCTCGGACTCCGGTGAGTCCGATGGGACACACCGAGTCCGGAAAGAATCAGGTGACTCTTCCTCCTCAGACTCCCAGACCGACTCCGACGAGGGCTCGGTGGGGTCGGCCCGGGCAGGGTGCGGCGCCAGCCGCCCCGACGCCGAGGGAGTCGGCGTCGGCGACCTCGGTCCCGAACGGGAGGCCGAGGGCGACCTCGACCGAGGATCGACTCGAGTTCTCATCGACTCGAGGATCGGCTCGGTCTCCGGGGTCGACTTGGACGTCGACGTCCCGGCGGTCGGGGCAGCGATGCCAGCGAGCAGTGCCCTCTGCTGGTCCATGAAGGCAGACAGTCTGCTCTCCAAGGCCGTCAACCTGAGTCCGAGCTCAGGTGACCCAGCAGTCCCCGACTCGGGCCCCGACGGCGTCGGGCCCGACGTCGGCTGTCGCGGAGGCGAGTCCAGAAGGACCACAGGACTTACCCGGGCAGGCATCTCCGACTCCAGGCGAGGTCGCTTCGGGACGTGTTCCTTCTCCAAGGACCCGGGGCGGCTGTCGGGGCTATGCGACCTGGCCCTCGCGGAACCAGGAGCGTCCACCGACGCCGCCCTCGCGGGTTTTTCCTTCCGACGATGGTCCCCGGAGGGAGAACCCCGATCGGAGGAGCTCCGGCGACGGTCCGAGCTGGAGCCTTTTGACACGGAGGCCTCCGACGAGGTCCGGGTACGGCTGGGGTCAGCGAAGATTCTCTCACGCTGATGCCGCCGACTTCTCAACGCCTTTGAGGACAGTTTGCTGCAGGGCCCACAGATCAGTTCCTCATGATCCGGGCCCAGGCAGCGGAGGCAAAAGTCGTGTGTGTCGGTTAGTGACATATTTCGGTCACACCGACCACACCGCTTAAACCCACTGGCAGCCATCGGGGGAAAAAGGGCCCCTGCGAGGTCAAAGGACCGGGCTGCCAGGGAAAACGAAAACGAAAGCTGACTAAGTCAGAAAAACCGAAAAAAGTAAGAGGACTCGAGACCGGCGTCGCGAGTCCGGGCGGGAAAACGATCGGCGTCGAACCGAAAGAAAAACAAGGATAAAATAAAGAAGAAAATCAACTTTTTCGCGGGGACAAGACGGGGACGTCTGTAGGGCTCCGCGGAAAAAAGAAGACTGGCTAAGATGGCACCCTCGGGCGGGAAGACGACCGCGCATGCGCGCTGCAATTCCCAAAGGCTTTCTTTGAAAGCTGGGGAAAATTGCTCCGCGAGGGCTCCGTCGGCGCCGACGTCACCCATAAGTGAGGACTGACTTCCTGCTTGGTCCTGGAGAAAATCCATTTCCAAGAAAACATGAATTTGGTGAGGAAGTGGGACACTACTGACTGACCACCACTGACGAGCCTTGAATTCTCTTCAGATTGGAGGACTGTAGGAATATCCTAATGGTTAAGGCAATAGGGTAGGGAAACCAGGTTCAAATCCTACTGCTGCTCCTTGTGATCCACAGCAAATCACGCCATTGCCTTAGGTACAAATTTAGATTACAGGCTCTCTGGGGACAGAAAAATACCTACTGCACCTCAATGCTAACTCAACTTGAGCTTCTGAGAAAGACATTCCCAATACAATACTTACTTACTCTCACTCCAAAACACTGATTTTCCTCGTCCCTTAAAAGAATGCAGGGCCTACACTGGGCAGACGTTTGGATGGAGAGGCTAGGCCCAAGGCAGAATAATGCAGATTCTGGGATCCAGACAAGAGTCAAGAGCTGCAAAATCTTGGCAGTGAGCAGGAGCAAGCAGCTGGCAAAACATTCAGAAAGCGTAGTTACTCACCTGTAACAGGTGTTCTCCAGGAGCAGCAGGAATCAGTCCTCACATATAGGTGACGTCGGCGCCGACGGAGCCCCCGCGGAGCAATTTTCCCCAGCTTTCAAAGAATGCCTTTGGGAATTGCAGCGCGCATGCGCGGTCCTCTTCCCGCCCAAGGGTGCCATCTTGCTCAGTCAGATGACATAGCTAAAAGACAGCAAAAATTAGCAAAAACGAAAGCATAGAACTGCAACTCCAAGGGGAGGAGGGAGGGTTGTGAGGACTGATTCCTGCTGCTCCTGGAGAACACCTGTTACAGGTGAGTAACTACGCTTTCTCCAGGACCAAGCAGGAAGTCAGTCCTCACATATGGGACTCCCAAGCTTAAGGCTACCGGAGACCCTAAGCACAAAAATGAGCTCCCTCAAGGTCAGTAGCACAGAAGGAAGGAATCTTCTCTGAATATGTCTCCAACCGGTAGCCCAACATCCGGGACGGAGGGTAGGAGTTGCCTATACCTCGAAGAGGTTACGGAGGACTGCCTGTCCGAAAGCACTGTCCCTGCGGGACTCCCTCTCCAGGCAGTAATGGGCTGCAAAAGTCTGGCTTGAAGACCAAGTAGCGGCCCGGCAGATGTCTGCCAATGGAACAGAGCGGAGGTAAGCTACCGACGTAGCCTTCGCCCGAACACGATGAGCTGTGACTCTACCTTCCAGCACGAGGCCGGCTGCCTCGTAAGCCCAAGCGATACAGTCCGCAATCCAGATGGACAGAGTACGCTTGGAGACAGGGAGCCCCAACCTGTTGGGGTCATAAGACACGAAGAGCTGAACAGCCTTTCGGTGCTCCCGCGTACGGTCAAGGTAGAAGGTCAACGCCCTTCTACAGTCCAGGGTATGCAGGACCATTTCAGCTCGGCTGGAGTGTGGCCTGGGAAAGTAGGTCGGAAGTACCACCTCCTGGTTGATGTGAAAAGGGGAAACCACTTTGGGAAGAAATTTAGGGTGAGTCCGTAAGACTACCCGGTTCTTGTAGAACCTAGTGTAAGGAGGATCAGAAACCAGGGCCTGCAGCTCACTAACGCGTCTAGCAGAAGTGAGGGCTACCAAGAACAAGGTTTTCCAGGAAAGAAAACGTAGCGGACAGGTAGCCATAGGCTCAAAAAGCGGACAGGTAATCCGCTGCAACACCACATTAAGATCCCAGTCCGGGGCTGGCGGGCGCAAAGGTGGCTTAAGGAGAAGGAGGCCTCTGAGAAACCGAGCCACCAGAGGGTGGCTGGAAAGAGGTCTACCATCCACCGGCAGGTGATGCACAGAAAGAGCACTGAGGTGGACCTTTACCGAGTTGGACTTTAGTCCAAGGTTGGAGAGAGAGAGCAAGTACTGCAAGACCACTGATGCTGAACAGGAGAAAGGATCTTGAGACTGCTGAGTACACCAGACGGAGAACCGACGCCACTTGAGAGCGTAGGTCTTGCGGGTGGAGGGCCTCCTGGAGGCCAAGACGACCTCTTCCACATCTGGAGGTAGCTGCAGAGGAGCAAGGACTACCCTTTCAGCAGCCAGGCCATCAGATGAAGGGACCGGAGATTGGGGTGTACGAGAGTCCCCTGATCCTGCGACAGGAGGTCGGGCTGAAATCCCAGTGGAAGAGGAGTGTCTACCGCTAGCTGCATCAGAAGCGGGAACCAAGGTTGTCTCTGCTTTGTCTCTGAGAACCTTGAAGAGCGTCCGAGACACCAGTGGCATGGGAGGAAAGGCATACAAGAGGCCGGTGGACCATGGAATTAGAAAAGCATCCGCCGCTACCCGGAGAGGATGCGGCTGTCGAGAGCAGAACCTGGGCAGTTGCCGGTTCAGAGGACTGGCAAACAGATCCATGGTGGGGAGGCCCCACTTGAGAAAGATCCGCTGAACCACCAGCGGATCCAACCTCCACTCGTGTGGCTGGAGGATCCTGCTGAGCTCGTCGGCCAGGTAATTTTCTTGACCTGGGAGATAGACAGCCTTGAGGATGAGGCCGTGGTGGACTGCCCAAGAGCATAGACAGATAAGGAAGGAGCCTGTTCCGCCTTGTTTGTTCACATAGAACATTGCCACCTGATTGTCTGTCTGTATCAGCACCGACTGGTGAGAAACCAGGTGAGAGAATGCTTTGAGCGCTAGGCGGATGGCTCTGAGCTCTAGGAAGTTTATCTGCTGAGCAGACTCCCAAGGAATCCAGAGGCCTTGAGTACATGTCCCTTGGCAATGTGCTCCCCAACCCAGGAGAGAGAAGCATCGGTCGTCAGGACCTGAGAATGCGTAGGGGGCTGAAAAGTCACTCCTAGTACCAGGTTTGGCAGATGAAGCCACCATTGTAGAGAAGAGACCAGCTGGTCGGAGATCCATACGGAGTCCGCTAGGCTCCCGGTGGCCTGATGCCATTGATTGCGAAGGCACCACTGAGCAGGACGCATGTTCAGTCGGGCATTGGGGGTCACATGGACCGTGGAAGCCATATGGCCGAGCAGTCGCAGAAAATGCCTGGCTGAGACCAGCGCATTGCTGTGAAAGTGGCCGGCGAGATCCATGAGCCACTTGGCCCTGTCCAGAGGGAGGAAGGCCCGCACCTGAAGTGTGTCCAACCGGGCGCCGATGAACTCGAGATTTTGAGAGGGGAGCAAAGTGGACTTTGCGAAGTTTATGACAAAACCCAAGTGCTGGGGCAGAGCCACAGTGCGATGAGTGGCTTGAGTGGCTTCCTGGGAAGACTGGGCTCTGATGAGCCAGTCGTCCAGGTATGGGAACACAAAGAGACCTTGAAGTCTCAGATAAGCCGCCACCACTGCGAGGCATTTGGTGAACACCCTGGGTGCGGAGGATAGGCCAAAGGGCAGCACTCTGTACTGATAATGATTTCCTCCCACAACAAATCTGAGATATTGTCTGTGGTCCGGATGAATGAGGATATGAGTATATGCATCTTTCAGATCCAAGGAGCATAGCCAGTCTCCCTGCTGGAGGTAGGGCAGCAGGATTCCAAGGGTAAGCATCTTGAACTTTTCCTTTGCAAGGAACTTGTTGAGGTTTCGCAAGTCCAGGATGGGTCTGAGGCATCCTGTTCTTTTTGGAATCAGGAAGTACCTGGAGTAAAACCCTTGACCCTTCAGGTGGTGGGGCACCGGTTCCACGGCTTGTTCCTGAACGAGACTTGCTAACTCCTGAAGGAGTAAGTCCCTGTGCAAAGGGAGTCTGGGAGGCTCCCCTGGAAAGTAGGAGGGAGGTACCTGGTGAAAGTGAAGAAGATAGCCCTTTTGAACTATGTGAAGTACCCAGGTATCTGTGGTGATGTTGGACCACCTTTGGGCAAAGTGGACCAGCCGGCCTCCTGTGCTGAGAGAAACCAGCTGAGGGGGAGAGGCTATGCTGAGGAAGTCAAAACCCCCCACCCTGCTGAGCAGGGGCCGGTGGTGCAGGCTTGGGGGCTTGCTGCCTACGGGACCCATTACCCCGTCCCTTGGCCTCCTTTCCCTGTGGGGGAGCTGCTGAGGCCTGATACTGAGGGTAGTATTTATAGGCAGCACCTTTCCTCGGGTAAAAGGGCTTTTTCCCCGAGGCCTTCTTCTTTTGAGAAGGGGCAGAGGTCTTCCTTGAGAGACGAGTCCTGGTGAGAGTCTCCGTCTTGATTTGTGCAGCCTTCTCATCCATGGGCTTGCCAAAGAGGTTATCACCTCGGCAGGGGACATCGACCAACTTGTCCTGTACCCAGGGCTCGAGGTCGGACGTCTGAAGTCAAGCCTGGCGGTGACCACCGATGCCGGCCGCAGCTACTCGAGCCGAAGCCTCAAAACCATCATAGGCTGCTCGAGATATAAACTTGGAGCACTCCCGAATACCAGTGGACAAGGTTTGGAACCTCTGCAAAGGTTCGTCGGAGAGACCAGCAGAGAACCCGGCTATTTCCTTAGCCAGGTCTCGGAGATACATGCCCATGTAAAGCTGGTATGTCTGGACTCGACAAGCAAGCATAGAGCCCTGGAAGCACTTTCTACCGAGGGCATCCAGGCTTCGGGCTTCCCTACCAGGGGGCACCGAGGAGTGCATTTTTTGACTCTTAAGTCTATGCATGGCCAATTCCACCACCATGGAATGGTGCGGTAGTTGTGCCTTCTGGAAGCCGGGGCTCTTGCAGACTCGATAAATGGAATCGACCCGCTTGCTTAATACCGGCGACGACGCCGGGCTCTCCCACATGCGGAAGAGAAGTCGTTCCAGCATCGGAGGAACCGGTACAATAAAGGCCTCCTTCGGGGGAGAGTCATATTGGAGGGCATCGAGTTCTTCGACTCGAGGCTCCTCCTCGGGATCCGCGGGGAAGGCCAGGGCCTTGGCCATATCCCTCACGAAGTCCGAGAACCGGGTATCCTCCGGGGGGGACCGTCTCCGAGGTTCGGACTCGGGGGAGTCCGAAGGGACACACCGAGTCCGAAAGGAACCAGGTGACTCTTCGTCCTCCGATTCCCAGGCCGACTCCTCGGAGGAGTCGTCGAGCGGCTCCAGTCGGGCGGGCACCGATGCTATCTGCTCCGACGCCGAGGGAGTCGGCGTTGACGACCTCGGTCCCGAATGGGAGGCCGAAGGAGACCTCGACCGAGGATCGACTCGAGCCCTCATGGACTCGAGGATCGGCTCGGACTCCGGGGTCGATTTGGAGGTCGACGTCCCGGTGGTCAGGGCAGAAGCACCGGCGAGGCCAGCGATCAATACCCGCTCCTGGTCCAAGAAGGCAGTCAGATTGCTCTCCAAGGCCATCAACCTGAGTCCGAGCTCAGGAGACCCAGCAGCCCCCGACTCGGGCCCCGACGGCGTTGGGCCCGACGTCGGGTCCTTCGGAGGCGAGTCAACGAGGACAACAGTACTCACGTGAGCGGGTAAGTCCACCTCGAGTCGAGGATGTTTTGACGGCCTCTCCATCTCCGAAGACCCGGGACGGGAGTCGGGGCTATGCGACCTGGCCCTCGAGGAACCAGGAGCGTCCACCGATCCCACCCTCGCGGGTTTCTTCTTCCGATGATGTTCCCGGGTAGGAGACCCCCTCTCAGAGGAACTTCGACGATGCTCAGGACCAGAGTCCCGAGAAGTCGAAGCCTCTGACGAGGTCCGAGCCCGGCCAGAGTCAGAGAAGATACGCTCCCGCTGATGCTGCAGACTCCTCAAAGCTTTTGAGGACATTTTGCCGCATGGCACACAGATCAGGGAATCATGATCGGGGCCGAGGCAGCGGAGGCAGAAGTCATGAGTGTCTGTAAGAGACATGAGTTTCTTACAGAGATCACACTTTTTAAAGCCGCTGGCAGCCATCGGGGGAAAAAGGGCCCCTGCGAGGTCGAATGACCGGGCTGCCAGGGAAAAAGGAAAAAGGCGCGAAATCTGTCACGAAGGACAAAAAAACGAAAAATAAGGGACAGACTCGCAACCGGCGTCGCGAGTCCGGGCGGGAGAAGAACCGGCGTCGAACCGAAGAAAAAAGAGAAAAAATCAACTTTTCTGCGGGGATTCACAGGCAACGTCTGTAGGGCTCCGCGGAAAAAATTAGACTGAGCAAGATGGCACCCTTGGGCGGGAAGAGGACCGCGCATGCGCGCTGCAATTCCCAAAGGCTTTCTTTGAAAGCTGGGGAAAATTGCTCCGCGGGGGCTCCGTCGGCGCCGACGTCACCCATATGTGAGGACTGACTTCCTGCTTGGTCCTGGAGAAGTAAACATTCCAACATGCTCTTGCAAGTCCAATGAGCTCCTCCAAGGGCAGGCTTCTTCTTCCACTGCTTCTAGGTATTCGTTTTTCTGGAATCGATGCAAGCCACTGGGTCCCCCGTCCCTGAGTTCGTGCCTTTGATTTCCAGTTAGTCTGACACTTAGAAACATATAGCTGCCTTTTCTCAATGAATCAAGTCCACTCTTCAGTGCCTCCAAGTGTTCCTATTTGGAGGAAGGACCTATCTTCCTCCTTTGTTTCCTCTCTTTAGGTGTTTTAGGACCTTCTAGTATGTCCTGTTACTACATTGGCCCTTCCTATGACAGTCAGTGCTGCCACACAATGGCACTGCTTTAGGGGCCTTCACCACAGTACATTATCTGCACTTTATCTAAATCCCTCAAAATTTTATACCAAACACCATTTCTCCCAACCCAGGGTGATCTTTACTACAAGTTCCTATCCTGGGACCATAATTCTCAATGCCGGGAATCTAATTGCAGGCACACAGCTTAGATGACCTTAATCTGCTCTTGATGCCTGGAACCATCCAGCATATCTTGCTGCTGTGTTGGCCCTCCTCTGCTGTTTCATAGTCATCCAGCCTATCCTTTTGCCATACTGGCCCTTCTTCAGTATTCTGGTACCTTCCAGCCAATTTTATTGCTTTCACACACTCAGGCTGCCTTGGAGTTGTCTGGATAGTGTTGTTGCTTCTTTACTGCTCTGCTAATACTTTGAAATCTTCCTGCCAACGTTGTCAAACTGAAATCCCTGCACATACCTTCCTATACATGCCACAATCCTCCCCAAAGCAGCCCAGTTTTGGAGTAGCTAAAATGATCGATGCTAGTGCAGTGGTTCTCAACCCAGTCTGTGGGACACATCTAGCCAGTCTGTTTTTCAGGATAACCACAATGAATATGCAGGAGATAGAGACTGCATAGAATAGAGGCAATTTATTAGAATCAATCATGCATATTCATTGTGGTTATCTTTAATAGCCTGGTGTGTTCCGAAGACTGGGTTGAGAACCCCCAATTGGTGTACACATTTAACATTCATCAGGGCATCTCATGTTTACCTAGAAAAAGCTATGGATAACTTCACCCAAATGATTACTAGTCAGTTTCCTTTAACTATAAGCCAGAGCCATTTACTGTAACTAGATGACTAATATGGTTCTTAAACGCAAAATGTTAGTTTTGGGATACAATACTTACTTCTTCAGGCGTTGCTACAAAATTGATTGCTGTATAATAACGATCATCCTCCTGAGACAGGCTGAAGGTGAACTGATAGTCAATAAGAAGAGTATCTATATAAAAATACAAAAACAGAGAAAAAGAACTATTATCACCATACCGAATAGCCTACAAAGAATATTTTTCAAGGGACAAACTTTACAAAGGCAACTAGTGAAACTCTTGTAAATACATGGAAATATGAACACATTTTTGCAGCCCATAAATCAATCGGGCTGCTGCATTTTGGACTAATTGCAATGCAGAAACACGTTTCTGATAATCCTAAATTAGTTGCTATAATCCAAATATGGCAGGATTACAGCTTGCACTAAAATTATCAAGGAATAAACTATAATTTTAATATTGTCCCCAAACTTTGTTGAGGCCTATGCACTGGGAACAGAGTTGAAGGGTACCACCATTGCCCCTTACCAGTCCTTCTAGAAGAAGAACTTTATATGTTCCGACATGAAAAGCAATTGGCAAGATATATTATACGAGTAGAAATCTGGCAGGTAGAGGCCACCTCTTTCCTTAGGTAAAATTGATTTATCCCAACTCAATCTGGTTGCCTCCCCCTGCACAAAGGATTTTGCACCATCGTTTTGAGTTTACACACATCTCCTCTAGTTAACCAACATGGCAGCAATTAGAGCTCGTCTAATAATTTTGACATAACCACTATTTTAAACAACGCACTACATCCAAATAAAGACAGCAGCAGATTTTCTCAGACAACCGACTGTCTATTCCCTCTACGGCCACATTAATACTCGATTTAAACAAGTTTAAATTACATGGGATCAACATCCCCTAATATGTGACTTTTTCCCTCTTCCATCAGTCAAGAAGTTGACCATCCAGTGGCAATGCCACCAACTTCTCAAAATTAATCTTAAATACAGAAAATTTGCCGAACGATTCTATCAACCCCACTATAATCCCCACCCATTGTTGAGGTTCTCCAAGGAATAAAAGGATGCCATCTTCAAAAAGACAAAACAAAAAATTGTCTATAGTCACTCTACCAATATATCAAAAATCACATCAGGTACTAACAAAATTTTATACATAAAAGGAGAAAAAAGGCCTCAGAATCCAATGAGGTACAATAAACAAAGCTTCAAAGACATGAAGCATACCTCCCAGAACATCACAGGCTTTAAAAAAACTCCTTCCATCCCTTAAATTGTCTCTCCTACATTCTTCACAACCAGTAATCAAAATTTTCAAAGTTTTAAGCTCTCAAATACATGGCAGTAACATATTGCCTTGGAAAGCACTTATCTGGATGTTGAAAACCTCGCTGATAACCAAACACACCATAGGGCAGACACACAGTTGCAAAGGAAGCATACCCGACGCCACACACTGGCCGCCAAAGCATTTCGCTAAAGAGGTTTCTTCAAGGAAGTGCTCCTACCCATATAGCGTAGTTACTCACCTGTAACAGGTGTTCTCCAGGAGCAGCAGGAATCAGTCCTCACTTATGGGTGACGTCGGCGCCGACGGAGCCCTCGCGGAGCAATTTTCCCCAGCTTTCAAAGAAAGCCTTTGGGAATTGCAGCGCGCATGCGCGGTCCTCTTCCCGCCCAAGGGTGCCATCTTAGCCAGTCAGATGACATAGCTAAAAAAGACAGCATAAAAATTTGCAAAAAACTAAAGCAGACGATTGCAACTCCAAGGGGAGGAGGGAGGGTAGTGAGGACTGATTCCTGCTGCTCCTGGAGAACACCTGTTACAGGTGAGTAACTACGCTTTCTCCAGGACCAAGCAGGAAGTCAGTCCTCACTTATGGGACTCCCAAGCTCAAGGCTACCGGAGACCCTAAGCACAAAAATGAGCTCCCTCTAGCTCAGCAGCACAGAAGGATAGAATCTTCGCTGAATTATCACCCACCGGTAGCCCACATCCGGGATGGAGGGTAGGAGTTGCTCAGACCTCAAAGAGATTACGGAGGACTGCCTGTCCGAAAGCACTGTCCCTGCG
The DNA here is from genome assembly GCA_033557465.1 of Ichthyophis bannanicus. Classification (NCBI taxonomy): domain Eukaryota; kingdom Metazoa; phylum Chordata; class Amphibia; order Gymnophiona; family Ichthyophiidae; genus Ichthyophis; species Ichthyophis bannanicus. Next base: position 1,281,234,975 of record CM066032.1, read on the forward strand.
GGACTCCCTCTCGAGGCAGTAATGGACCGCAAAAGTCTGGCTCGAAGACCAAGTAGCGGCCCGGCAGATGTCTGCCAACGGAACAGAGCGGAGGTAAGCCACTGACGTGGCCTTTGCCCGAACGCAATGAGCCGTGACTCGACTTTCTAAGGAGAGTCCGGCTGCCCCATAAGCCCAAGAGATACAGTCCGCAACCCAGATGGACAGAGTACGCTTGGAGACCGGGAGCCCCAATTTATTGGGGTCAAAAGACACAAAAAGCTGAGCAGCTTTACGGTGCTCCCGCGTACGGTCAAGGTAGAAGTTCAATGCCCTTCTACAGTCCAGGGTATGCAGGACCATTTCAGCTCGGCTGGAGTGTGGCCTGGGAAAGAAGGTCGGAAGTACCACCTCCTGATTGATGTGAAAAGGGGAGACCACTTTTGGAAGAAATTTAGGGTGAGTCCGTAGGACTACCCTATTTTTGTAGAACCGAGTGTAAGGGGGATCAGACACGAGGGCCTGCAATTCACTTACGCGTCTAGCGGAAGTGAGGGCTATCAAGAACAGTGTTTTCCAAGACAGAAAACGGAGAGAACAGGTAGCCATAGGTTCAAAAGGCGGACAGGTGATCCGCTGCAAAACCACATTCAGGTCCCAGTCAGGCGCTGGCGGGCGCAGAGGTGGTTTAAGTAGAAGGAGACCTCGGAGGAACCTCGTTACGAGAGGGTCGCTGGAGAGAGGTCTACCGTCCACTGGCACATGATGGGCCGAAAGAGCACTGAGGTGAACTTTGACGGAGTTGGACTTAAGTCCCAGATTAGAGAGGTGTAGCAAGTACTGCAAGATCACCGACACCGGGCAGGAGAAGGGATCCTGAGACTGTTGGGTACACCAGACGGCGAAGCGACGCCATTTAAGGGCGTAGCATTTGCGGGTAGAAGGCCGTCGCGAAGCCAAGACGACCTCCTCCACCTCTGCCGGCAGGAGAAGGGGAGCAAGGACTACCCTCTCAGCAGCCAGGCCATGAGGTTGAGAGACCTGAGGTTGGGGTGTAGTAGAGACCCCTGATCCTGAGTGAGGAGATCCGGTTGTACCCCCAGAGGGAATGGATCCTCCACCGCTAATTGCAGCAGGAGCGGAAACCACGGCTGTCTGGGCCAACGAGGGGCCACGAGGATCATGAAGGCTTTGTCTCGGAGAACCTTGAAAAGAGTCCGAGAGACTAGCGGGATGGGAGGGAAAGCGTACAGAAGGCTCCCCGACCATGAAATGAGAAACGCGTCCGCCGCAACCCGAAGGGGGTGTGGCTGACGAGAGCAGAAGCGAGGAAGCTGCCGGTTGTGAGGACTGGCAAAGAGATCCACCGTGGGGAGGCCCCACTTTAGGAAGAGCTTCTGAACTATCAAGGGATCCAGCCGCCACTCGTGCGGCTGGAGGATCCTGCTGAGTTTGTCCGCCAGGCAATTCTCTCGGCCCGGGAGATAAACTGCCTTGAGGAGAATGCCGTGACTGACGGCCCAAGAGCAGAGCTTCTGTGCCTCCCGGCAGAGGAGGAAGGAGCCCGTGCCCCCCTGCTTGTTCACGGAGAACATGGCAACTTGATTGTCCGTCTGGACAAGGACGGACTGGTGGGAAGTCAGGTGGGAGAAGGCCTTGAGAGCCAGGCGGATCGCCCGGAGGTCCAGGAAGTTGATCTGCTGAGCAGACTCCCACGTGGTCCAGAGGCCCTGAGTACGTGCCCCTTGGCAATGTGCTCCCCAGCCCAGGAGGGATGCATCCGTGGTCAGCACCCGGGTCGGCTGGGGTGACTGGAAAGGCATTCCGAATATCAGGTTCGGCTGCTGAAGCCACCACCGGAGAGACGAGAACAGCGGCTCGGAGACGCGCACTAGGTCTGCTAGGCCGCCTGTGGCTTGTCGCCACTGCTGGCGGAGACACCATTGAGCAGGCCGCATATTCAGGCGGGCATTGGGGGTCACATGGACGGTGGAAGCCATATGGCCGAGTAGTCTCAGGAAGCGCCTGGCGAAGACCAGGGGCTGGCTGCGAATACGGTCGGCTAGGTCCATGAGCCGTTGAGCCCTGTCGAGCGGTAGGTACGCCCGTGCCTGAGGAGTGTGCAGCCTTGCGCCGATGAACTCGAGATCCTGTGAGGGGAGCAAAGTGGACTTTGCGAAATTTATAACAAAGCCCAAGTGTTGCAGAAGAGTCACCGTGCGGTGTGTGGCGCTGGTGACCTCCGGAGCGGACGCCGCTCTGATGAGCCAGTCGTCGAGGTACGGAAAGACATAGAGGCCGTGAAGCCAGAGATGGGCCGCCACCACCGCGAGACATTTTGTGAAGACTCGCGGAGCGGAGGACAGGCCAAAGGGCAGTACTCTGTACTGGTAATGATTTCCTGCCACCACAAACCTTAGGTATTGGCGGTGGCTTGGGTGGATGAGGATGTGCGTGTAGGCATCCTTTAGATCCAAGGAGCATAGCCAATCTCCCTGCTGGAGGTAGGGCAGAAGGATTCCAAGGGTAAGCATCTTGAACTTCTCTCGCACGAGGAACTTGTTGAGGTTGCGCAAGTCCAGGATGGGTCTGAGGCCTCCTGTTCTCTTTGGTATTAGAAAATACCGGGAGTAAAAACCTTGACCTCTCAGGTGGTGTGGCACCGGTTCCACCGCCTGATCCTGCAGAAGACCTGCTAACTCCTGAAGGAGTAATTCCCTGTGCAGAGGGGGTCGTGGAGGTTCTCCCGGAAAATAGGAGGGAGGGACCTGGTGGAAGTGGAGAAGATAGCCTTCTCGCACGACTTGAAGCACCCAGGCATCTGCGGTGATGCTGGACCACCTGTGGGCGAAGTGAACCAGCCGGCCTCCGGTGCTGGGAGGAACCAGCAGGGGGGGAGAGGCTATGCTTAGTGAGTCAAAAACCCCCACCCTGCGGAGCAGGGGCTGGTGGTGCAGGCTTGGGGGCTTGCTGCCTACGGGACCCGTTACCCCGTCCCTTGGCCTGCTGGCCCTGTTGGGGAGCTGCAGGGGCCTGATAATGGGGGTATTGTTTGTAGGCAGCCGCCTTCCTCGGGTAAAAGGACTTTTTTCCCGAGCCCTTCTTTTTCTGGGAAGGGGCGGAGGTCTTCCTAGAAAGCCTGGTCCTGGTGAGAGTCTCAGTCTCAATTTGTGCAGCCTTCTCAGCCATGGGCTTGCCAAAGAGGTTTTCGCCTCGGCAGGGGACATCGACCAACTTGTCCTGCACCCAGGGCTCAAGGTCTGACGACTGAAGCCAAGCCTGTCGGCGGGCACCGATGCCGGCTGCGGCCACTCGAGCCGATGCTTCAAAGCCATCATAGGCTGCTCGGGACATGAACTTTGAGCATTCCCGAATGCCAGTGGACAAGGCCAGGAACCTCCGCAAGGGTTCCTCGGACAAACCAGCGGAGAATCCGGCTAGTTCTTTAGCCAGATCTCGAAGATACATGCCCATGTATAGCTGGTAGGTCTGGACACGACATGCGAGCATAGAGCCCTGGAAACACTTCTTACCAAGGCCATCCAGGTTACGGGCCTCCCTGCCAGGAGGCACCGAGGAGTGCATCTTCTGGCTCTTAAGACGATGCATGGCCGATTCCACTACCATGGAATGGTGTGGTAGCTGTGCCTTTTGAAAGCCAGGGCTCTTGCGGACTCGATAGATAGAATCGACCCGCTTGCTCAGGACCGGCGAGGAGGCCGGACTCTCCCACATGCGGAAGAGTAGCCGTTACAGCATAGGAGGAACCGGTACAGTAAAGTGTTCCCTTGCGGGAGAGTCATACTGGAGGGCGTCGAGCTCCTCGGCTCGAGGCTCCTCCTCGGGGTCCGCAGGGAAGGCCAAAGCCTTGGCCATATCCCTGACGAAGTCCGAGAACCGGGCATCCTCCGGGGGGGACTGCTTCCGAGGCTTGGACTCCGGTGAGTCCGAGGGGACACACCGAGTCCGGAAAGAATCAGGCGACTCTTCCTCTTCAGACTCCCAGACCGACTCCGACGAGGACTCGGTGGGGTCGGCCCGGGCAGGGCGCGGCGCCTGCCGCCCCAACGCCGAGGGAGTCGGCGTCGGCGACCTCGGTCCCGAACGGGAGGCCGAGGGTGACCTCGACCGAGGATCGACTCGAGTTCGCATCGACTCGAGGATCGGCTCGGTCTCCGGGGTCGACTTGGACGTCGACGTCCCGGCGGTCGGGGCAGCGGCGCCAGCGAAGCCAGCGAGCAGTGCCCGCTGCTGGTCCATGAAGGCAGACAGTCTGCTCTCCAAGGCCGTCAACCTGAGTCCGAGCTCAGGTGACCCAGCAGCCCCCGACGGCGTCGGGCCCGACGTCGGCTGTCGCGGAGGCGAGTCCAGAAGGACCACAGGACTTACCCGAGCAGGCATCTCCGACTCCAGGCGAGGTCGCTTCGTGAGGTGCTCCTTCTCCAAGGACCCGGGGCGGCTGTCGGGGCTATGCGACCTGGCCCTCGCGGAACCAGGAGCGTCCACCGACGCCGCCCTCGCGGGTTTCACCTTCCGACGATGGTCCCCGGAGGGAGAACCCCTGTCGGAGGAACTCCGGCGACGGTCCGAGCTGGAGCCTTTGGACGCGGAGGCCTCCGACGAGGTCCGGGTACGGCTGGGGTCAGCGAAGATCCTATCACGCTGATGCCGCCGACTTCTCAACGCTTTGGAGGACATTTTGCCACAGGGCCCACAGATCAATTCCTCATGATCCGGGCCCAGGCAGCGGAGGCAAAAGTCGTGTGTGTCAGTTAGTGACATATTTCGGTCACACTGACCACACCGCTTAAAACCACTGGCAGCCATCGGGGGAAAAAGTGCCCCTGCGAGGTCAAAGGACCGGGCTGCCAGGGAAAAATCGAAAACGAATGCTGACTAAGTCTGAAAATCCGAATTCAAGGAAGAGGACTCGTGACCGGCGTCGCGAGTCCGGGCGGGAAAAAGACCGGCGTCGAACCGAAGGAAAAGGAATAAAATAATGAAGAATATATCGACTTTTTCGCGGGGACAAGACGGGGGACGTCTGTAGGCTCCGCGGAAAAAAGAAGACTGGCTAAGATGGCACCCTTGGGCGGGAAGAGGGCCGCGCATGCGCGCTGCAATTCCCAAAGGCTTTCTTTGAAAGCTGGGGAAAATTGCTCCGCGAGGGCTCCGTCGGCGCCGACGTCACCCATAAGTGAGGACTGACTTCCTGCTTGGTCCTGGAGAAAGTGCTTAATACACTCTCTTGTAGTAGGACTCATTCCCTCTCAGGGCACCTCGAAAGGGCTGCGATTTCTGACCAAAGCAGTCTGACTAAGCAGAGCCCAGTGACCTACCGGGGCGGTAGTGATGGGAGTCGTGAAATCTGGAGGTACGCCGTGTGGTCAGAGAGTAGCGCTGCAGAAACAAGCATGCGGAGGATCTCGGCTGATCTTCCGGAAGATGCTGGGGCCTAAATTCACCCAGGTCCTTGACGAGCTCATCAAGGTCCTCACCAAAGAGGAGCTTCCCTTTGAACGGAAGCTTCCAGAGGCACGTCTTAGAGGCAGCATCTGCCGACCACTGGCAAAGACACAGTGACCCTCGCCACCGACTTAGCCAAGAGATGGAGCACATCCTAGAATGCATCTGCCAAGAATGCTATGACTGACTCCAGGCAAGCCAATGCCGGATCCAATGGCAGGCGCTGAATCCATTGCAAGAGGGCCCAGGCCACCAGGGCCCGCAAACGGATGCCTGGAGAGACAGGGTGGAAGACGAGAAGGCAGTCTTAAGGCGGCCCTCGACCTTCCTGTCTTGTTGGTCCTGAAGCGCTGCACCACCCTCTACCGGAATGGTAGTGTGTTTTGTAACGCCAGTCACAAGCGCGTCTACTTTCGGATATGCAAGCCATCTCTCCAGATCAGCCGGTGACCAGATGTAGTATTGGCCTAAGCGGCAGGCAGTACGAAGGGAGGCATCAGGAGAGTCCCACTCCTGAAACACCAACTACTGAAGCTTTGCCAGGAAGGGAAAAGCTCTGGAGGGCTTCCAAATGCCCTGTAAAATGGGATCTTTCTGAGACATCGGCTGTGAGGGTTGCTGCTCTGGAGGATCTGACAAGCGTACAGCCTCCACGACTTGAGCATTCAACGCCGGCAATTCATCTTTCTGAAATAGATGTATATCCTGCATATCGTTGTGGCCATCCATTGAAACCTCTGATGGGAACTATTCCCAATCCTTACGGTCTGATGCTTCCATGCTGTTGTCTGCCGAGTAAACGTCATCTTCTGGACCTATAGGCCAAATATCTGAACCCCAAGCGACCTCGTTGGGCGGGCAGCTACCTTCTTTGGGGGCCATCTCTCTGGAACGCTTTTGGGACCCCAACGTAAAGTGTGGTGTGATGTGGGCAGAAAAGGACTCCGAGCCAACCACAGATGGGTCTGAATGCCACAGGGCCCATGCCTGCTTGAAGAGGGCTAGGAACTGGGCATCTGGGGATTGTGGAGGTGCCTCACCGGTGGCTAGAGACAGGACCAACAATGGTGGCTCCAGAGGTTCCACTGTAGGGGGACCCAGCCCCTGAAGTGCAGTGGGCATCGTGCTGGAGGTTTCCCCCAGTTGAGCCAAGCAAGCAGCGCATATCCTATCCTTCAATTCTCTGTGCTTCCTGCTGCACACAAAGAATGGTTACTCACCTGTAACAGGTGTTCTCCAGGAGCAGCAGGAATCAGTCCTCACTTATGGGTGTCATCGACGCCGATGAAGCCCCAGCGGAGCATTTCCCCAGCTTTCCATGAAAGCCTTTGGGAATGCTGGCACGCATGCGCGGTTCCCTTCCCGCCTAAAGGTGCCATCTTACCTCAGTCAAATGACATAGCTAACAGCAGCACACAAAAATGTAAAAATTAAACTATGTACAACAGCAACTCCAAGGGGAGGAGGGAGGGTAGTGAGGACTGATTCCTGCTGCTCCTGGAGAACACCTGTTACAGGTGAGTAACTACTCTTTCTCCAGGACCAAGCAGGAAGTCAGTCCTCACTTATGGGTGACTCCCCAGCACTGGGCTACCAGGAACCCAGGCTGAACAAGAGAACTCCCTCTAGTCTCAGCAACACAGTAAAGGCTTTGCAAGGACACACCCTCCACAGGTAGCCCAACCAGAGGGCAGGAGGGCAGGAGTTGCCTAGACCTCAAAGAGATTCTGGAGTACTGCTTGGCCAAAAGCACTGTCCCTACGGGACTCCCTCTCCAGACAGTAGTGGGCTGCAAAAGTCTGGCTTGAAGACCAAGTAGCAGCCCTGCAGATGTCTTGCAATGGAACAGAGCGGAGGTGAGCCACTGATGCAGCCATTGCCCTCACATGGTGGGCCGTGACCCTACCCTGCAAAGGAAGGTCAGCCGCCTTGTAAGCCCAGGTGATACAGTCAGCCAACCAGATGGACAAGGTACGCTTGGACACAGGCCTCCCCAAGTTATTGGGGTCAAAAGAAAGGAAGAGCTGAGAAGCCTTCCTGTGACCTTGCGTACGTTCAAGGTAGAAGGATAAGGCCCTCCTACAGTCCAAGGTATGGAGAACTGTTTCAGCCTGACTCGCATGAGGCCTAGGGAAGAAAGTAGGAAGAACCACCTCCTGGTTGAGGTGGAAAGAGGAGACAACCTTAGGAAGGAACTTAGGGTGAGTCCTGAGGACCACCCTGTTCTTATAGAACCTGGTGTAAGGTCTATCACAGACCAAGGCCTGAAGCTCACTCACTCTCCTAGCCGAAGTAAAGGCTATCAGAACGAGAGTCTTCCAGGAAAGGAAGCGTAGAGGGCAAGTAGCCATAGGCTCAAAAGGTGGGCGAGTCAGTTGCTGCAAGACCACATTAAGCTCCCACTCAGGAGCAGGAGGACGTATGGGAGGTTTGAGCAGAAGCAAGCCTCTGAGAAACCTAGACACCAAAGGGTGCACAGACAAGGAATGGCCCTCAACTAGGGAGTGGTGAGCTGCTAAAGCAGAGAGGTGGACCCGAACAGAGTTGGACTTGAGACCCTGATTGGACAAGTGCAGCAGGTACTGAAGCACTACTGACACAGTACAGGAGAAAGGATCCTCAGCACACAGCTGACACCACACAGAGAACCTTTTCCACTTGAGAGCATAGGTCTTCCTAGTGGATTGTTTCCTGGAGGCTAGGAGAACTTCCTCAACCTCGGGAGGCAGGCCCCAGGGAGCCAACACTACCCTTGCAGCCTCCATGCCATCAGATTGAGAGCTTTGAGATTGGGATGCAGCAAGGAGCCCTGATCCTGAGAGAGAAGGTCGGGTTGCAATCCCAGAGGCAGAGGCAGATCCACTGCCAGTTGAAGCAGGAGGGGGAACCAAGGCTGCCTTGGCCACCTGGGAGCTACCAGGAGGACTGAGACCCTGTCTCGGAGAATCTTGAACAGTGTTCGGGCCACCAGAGGGGTGGGAGGAAACGCACAGAGTAGGCCCTGAGTCCAGGGAACCAGAAAAGCATCTGCTGCTACTCTCAGAGGATGCGGTTGCCTGGAGCAGAACCTTGGCAGCTGGTTGTTCAGTGGACTGGTAAACAGGTCTATGGAGGGAAGCCCCCATCTCAAGAAAATCCTTTGAACCACTAAAGGATGTAGCTGCCACTTGTGTGGTTGCAGAATCCTGCTCAATCTGTCTGCCAGGGAATTCTCCTGGCCTGGAAGATAGACTGCTTTGAGGAGCATGTTGTGTTTCAGGGCAAAGGAACAGAGGTCCGGGGCCTCCTGGCAAAGGGGCTGGGAACCAGTCCCGCCCTTTTTGTTGACATAGAACATGGCTACTTGGTTGTCTGTCTGGATCAAGACTGACTGTTGTGCCAGGGAGGCAGTAAAGGCCTTGAGGGCCAAGCAGATAGCTCTGAGTTCCAGCAGATTGATTTGCTGGGACGCTTCCCAAGGAGACCACAGGCCCTTGGTGCACTTGTCTAGGCAATGAGCTCCCCAACCCTTTAGAGATGCATCGGTGGTTAGGACCACTGTACGAGGTGGGATCTGAAAGGGCACCCCCACCAGCAGATTGGGGGGGTGTAACCACCAGCTGAGGGAGGCCAGGAAACGGTGGGACACTCTGATCCTGTCCCTGAGACTGCCTGAGGCATGTGACCACTGAGTCCGAAGGCACCACTGGGCAGGTCTCATATGGAGCCTTGCATTGGGGGTTACCTGTACTGTTGACGCCATGTGGCCCAGAAGCCTGAGACAGAGTCTGGCGGAGACCAGGGACCTGTGCAGAAACTTGCTGGCGAGGTCTATGAGCCTTTGTGTTCGGTCCACTGGTAAGAAGGCTCTTGCCAGCAGAGAATCCAACCTTGCTCCTATGAACTCCAAGTTCTGGGAGGGGAGCAAAGTGGACTTTGCGAAGTTGATGACAAAGCCCACCTTTTGGAGCAGTTCTATGGTCCTGTTGGTGGCCTGTTGAACTTCCGGAGAAGTCTGGCCTCTGATGAGCCAGTCGTCGAGGTATGGAAACACGAAGATTCCGTGATTTCTCAGGTAGGCTGCCACCACTCCCAGGCACTTGGTAAAGACCCTGGGAGCGGAGGTCAGTCCAAAAGGCAGTACTCTGTACTGATAATGGTTTCCTCCCACAATGAACCTGAGGTACTTTCTGTGGTCCGGATGAATAAGGATGTGAGTGTAAGCATCCTTTAGATCTAAAGAGCAAAGCCAATCTCCCTGTTGGAGGTAGGGCAGAAGCGTTCCAAGAGTAAGCATCTTGAACTTCTCCTTCACTAGAAACTTGTTTAGGTTTCTGAGATCCAAAATGGGTCGAAGACCACCGGTTCTTTTTGGCACCAGGAAATACCTGGAGTAAAACCCGTGACCTTGGAAGTGGGGAGGCACAGGCTCCACCGCCTTGTCCAGCAACAGACCTTGTAGCTCCTGAAGGAGAAGGACTGCATGCAGGGGAGGCCAGAAAGGTTCCCCTGGGAAGTGTGGCGGAGGTGAAAGTGTGGGGTGGTGAAAGTGCAGGGCATAGCCTCGACGGACTATGTCCAGCACCCAACTGTCCTGGGTGATCAAGGGCCACTTGTGGGCGAACAAGGCTAGGCGGCCTCCTGTGCAGGGCTGGGTCTGCAAGGGAGGTATGGCTATGCTCAAGGAGTCAAAAAACCCCACCCTGCTGAGCGGGAGCAGGGGCTGCAGGCTTGGGGGTCCTCTGCCTACGGGGCCCATTACCCTGGCCCTTGGGCTTGCTGACCCTGGGGGGCAGCTTGGGCAGCCTGATACTGAGGGTACTGTTTGTAGGCAGTGCCCTTCCTCGGGTAAAAGGACTTTTTACTGAAGCCCTTCTTCTTATGAGAAGGGGCAGAGGTCTTCCTCGACAGCCTTGTCCTCGTGAGGTGCTCGGTCTCGAGCTGAGCAGCCTTCTCGGCCACAGGCTTGCCAAAAAGGTTTTCACCTCGGCAAGGGACATCGACCAACTTGTCCTGAACCCATGGCTCGAGGTCCAATGACTGCAGCCATGCCTGGCGTCGGGCCGCGATGCCGGCTGCCTCTACTCGGGCCGAAGCCTCGAAGCCATCGCAGGCGGCGCGGGACATGAACTTAGAGCATTCCCGGATCCTCGAAGACAAGGACTTAAAACTCTGCAAGGGATCCCCGGAGAGACCAGCAGAGAAACCGGTCAACTCCTTGGCCAGGTCCCGTAAATACATGCCCATGTACAGCTGGTAAGTCTGGACACGGCAAGCAAGCATGGAGCCCTGAAAGCACTTTCTACCGACGCCATCAAGGCTTCAGGCTTCCCTACCAGGAGGCACCGCGGAGTGCATCTTCTGACTCTTCAAATGATGCATGGCCGATTCCACAACCATGGAATGGTGTGGTTAGCTGTGCTTTCTGTAAGCCAGGACTCTTCCGGAGCCGATAAATGGAATCGACTCGCTTGCTCAAAACCGGCGCCGAGGCCGGGGCCTCCCACATCCAGAAGAGGAGCCGTTCCAGCATCGGAGGAACTGGGACAGTAAAGACCTCCTTCGGAGCAGAGTCATACTGCAGAGCATCGAGCTCCTCGGCTCGAGGCTCTTCCTCGGGGTCAGCCGGGATAGCCAGGGCAGTGGCCATATCCCGGATAAACTCCGAGAACCTAGTATCCTCCGGAGGGGATCTACTCCGGGGCTCAGACTCAGGTGCGTCCGAAGGGACACACCGAGTCTTGAAGGTGTCAGGAGACTCCTCGTCTTCGGTCTCCCAAGCAGACTCGTCCGATGTCGAGTCGAGGTCCGACCCCGCGGGGCCTCTAGGCACCGGCGTCAAGACCCTCGGTCCTGAACGGGAGGTCGAGGGAGACCTCGACCGAGGATGACCTCGAGCCACAAGGGACTCTAGTACCGGCTCGGTCTCCGGGGTCAACTTAGAAGTCGATGTCCCGCTGGTCGGGGCGGATGCGCCAGACAGGCTGGCCATCAGCACCTGCTGCTGATCCATGAAGGCAGACATTCTGCTCTCCAAGGCTGTCAACCTGAGACTCAGCTCGGGTGACGCAGCAGCTCCCGACTCGGGCCCCGGCGGCGCCGGGCCCGACTTCGGCACTCGGGGAGGTGAGTCCTCGAGGACAACAGGACTTACGTGTCCAGCAGACTCAGGCTCCATGCGAGGAACTTTGGTTGGCTTCTCCTGGTCCACGGGCCTGGGACGACTGTCGGGGGTCTTAGACCTGGCCCTCGAGGGCTCAGGGACCTCCTCCGACGCCACCCTCGCGAGCCGCTTCTTTCTCTTACGTTCCCGGTCGGGGGACCCCCTGTCCGAGGAGCTCCGACGCCTCTCGGGATCGGAATCCCGAGATGTCGAGGCCTCAGACGAGGTCCGGGCCCGGGCAGAGGCCGAGTCCGAGAAAAGCCTTTCACTTTGCTGCTGACGACTTCGGAGTGCCTTGGAAGACATTTTTCCACATGGCCTGCACGTTTTAGAATCGTGATCAGGGCCGAGGCACCGAAGGCAGCAGTCATGTGTGTCGGTGAGAGACATTATCTTCTTACACCGATCACACTTTTTGAAACCGCTGGAAGCCATCGGGGAGAAAAGGGTCCCCGCTAGGTCAAAGGACCGGCCTTCCAGGGAAAAAGAAAAAGTTTTGGCGTGAACGCCGAGCCACTAAGGGCAAATCCTAAAAAAGGAAAATAAGGATTCGATACCGGCGTACCGAACCCGGTGGGAGGGGAACCGACGTCGAATCCGAGGAAAAAAGCGAAATAACGCCAAGAAAAAATCTTCTCTTTTCCGGGAAAAAAGGACACACGTCCGATGGGCTTCACGGAAAAAAAAAAAAGAGACTGAGGTAAGATGGCACCTTTAGGCGGGAAGGGAACCGCGCATGCGTGCCAGCATTCCCAAAGGCTTTCATGGAAAGCTGGGGAAATGCTCCGCTGGGGCTTCATCGGCGTCAATGACACCCATAAGTGAGGACTGACTTCCTGCTTGGTCCTGGAGAATGCACCTCTGCAGCGAAGGCATCCTGATGAAGAAAAAAGACAAGGACTAGTCATCTGTTGAAAACTGCCATGGGGCGGTATAATGGCCGGTGGGCTTGAGCCCTGCACGGATTTCCCCCCAAGATGTCGCAGCAGCTCTGACTGTGTGTCTGAAACAGCAAAACGGAGTTTCACCCTTAAAATGTCCACTGCAGTTGAGACCACGTGACTGAGAGCAACAGTAGCTGGGAACTGCAAAACAGAGTTTCCCCCTAAAATGTCCACTGCAGCTGTGACCGCATGGCTGGGAGCAGCAAAAAGTAAAATGGCCGCCGCAACGAGCGCCGGAAAAGAAAAAATTAAGGTCCCGCGCTCAGAAAGCACCACTGCTGACGAGAACACACGCTGCCAAGAGCTGGCTTGTTCCCCTGCAAGGGAGAGCTACGCGCTCAGAAAGCACCACTGCTGACGAGAACACACGCTGCCAAGAGCTGGCTTGTTCCCCTGCAAGGGAGAGCTACGTGCGGCGAGGGGGGGAGGTAGCAAAGACTCACTGCATTGATCCTCCGAAGTAGTAGCAGAGCAGGGGAGCCAGGGCAGACATCGAGACAGGCTGCAAAATTAGCAAAGATCCTGGAGAAGGCTGCTGCCGAGATCTGAGGGCTCCCCCTGCTACCGGCACCGGAGGTCCTCGTAAACTGAAGCCAGCTTCTTCCTCGCTGTAGGGAGCTCACATGGTCCTCCTGATCAGGAGCTCAACCAAAACGCAGCAATCAACTGCGGCTGGGAAATCCAGAGGGGCACCTCATGTGCGCCCTGGATGCATCCAGCAAAGCCAACAAAAAAGAAAGAAAACCCTGAAGGAAAAAGGGATAGATACCATCATCTGCTGGAGAGAGAGAAAATACTGGGGGCGACCCCTAAAGATACAGCTATGTGTCTACCAGGGCTCAGCCAATCAGGCTTCTGGTATTTTTTTCTCTGTCTCTAACATCTGCTGTTAGGGGGAGCTAAACCCACTTGTCTGGACAGGTCTAGCAGGATGATTTGGAAAATCGCATGTGATAAAACGGCAGGAGAACCTTGCCAGACAGACTGGGCATCGAAATAGCAGATGAAATTTAATGTGTACAAGTACAAAGTGATGCATGTAGGGAAGAATAACCCAATCAGTACACAATGCTAGGTTCCATGTTAGGAGATACCACTCAAGAAAAGGATCCGGGGGTGATCACAGACAATATATTGAACTCTTCTGTTCAATGTACAGCGGCAGACAAAAAACAATGTTAGGAATCATTAGGAAATAAAAGAAACAGAATATAAAACAAAGAATATCATAATGCCTCGTATAGCTCGCACCTTGCGTTTGCAATTCTGGTCTTCGCATACTAAAAAAGAAATAGCAGCATTAAAAAACATACAGAGAAGGGCGATAAAAATAATAAAGGAGATAGAATGACTTTCCTATGAGGAAACACTAAAGAAGTTAGGGCTCTTCAGCCTGGAGAAGGTGGCCTGAGGGGAGATATGATAGAGCAGGCTGTGACAAATTTTGTTTGGATTTAGGAGCCAGTGGCTGCGACTCGCCTCTATTTGCAAATTCATTAATGTCTGTGGAATAGTTAGAAGAAAGATGTTAAAGTGTTTCTTCTTACAGTAGCAGGGGCTATATAAGGCATATTTAGACAAATGTGTAGATCGCAGATGTTTGTGTGTGTGTGGTTCAACAGTAGCTTGTCTGTCTGTGCATGGCATATGGCTACGAGTGCCTTTGTAGGGTGGAGTACAGAACAGAGGAGCATGTGTGTATGCTGAAGAGTTGGGGAGCCTGTGTGAGTGCAAGTGATGCATGGCACAGAGATAAGGTGTCTGTGTGTGTGCGCCTGTCATATTGAAGGTGGGGTGGATGAGTGTGTGTACCATGTGGAAGTAGATGCTTGTATGTGTTCGGAAGGGAGCACCTTTTGGCATATACACTACATTGTGCCCTTCTGTCCCCATGCATTCATCCCTTTAACCTCCAAAACCTTGCACTCTCTTCCCTCCTCCTCTCTGTTCCCCTTCCAGACTACCTTCCCTGCTCCCTCCCCAACCTAAAATTCCACCCATCCTCCTTCCTTTTTTGATGCTCCATTAAATGTTTGCTGCCTCACTCTCCACCCTCCCATCTAACTTTTTTTTTTTTTGGCAGGCCCAAATCCAGCTATTGTCTTCTACCCAAGTGGTTGGGATCCCCATAGGCAACCTGCTGCCTTACAGGGTAGTCACTATTTTTCCTTTCTGTTCTACCCACAGAGATCCAGTCTACTGCGGGCAGAAAACAAGGTCTTTGCCACAATTGCATCTTTTTTTCACCCCCGCAGACAGACAGCCACCATCCAGGCTACGACTGTGGCCTTCCCTTCCTGCTCTGCTTGCGGGAGATTGAATTCCCATGAGCAGACAGAAGGGATCTTTGCCACAATCACAGTTGTCTTCTGCTCAGCCTGCGATAGCATTTCTTTTGTAAAAGGGAGGGGTGGGGGAAGAAAAATCCAGGTACCATGTGCAAATTTCTGGTCATCGTGGCAATTTGGCGCATAGGATATGTTGAGCCCTGTGACAGAGGTCTATAAAATTCTGAGTGGAGTGGAGTAGCCTTTTAAAAAATAGAAGGATTAGAGGTCATGACATGAAGCTACAAAGTAATATATTTAGAACAGATGGGAAAAAATATGTTTTTCTCTCAACACATAATTAGTCTTTGGAACTCATTGCTATTAGATGTAGTAAAAGCAGGTAGTGCAGATGGGTTTAAAAACGTTTTGGATAAATTCCTGGAGGAAAAGACCATAAACAATTATTAATGTAGTCCAAGAGAAAACCCACTCCTTATCCCTAGGGATAATTAGTAGGGAACTGCTACTTTAGGATTTTATCAGGTATTTTTGGCCACTGTTGAGGATACTGGCATTGATGGACCTTTGGTCTGATCCAGCATGGCAGTTATGTTATTAAAATTTATTTATTTTATTTATTTATTTATTGAACGGTTTTATATACCGCCTTTCAGAAAAATCAAAGCGCTTTTTCCCCCTGAGAATTAAGGTTGACCCTTGGGATGACAGCCATGAAGAGACAGATCTCACTGCAGTGGTAATATTCTCTCTACAAAGCAGATAAAGCATTATGTCATCAGCATAAAACCTGTAAGGGACATAATGATTTGATAAGTTGCACAGCAGGCAGACAAAAATATTACTTAAAACGGCCAATAATGCAGAGCCTTGGGACAACCCACATATCTAAAAACAGTCTGAATGATATTCCCTAATGTAGATGCATGTTTTCTGTCAGCAAGTTTATATCTAATCCATTTCCATATTCTCTGTCCAATCCCAAGGGGTGACAGCCATTCTAGTAATAAGAAACAGCTAACAGAGTCAAAGATTATGGTAAAATCAAGATACACTGTGACCACTGCATGCCCTTGACCAAGCTCAGCAAGTCACTTATCAAAAGGTAGAAGTCAGGACAGTTTCATGTGTCACGCCCTTAGCCCCTTACAACGGTATGGAGGGGCGTGGTTTTGTTTTTGCCATTGGGGTGCTTCAACTTTCTGGCCTTTTTCTAACAGGATGCCTTTTAATGCATTATGGGAAAGGTAGTTCAGTTAGATATTTGGCTTCAGATGAAAAAAAACCACCTTCATTGTAGTTGGGTTTGAGTGGTTGCAATGACAAGAATTTATTCATTAGCAAAGAAAAGACACGCTAGGTTCACAGATCCATCTTTTTAGATATTTCACCAGGAATTCTTGTAACTCATTACAGGATAACGAACTGAAACAAAACTGCTTTCCTCAGCTTAATTAACAGCACCTGCTTCCAGCAGAGCTTGCCGTGCAGTCCAAAACATACAGAAAAAAAACTATAAACCAGGTTTTCTTTCCCTTTTCAGTCCAGAACAAATACCTGGCTATCTTGTATGCTTAAACACAGCACTTCATACAGATAGTCAAATTCTCACAAGCAGATAAAGCACAGTTACTTACCTGTAACAGGTGATCTCTGGGAACAGCAGGAATTAGTTTTCACATATGGGTACGTCGGTACCGACGGAGCCTGCACGGGAATGCTCCCCAGCATCCAATCAGAAAGCTTTTGGGAGCATCCCTCACGCCTTTCCCACTGCCTCTCCTCAGTTGAGTTTCATAGCTGAGACAGAAGAAGAGAAAGAGGAAAGGAGATAGAGAGATACAACTCCTAGGGGAGGTGGGTGGGTTGTGAAGACTAATTCCTGCTGTTCCCAGAGATCACCTGTTACAGGTAAGTAACTGTGCTATCTCCAGGAACAAGCAGGAATGAGTCTTCACATATGGGGACTCCCTAGCTGTAGGTGCCAGGGGAGATCCCATAAAATGCATATCCCTGGAACAGGACGGCATTTCCCAAACCTGGATCCCCGGCATCCCCTGAGAGATGGGGGGTAGGAGTTGAATAGAGAAGAGCTGTAGAGGAACAGCAAATCTAAAGACTACAGAGAAAAAGAGTCTTTAGAATGTATGTCAAGTATCATTAAAATATTTAATGAACTAGTACAATATAGAGCTTACCTACTGGATTGTAGGAAGTAGAACTGTGATGGAGTGTACTGTAGATGCAGTAGCGGAATCCTCAAGGTAACTTCACAGCAGTGAGGATGAAGTTCCAAACCTGGAATGGGCAGGTGACCCCGGTGTCAACTGGGGTAGGAGAAGAACGGCAGGTCTTCAATGGAAAGCTTTATGGGAAAAAGCTGAAAACTCTTTTAGGTACAGAGTTATTAACATTGAGGACTAAAAGAAGAAGACTGACCGATCTGGAGAATTAGCCCAGTCCTGAAGGGAAGAGGGGGTATGGAAAAAAGCCCCTATTCCCAGGGAGAAAAGAAATGTACTCGGAAATACTGAAGATGTACACTGTCTTTCCTAGCTGGTAAGAGATAGGAAGACATTGAAATTTGATACTTCATAGACAGGGAGATCTATAACAAAAATAGAAGCTGTTGACATCACAGCAGTAATTGTGTGTATAACCGCTCCCACTTACTGAGCCGTATGAGAATAGGCAAGTTGACTGTCTGATCCCCTTAAGAAGGTAAAAGCTTTATAGCACAGACAGTTAGGGAGATAGTAGGTAATACATAGTGTCCTATGGACATCTCCCAATGGGCACATATATATATGAGATATACATACATATCTATAAATACATACATATCTATAAATATGTGCATATATGTCTAGATATGTGTGATATATATAGATATATAGATATATATATAGATGGGCATGACTTATGCCCACACAGACTACAGAAATATGTATGTATAGGACATATACATACATAAATATAAGTCTGAGGATACATGGCTGCCACTGAGCCCCACAAAAACATTCACATGGGGAATGTGATGGGAAAAGAGTCATCTAATAATGAGGGGGTAAAAAACACCTGAAAATATATAGAGAATTTATTTCTGCGGTGCAGGAATGTAGTTCAGTGGAATAACCAGTATGGTTGCGTGAAAAAACAGAGGATAATAGCAGTCTGACAAGAGCATGTCAGGAGTACTTTAGGACTCTGACATGTCCAAAGGACAAAAAAAACGCATAGACTAAGACACCAGGATGACCCAGCCAAGGGACACAGGGGTATCATGTACACTAAAAGAGTATGCGTTGTCCAAGTGGAGCAGAAAAGCATAATGCCAAGCTAAGGAAAAAAGGGGTTGATTCCTGCAAGATTGGGAACTCCTTGGACATTCACGCCATGGAATGATTATATAAACATTTTCTACTATATGGGAAAAAACCCTCAGAGACAAAGTCCAATGCTCTGTAGCAAGGGCCCATAGTAGAAAGCTTCTATGAAGATTGCAGAGAGCATTGTGCAGGAGAATTATAAGATAAAACTGACAGAAGTCAGGCATGTTGCCACATCCTAGGAAAGGATATGGCTAGAAGAAGATAACCTGCAGTGAGTAGTATTATGCAAGATAGTTGAAAGTAGCTTGCAATGAGTATTAAAGTAATCACTGGAACTCCTGCATACACAGCAACTGAACAAAACAGCAGAGGGGATTCTCCTGTATAAAACAGAGAGAAAACAGACAAAGGGAGCGGAGATATTCCCATCCCTGCCTGATGAGTTGTTCAGAGCATGCATTGAAGGATAACAAAAGGTCTACACTGGAAGAAAAATTAGTGTTTCAGTATGGTACCAACCCAAGCAGGGGAAACCCAGGAAGAGAGGGGGTTGGAAGGTGACTTACCATATGGTAAGTCAGCTGAAGGAAAGAATGTCCATATGGGGACAGAAACTATCATGGGATAGTTGTAACCTCCCTTCATAGTAGTAAGAAGGGGAGAATTCTGTAACCCATGGACAAAAGTATCCTAACAGCTTAGCATACTGAAAAGGAAAAAAACAGTGTAGGGTTTGGGAATAAACTTCTGCTAAGAAGAAGTTAGGTGTAGATAGCAACATACCGGAACCTATGGTTGCTGGCTATGAGTAGACTGGCTAGAGTCTGGAGACTTCAGACTAGGATGAGATGTCCCTTGCTTGGGTACATCTGGAGGATGGGCAGAAGGGTGAAACCTTCTTTTCTTAGGGAAAGGAGGTTTGGTAGGACATTTCCTACGTCCTTGGGAAAAAGAAGGCTTAGGATGGTTTCCAGAACCAGGGAAGTCAGTGGAGCAATGAGCAACCTGACGTAAAGCCTCTCTATTGAAGAGATTTTCTCCAGTACAAGGAGAATTACCCAGTGTATGTTGTGCCCATCTGCTCAAGTCTGAAGCTTGTAGCCAGGCTTTACGACATGCTCCAATGGCAATAACAGAGGATCTGCTAACAGACTCAAAAGAGTCTAGAGAAGCACGAGAGAGAAACCAAGAGATATTCCTGCTATGATTAAGAAGCAAGGAATAGTCAGTGGCCTTAGGCTCTGACAAAAAAGGGGACAAAAGAGATAATTTCTCTGTGACCTCCTGAAGTGTCAGACTCATATAAAAATATATGAGATAATTCTTGAAGCCAGCATAGAAGTTTGGAAGGTTTGACGTCCAAAGGTATCAAGTGCTTTAGATGCACGACCTGGCGGAGAAGAAGAATGCTTCTTCTTGCTTCTTACCTTCCTCATTGCTGATTCCACTACAATGGAATGATGTGGAAGTTGGTTCTTTTGAAACCCCGGAGAGGGAAGCACCTGATACAGAACATTCATGGCTGTAGAAGGCGAAGGAACCTTTAAGGGTGATTCCCAAATCCTCAGAAGAAGATCCTGCTAAGAATGATGTAAAGGAAGCATTATATTTTCCTTATCTGCAGGATCTTGGTTAAGAGTAAAGCCAGGAATAGGAATGGCAAGAAAGGTTGCCATGTCAAGGAGAAATTTCTGAAAAGAAGGATCTCCAATAGGAACTATTCCTGGGTAAGCTGAGGTTGAAGGAGCAGCTTGAGCACCAGAAGACATACTGGACTGGTGCAGAAAAAGAATCCTGCTAGATGGACAGTGATACTGACAGCTCTGATTTGAGGCAGTTAGTACTGCATTGTCAGTGCCTGGTATCGATTCCAAACTAGGCATAGAAAGGATCGATGGCACCGATGGAACTGCAGGAATCGACATCGATACCGGTACTGGAGACGATAATGTCATCGAAGCAGTAATCGGGGGCTGCTGAAGCGGTGCCGAGGTAACCAGAGAGCCTTGGTAAATATCCTCGGTACTGCGTAGTCGGAAACGAAATGGATCGGTTCCGAAACGCGTCGGTACCAAGTCATCGAGACTGGATATCGATTCTAGACTCAGCATCGAAGGGAGCGAGTCTATCGATGCATGTCTAGAAGGTACCGACGTTGGTGGTGGTATCAGCGATGCCGATACAAGAAAGTCAATCGGAGTCGTATCGATCGGTTCCGAAGGTACCGAGGACGTCCGAAGACGATGCTTGGTGAAGAGTGGAACACTGGACACCGGCGCTGATGTCGGGGTATCAGTACCGCTCGAAGCCGATACCAACCCCGAGCATGGCGAAGATACAGGAAAGTCAATCTGGGTCGTATCGATCAGCCCCGAAGGTACCGAGGACACCAGATGACAATCCCTGGTGAAGAGTGGAACACTCGACACCGGTGCCGATGCCAGGGGATCGGTACCGCTCAAAGCAGATACCACCCCCGAGCATGGCTCAGGTATGTTCTGTGAGGGGTGAGCCCCAGGAACAACCTGAAACCCCGTAAATGCTTTGGAGCCCGAAGACTCCCGCCGGGGTTTTATTGCCAATGGGGTCTTGAGGGCAAGGCCGGAGCCGTCATCATGCTGGGCATGAGACTTACCCTTCAAGAATTGGTTAGTCTTAACAGACTGTTTGTGGGTTACCTGATCCTGGAGAGAAGAATAAACCGGTGTCCTCACCTCAGGAGGAAAAACGGCATCGAGGGAAACTCGAAAAAGGGAAGGTCTTCTCCCAATAATATAGCCTGAGGAATCAGGGGGAAAAGGGTCAGGACCCAAACAGGTTAGACACCAAGCATTGGAGTCTAAAAAGAAAACTAAGTTTCCACAGTGAAGGCACTTCTTAGGGGAAGAAGGCTCCATGTTGGAAAAGGCCTGGTAGGCCCCAAAAAGTTAACACAAAAAACTGAGGAGAAAAAATTTCGCTAAGTTTGAAAAGAAAAGAATAAAGCACCGGCGGTACCGGTATCGGCAGGAAAGACAGCCGCGACCACAAGAAAACAAGAAAATAAGGATTTTAAAGAAAAACGTTTCTGCGGTGACAGGAGGACATCCTGTTGGCTCCGCGGAAAAACGAAAACTGAGGAGAGGCAGTGGGAAAGGTGGGAAGTCAGCGCGCAGGCACGAGGGATGCTCCCAAAAGCTTTCTGATTGGATGCTGGGGAGCATTCCCGTGCAGGCTTCGTCGGTACCGACGTACCCATATGTGAAGACTCATTCATGCTTGTTCCTGGAGATAGCTCTTTTCAAGGTTTTCTCATTAGTTAGTCAAACAAAAGCATTTCTTACTTCCTCAGTTGAAACGGCATCAGACTGAGCTCTGCACTTCTCACAGCTGTTTCTCAAAAGATAATCAGAAGATTTAGCTTTGCACTGCGTCACACTTCTCCTGAACTTAGAACATTAACAAGCTAACACAGCTCTTAAGGCTTTGGACACTGGAGGCTTCTCTTTACGGTTGACATCCTTGCAACCCCTCTGAATTGGCAGACTGGCACGCAGAGCAGTCCATGTATGAGTCCTCTTCTTCACAAGGTAAATCTGGATCCCCCAATTGCATTGGTTCAATCTCTGGCTCAGATTCAGATAGCTCAGCTGACTGCCTTTTGTTATGGATAAAGCTGTCTCTGGCAAATTCGTAGTGCTCCTTATTAGCTAAGCTTCTGGGACTCATACCTTGATCAAAGTCTGTAGTAGCTTCACTTCTTACATGCTCTGGCCACCATCCAGCACGCCCTGTTCTCCAATTAGTGCTCCTGGCTCTTACTGCTCCATTCCTTCTTGAGTAGGCAAAACTACTGCTCTCTCTTTCCCTCTGGTCAGCAGTTGCAGCACTCTCAGCTCTCAGATGTCCTTCCAGTTTCTCTCCACGTGTCCTGCTTGTCCTCTCCTTTCTGCTTGTCCCTGGTCTGCCTTCTGATCTGCTTTCTGTTCTGAGATAAACTTAAACCCCTCAGGCTCCTGCTCCACCCTCTCCCCTCTCAGGTGAGAGAGATCAAACTCCCTCGTGGCAGCTGAGTGATTAGGGAATGCAGTGACGTAAGCGTTCCTTACCCTGGGCCTGTATTCCCTCTCCTTTCCACCACTAGGGGCACTCTGTTCCTTATTGTAGCCAGGAATTACCTGCTTTCTAGGAGAAAATGGAGTTTTAAGTCTCGGACCTTTTAAAATGGGTCCCTTTATTATGGGAAATAACTTCTTTTTACCCCTCTCTTCTAGGTCCTGATAAGCTTCCTTATCACACATGCCACAACCAGAGCGGAAGCCAAACTGGAAGGGTAAGACAGAGAAGGCAAAGGATTGTAACTGGTCAAGTATCGCTAATTCAGTAAGTTTCACTAAAAAGGACAGATCCGAAATTGCATGGAAATTAGATAACCTATCAGAACGTCTGCGTGATTTTTTTTCAATACAGACCAAGAAGCTGTTCATTTTAGTTTTGGAGGCAAAAATTCTAATGTCAGAGTTATTTATTAACTTGGCCATGACTGATGTAAAAGCACAGACGTTTCATGCAAGATGAGACAGGGATGGAAAAAGCAAAAAGATCAGTAGCCTCAAAATTCCTAAAAATGTTGGAGGAGACTGAACGAGACTGTGGAGGAGACTGAACGAGACTGTAGAGGAAGTGTGGTTTAGTGTGAAAGTTAACAGATGGTCTGACAGGGGAAGAACTGATTTAGAAAAGTCAGAAAAAACAGATGGAGAAAAAGATGAAGACTAGACAGTGGCCATGTTGGATATGTAGGGGTGCTTAAACACAGTTAAGGTTGAATGAGGAGATTAAAGCAAGCAGCTTTGAGGCATAAGAGTGAGAGCAGTCATCGAGGTGAAAGTTAAAATCCCCTAGAATGAAGGGGGAAGCTGGATCAAGAAAAAAAGGAAAGCTAGGAGTCAAAGTCAGTGAGAAAGGAAGAGGTGGACTTGTCATGGAGTTCATAAATGACAGCTACCCAGAGCAGTAAGGGAGTAACTAGATGGAGTGAACTTCAAAAGAAAGAAAAGAAACAAGACTGAGGTGGAAACAGGGCCGGCCCATCCATTGAGCAAGAATGTTGTTTGTACAGGGCCCCGCGCTTCAGGGGGCCCCGCGCAAAGAACATTCTGCCCATCAGCCCAGGAAAACTTTAAAAGAAAAAACTAACTTGCTGCTGCTGCTGCCGCCGCCGCCCTGGCAGCGGCAGAATCAAGTGTCTCCAGCGGGGCCCCCGCCCGCCCAACAGAGCCTCCCTCCTGCCCAACAGAGCCCTCCCTCGATCACTCTCCTTCTGCGCAGCTTTCAGAGCCACGAAGGGAGGGTTGGTTTCCCTCTCGCGGCTCTGTTAAGCCCGCTGGGGCTGATGGAACAGGCATGTCCTGTTTCCCATCAGCCCCGGCCGGCTTAACAGAACCGCGAGAGGGAAACCCTCAGCCGCGCCGAGGAGTGTGATCGAGGGAGGGCTCTGTTGGGCGGGCGGGGGCCCCATGGGAGACACTTGATTCTGCCGCTGCCACGGTGGCAGCGGCAAGTTTGTTTTTTCTTTTACAGTTTCCATGGGCTGATGGGGGGGAGGGGGGTTAGGACTGGTAATGGGCTGGGGGGTCTAGGAATGGAAATGGGCTGATGGAGGGTTATGACTGGAGGTGGGCTGATGGGGGGGTTAGGACTGGTAATGGGCTACGGGGCGGTTAGGACTGGTAATGGGCTATGGGGAGGGGTAAGACTGGTAATGGGCTATAGGGGAGGCTAAGACTAGAGATGGGCTGATGGGGGGGTTAGGACTGGTAATGGGCTATGGGGGGGCTAGGCCTGGAAATGGGCGTATGGGGGTGTTATGACTGGAGGTGGGCTGATGGGGGGTTAGGACTGCTAATGGGCTATGGGGGGGTTAGGACTGGAAATGGGCTGATGGGGGGTTAGGACTGCTAATGGGCTATGGGGGGGTTAAGACTGAAAATGGGGTGATGGGGGTTAGGACTGGAAATGGGCTGGGGGGGGCTTAGGACTGGTAATGGGCTATGGGGGGGCTAGGACTGGTAATGGGCTGAGTGGAAGGGGGTACTTGAACTGCAAATAGCTAATGTGGATGGGGGCTTGGAATGGAAATGGGCTGAGTGGAAGGGGGGCTTGGAATGGAAATGGGATGAGTGGAAGGGGGCTTGAACTGCAAATAGCTGATGGGGAGGGGGGCTTGGACAGGAAATGGGCTGAGTGGGGGGGGAGCTAGGACAGGAAATGGGCTGATGGAGGTGCTAGGATAGGACTGGAAATGGGCTGTTGGGGGGTACTGAGATTGGAAATGGGCTGTGAGGGGAGGGAGCTAGGACAGGAAATGGGCTGATGGAGGTGCTAGGATAGGACTGGAAATGGACTGTGGTGGGGGCTTGGAATGAAATGGACTCATGGAGGGGCTAGAACTGGAAGTAGGGCTTGGATTGGAAATGGGCTGAGTGGAGGGGAGCTAGGATTTCACATGGGCTGATGGTGGGGCTAGGAAAGGACTAGTAATCGGCTGATGGGGGCTGGGATTGGAAATGAGCTGATGGAGGGACTTGGATAGGGCTGGAAATAGATTGGGGAGCTAGGACTGGAAATGGGCTGATGGTGGGGCTAGGATAGGACTAGAAATGGGCTGATGGGGGCTAGGACTGGAAATGGGCTGATGCGGGGACTAGAAGGGAGCGGATGCTGGGTGGGGCTGGAACTAGAAGGGAGCTGATGTTGGCGGAAAATTAGAATGGGATGGGGCTGGGAGAGTGAAATGGAGAGGAGAAAAATATTTTGTGTGGGAGGGAAGAAAAATCTTCAATTGGCCGGGTACTGGGAGAGTAAGTGGGGATTGAGGATGGAGGGGTAACATTTGAGTGGATGAAATAGGAATGAGGAAAGAGCGAAAGGAGAAAGATTAGTATGTTAAAGCAGATGTAGAGAGAGAATGGAAAAAAACTAGGAGAGAAGAAAGGACAAATGGACAGCAGATAGAGTGTTAGCAGAAGACATGAAGAAACCAGAAGAAAGTGGCTGGAGCAATTGCAACTGAAAAAAAATAAAAGGTAGAAAAATATCTCTTTATTTTGAATTTATTAACTGGAATATGTCAGCTCTGGAAAATGTGAATCATTAACATCTGCGCTTTATTTAGTACAAGAGGAAATTCATTTATAGTTTTATTTCTACAGTGTTGTTGTACATTCCAAGTTTGGCTTTTGGGGTTCCCAATTTAATTATTGTCTTCCTGTTTCTAAATTGTGATTCCTTGTTTGGTGATGGTCTATGTTCTGCATGTGTAACTGAGCTGAGGTATTCTGTTTATGTAATTCCTATTTGACATTGCCACTTGTTCTCTTTCCCCTGTAGGGTCATGTATTGTTATTCTCTGAAATGCATTGGTTTAATATTTGCAGTGTTGCCTTTTGATAGGTAGGGTCTGGTGCTTTATGAGTCCTGGTAGTGCTGTTATGATACGGTGGGTTTGCTATTAGTTCTAAATGGGCAGTGTTTGTAGTAGTTCCTAATGTGCCTGGCAGTTGGCACTGGATTATAGTAATGTAGAAATCTTTTATTCTTTCTTTATCCATATGCTCTTTAAGAGGCATGTTTACTAAAAGTTAGTGTATGGTAACATTATGCAAATATTTATGCAAATGAGGCCCCTTATGCAAATGAGGCCCCACACCGAGTCTCTGCACATGGCCCCGCACCCCCCTTGGGCCACCCCTAGGTGGAAAGAAAAGGTTGAGACCTATGGGAAGAAGAGAATAGCAGGCTGATTCCACCTCCATAGCCAACTAAACTAAGCATATGGGAGAAAAGGTAGCGTCCACGATAGAGGGCATCATCATTATGTCATCAGAGTCTTTAGGGAAAAGCCAAATCTCAGTTAGAAAGGTAATGCAGAGAATGTGAGGATGACTTGGTCATGATATAGGCAAGTTTGCTGGAGACAGAGCAGATATTCCACAAGGCACATGTATCAAATATGGAAACTGAAGAGGATGGTAAAGTGGATGATGGACATTTAATGGACATCTTTAACATCTTAGATAACTTAAATTACTATACTGATGGGAAAATGCAGTCCAATAACAGTACTAGTAATTGTGAACTAATGGAATTGGAATCCAAGTCTACTGACATATTTGAAGGGGACTGTTTGCTTACCCCTGTTACTAAGGAAAACAAAACAAATGCCTCACAGCCACAATGACTGATGACCTTCAAAAAGAAATCTTTAGTAATGGACAAAATGATTAAAAAAAAATAAAATAAAAGAGGAAGACGACAAGCCCTCCTTTTGTACCCAAAATTAAAACTGAAGTTGAAGCTGAACCCATATCAGCATTATGTTCCCTTAATCATCCTTCAAGTATTTTAGTGGTCAATAAAGCACAGTTACTTACCTGTAACAGGTGATCTCTGGGAACAGCAGGAATAAGTCTTCACATATGGGTACGTCGGTACCGACGGAACCTGCGCGGGAACGCTCCCCAGCGTCCAATCAGAAAGCTTTTGGGAGCATCCCTCAGCGCCTGCGTGCTGCCTTCCCGCCTTTCCAACTGTCTCTCCTCAGTTGAGTTTCATAGCTGAGACAAAGAGAGAGAAAGAAGAAAGGAAAGATAGATATAAAAATACAACTCCTAGGGGAGGTGGGCGGGTTGTGAAGACTTATTCCTGCTGTGTGGAGTGTCCTTTTCCCTTTTTTTTTTTTTTAAAAGAAGATAGTAGGGTATGAAGAACCCTCATAGTCATAGGGGATGACTGAGGAAGCCTTTTTCAACCATGATGGATAGCCATTAGAGAAATTCTATGCTCTCTAGCAAGGGCCCATAGTGGAAAGCTTTTCAGTAGGATTGCAGAGAGCATTATGCAGGAGAACTGGGATGTAGAACTGGCTGATGGAGAAAACAGCCACGTCTACTACGTTGCCAAACCCAGGGATTGGAGATGGCAAGGGTAGAAGATAGTGTAAGGAGCCAGTAGTGAAAAGGAGTATCCAAGAAAGATGTAGAAAAACTGTCTTGGAATCACTACTAAGGCCAGACAGGAGTGGTGGAAAAGTACCAGTAGTAAAGTACTGGAACTCCTACATGGGCAGCTACTGAATAGGACAACAGAGAGAGTCGGTCTGTGTCAAACAGAGAGAACAGACTGAACAAAGAGAGCAAGCTGTCTCTGTCTGCAGAGCTGCCCAGATAAAGAAGGGAGTTTACTCAGGAGAAGAAACTCTACAGTGAAAAGAAAGACAAGAAAAGTCTTTCAATGGTATGGTACCACTCTTACAGGGGAAACCCTGGCGAAGAGGGTAGATAAAAGCTGAAGAAGGACTTACCACATGGTAAGTCCCTGGAAGGAAAAACTTCATGCTGGTACAGAGAAACTATCATGTGATAGTTGCTAAACCTCTCTTCTAGTCAGGAAGAGGTGGAAAACTCTGTAACTTATAGACATGAATATCCTGACAGTTCAGCATACTGAAGAGTAAATGGATTTCCTGAGAATAGGAATCCCTGAGCAGAGTTTTGAATGGAAAAACAGTGAAAAACTTCTGCTGAAAAGAAATTAACTGTAGTTATAAAAAGATTAATCAGAAACCTATGGTTACTGTGTTTATTCAGCCTGGCTAGAATTTGGATTCTTTAGACCAGGGCGAGACTTCCCCTGCTTGGGAACATCCGAATGATGGGCAGGAGAAGAGGAAAACCTCTTTCTTTTAGGGAAAGAAGGTTTGGTAGGGCATTTCCTACCTGCTGAGGAAGGTGAGGGCTTAGGATGACCCTCAGAAACAGGAAAGTCAGTGGAGCAATGAGCAACCTGACGTAAGGACTCCTTATTGAAGAGATTTTCTCCAGTACAAGGAGTATTACTCAGTCTTTGTTGTGCCCATCTACTCAAGTCTGAGGCTTGGAACCAGGTTTTATGACGTGCTCCTATGGCTATAGCAGAAGTTCTGCTAACAGACTCAAAAGAGTCTAGGGAAGCACGAGAAAGAAACCAAGAGATATTTTGGCTATGACTAAGAAGTAAGGAATAGTCTGCAGCCTTGGGCTCTGATAGAAAAGGAGTCAAAAGAGATAATTTCTTTGTGGCGTCCTGAAGGGATAGACTCATATAGAAAATATATGAGAGAATCCTTGTTGCTAGCATAGATGTTTGGAAGGTTTGACGTCCAAAGGCATCTAGTGTTCTAGATGCACGCCCTGGCGGAAAAGAAGAATGTTTTTTCTTGCTTTTTACCTTCCTCATTGCTGATTCCACTACAATGGAATGATGGGGAAGTTGAGGCTTTTGAAATCCTGGAGAGGGGGGCACCTGATACAGAAGATCAGTTGATGTAGGAGGTGAAGAAACCCTTAAAGGTTTTTCCCATACCCTCAGAAGAAGATTCTGCAAAGAGTGATGTAAAGGAAGCATTATATTTTCCTTTTTTGCAGAAGAACCCTGAGAAGACTCATAGCCAGGGATAGGAATATTAAGGAAGGTTGCCATGTCAAGGAGAAATTTCTGAAAAGAAGGATCTCCGATGGGAACCATTCCTGGACAGGCTAAATTGGAAAAGGTAGCCTCGGCACCGGAGGAAGTACTTGTCCCGTGCAGAACAGGATTTGTAATGGATGGACACTGGAACTGGCAGTTATGAGTTGAGACAGTCAGTAGTGCATCATCCATGCCAGGTATCGACTCTAAACTAGGTATAGAGAGGAGCGAATCAGGTGAAAAAAGCATGGAAGGAGCTGGTTCCGATGATACTGCAGGTACCGGCATCGATACCGATACCGGTAGTTGTGCCGGAATCGAAGGGGAAACCGACACCGAAGCAGTCATCGGAGGCTGCTCAAGCGGTACCGAGGTAACTAAAAACCCTTGGTGATTATCCTCGGTACCGTGCATGCAGAATCGGTAAATATCGGTTCCGAGACGCACCGATACCTAGTCCTCTAGACTCAAAATCGATTCTAGACTCGGTATCGAAGTAAGCGAGTCTATCAATGCATGCCTAGAGGGTACTGACGTCGGTGGTGGTATCGGTGGTACTGCCGATACTGGAAAGTCAATCTGTGACGTATCGGTCGGTCCCGAAGGTACCGAGAACACCAGATGACGATCCCTGGTGGAGAGCGGATCACTCAACACCGGTGCCGATGCTGGGGTATCAGTACCGCTCGAAGCGGATGCCACCACCAAGCATGGCTCAGGTATGTTCTGTGAGGAGTGAGCCCCAGGAACAACCTGAAACCCCTGAAATGCTTTGGAGCCCGAAGACTCCCGCCGGGGTTTTAATGCCAATGGGGTCTTGAGGGTAAGGCCGGAGCCGTCAGCATGCTTAGCATGAGACTTACCACTCAAGAATTGGCTAGTCTTAACAGACTGTTTGTGGGTTACCTGATCCTGTAGAGAAGAAATGGCCGGTGCCCTGCCATAGGGAGGGAAAACGGTATCGAGGGAAACTCGAAAGAGGGAATCTCTTCTCACAGTATTGTAGCCTGATGGTTCAGGGGAAAAAGGGTCAGGACCCAAACAGGTTAGACACCAATCATTGGAGTCTAAAAAGAAAACTGTATTTCCACAGTGAAGACACTTCTTAGGAGAAGGCGGCTCCATGATGGAGAGGCCTTATAGGCCCAAAAAATTGTAAGACAGAAACTGAGGGAAAACTCTCCCTCAGTTTGAGAAAAAGAAAAGAAAAAACCCCACCGGTGGTACCGGTGGCGGCGGGAAAACAGCCGCGACCACAAGAAAACAAGAATGAAAAAAGTAAAGAAAAAAGTTTCTGCGGTGACAGGACGACGTCCTGCCGGCTCCGCGGAAAAACGAAAACTGAGGAGAGACAGTTGGAAAGGCAGGAAGGCAGCGCGCAGGCGCTGAGGCGCTGAGGGATGCTCCCAAAAGCTTTCTGATTGGACGCTGGGGAGCGTTCCCGCGCAGGCTCCGTCGGTACCGACGTACCCATATGTGAAGACTCATTCCTGCTTGTTCCTGGAGATATATTTTTCTTTCAGAGTAATTTCTCCAAATGGGTTAGTTTGCACACCCCATGGCAGCCATGAACCTCACTTCTAAGCAGAATATGATCTGTCTCTCTCAAATTTACAGATAATGCTTTTATCTTTATGAAAGGGCAAATCTTCAAAATGTAAGCAACTCTTTCAGACCCAGGAAAATAAAACTAAATCTGGCATCATTCACTGAAATCCCTAAATCAGGACTTATTTATTTATTATTTATTTAACATTTCTTATATACCGCGCTATTTGTCATCAGTGCGGTTTACATTGTAACAATAAAACACATTGAGGATTGACTTGCCGCATCATCATCCTTGTTGTCAACATCCTTTTTACCTACAGTCTCAAACATTTAAGAGGACAAGCAACACACCCCCTAGCTCTCCACAGTACAACCCAGCACTTTTAGAGACTTTGTAAAACATGATAGAAGCGTGGTATGGAATGATGGACTTAGTTCTAAAATCCCTAACAAAAGCCAGTTATCAGTAGGCTCTATTACATGGTGCAATGAAGGAACAAAGTACCTTGGGGGTCTAATACCAACAAGTTTGAAAGCAAACCATAAAACAAAGTTACTCACCTGTAGCAAGTGCTCTTCAAGGACAGCATAAACCAATCTCTGAAAGTCTTTAAAGCAGGTTATTGCTGAAACCTGCTGACTGGCATGAAAAACCTAGACCTGCTGGTTCAGACAATCTAGTCAACTGAGAGGAAACAAAGCTCCTGGCTCGGGTCATATCTATTGGGGCTCCGATGAATTCCAATTGAAAGGATGGAGCCAATTGGGATTTTGGATAATTTATGATGAACTCTAGTAGTTCCATTACCCAGATAGTGATGTGTACAGATTCTCGAACCTCTTCCTGAGTGGTGCTCTTCAACAGCTATTCAAGATAGGGAAATGCAAGCACTCACAGTCTGTAGAAACACTATGATTACTGTGAGACACTTGGTGAATATTCAAGCGGGCATGAGGCCAAATGGCAGTACACAATACTGGAAATGGTGTTTTCCCACCACAAATCTGAAATACATCCTGTGAATGGGATTTATCAAGCTGTGTGTGTAAGCATCCTGAAGATCCAGTGAACAGTCAATGTCTACTCTGATGAACAGGGACTTACATCTATATGTACAGCATTACTTATGCTTTATAGCACTAGACAAATGATCAGCAGGTTTTGTAGGTAGGGAAGAAAGAGGCTGAGGAATATGTTCAGGTCTCAGGATTCAAGATAGGATGGTATCTTCCTGTCTTTTAGTCACCAGAAGTACCTTGAGTATAATCACAGTCTTCTTGTCCTGGTGGCATGGGATCTATGGCCTTAGCCTCGAGAAGGGCTGACATTTCCTTTAAAAATAATTCCTGGTACGTAAACACATAAGACGATGGACATTGGCGATGGAGAGCAATTTGGAGCTCTCTTGAAAAAATATAATCTGTATCCTCAATGGATGACAGGCAAACTAAGTGCGCCTCACTCCCACTGGCAGGATGTCTGCCTGAAGTGATGTACCATCAGTTATGCTCACCAGGAGCCAGATAAAACCCCACCCTGGGTTTTGGCTGGAGAGATGGACTGGCCTTAGGAAGTCTCTGCTGCCTAGGACAGGCGTGAGAAGTCTGCTTGGGTTGGGAGGAGCAAGGCAGAAGAGAATACCTATCCCTATGAGTATAATAGACCCTCCTATGCTCACCACTCAAACCACCTAGAAGAGGAGGCTGGATCTTAACTAGGCCTGCAGAGTGCTTTCAAGATGTTGCTTTGCTACTTGATCAATGTAGCAGCCTCCAGGACATTATCTACGAGAGATTTTTTCCACAGCATGGCATGTCAGTGAGCTGTTCCTGACACTTGAATTGTAGAAAGACGGTATATAAAAACTGTTAAATAAATAAATAAATACTTGCAAGTCTGAGGCCCAGAGCCATGAGAGTCCCAAGGAAGTGGTCAGAAAGAGCTGGTTCTGGACAGTCCTCTAACCACTAGAATCTCAACAGGGTACCCAGTTCTCCAGTTGGAATAAGGAGCCAGTGCATCAGATCAGTCCTTTGCTCATCCTCTAGACAGAGAATATTAAAGAGCAAGTGGCTGCACGATACCTCTTACATTGCAAAGCACACAACTCTTAATTCTCTGTCTCCATACACTGGCTGACAGGTATATCCCATGAAATCTGGGCCAGTCTGGTGGATGAAAAGGAAATCAGTTTTCCTGAAGTCTTACTTTTGAACGAATCATCTCCGCCCATATCCTAAACTTTATCATCCAATGATCACAAGAAGTGATTTCCAGAGAAGGTTATATATCAAAAGAGCGGCAGAACTCAAACAATTTATGAAACAGATACAAAGTGACCTTAAAACTTAAGGGAGGGATAAGACCACAGATTAATTAAGATATGTGAAAGCATAGTACTCAAGTACAAATAAACTGTGTGGACCAAATAGTCTTTCTACTCACACATCCTATGCATGCTAAGATACAGGCAAGTCAATATTTAGTAGCATGCCATTTAATTGCAAATGCAATGTGTGCCTTCAAGTCAAAGCTGACTCCTGGTGACACAGCAGCTCCTGTGTTTTCTTGGCAGTGTGACTGGAAGTAGACTGCCAGACCTTTTTTTTCCAAGGCAATGGAGGGTTAAGTGATTTACCCAATGCCACAAGGAACAACAGTGGGAATCAAACCCTGTTTTTTTGGGTACCAAGCCAGTGCTCTAACCACTAGGCTGCTACTCCACACCATTTAATTACAAATAATAAAAAATTTAAAAAGTTAGTTTAGTTTAATTTATGGACAGTAATTAAATCTAAAATCGGTTTAGAATTATCAGTCCAATATTCAGTTTTGTTCAAATACTGGCTGCAGCAGCTCAAAAAATCCACATATTCAGCCCAAGTGTCCAGATAGTGGCCAGTGCTGAATTATCCAGATAATGTGGAGACCAGTGCTGCTATCTGGGATAACTATCTACAATGTAAATAAACTGTAGAAATGTTACCCCAGTTAAATCAAAGTTTCATTCCTTGTTCAATGTAAACACTATATGGCCCGGCCATACAGTATATTGTTCTGTTCAATGTACACCGCACTGATACCTAATAGCGCGGTATATTAGAGAAGTTAAATAAATAAATAAAAAATAAATAATGGCAATATTCAGTCTGCTTCAAGTAACTATCTGAATAAAGTTAGTATCGTAAATTACATGAACCTTCAAAATCAATGGAAAATGTTAAAACAGCATCTTTGCTGTCCTAACTTTATGACTCCATTTTCTCTTCCCATTGTGTCGCATTGTGCATTCCATTCATGCATGCTATTATCCAGATTCTTTGTATCTTCTTTCTGAAATTCCTGTTCATGTCTATGATTCCTGTATTGTGGGGTCACCGACTCTCACCAGTGTTTTGCTCTGCTCATCAGCCTACTGTAACTAACCTCATTTCTTGTACTACCCTTGTCTTAGACTCCTAACATATCACACTGCCACTGTGCTCTTTTGAATTCTCGCTATGTTTGAGCCAAAGTGCCTTTGCTTTACTGATCTTACTATCTCTTCTTCTCTTGACCTGCTTTTTCTGAATCTTGAATTTGTGATGGTGAGGAAAGTGTAGTTACTCACCTGTAACAGGTGTTCTCCAGGGACAGCAGGAATCAGTCCTCACTTATGGGTGACGTCGGCACCGACGGAGCCCACACAAAGCAATTCCACAGCTTTCAAAGCAAGCCTTTGGGACTGCTGCCACGCATGCGTGGTCCTCTTCCCGCCCAAAGGTGCCATCTTGCTCAGTCAGGTCCCTTAGCTCAAGCCCTACCAAGCAGATGGCAAGGGAAGGACAAAAAAATCCAGCAACTCATCAGGGGAGGTGGGAGGGAGTGAGGACTGATTCCTGCTGTCCCTGGAGAACACCTGTTACAGATGAGTAACTACGCTTTCTCCAGGAACAAGCAGGAAAGTTAGTCCTCACATATGGGACTCCCTAGCTACAGGCTACTGAACCTGTAACCAAAAAATGCCTCCGCGAAGGCGTGAGCAGAAGCTGATGCCCAAGGGAGCTTGAGTCCTCAGGTCCCTGGGGCGAAGCTCTCGGTAGCCAAAGAAAGGTCAGAGGGCCAGGGTTGCTTATACCCCAAACAGATTACGGAGTACAGCCTGGCCGAAGGCGCTGTCCTGGCGGGACACCCTCTCCAGGCAGTAGTGCGAGGTGAAAGTGTTCGCTGAAGACCAGGTCGCAGCTCGGCAGATGTCCGTCAGGGGCACTGAGTGCAGCGAAGCTACCAAAGCCACCTTGGCTCGTATGCCGTATGTGTTGACCCCCCCATCCAGCAGGGTGCCAGCCTTCGCATGAGCGAAGGCGATGCAATTCGCCACCCAGAGGGAGAACATGCGTTTTATGATTGTCTGCCCCAGGCGACTGGGATCATAAGACATGAATAGCCGGCCAGACTTGTGATGAGGCCGGGTGCAGTGCAAGTAGAAGGCAAGAGCACTCTTGCAGTCGGTGTATGCAAAACCGCCGATGTCTGGTCGGCATGGGGTCTCAGGAAGAAGGTTGGTAAGACTATCTCCTGATTGAGATGGAAATCCGAGACAACCTTTGGCATGAACTTGGGGTGGGTACGGAGGACCACTCTGTTCCCATAGAACCTGGTGTAAGGGGAAATCAGCTATGAGGGCCTGGGAGTTCACTGACTCGGTGGGCTGAGGTCAGAGCCACCAGGAAGACCACCTTCCAGGATAGGTGCCGAAGCGAGCACGTCACCATCAGCTTAAAAGGTGAATACGTAAGCTGCATGAGCATTACATTCAGGTCCCACTCCCCCAGGGGATGGGAGATTTAGAAAGCAAGAGGCCTCACATAAAGCGGGAGACGAAGGGCTGCTCCAAGAGGAGTTTACCCTCGATGTGGAGGTGATTCACCGAGATGGCGCTCAGGTGCACCCTGACCTAGTTCGACATGAGGCCTTCCTTTGAGAGGTGAAGGAGGTACTGGAGGACCCATCGAGTAGGACAAGAAAATGGGTTGATCTGGAGTCCAGAGCACCAGACCAAGAAGCGCCACCATTTGTAGGAGTAGGCGCATCTCGTTGAGACTTTTCCTGACACGAGGACCACCTCCTCGACCTCCTCCGGAGGTCCAGCAGAGCTAGGGATACCCGTTCAGCCGCCAGGCCATAAGGGACAATGAGGCCAGGTTCGGGTGGAACACCCGCCCCTCCTCCTACATTATAGCAGGCCCAGGGCACAGCCCAGAGGAACTGGGGGCTCAGACAAGAGCCCAACTCAAGAGGAACGGATCTGGGGCCTCCCTGCATAGGTGCAGGATTGGTCTGCAGAAGCGGGGGAGCTGTGTGTTTGTTGGGCTGGCAAACAGGTTCATGGTCGGGGTACCCCACCGATGGAACAAAAGGCCGGCCACCTCCGGGTCCAGCCGCCACTCATGAGGGCAGAAGATCCTGCCGAGTTTGTCCGCGAGGACGTTCTCGTGGCCCGGAAGGTAGACCACTCATAGGGTCATCCTCCGATGGAAGGCAAAGGAGCGGAGGAGAACCGCCTCCAGGCAGAGGAGGCGGGAGCCTGTGCCCTCCCCCCTCCTTGTTAATGTAAAACATTGCTACTTGGTAGTCGGTCTGCACGAGTACCGACTTCCCTCTCAGATGGTCCTCGACCGCCCGAAGCTCGAGCAAGTTTATTTGCTGTTGTGACTCTTTGGGTGACCATTGGCCCTGAGTGCACAGCAGAGAAGCATCCATCATCAGGACGAGCTCGTGCTGTGGGGTTTGGAAGGGCAGCCCTCTGAGGAGGTTGCGGAGGTCCTGCCACCAGTCCAGGGACCTGCGAAGATTGTGGGAGAACCGAATAGGGTCTCTGAGGTGACCTGAGGCCAGGCTCCACTGAGCACTGAGGCACCACTTGGCCGTCTGCATATGCATGCGGGCATGGGGGACCACATGGACAGTGGAGGCTTTGTGCCCCAGGAGGCGCAGCACTGTCCACGCCGTGACCACAGCGTTGCTCTGGACCTGAGCCGCCAGGGCTCAGTGGGCTGCACGGTCTGCAGGCAGGAAGGCAGTCACCCGCTGAGTGTCGAGACGTGCGCCGATAAATTCCAAGGCCTGCACCGGTTCGAGGTGGGACTTGGGGTAGTTAACCAGGCACCCTAGGTGCTTGAGGAGGATCGTGTACGATGCCGCCAATCAAGCTTCCCTGGCTGAGAGCCCTGTGACGAGCCAGTCATCGAGGTAAGGGAAGGCTGGTATGCCTTCCCTTACATTATTGATCACTGAACAGCGATGGATATTTAAACTGAATAAGATATATCCTGAAGGATTGAATAGCACCATTGAATGTGGCGGATGTATTTGAATACTTTCTTTACGTCTCTATGATGAGAATCTATACTCACTTTTCAATTTTTCAATTTTTTTGGTCACTGTCGTCTAGTGATTGCTGTAACGTTACTGTCACTAGGATATGCTTAATACTGTCTGTATGTGCATTGAAGACATGCTAATGATATGTGTTCCTGACGTAGTGCTGACACACGTATTGGGGCTGTGGATAAAAGCCTTATGGAGCTTGAGCCCGCATGCACGGCGTTTTTTAAGATCTCTTGATTACCAGCTGATGCGCTGGAACTGAACAAACCAGGTACGAGTATTGGGTTTCTATAAACTGGCGTAATTATCAAAGTGATTCCCTTCCATGAGCGATTGCATTTAAGGCTTGTATATACTCTTTTTCATTGTCATTTTCTTAGAGAACTCTCAGAGTTGAACCTGTCTTTACGCCAAAAGAACATATACATATTGGATACCAGCTTGAGTGCTTAATGGATTTAAGTTCCCCCTGAAGAAACTTTTCACCTGTGAAACGCATGAACGGTGCCGGATGGTGGCGTCGGGGAGTCTACATCTGCTCAGATAAGCACAATTAATAATACAAAAACGTGTTTGAATATTAACGCTAAAACATCTTGGGGGTTGTAATAGGAAAGGTCGTTGATGCAAAACTAGCACGCCGGCATATGACAATGTCAGAGAAGCCAGTGCTATGGGAAGTCTGAGACCTTCACACCCCTTATAAATTATAATTTAAGAAATTAGTCATGAAGTTGCAAAATTCAATGTTTTTAGTGTTATAAGCATAAGACAATATTTGAAATTACACAGCCTTGGAAGATTAGAGGGATTTATTTTTGTCTGATCTTAGTGGTCTGAGGGAGGCGGCAGCGATGACGGAGGGGCACTTTGTAAAGACCCGCAGAGCAGATGCGAGCCCGAAGGGGAGCACCTTGTATTGGTAGTGTTCCCCTTGCACCCTGAAGCGCAGATATTGCCTCTGCTGGGATGAATCAAGATGTGGGCATAAGCATCCCTGAGATTCAAGGAGCATAACCAATCGCCCTGCTGGAGAAAGGGCAGCAGGACGCCAAGCGATAGCATTTTGAACTTCTCCCGCACCAAAAACTTGTTTACATTTCTGATGTTGAGGATAGGCTGCAGCCCTCCCATTTTTTTCAGGATGAGGAAGTACCGGGAATAGAAACCTCGACCTCTGAGGTGTGTCGGTATCCTCTCGACCGCCCGCTAGCCAGAAGGTTGTCCAGCTACAGCTATCGATATGTCTGCTGTGCAGGAAGTCAAGAAGGCTCCGCTGGGGAGAAGGGAGAAGGAAGCCTGTCCAGGCGGAGGCGATACCCATCTCGGATCACTCGGATGACCCAGGTGTCCGACGTGATAGATACCCACCGAGGGGTGAAGAGGGACAGGCGTCCCCCCACCGGCTGCAAAGCTGCTGGAGGGCAAAAGGCTAAGCTGCTGGCATCAAAGGCCCTGAGTGGGCTGAGATGACGTGGGTTTGGAGCTTGGGCCCTTTAGGCTTGCGGTGGCTGTGGGGCACCTTTCCCTGTGTTGCTGTGGCTGGCGCGGGAGTGGGTGGGTATGGTGGGTAACTCCGGTAAGTTAGGCCCTTCCTCGGGAAGAACGGCTTCTTAGCTGGTTGTTTCTTCCGAGGGAGGATGGTGGTCTTGCATGAGAGGCGGGTTCGGGTTACGAATTCTTTCTCTATCTCGGCAGCCTTATCCTCCAGAGGTTTACTGAAAAGCTGCTCGCCAGGGCAGGGGACGTCCAGGAACTTTTCCTGGACCCACTGCTCCAAATACGAGGACTTGAGCCCGTGCCTGGCGTCAGGCCCTGATTCCGGCCGCCGACACACGGGCCAAGGATTCAAATCCATCACAGGTGGCACGGGAGAGGTATTTTGAGCACTCAGTGACGGACCTCAGGAGGGTCTGGAATCTAAGGAAGGGTTCACCCGCAAGGCCCACGGATAAACCCCCAAGCTCTTTGGCAAGGTCGTGAAGGAACATGCCCATGTACAGTTGGTAAGCCTGAACACGGCATGTAAGCATGGACCCGATAAGCCTTGCGCCCCAAGGCGTCGAGGGTTCTCGACTCCCTATACAGCGGAAACAAAGTGCGACTTTGGACTCTGTTGATTCTGCACAGCCGATACTACCACCATGGAGATGTGGGGAAGCTGGGTCTTCCTAAACCCGGGGCCGGCTGGACCCATCAAGGCACCGAGGCAGGTGTCTCCCACATACGGAGAAGCAGCCTGGACAGAATGGGAGGAGCTGGGACAGTGAGAGACTCCCGAGGCGGGGATTCATACTGAAAAATAGTGAGTTCTTCGGCTCGAGGCTCCTCCTTGGCCTGGGTAGCAAGGTTGGGGGCCCGCCCCATATCCCAAACGAACACCAAGAAGGTGTCGTCTTTGGGCGGTGAATGCCTCTGAAAGGCAGGTGGGGATGTGTTCAAAGGGAGGTCCCTTTGGGCGTGGGTCTCTGGGAATATATCCCCATCTAACTCACAACCCGAGAGATCTGAGAAGAAACCCGACTTGGGTTGGTCATCCCTTCCGGACACCGAAGCCAGCTTGGAGCCAAAGGCCCTGGAGGATCTCGCTCCAGAGGAATGGGAAGGAGAGCGAGACCGGCGCCGCAGACCCTCATGAGGCCCACGGCTCTCAGGGGTTTCCAGGGTGGGTTTTGGAGTCCCTCTCAAGGGAACCTCTGTCTCTGGGCGTGAGCCAGTCTTGCTGGGCAGGAGCACCTGCTGGGCAGCTAAGGCGGCAGAAACACTGCGCTTCAGTGCCAGCATAAGGGACTCCCACACAGGCATGGGGCCTGCGATGCCGACACCGGGGTCACCAAGTCAGGCGTCGAAGAAGAGAGGGGGGTTCTTACCGGGACGACCCTCAGGAGACCAGGCGCCATTGCCGGAGGCCTCTGCATCCGTACGAGGTACCTTACGAGGCCGCTCCTTGTCCAACTCTCGGGAACGCCAAGGGGGGCTAAGCAACCGAGTGCAGCAGTGCTCTTGCTTGTCCGGAGCCCCCGACAGCGACTTGGAGGTCATCTTCTTCTTACGCCACTCCACTTCAGGGGACCCCTGGTCAGAGTGCTGCCTTGAGCGCAGGGCCAAGATGGGGTATCCCACCCGCGGAGAGACGACCGAGGGCACCACCAGGGATTGCAAGGCGGCCTTACAGAAAATGTCATTGGACTTCTGCTTACGACTTAGCAGGATAATGTCCTCCAAGGGACATTTTCTTACAAAGCAAGCAGAGCTCAGGATCATGGTTGGCTCCAAGGTACCGCAGACAGCAGTCATGGGTGTCTGTAAGCGACATGTTCTTGGAGCACCTGTCGCATTTTTTAAAACCAGTGGCCATCGGGGCAAAAAGGGCCACCACGATGTCAAAGACACGCACGGCCAGCGGTTGGGGGGAAAAAAAGGGCGCGAAGCCCACGATGGAAGAAATACTATGAAAAACATCCCCCTTTTGCTCAAAAAGAAAAGGAGCAGGGGAGGGACGAGAGAGGACCGGTGCAACCGGAAAAACAGCAGGCCAGAGGCCAAAAAAGAAACACTTTTTCCGAGGGACGAGGAGATGCGTCCGAAGGGCTCTGCAGAAAAAGGGACACTCTTGGGTGGGAAGAGGACCATGCATGCATGGCAGCAATCCCAAAGGCTTTCTTTGAAAGCTGGGGAATTGCTTCATGTGGGCTCCGTCGGTGCAGACGTCACCAATAAGTGAGGACTGACTTCCTGCTTGTTCCTGGAGAATTTCTGTTGTACCAGTCCCTACACCACCAGAATTTTTGATCTCTTCTGCTCCTCGGCAGGGGGAGCAGAGAGGCGATCATTCACCAATCTTTGGGTCTGTCTGAAATTTGTTCCTCCACTTTCTCTATCCTGAGTCCTTGTTGGTCTTCCTCCTTCTCTACTGCCCTTCTCTGCTGTCCCATCTTTGGGATCAGCTTGTACTTACAATCTGAGGCAACTCTTCATTACCCCAGTCTTATTCTTGGGGATTTTAATGTACACTTTGATTCGCCAACCAGACTTGGGGATAAGCTCTTTTACGTCTAACTTTGGATCTTTCTCTGTCCCAACATGTCTGCCAGCCATTCACTCAGCCAGGGACACAATCTGATTTTCACTACTCAGGATTTTCAATTTCATCTTTCAATCTCTATATTCTTGTTTTCCCTTGGACTGATCACCTCTGTGTATTCTATTTCTCTTTTTCTGCTTCATCCCTGCTGCACTCTAGTGCTGTCCTTTCTACCTTTTCTAGGAAAAATACAGCTGAAACTCTCTCCTTTTTTCCTTCCTCAGATGATTTATTTCCCTCCGATTTTGATTCCCCTTCGTGGATGAGCAAGTCTGCACTTGGAACTCATTGCTTGTCTCCTCTCTTGACTATCTGACAGCTCTTCAGCCTAGGACTTCATCAAAACACAAACTCTGGTTCCATCCTGGCTTGCGTCTTCTCCGCCGGCAATTGTTACCAGTTAGAAACACTTCTGATGAAGTTTGTGATAAGGAAGCTTATCATAGCTCAGGAAGGAGCTATAGAAAAGGTGAAGTGACTCTGAACAAGCAACCTGTCAGTTCTGGTAGAAATAAGAAAACAGAATTTTCCCATAAAAGACTACCAGTCCCAGAATGCACCAGGTTTCCAACAGCCATTAGAGGAGCTGAAGTGGGGAAATGTGTGTTCAAGCAGGAGGGCTATGAGGTAATCCCTAAGCACTCATCTCAAAGGGCAGGGCCTGATTCAGCACAGCTGCGCTGTGTTAGGGAGGAGCACTCATCTAAGCAGAATAAGAGTAGAGTTTATTCTACAGATGACCATCTTCATGATCACCTTGGATATCCAGAGAATTGTCCTCAGTATCCTGAGAATCAGCTTGAGTTTGATCATCAGTTTCATCTGAAGGATCATCAGAAGCAGAAGCCAAACCGGACAGAGAGAGAGGCAAGGAAAGAAACCCTCTGGAAGGAAGAGGAGAAAAGCCTTTGAGAGGTCTAGAAGAGTCCAAGGCAGTACGTATACTGGGAGGTATTTCAAGGGCCAGCATATACCATTGGACTGGGGAAAGCCAGAGGAATGGTGCTGCAGAACAAGGAATCACCAGAGGCTACCTGTGAGGGAGACGGCTGCACGTGGAAGGGACTCTAAGACCTATGCCAGAAGGTATGTGATCCAGTGTCCAGGGATCAGGACTGGAAGGCTGGACATAAGAACTGGACTACATACTGGCCAGGCTATATAGAGAGGAACTATAGCAACAATGGAAGCTCAGGTATGAACACTGATCTATGCCCTAGCTATAACCTTGAAAGACAGCAGGGAAATAAGTATTCTCCTGAAAGGGCTCCATTGAAAGATTCATCTGTGCCAATTCATGATAGTGACCTTATGCTTGTTGATGAAGAGGGAATAACAGCAGATGAAGATATTGTTTATATGGACTGCTCTCTATCCAAACTCTGTTGGTAGCTTTCTGTGATAAAGCACAGCAGCCATCACAAAGAAATATAAATTTGTTCTTTATTCCACTAAGAAAAGCTCCTGAAGCAGCTGGATAACTGATAGCAATTGAGCTGCATCTAATTGCTTGTGAGCTTGGAGAGAATCACTTCTGGTTCTGTGTGGAAAGTAATCAGAAGTTAACCTAACAAGAACAGTTTATTTCTTTCTTTGTGGCTTTTCATTTGTTAGATATATGCTAAGAAAACATTAGCTCATTGCCTGACAAGTTTGAAGGTTGTTTTCCTGATTTTGATTTTTGACTTTGTTTTACCAAGTTAAACACTGCAAGCAAGTAACCTAATTTATGTGCTACCAAGCATATCTGTGCTGGGAGAAATAACCCCATAAATAAAGAAGTATCTTATTGGTTTTAACACTTGTGCACAACTAAATTATTGTCAGCAGCTGTGTCTGGTATGAATGAACTACATTACCCACAATACCTTGAAAAAATCATATAAATATATGCATTGTTAAGACTGTGAAGATTCTCACCCAGGCAGCCATCTGACAAGTTTCATATCTCCTCATCTTTCTTTTTGCTTCTCTTTAATGCGCACTACTCTCTTTCTTCTCTTGCTTCTGCTAAACAAGCATTTTTCTTCCAGGCTGTATTATTTCCTCTTCTAATCAATCTAAACAGCTTTTTTTTACCCTGGTCTCCCGTCTTTTCCATCCTTCTTCGGTACACAAACTCTGGCTCCCTCACAGCCGACCAGCTTGTGAACTTCTTTACAAGTAAAATTGGCAGCATCCATTCATGCTTTTCTGATAGCCCTTTCATTTCTGATCCATCTCTCTTTTCCCCTTCTTCCTCTCTGTTGCCAGTCTTCGCCCACACATGTCGTTTCTTCAGTATTCACTCTCTTGCTTCATTGACCCAACTGATTGGCTCTATAAGAACATAAGATATGCCATACTGGGTCAGACCAA
Organism: Ichthyophis bannanicus; assembly: GCA_033557465.1. Classification (NCBI taxonomy): domain Eukaryota; kingdom Metazoa; phylum Chordata; class Amphibia; order Gymnophiona; family Ichthyophiidae; genus Ichthyophis; species Ichthyophis bannanicus. The sequence continues at coordinate 1,281,277,977 of CM066032.1, forward strand.
GGTCCATCAAGCCCAGTAACCTGTTTCCAACAGTGGCCAATCTAGGTCATACATACCTAGCAGTTTCCCCAAAAGACACAGGTACCACAATGCTTATATTGGGATAAGCAGTGGATATTCTGGGTTCACTTTAATAATGGTTTATGGACCTTTCCTCCAGGAACTTGTCCAAACCTTTTTTATACCCAGCTACACTAACAGCTTTTACTACATCCTCTGAAAGCAAATTCCAGAATTTGATTACACGTTGAGTGAAAAAATATTTTCTCTTATTAGTCTTAAATAGGTTACCCTCTAGCTTCATTGCATGCCCCTAGTCTTTCTATATTTTGATGGCATAAACAATCCATCTACGTTTACCCGTTCCACTCCATTCATTAATTTATAGACCTCTATCATACCTCCCCTCAGCCATCTCTTTTCAAGGTTGAAGAGCCCTAACCTTTTCAGACTCTCCTCATAGAAGTATCCTTTCAACCCCTTTACCATTTTGATGGCTCTTCTCTGTACCTTCTCTAACACTATATCCTTTTTAAGATATGGAGACCAGAACTGCACACAATATTCAAAGTGCAGTCACACCATGGAATGATACAGAGGCATTATAATATTATTTGTTTTATTCTCCATTCCTTTCCTTACAATACCTACCATTCCATTTGCTCTCTTGGCCACCGCTGCACACTGGGTGGAGGATTTTAACATGTTATCCAGAATGACGCCTAAATCTTTTTCCTGGCTGGTGGTTCCTAATGTGGAACCTTGCATCATGTAACCATAGTTAGGGTTTTTCTTTCCTAGGTGCATAACTTTGCACTTGTCCACATTAAATTTCATCTGCCATTTGGATGCCCAGTCTTCCAATTTATCAAGTTCCTCTTTCAACACAGGTTACATTCCAGAGTGTATGTTTGGGATGTAATCTAACTTTTTACATTTTTACATTATTAAAGGTGGAGATACAACTATGTGCAGGGTGGCGTATTTGTTTGCGACAGTATTAGTCCAGTTTTCTAGGTTAAACCTGTGTAGCATAATGTGTTAGTCTGATGAGGGACCTTGTCAAAAGCTTTCTGAAAGCCCAGATACACTATATCAACTGACTCACCTTTGTCTACCTGTTTATTCACACCTTCAAAAAAACATAACAGATTAGTAAGACAAGATCTTCCTTGTCTAAAGCCATGTTGGCCTTCTCCCATTAAACCATGACTATCTACATGTTAAATAATTTTGTTCTTTATGATGGTTTCTACCATTTTTCCTCGTACTGACATCAGGCTCACCGGTCTGTAGTTTCCCAGATCACCCCTGGAATCCTTTTTAAAAACTGACGTTACATTGGCCATCCTCCAATCTTCAGGTATTATAGATGATTTTAATGATAGTTCACAGATTACTAGAAGCAGGTATGCAATCTCATATTTCAGTTCTTTCAACACCCTTGGATGTATACCATCCAGTCCAGGTCATTTGCTACATTTCAGTTTACTAAATAGTTGTAGTACATCTTCCCGGTGTATCGATATTTCTTTCAATTCTTCCACAGCATCTCCTTTAAATGCCATTTCAGTCATGAGTAACATTCCTATATCTTCCACAGTAAAGAGCGAAGCAAAGAATTCATTCAGTCTCTCCGCTATGGCCTTGTCCCCTGTTAGTGCCCCTCTTACCCTCTATCATCTAATGGTCCAACTGACTCTCTCACAGGTTTTTTGCTATAAATGTACTTGAAAAAATCTTTATTATGCGTTTTTGCTTCCACAGCAAGCTTCTCAAACTCTCTGTCTGCCTTATCAATGCCTTGCATCTAACTTGCCAATGCTTGTGCTGTTTCCAGTTTTTGTCATTTGGCTTCTTTTTCCATTTCCTGAAAGATGCTTTTTTGGCAGCAACAGCCTCTCTAACCTCACCTTTAAAACATGCTGGAAGTTTTTTGGGCTTCATTCCACTTTTCTTAAATGGAATACAGCTGGTCTGGGCTTCCAAGATAATATTTTTAAACAACCAAGCTTGATGTAAATCTTTAACCTTTGCAACTGCTCCTTTTAGGGTTTGTTTTTTTTACTGTTTTCCTCATTTTATCATAGTCTCTCTTTTGAAAGTTAAAAGGTAGTACTGTGGATTTCTTTACCATCCATCCTTCCTTCATTTATTAAATCAAATGTGAACATGCTATGATCACTATTCCAAGTGGCCCCAACACCCTTATCTCTTGCACCAGATGTTGTGTTTCAGTAAAGCATAGGATTTCAACCCAGTCCTCAGGGAATCCTAGGCCAGTCAGGTTTTCAGGATTCCCACAATGAATATGCATAAGATAGATTTGCATACAATGAAGGCAGAAAGAGTAGCTACTCACCTGTAACAGGTGTTCTCCAGGAGCAGCAGGAATCAGTCCTCACATATGGGTGACATCGGCGCCAACGGAGCCCCCGTGTGGAGCATTTCCCCAGCTTTCAAAGAAAGCCTTTGGGAATTGCAGCGCGCATGCGCGGTCCCCTTCCCGCCCAAGGGTGCCATCTTGCTCAGTCTGATGACATAGCTAAAAGACAGCAAAAAATTAGCAAAAATAAAGCATATATGACTGCAAATCCAAGGGGAGGAGGGAGGGTTGTGAGGACTGATTCCTGCTGCTCCTGGAGAACACCTGTTACAGGTGAGTAACTACTCTTTCTCCAGAACCAAGCAGGAAGTCAGTCCTCACATATGGGACTCCACAGCTTAAGGCAACCGGAGGCCCCAAGCCGAAAAAATGAGCTCCCTCTAGAGCGTCAGAACATAAGGAAGGAATCTTCTCTGAGAACGCCCCCGACCGGTAGCCCAACATCAGGGCAGGAGGGAAGGAGTTGCCTAGACCCCAAAGAGATTATGGAGTACTGCCTGTCCGAAAGCACTGTCCCTGCGGGACTCCCTCTCAAGGCAGTAATGGGCCGCAAAAGTCTGGCTTGAAGACCAAGTAGCGGCCCGGCAGATGTCTGCCAACGGAACAGAGCGGAGATGAGCCACTGACGCAGCCTTCGCCCTGACATGATGAGCCGTGACTCGACCCTCCAACGAGAGGCCGGCTGCCCCATAAGCCCAGGCAATACAGTCAGCTAACCAGATGGACAAAGTACGCTTGGAGACAGGTAACCCCAACTTACTGGGGTCAAAAGAAACGAAGAGCTGAACAGCCCTCCGATGCTCCCGCGTACGGTCAAGGTAGAAGGATAACGCCCTCCTACAGTCCAGGGTATGCAGGACCATCTCAGCCCGGTTGGCATGCGGCCTGTGAAAGGTGGTCGGAAGAACCACCTCCTGATTGAGGTGGAAAGAGGAGAAAACCTTAGGGAGAAACTTAGGGTGAGTCCGTAAGACGACCCTATTCCTGTAGAACCTAGTGTAAGGGGGATCAGACACTAGCGCCTGAAGTTCACTTACTCGCCTAGCAGAGGTGAGAGCTACCAGAAACAAGATTTTCCAGGAGAGAAAACGGAGAGGGCAGGTAGCCATAGGTTCAAATGGCTGACAAGCAATCCGTTGCAAGACCACATTCAAATCCCACTCAGGGGCTGGTGGACGCAAGGTAGGCTTAAGCAGGAGGAGGCCCCTGAGGAAACGAGCCACCAAAGGGTGGTTGGAAAGAGGCCTCCCGTCCACCGGTGAGTGGTGCGCTGAGAGAGCACTGAGGTGAACCCTGACAGAGTTGGACTTAAGGCCTAGATAGGAGAGGTAAAGCAAATATTGCAATACCACCGTTACCAAGTACGAGAAGGGATTCTCGCTGTGCTGATCACACCATGCGGAGAATCTATGCCACTTAAGAGCGTAGGATTTCCGGGTGGATTGCCGTCTAGAGGCTAAGACTACGTCTTTCACATCTCTAGGCAGTAGGAGGGGAGCCAGAACTACCCTTTCAGCAGCCAGGCCATCAGATGAAGGGACTGGAGGTTGGGGTGCAAGAGAGATCCCTGTTCCTGAGACAGGAGATCGTGTTGAACTCCCAGAGGAATAGGAGTGTCCACCGCCAGTTGCGGCAGAAGTGGGAACCACGGTTGCCTCGGCCACCTGGGGGCTATCAGAATCATGGAGGCCCCGTCCTTGAGAACTTTGAACAGTGTTCTGGACACTAGTGGCGTGGGAGGAAACGCATACAGTAGGCCTTGGGACCATGGGATCAGAAACGCATCCGCTGCTACTCTGAGAGGATGCGGTTGTCTGGAACAGAATCTCGGGAGTTGCCGGTTTAGAGGACTGGTGAAAAGATCCATGGTGGGAAGGCCCCACCTGAGAAAGATCTTCTGAACCACCAATGGGTTCAATCTCCATTCGTGTGGTTGCAGGATCCTGCTCAGCCTGTCCGCCAGGTAATTTTCTTGACCGGGGAGGTAGACTGCTTTGAGAAGGATTCCGTGATTGACGGCCCAGGAGCACAGCCGCTGTGCTTCCTGACAGAGAAGGAAGGAGCCTGTCCCTCCTTGCTTGTTCACGTAAAACATGGAAACCTGATTGTCTGTCTGGACCAGTACAGACTGGTGAGACGTGAGATGGGAGAAGGCCCTCAGAGCTAGGCGTATCGCCCGCAGCTACAGGAAGTTTATCTGCTGAGCAGCCTCCCAAGGGGTCCAGAGACCCTGAGTACTTGCACCTTGGCAATGCGCTCCCCAACCTTGAAGAGAAGCATCTGTCGTCAGCACTTGAGAATGCGGAGGGGATTGAAAAACCACTTGGAGCACCAGATTCGGAAAATGAAGCCACCATTGTAGAGAGGAGACAAGCATTGTGGAAATTCTTACTGAGTCTGCAAGGCTCCCTGTGACCTGATGCCACTGAGTTCGAAGGCTCCACTGAGCAGGTCGCATATGCAGGCGGGCATTGAGGGTTACATGAACCGTGGAAGCCATATGGCCGAGAAGTCTCAGGAATTGCCTGGCGGAGACCAGGGAATTGCTGTGAAACTGCCTGGCTAGATCCGCCAACCTGTGGGCTCTGTCCACAGGCAGAAAAGCCTTCGCCTGAAGAGTGTCCAGTCTTGCCCCTATGAATTCCAAGTTCTGGGACGGGAGCAAAGTGGACTTTGCAAAGTTTATGACAAACCCCAAGTGCTGAAGCAGAGCCAAAGTGCGAAGGGTGGCTTGACTGGCCTCCTGGGAAGACTGGCCCCTTATGAGCCTGTCATCCAAGTACGGAAACACAAAGAGACCTTGAAGCCTCAGGTAGGCCGCCAACACCGCCAGGCACTTGGTAAATACCCTGGAGGCGGAGGTTAGGCCAAAGGGTAGTACTCTGTACTGGTAGTGGTTTCCTCCCACAACAAATATGAGATATTGTCTGTGGTCTGGATGAATAAGGATGTGAGTATAAGCATCCTTTAGATCTAAGGAGCATAGCCAATCTCCCTGCTGGAGGTAGGGCAGCAGGATTCCAAGGGTAAGCATCTTGAACTTTTCCCTCTCCAGGAACTTGTTGAGGTTGCACAAGTCTAGGATGGGTCTGAGGCCTCCTGTTCTTTTTGGTACCAGAAAGTACCTGGAATAAAAGCCGTGACCTCTCAGGTGGTGGGGCACCGGTTCCACAGCCTGTTCCTTTAGCAGACTTGCTAACTCCTGAAGGAGTAGGTCCCTGTGCAGAGGATGTCTTGGAGGCTCCCCTGGAAAATAGGAGGGAGGTACCTGGTGAAAATGGAGAAGATAGCCCTTTTGGACTATATGGAGCACCCAGGTATCTGATGTGACGGCTGACCACCTGTGGGCAAAGTGGGCCAGCCAGCCTCTTGTGCTGATATGAGCCAGCTGAGGAGAAGAGGCTATGCTTTCTGAGTCAAAACCCCCACCCTGCTGAGCAGGGGCGGTGTTGGTGGCTTGGGGGCCTTCTGCCTACGGGGCCCATGACCCTGCCCCTTGGCCTGCTGACCCTGTTGGGGAGCTGCCGAGGCCTGATAATGAGGGTATTGTTTGTAGGCAGAGGACTTCCTCGGGTAAAAGGTCTTTTTTCCCGAGCCCTTCTTTTTCTGAGAAGGGGCACAGGTTTTCCTGGACAGCCTAGTCCTGGTAAGAGTCTCTGTCTCGAGTTCTGCAGCCTTTTCAGCTATGGGTTTGCCGAAAAGGTTTTCACCCCGGCAGGGGACATCGACCAACTTGTCCTGTACCCATGGCTCGAGGTCGGATGACTGTAGCCAAGCCTGTCGGCAGGCACCGATGCCGGCCCCGGCTACTCGGGCCGAAGCTGCGAAGCTATCGTAGGCTGCTCGAGAGATAAACTTCAAGCACTCTCGAATACCAGTGGACAAGGCTTGGAACCGCTGCAAAGGTTCCTCGGAGAGACCAGCAGAGAACCCGGAAATCTCCTTTGCCAGGTCTCGGAGATACATGCCCATGTAGAGCTGGTAAGTCTGGACACGGCAAGCAAGCATAGAGCCCTGGAAGCACTTCTTACCGAGGGCATCCAGGTTCTGGGCCTCCCGGCCGGGAGGCACCGAGGAGTGCATCTTCTGACTTTTCAGTCGATGCATGGCCGATTCCACAACCATGGAGTGGTGCGGTAATTGTGCCTTTTGGAACCCGGGGCTCTTGCGGACTCGATAGATGGAATCGACCCGCTTGCTTAACACCGGCGTCGAGGCCGGGGTCTCCCACATGCGGAAAAGCAGCCGCTCCAGCATCGGAAGAACCGGTACAGTAAAGGCCTCCTTTGGGGGAGAGTCATACTGGAGGGCCTCGAACTCCTCGGCTCGAGGCTCCTCCTCGGGATCCGCGGGGAAGGGCAAGGCCTTGGCCATATCCCGCACGAAGTCCGAGAACCGGGAATCCTCCGGTGGGGATTGTCTCCGAGGTTCGGACTCCGGCGAGTCCGATGGGACACACCGAGTCCGATAAGTGTCGGGTGACTCTTCGTCCTCCATCTCCCAGCCCTACTCCTCGGAGGAGGAATCGAGCGGCTCTGGTCGGGCGGGCACCGATGCCATCCGCCCCGATGCTGAGGGTACCGGTGTCGACAACCTCGGTCCCGAACGGGAGGCCGAGGGAGACTGTGGCCGAGGATCGACTCGAGTCCGCATGGACTCGAGGATCGGCTCGGCCTCCGGGGTCGACTTGGACGTCGAGGTCCCGGTGGTCGGGGCAGATGCACCGGCGATCAATAACCGCTGCTGTTCCATGAAGGCAGCGAGGCTGCTCTCATAAGAACATAAGATATGCCATACTGGGTCAGACCAAGGTCCATCAAGCCCAGTATTCTGTTTCCAACAGTGGCCAATCTAGGTCATATGTACCTAGCAGTTTCCCCAAGAGAAACAAGTTCCACAGTGCTTGTACTGGGTCAAGCATTGATATCTTCGGTCACTTCTTAATAATGGTTTATGGACCTTTCCTCCAGGAACTTGTCCAAACCTTTTTTAAACCCAGCTACACTAACAGCCTTTACTACATATAGAAAGACTAGGGGACATGCAATGAAGCTACAGGGTAAACTATTTAAGACAAATAAGAGAAAATATTTTTTCACTCAACGTGTAATCAAACTCTGGAATCTGTTACCGGAGGATGTAGTAAGGGCTGTTAGTATAGCTGGGTTTAAAAAAGGTTTGGACAAGTTCCTTAAGGAAAGGTCCATAAACCACTATTAAAAAGGGACCCAGGATATCAATGCTTGACCCAGTACAAGCATTATGGAACCTGTGTCTTTTGGGGATATTGCTAGGTACGTATGACCTAGATTAGCCACTGTTGGAAACAGGATACTGGGCTTGATGGACCTCGGTCTGACCCAGTATGGCATGTCTTATATTCTTATATTCTTATATCCTCCGGTAACAAATTCCAGAGTTTGATTACACGCTGAGTGAAAAAATATTTTCTTTTATTAGTCTTAAATAGTTTACCCTGTAGCTTCATTGCATGTCCCCTAGTCTTTCTATATTCTGATAAGGTAAACAATCGATCTACGTTTACCCGTTCCACTCCGTTCATTAATTTATAGACTTCTATCATATCTCCCCCTCAGCCGTCTCTTTTCCAGGTTAAAGAGCCCTAACCTTTTTAGCCTTTCTTCATAGGAGTATCCTTCCATCCCCTTTACCATTTTGGTGGCTCTTCTCTGTACCTTTTCTAAAATCGCTATATCCTTTTTAAGATACAGTGACCAGAATTGCACACAATATTCAAGGTGCGGTCTCACCATGGAACAATATAGAGGCATTATAATATCTTTTGTTTTATTTTCCATTCCTTTCCTTATGATACCTAGCATTCTATTTGCTCTCTTGGCCGCCGCTGCACACTGGGCCGAGGGTTTTAACATGGTATCCACAATGACGCCTAAATCTTTTTCCTGGGTGGTTCCTAATGTGGAACCTTGCATCCTGTAACCATAGTTTGGGTTGTTCTTCCCTAGGTGCATAACCTTGCACTTGTCCACATTAAATTTCATCTGCTATTTTGATGCCCAGTCTTCCAATTTATCAAGATCCTCTTGCAATTTTTCACAATCCTCTTGGGTTTTAACAAACTTTAAATAGTTTTGTGTCATCTGCAAATTTGATAACCTCACTCGTTATTCCACTTTCCAGGTCATTTATGAATATGTCAAAAAGCAGCGGACCCAGCACAGATCCCTGGGGTACACCACTATTCACCTTTCTCCATTGGGAAAATTGGCCATTTAGCCCTACCCTCTGCTTTCTATCTTTTAACCAGTTCCTGATCCATAATAGTACATTGCCTCCTATCCCATGACTCTTTAGTTTTGCCAAAAGTCTCTGATGAGGGACTTTGTCAAAGGCTTTCTGAAAGTCCAAATACACAATATCAACCGACTCACCTTTGTCCACCTGTTTATTCACTCCTTCAAAAAAAATAACAGATTAGTAAGACAAGATCTTCCTTGTCTAAAGCCATGTTGGCTGTCTCCCATTAGGTCAAGAATATCTACATGCTGAGTAATTTTATTCTTTATGATGGTTTCTACCATTTTTCCCGGTACTGACGTCAGGCTCACCGGTCTGTAGTTTCCCGGATCACCCCTGGAACCCTTTTTAAAAATTGGTGTTACATTGGCGATCTTCCAATCTTCAGGTATTAGAGATGATTTTAATGATAGTTCACAGATTACTGATAGCAGTTCTGCAATCTCATATTTCAGTTCTTTCAACACCCTCCAAGGCCGTCAACCTGAGTCTGAGCTCAGGAGACCCAGCAGCCCCCGACTCGGGCCCCGACGGCGTCGGGCTCGATGTCGGCTCCCCTGGAAGAGAGTCCACGAGGACTACAGCACTCACGTGTCCAGGAGACTCCATCTCGATACGAGGATGCTTGGCAGGCCTCTCAGACTCCGAAGACCCGGGACGGCTATCGGGGCTATGCGACCTGGCCCTCGAGGAACCAGGAGCGTCCACCGACGCCGCCCTCGCGGGTTTCTTCTTCCTGCGATGTTCCCGCGAAGGAGACCCCCGCTCATTAGAACTCCGATGCTGCTCGGAGCCGGAGTCCCGAGACGTCGAGGCCTCTGACGAGGTCCGGGCCCGTCCGGATGCGGAGTCAGAGAAGATCCTATCCTTCTGGTGCTGCCGACTCCTCAACGCCTTCGAGGACATTTTGCCACACGGACCACAGATCATCGGGTTATGATCGGGTCCGAGGCAGCGGAGGCAGCAGTCATGTGTGTCAGTAAGAGACATAAGTTTCTTACACCGATCACACTTTTTAAACCCGCTGGTAGCCATCGGGGGAAAAAGGGCCCCTGCGAGGTCAAAAGACCGGGCTGCCAGTGAAAAAAAGAAAAATGGCGCGAACGCTAGTCACAAAGGACAAAAACCGAAAAAGAGAGAGTGGACTCGATACCGGTGTATCGGGCCAAGGCGGGAAAAGGTTCCGGCATCGAACCAAAGGTAGAAAAAGAAAAAACAGGGAAATCAACTTTTTCCTCGGGGAAAAACGAACTACGTCCGTCGGGCTCCACGGAAAAAAGACGACTGAGCAAGATGGCACCCTTGGACGGGAAGGGGACCGCGCATGCGTGCTGCAATTCCCAAAGGCTTTCTTTGAAAGCTGGGGAAATGCTCCGCACGAGGGCTCCGTCGGCGCCGACGTCACCCATATGTGAGGACTGACTTCCTGCTTGGTCCTGGAGAAGCATAGTGACCTCTTGATGTAACAGGTTGATGAAAGAGGTCTGAGAATTGAACTGTCTTACCATTGTGGGAGGGGGCATGCAGAGAAAGTGCAGCTTGTACCCCTCTCTTATAATGGAGAGTGTCCAATGCTCTGCTGTCATCTGCTCCCACCTGGGGGCAAAGTGACATAACCTTCCTGGAATGGTGGAAGGCTCTGGTCCATTGAGGGCCAGGAAGGCTAAGTTCTCTAAATGAAAGTCAAAGGCCTTGTGGAGGCTGAGACTGCTGAGACGGTTGAGGCTTAGCAGTCTTTGCTTTCCTTTGTTTAGGTGGTTGCTGACTTTTCCGGGCAGGCTGACGTGCAGAATGTCCCTGTTGGGAATAAGAGGGATAAAACCTCTTCTTTTTTGAGAAGAAAGGCTTCTTGAAAAATTTCTCTCTCGCAGGATCAGCTGTGTCTTTGGATAGCCTATCCAAAGTGGAGTTGTCAGCATCTAATTCATTGGCTTTTTCTTGCCAATTTTTGCCAAATAGATTTTCACCTGTACAAGCGATGTTGTCCAGTTTGTCCTGCACCCAGAGCTCCAAATCGAATGCCTGGAGCCAGGCAATTCTACGTGCACCTATGGCAATGGCAGAGGTTTTGCTTATGCACTCAAAACAGTCAAAAGCTGCACGGTTGACAAACTTAGACACATCCTGGGCATGCTTGACCAGTGTGAGAAAATCCTGCCTTCTATCCTCAGGGAGAAAAGGGCTCAAAACCTCTAAATCACCTGTGACTTCTTTAAGTAACATTCCCATATTTAAAATATAGGAAATGATCCTGGCAGAAAGCATGGAAGCCTGGAAAGTACGACGTCCAAAGGCATCCAAAGTTCTACACTCACATCCTGGTGAATTAGAGGCATGCCTCTTTGCACTCCTAATCCTTCTCATAGCTGATTCCACTACAATAGAGTGGTGAGGAAGCAGAGTTTTCTGGAATCCAGGACAAGGAGAGACTCGATACATGGTATCCAGTCTGCGAGAGTGAGGAGAGGTGGTGAGAGGTGTCTCCCACATTCTCAACATGAGATCATGTAAAATCTCATGGATAGGCAAGGTAGCTGCCTCCTTAGGAGCTTTGGGATATTGTAAACTCTCCAACTCCTTAGCTCTGGGCTCTGTCTCTGGAGTCACAGTAATGGACAACCCACGAGCCACCTCCCTGATGAAATCTTGAAAGGAGATATCTTCTGGAGGAGACATCCTACATTTAGGAGAGGAAGGCTCCTCTGGGAGAAGTATCCCGGTACCGGCAGAGCTATCAGAATCCTCGGAGTCCTCCAAGGATTCGAAGTATCGTCTGTCCGGATGCTCTTGAAGACCCCGATACCCGTACCGACCGAAGTCGGTACCGGGGGTAATCGGTACCGGTATATCGGCACCAGAAGGCATCGCAAGACTGGGTGCCGGCAAAGTCAATACCAATGTCTTTGTCAATGCTATCGGTACTGGTACCGAAACCGGTACCGGCATCGGTGCCAGTACTGGTTGAATCGTCTGACGCAGTTCCGAGGGCGTCGATACCGCAAGGAGAGCTGCCAGACTGCGTTCGATAGCCAGGAACCTCTGGTCTATCGATGCTGCTGATGCCTGGGTGTCGCTACCGGAGACAGCCAGTACCCCAGAGCATGGCACCAGTAGTTCTGCCGAGGTCGAGGCCTCGAGAACATCCTGGATCCCCGATAATGCTTTGGAAGCCAAAGCCTCCCGCCGGGTTAACTTTGCTGTTATGGAACCCTCAAGGGCAATGCCAGAGGCATCTCGATGCCTGGAAGGAGATCTACCCTTTGAGGACCGGCTGGACTTATGTTTAGTTACCTGAGATCCATGGGAGGAAGACGAAGCCCTGGAAGATGTCGATGCCACTGAAGCTGCATCGGAGGGGAAAAGGGCACTGAGCTTGGCAGCTCGGTTTTGTCGACCCCTTTTGGACATCATGGCACAAGCCATGCATTCGGAGATGGAGTGGTCAGGACCTAAACATTTAAGACACCACTCATGGGTGTCTGTGATGGAGATGGTACCGCCACACTTGGTGCATTTTTTAAAAGCCGAGGCAGGTTTCTCCATGATGGAGGACATTTTGGGCCAAAGGCCCAAAATGGCACGTGCACCTGGAAAGAAAAGTTTGGAAAAAAAGACTACTATATATATATATATATATATTTTTTTTTTTTTTTTTTTTGAAAAAGAAAAGAAAGAACCACCGGCGGTACCAGTATAGCATAGAAGAAGGTAGATGCGACCACAAAAAAGAATAAGGAAAATAATTTTCTGCGGTGACAGGAACACGACCTGCTGGCTCCGCGGAAAACGAAGAACTGGAGAGAGGCAGTTGGGAAAGGCGGGAAGGCAGCACGCAGGCGCTGTGGGATGCTCCCAAAAGCTTCCTAATTGGACACTGGGGAGCATTCCCGCGCAGGCTCCGTCGGTACCGACAATACCCATATGTGAGGACTACATTCCTGCTTGTTTCTGGAGATAATCTTGAGAGACCAGTGCCATTTATCCAGTGCTGTTAACTAATAACTGTGTCTGAATATTTACCCATAAATATATTTTTGGTGGCACTCTTTATAAGTGTCCGCACTGAAAATCAAATCCAGGTACAACTTTGACTGGAAAACTATAGATTATATGTTAAAAATGCTATTTACATGTTTCTACTTGGCCGTTTAAGTTCTACCTTCAGTGGCTGAATTTTGCTGCTGAATAAGCTTTTTACATGTTTTTACCCTGTTCCAAAATATACACCCTTTTTAAAAGAGCAGCTTAGGCTGCAGGAATAATAAAACAGCCAATTATACATATTATACACATTATACACAAATGTGTGGGATTTGTTTCAAAGGCGTTTTTGCTGTTATCAGTCTGAGAGGCCTCTTTACTAAGATTCATAGTTGTTTAATGAGGGAAGTGTGTGTTAGTTAACAGAGCAGCTTAGCACACAGTAATTCTCTAATAAAAGCTAAGATGGGACGGAGACATGTTTGAAAAGGGACTGTGGAGGTCATCGCCATACGTTACTTGTTAAGACAATATTCAACAGTGCAGTTAATGTCACCTCAAAAGGAATAGCTAACAGTATCACGGTTTATCTTTGTTTTTAATGTGTATTATCAATTCTCTCTGCGTTAACGGCATGGCAAAATGCTATGAATGCCTCAAATAGAGAATAGTTGGGTTTTGCAGTTACCATGCATTCATTTTGTAAATAACCACCTAGTAACTGCAAAACCTTAGCAGAGTCTTGAGACAAGAATTTTGAAAACCAATGGTTTAAACTGCATTTAATTATATACAATCAGGCCCGTACCTAGCCCTGTGCGAGCTATGCGGCCGCACAGGGCGCAAAGGTTTAAGGGGCTCATTTTAGCTGTCTTCCGTTGCCTGCCGCCGCCACTTTTTCTTCTCTCAGCGGCAGCAGGCAATGGCAGGACAGCCAAAATACACCCCTTAAACCTTCTCGCCGGCATGCTAAGCAGATCTCCTTAGCATGCCGGTGACTTGCACATCGGGCACGCCTCTTCTCTCCCGCTGCAGGGGGGGGGGCGCGCGCCCGATGTGCCAGTCGCACAGGGCGCAATTTTCCCTCGGTACGGCCCTGTATACAATATTAGATTCCAGTTTGTGATTCTTAATTTAGGTTTAAAAACAGATAACATGGATAAACGCTTAACATTTTTGTTTGCCAAAATGAACAGTAAGGATTTAAAAAATATTTTTCCTGTTGGATGCATTTAAATGTTAAGACAATATAATCTTAAAATTTTTTCTCCACTATTTGGTAATGACTTCCAAATTAAATAAAAGTTAAATCACTCTAACACATGTTTTAAAAAAAAGCATTATACTACAAATGCAAACAAGCTAGGTTAGGATTGCTAATCAAACATTAAACAAGTAGCAAAGTTTATAAATAAGTTCAGAAATATAATTAAGCCCTATATATTAGATGCAAGAACATTATTTCCTTCTATTCCAAATAAAAGAAATGAAAAAGTCTACATACAATAACACGTTCCTTTCAGAGGATTTCCCTGGTATCTATTTTCAACTTCACACCTAAAAAAACAATGAAAAATCCATTTAATATTTTTATCAGTATTCAAACGGCATTCAAAACTAAATAATGAAAAATAGCAAAGCAAAGATGTTTATTTTTAACAGGTATTCTCCAAGGACAAGATATATTAGACCTCACACTTGGTAACATCATCTGATTAACACTAGGTCTAAAAAACAACACAAGCTCTAAGTGCTTTCTATAGTGGTGCACTGTACATGAGTGACACCTCCCACAGCACACAGCCATCTCAATTCAGTGTAAAGCTATTATTTCAAGACACAAACTCCTAGGAGAGGCAAGTGGTTTTTGTGAGGGCCAATATCCAGCATTCAAAGAATTCATTTTACTGGAAAGCAACTTCATTTTCTCCCAGTACAAGTAGGATATCATTGTCTCACATATGGTAATCTCTAGCTACAGGCTGTCTAATAAAAAAGGTGAAAAGCAGAAAAACAGAATGCCAGTGGCAACAAACGGCCAAGGATTTTGTTGGCAGAATGCCTTTTTGTATATTTTTAAATAAGGCAACTAAAAAATAATAAAAAGGAGCTCTAGAGGGGATGCGGACAAATTGGCCAAACACTCACATCAGGCAACCCTCATCACAAAGTAATGGGGCGTGAATATGTGGTTCAGAAACCCATAACATAGTAACATAGTATATGACAGCAGATAAAGACCAATGATCAAAAAGTCATCAGTGAATATATCCCACCGCTACTAAAACTGAATATACAATGAATGTCGGGCTAAATGGACAGGAGCAGCAAGAGGGAAATCTCCCTGCCCAGAGGTCCATAAAGCCCCTTTTTTTTAAAGTTATTTGTGCTCAAATATTGCGATTCGAAAAGGCTTATCTTAGTCCTCTGCGATGCTCGGTCCTTCTAAACAAATGCTGGTTTATGAATGCATAAGTCTTTTCTAATCACAATATTTTTGATCATTAGTTTTATGTGTCATCAGTCACACCGAGGTATCTTGATATTTAGCAGATAAAGACCAGCATGGTCCATCTAGTCTGCCTAGTAAAAGTAGCTGCACCTGCCGCTCCATACAGGTTGCCCCTCCCCATGCCTTTGTTTACGGGTGTACCCACTGCTCTGTGTAGGTCAACCCTATTTGTTGAGATATAAGAGATAGTTATGTTTATTTTGATTTTATCCTTTTGCTATAAAGGGATCCACTGTGTCTGTCCCATACCATTTTGAATTCTGTCACTGTATTTGCCCCCACCACTTCCATCAGGAGGGCATTTCCAAGCATCTACCACCCTTTCAGTGAAAAAGTATTTTCTGACATTGCCTTTCATTTTAACCCCTTGCAGCTTCATGTTATGCCACTGGATCATCGACTGGACTTCAAAGAACACATAAACCGTACAGCAAAAATCATCTACTACAAGATTATGACCCTCCGACACCTGAAATACATGCTCGATCAAAATAATTTCCGAACTATATTCCAAGCAATAGTCCTGCCACACTTCGACTACGCAAACATAATACTCCATGGCCTCCCAAATAACACACTAAATACTCTACAACTAGCCAAGAATGCTGCCGCCCGTGTCCTATTTGGAGCATCAAGGAGGGAACACTCAACCCCCATCCTAATGGAGCTACACTGGCTCTCTATAAACTGCAGGATCGCATATAAAGTCCTCATCACTACCTTTAAAGCTATCAATAAATTAGCCCCTCCCTCAATCTCATCTCTCATCATACACACCCCTAATACGAGATCAAGAAGATCAGCAGCGTTCAACACCCTATCCATACCGACAGAATTTATAAGATGCACCCATACAACTACAGAAAGAGCATTTGCTTACTACGCCCCTAGACGCTGGAACAACCTTCCACCCGCCATCAGATCAATCATAGACCTTAAACAATTTAGAAAAGCCATAAAGCATCATCTGTTCCTCCTACACTTCTACAAACACCACGATCCCTCACAGACACCCCAACACAATCCACAGGATAAGCAATAAGCTTCTCTCTTACTCTGCACATAATGAAAATAATAACCTGTACTGTATATAGTTTATTTATTATGTACAATGTTTCCCATTGTTAATTCCTGGTTAGTTGCCCTGTTATATGTAAACTCATGACAGCTCGTTGCTTATGTGAGTGTTTTCGTTCACTGTAAACCGCACTGATGATAAATAGTGCGGTATAAAAGAAATGTAAATAAAATAATAAATAAAATAAATGCCCTCTAGTCCTACAGCTTCCCAGTCTTTGTTAGAGGTTGATTTGTTCAATACTCTAAGTATTTAAAGGTCATATTTAGGTATTCAAGTCTCTTACATAGTAACATAGTAAATGATGGCAGATAAAGCGTAGTTACTCACCTGTAACAGGTGATCTCCGGGAACAGCAGGAATTAAGTCTTCACATATGGGTATCGTCAGCACCGACAGAGCCCGTGCGGGAACGCTCCCCAGCATCCAAAAGGAAAGCCTTTGGGAGCATCCCACAGCGCATGCGTGCTGCCTTCCTGCCTAACTGCCTCTCTCACTTCAGCCGAGTTTAAAGCTGAGCCAAGGAGAGAGACAAAGAGAGAAAGAGAGAGAGAGAGAGACAGACAGACAGACAGACAAAAAGAGTGATAGAGACAACTCCTAGGGGAGGTAGGTGGGTTGTGAAGACTTAATTCCTGCTGTTCCCGGAGATCACCTGTTACAGGTGAGTAACTACGCTATCTCCAGAAACAAGCAGGAATGTAGTCTTCACATATGGGGACTCCCCAGCTGAAAGATGCCAGAGGAATGACCCCAGCGAGCTGTGAACCCGTGTGAATAGGGTCATACTTCCTCCCATGGATCCCTGGCATCCTACCGGGATGGAGGGTAGGAGTTGCATTAAGTCTGAAAGAGATGCTGTAGGACAGCCTGGCCAAACGAGGCATCCCAATGGGAGTCCTTGTCCAGACAGTAGTGGGCTGTGAAGGTACGTACTGAAGCCCAAGTAGCTGCTCTACAGATAACATCTATAGACACAAAGCGGAGATTAGCAACCGAGGCTGCCTTTGCTCTGACATTATGAGCTGTAACATGGCCCTCGAGGGAAAGACCTTTACTATCGTAAGTGAAGGATATGCAGTTTGCAATCCACTTAGATAGGGTCCGTTTGGACCGTTTGGAAACTGGAAGTCCCAAATGACTAGAATCAAAAGCAACAAAGAGTTGAGAAACTTCCTATGTTGTTCAGTTCACTGAAGGTAAAAGGCTAAAGCTCTTTTACAATCTAAGGTATGAAGGCTCCTTTCTGCACTGGAGGCATGAGGCCTAGGGAAGAATAGAGGAAGGTAAACCGACTGGTTTAAATGAAAAGACGAAACCACCTTTGGCATAAAGTGTGGATGAGTCCTGAGGACTACTTTATCATGGTGAAACCTTATATAAGGAGGGTCAGCCACTAAAGCTTGCAGTTCACTAATGCGTCTAGCAGAAGTTATTGCAATTAGGAAAATGACCTTCCAGGAAAGGAATTTCAAAGTTGTAGTGGCTAAAGGTTCAAAATGCGGCTACATAAGCTGCCCAAGAACCAGATTCAGGTCCCATGCCACCGGTGGTGGCTTTATGGGGGGCTTTGTCAATAGTAGACCTCTCATGAATCTTGACACAAGTGAATGAGAAGAGATTGGTTGACCATCTTGGGGCTTGTGAAAAGCAGCAATAGCACTGAGATGGACTCGCACTGAATTTGTCTTAAGACTGGAATTTGAAAGATGGAGGAGATACTCCAGAAGCGACTCCATGGGCACAGAAAGGGGGTTAAGCCCCTTTTCTGAACACTATATAAAAAACCTTTTCCATTTGAAAGCACAGGAATGCCTTGTGGAATGTTTTCTCGAAGCTTGAAGCATATCCTTCACTTGCTGAGAGAGGTGGATATCTAAAGGTTCTATGCCTTCAGCAGCCAGGCCCAGAGGTGCAGGGACTGAGGATTGGGATGCAGAAGCTTCCCGTTCTCCTGGGAAAGAAGATCTGGAGCATATCCCAACTCTAGAGGAGTTGCTTGAGAGAGACGCAGAAGCAGAGGATACCACGATTGCCTTGGCCAACGTGGAGCTATGAGAATCATATAACCCCTGTCTCTCTGAAGCTTGAAAAAAGTTTTGGGAATTAGGGGAAAGGGTGGGAAGGCATAGAGAAAGTCCTGACCCCAATGGAGCTGGAAAGCATAGTTTGCTAGAAAGTATTGAGCTGAAATTCTGGAACAGAACCGAGGAAGTATGGCATTCTTTGGACTTGCAAAGAGGTCTATATCTGGAGTTCCCCAGGTTTGGAACAATCAAGCCAGTTGGTCTGACTGGAGAGAACACTCGTGTGGCAGCAGTATTCGACTGAGCTTGTCTGCCCACAAGGTGAATTTGGAGCTCTCTGGCAAGGGCCCATAATCGCAAAGCTTCGTTGCATAGCGACAGAGAGCCCGTTCCGCCTTGTTTGTTTATGTAAAACATGGCAACCTGATTTTCGGTTTGGACCAGAACTGTCTTCTGACTGAGTTGGGCCTGAAATGCTATCATAGCATTCTAAATGGCTCTTAGCTCTAAGAGGTTTATTTGAAGAAAGGCCTCTTGTGAGGTCCAGAGACTCTGAGTGGAAAGATCGTGCAAGTGGGCTCCCCAACCCAGCTTGGATGCATCTGTTGTCAGGGTGATCTGGGGCAGAGGTTGCTGGAAGGGGGAACCTACCAGGAGGTTTGAGGGATTGCCACCACTGTAGGGACAAAATGAGACGTGTTGAATTCTTGATTTTGTCTGTTAAGCGAGCTGTGGCTTGTGTCCACTGCGAAGAGAGGGTCCACTGAGCCGCTCGCATGTGTAGGCGGGCATAAGGGACCGCATGTACAGTGGATGCCATATGCCCCAGCAGTTGAAGCACTTCCCGGGCAGTTAGGAGGATTTTCTTTACTGCTTGGGAAGCCAATTCTATTATTCGTAGACAGCGCGGCTTTGGCAGGAATGCCTTTGATTGCTGCGTGTCTAAGCGAGCCCCTATGAACTCTAGGGATTGAGAAGGGGTGAGGTGAGACTTTGGGTGGTTGACTACCAGACCCAAATATTGGAGAATTCTCATGGCACGAGAAACAGCTCGTTCTGTTTCTGGAGCTGTTGGTGCTCTGATGAGCCAATCGTCTAAGTAGGGGAAGATGAATATCCCCAGAGTTCTCAGGAATGCTGCTACTATAGCCATGCATTTTGTGAAGACTCTTGGGGTAGAGGCCAGCCCGAATGGAAGGACTCTGTATTGGAAATGGTTTCCTTGAAAGAGAAATCGAAGGTACGTCCTGTGATTTACATGGAGGAGGATATGCGTGTACGCATTTCTTAGATCTAGAGAACATAACCAATCCTGATTCTGAAGGTATGGTAAAAGTGTTCAAATTTGCTCAATTCTCTGAGGTCCAGGATAGGTCTGTATCCCCCTGTCTTCTTTGGGATAAGAAAATAGGGGGAGTAGAACCCCCTCCCCAGTTGGGATATGGGTACCTCTTCTATTACTCCCTGAGCAAGAAGTGAAGAGACCTCCTGACACAGGATGTTGGTGACAGGGCCTTGAGAATTCAATTGTTTTATGACTGAGAAAGTGAAGTTTGTACCCCTGTCCTACAATGGACAGAGTACAGTTTTCTGATGTTATTTGTTAACATCTTTTGGCAAAATGGCATAATCTGCCCGGAATGGTCAAGGGCTCTGGACCCTTCAGAGGCAAAATGGCTAAGTTCTCTAGGTAGACGTCAAAGCCCCTGCGGAGGCTATACTTGCTGAGCCAGTTGAGCTCTTTCAGCTTGCGGCTTTCTTTGTTGTCTAGGTTGCTGCCCTTTCTGGGGAGCATGAACTGGACAGTGAATTGGATGGGAATAAGAGTGGTAAGATTTTTTTCTTTTTGTTAAAGAACTTCTTGCCTGTTTTTTTCTTTGATGGGTTGGCTGTAGACTTTGATAGTCTATTCAAGGAGGTATTGTCAGATTCAATCTGATTAGCCTTGGTCTGCCAATCCTTCCCAAATGTTTTCACCTGTGCAAGGAATATTTCCTAACTTCTCTTGCACCCACTCCTCTAAATCTGATGCTTGGAGCCAGGCATTGAGCTGTACTCCAATAGCAATAGCAGAGGTTCTGCTAATAGCTTCAAAGCAGTCAAAAGCAGTCAAAGCAGTCAAAAGCTGCACGGTTCACAAATTTGGAGACATTTTGAGCGTGCTTGAGCAGAGTGAGGTACTGACCCTGTTTATCTTCAGGAAGAAGAGGGCTCATGCATTCCAGATCTGCTGTAACCTCCTCAAGAAACATTCCAATGTAATAGATTAATACTCCATGTAAATAGTTCTCCCATGTTATCCAAGTTGATACTCCTGTTATATGTAATACCAAACAGCCTGTTGTTCTGGTTTCTTTCTGTTATTTGTAAACCGCGCTGATGTCAAAGAGTGCGGTATATAAGAAGTTGAAATAAATAAAATAAATAAATAAATAAAATAAAAGGGAATAGGAGCTAATCCTAGCTGCTAGCATGGAGGATTGAAAGCATCGACGCCCAAAGGCATCGAGTGTCCTCGATTCACAGCCTGACGGGTTGGAAGAATGTGTTTTAGCACTCTTTATTCTCCACATGGAATGGTGTGGTAACTGAGTCTTCTGAAACCCTGGAGAAGCTGGGACTCGGTACATGGTATCGAGGCGTCGAGAAAGCGGTGACACCGTTAAGGGAGTTTCCCACATTCTGAACATAAGATTTTGAAGGATCTGATGAATAGGCAGCATCGCTGCCTCTTTGGGAGCCATAGGGTATTGCAGAATTCTTAGTTCTGCTCTAGGCTCCTTCTCAGGAGTAACTGTGATTGAAAGCCCCTTAGCTATATCACATATGAAATCCTGAAAAGACATGTCTTCTGGAGGAGACATTCTGCGCTCAGGAGGAGATGAATCCTTCAACAGAACTGCTCTTGTATCGGTAGAGTCATCGGAATCGGAAGACTCATCGGAGCTTTGCATCGATCAATGCTGGTACCGATGAATATTGGTACCGTGGCATTTCGGTTCCAACCCCTCAATACCGGAGAAACTCTCGAGGCTCGGCATGGGAGGAAGCCGTCCCACCTGAGTGGGTGCCACTGGAGTCGGTACCGGTGTCGGTACTGAGCTCATTTGAACCATCTGTAGCGGTCTTAGCAGTACCGAGGCAGCTAAGAGGGACGCTAGACTGCGTTCAATAGCAAGGATTCTCTTATCTATTGCTAATGCCGATGCCTGGTCGGTACCGGTGGAAGCGGCAAAGACTCCAGAACATGGCAACAGAAGTTCTGCAGAGGTGGAGGCCTCTGGAACATTCTGAGACTCCGTTTGTGCTTTGGAGACCGAAGACTCCCGCCGGGGAAATTTTGCCGGTGTACTTTCCTCGAGGGTAGTGCCAGTGGCATCTTGATGCTTTGCAGGAGATTCACCCTTCAAGGACCGGCTAGTCTTTACAGACTTTTGTTTAGTTACCTGAGATCCATGAGAGAAAGATGAAGCCCTGGAGGACGTCGATGCAACTGTCGTCATATCAACCGTGAAAAGAGAACTGGCCTTTGCAGCTCTGTTCTGCAGGCCCCTTTTGGTCATCTTTCTACAGGAGAGACACTCCGCTGGATAATGTTCAGGACCTAAACATTTGAGACACCATTCGTGGGTGTCGGTGACAGAAATAGTACCGCCACAGTTTTAACATTTTTTAAAAACACTAGTTGGCTTCTCCATGTCTGGAGATTTTTGTGCCTAGTGCCCAAAATGGCACCTAACACCAGGAGGGGAAGAAAAGACGACAAGATTCTTTTTTTAAAAAATTTTTCTAGAAGAAAATAAGAAGAGAATCAGCGGTACCGGTAGGTGTCGAATGAAGGCAGACGCGACCACAAAAAACAACAAAGATAAAGTTTTCCGCGGTGACCGGAGAGGCGTCCTGTCAGCTCCGCGGTAAACAAAGAACTGAAGTGAGAGAGGCAGTGAGGTGGGAAGGCAGCACACACATGTGCTGTGGGGGATGCTCCAAAAGGCTTTCCTTTTGGACGCCGGGGAGCATTCCCGCACGGGCTCCATCGGTGCCGACGATACCCATATGTGAATACTACATTCCTGCTTGTTCCTGGAGACAGACCAGTATGGTCCATCTAGTCTATCCAGTAAGATGGCAAGAGTAGGTGCACCTGCCGCTCTTTGCAGGCCACCCCTCCCCATGTCTTTGTTTAGGGGTGAACCCACCACTCCATGTAGGACACTCCTATTTGTTGAGAACTTAGATGGTTCAGTTTATTTTGATTTTATCCTGCCATTTTGAATTCAGTCACTGTGTTTGCCCCCACCACTTCCATCGGGAGGGCATTCCAAGCATCTTTTCAGTGAAAAAGTATTTCCTGACATTGCCTTTCAATTTACCACCCCTTCCAGCTTCATGTTATGCCCTCTAGTTTTACAACTTCCCCGTATTTGGAAGAGGTTTGTTTGTTCATTATTTCCCTTTAAGTATTTAAAGGTCTGAATCATATCTCTCCTGTCCCTCCTCTCCTCCAAAGTGTACATATTTAGGTCTTCAAGTCTCTTCTCATAAGGCTTTTGACGCAGGCTCCAAATTATTTTGGTCGCCTTCCTCAGAACAGTTTCCAGACTTTTTACATCCTTTGCAAGATATGGTCTCCAAAACTGAACACAGTATTCCAAGTGAGGCCTCACCAGTGACTTGTACAGTGGCATAAGTACCTCTTCCTTTCTGCTGGTAATTCCTCTTTGTATGCAGCCCATATCCCCCTGGCTTTTGCCACTGCCTTGTCGCACTGTTTTGCCACCTTGAGATCTTCAGAAATAATCATACCAAGGTCCTTCTCCTGATCAGTGCACACCAACCTCTCACCCCCTATCGCGTACATTTCCCTTGGATTTCTGCTACCCAAGTGCATGACACTGCCGTTCTTCGCATTAAATCTTAACTGCCAAACATTAGCCCATACTTCCAGCTTTTGTAGATCTTTCCTCATGTTAACCACTCCCTTGGGGGAGTCTACTCTGTTGCAAATTTTTGTGTCATCTGCAAAAAGACAGACGTTTCATTGAGCCTTTCAGCAATATCACTCACAAATACATTGAACAGTGCGGGGCCCAGGACCAAACCCTGGGGCACCCCGCTAATCACCTTCCTTTCATCCGAGTGAGCTCCATTTACCATCACCTTCTGTCGTCTGTCAGTCAACCAATTTCTGATCCAGTTTACCACCTTGGGACCCATCCCCAAGCTACTGAGTTTATCGACAAGCCTCCTATGAGGAACAGAATTAAAGGCTTTGCTGAAATCCAGGTAGATGACATCCATCGCATGCCCCTGATCTAGTTCTCTGGTCACCCAGTCAAAGAACTCAATCAGTTTGTTTGGCAAGATCGTCCTTCGGTAAAACCATGTTGCCTCGGATCTTGCAATCTGTTGGTTTTGAGAAAGTACACTATTCGCTCTTTCAGGAGCACCTCCATTACTTTTCCTGCCACCGAGGTAAGGCTCACGGGGCCTGTAGTTTGTCACTTCTTCCCTGTCACCACTTTTGTGAAGAGGTACATCAGCCATTCTCCAGTCCTGAAGAACTTCACCTGTTTCCAAGGATCTGTTGAAGACATCCTTTAAGGGCCCTGCAAGAACCTCTCTGAGCTCTTTCAGTATCCTGGGATGTATCCCATCCAGTCCAATGGCCTTGTCCACTTTCAGTTTTACAAGTTGTTCTAACACATCATCTTCTGTGAATGGTGTGGTATCTACTTCATTCCCATTTTTATATTTGGGAGTCACAGTGGTCCTTTCTCCAGGTTTTTCTTTAGTAAAAACAGAGCAGAAGTATTTGTTTAGCAATTTCGCTTTTTCAATGGCACTTTCCACGAGTCCCTTCCCAGCACTTTTGAGTCCTGCAATTCCACCTCTGATCTTCTTCGTTTCCCGAATATACCTGAAGAAAGTTTTGTCGCCACACTTCACATCTTTAACCATCTTTTCCTCTGCCTTTGATTTTGCTTTCCTTATTTCTCTTTTTGTCTCCGAGTTTGATCCTGTATTCATTTCTGTGTTTCTCTGTTTGCAAGCTTTTGAATTTTGCGAAAGCTGTGTTTTTTGTCTTTGAGCAGCCACTTCTTTGGAAAATCAAATAGGTTTCCTTCTCCTCTTGTTTTTATTTACTTTTCTTACATATTTATCTGCTGCCCCTTTTATTGCCACCTTTAGTTTAGCCCATTGCAATTCCACTTCCCTTATCCCCTTCCACCCTGCCAGCTCCTCCTTTAGGTACTTGGCCATTTTACTGAAGTCAGTGTTTTTGAAGTTTAGGACTTTGAGCTTGCTATGTTTGGACTGCACCTTGGCTTTTATCTCAAATCCGGGCCGTGGGAGGACCCAGCTGCCTTCCTTAAAGGCAGCCGCAGGCAAGCGCGCCCGCGCCTTGCGGGCCCGCGCCTGAGGGCCTCGCAAGAGGGCCCTTTGGCGTGGCCCTTAGGCGGTGGCACGACAGGCAAACACCAACTCCACTCCAACAGCGTGATCGAAAGGGTCGGAGCTCCAGGCCACCCCAACTCTCCCCAGTCGGGGGATCGACCTTCCAACAGCGGGAACATCCACGGAGCCTCCTCTGCCCATCGGGGCACGTGACCTGCAACTGTAAAGATTACACCGGCAGGCTTACACGCGCCTGCCAGGCCACGCGCTGGAGGACCCTTTGGCGTGGTCCAATAAAGGACTAGAGACGCTCTCCAACAACTAAAGAAAATCAGCTTAGGCATTAAGCTAGAGCTCCTGCAAGACTGAACTCGCTCCTATCCAGCCTCATCCGGACACTCAGCTGATACAGCAAGTATATCTCATCTATTTGTTTAACCTTGTTTTGACGTACCAACATACCTACTCGTATTGTTGAATGTACCCAACATTTATAGTAACATTAATCATTAATCATTAATCCCACCCACCCTTTAACTACAGACTCTAACAGCTAAGCATATACATATACTATTGCTAGTAGCTTTAAATTTCCCACCATTGTTCCTCTGGTACTATTGCCAATAGTCTACCTAATTTAACTGTTGCTAGTAGAAAAGGTTACACGACTGCCAATAGAAAAGAATATACTGTTGCCAGTAGAAAAAGCTAACTTGAAAACTGTAATTTCATAACAATTACTGCTGCCAATAGAGATAGATATTTTGTTGCCAGTAGAAAAGGAAATACTGTTGCTAGTTGAAAAGGATATACTGTTGCCAGTAGAAAAGGATATACTGTTGCCAGTAGAAAAGGATATACTGTTGCTAGTTGAAAAGGATATACTACTGCCACTTGAAAAATATACTGTTGCCAGTAGAAAAAGATATACTGTTGATATACCATTTCCAAAATGTATTGCTCAAACACCTTCTGGCTAAAACTAATAAGCAGCAGTTTAATAATCCTGACACTTATCACACTGACAAATAGTCAAAATAACAATAATTACAAACTAATCCCAATAATTCAGAGAAGCGCCCGCCCGGATCCCCCTTCATCTCAAATGCATATCGACATCAACATAAAAATAAATCATCACAGACTAATACATATAAAACCTACCACATTCACCCATCTTCACACCCAACCAACAACCACCCAAACATTGTCTTGTATATTAATAAATGCAAGATCTATGAAAAATAAATTACCCATCTTCACTGACTTACTAAATGATCAAAAGCCAGACATCCTATGTGTTACCGAAACTTGGCTAACCGACTCTGATGTTGTTTACCTAAACCAACTTAACACCAACATCTATGACATATCTCACACACACAGAAACTCTAAAAAAGGAGGTGGTGTTCTTATAATGACAAAAAAAGAACTAAAGGCTAAACCACATCCATCTGATCTCCCAAATAACATTGACACCATCATTTTAAAAATAGATCACTTCAAAATTTGCTTATTATACAGGCCACCGGACCAAAAATCTGAAAACTTAGATGCCCTAATAGAACTCCTCAGCTCATCCACAGCCTCCAACCCTATTATATCACTAGGAGACTTTAACCTCCCATCCTTGCCACCTTCACACTCAGCCCTTTTCTTGGAATCAATTGCAGATATGGGTTTCCTCCAAATAATCAATACAAAGACTCATAAGAAAGGAGGAACCCTTGATCTAGTCTTTTTACCAGATGCTTTCCAAAAACATTTCAACCAGTCATCGCTTGAGTGTACACATGTTCCTTGGTCAGACCACCACCTGATCAAATTCACCTTAGCCTACACTGTAAGAAACAATAAAAATAATCCACAAATTACCCCTCCACCTAGATTTACAAAATTTAACGCTGATGAATTTATCAATCTAACTATACCCCATCTCACCCTTGTACCAACTGACCTAGATGAAGCTGTCACAACTTGGCACAAAACAATTATCAATGCAGCTGCTTATAAACAATCCATCAAAAAGAAAAACTACTCTAGAATAGGAGATGCCCCCTGGTTCAACAGCACCTTAAGACATATGAAGAGAGAATTGAGAAATATTGAATCTAAATGGCGCAAAACCAAATCCATCCCTTATTACAATGCGTATCACAGCCACCTTAAAATGTACAAAGAAGCTTCAGATAGCGCAAAGAAAAATTACCACTCAAACATACTAAACAAATCCATTAATAGACCAAGAGAACTTTTTAGTATCGTCCAAAACTTAACCAATAACACATATGGGACCAGCAACGATAATATTGATATCTCTGCCCAGACTCTAGCAAACCACTATATGAATAAAGCAAAATCATTTGCTTTCACACCAAATCCTCTATCCCTTTCCCACCAACACCAATCTGAAAAATGGTCCAACTTTCACCCTATAACCAAAGACACTATCAAGACTACTATTTCAAACCTTAACACTACGACCTCTCAACTTGATCCATGTCCGGTAAACTGGATCAAGCATACCCTTACTACACTACACTATCCCCCTTTATCCTTCCCATAGTCAACCTGTCGCTGCGCCAAGGATACTTACCACCTTCCCTCAAACATGCACAAATCCGTCCAATAATTAAAAATAACACCCTTGACAAAACATCACCCAACTCCTACAGACCTATCTCTAGTATCCCATTTATGGCTAAACTGATTGAAAAGATCGTCCAAACTCAAACACAAGATCATATAGAAACCTCAGCCCCACTTGATGATCAACAATATGGCTTTCGCCCTTACCATGGTGTAGACACCCTATTAACAGTACTCCTCGATACATTAATAAGAGGCATTGATAACCATAAACAAGCTTTCATTCTCCTCTTTCTAGACATCTCTGCAGCGTTTGACAGTGTACACCATGCTCTAATGCTTAACAGACTAGAACAAATAGGAACCCACTCAACTGTACAAAATTGGTTCACATCATATCTAACTGATCGAACACAAACCGTCCGAACTAACACTGAAACTTCTAAAACATACAAACAGGAAATTGGTCTCCCACAAGGCTCCGCCCTCTCTGCCCTCCTATTTAATATATATATCCAACCGGTCTGTGACATCTTCAAGAAATTTAAAGTCCACTACCACATATACGCAGACGACATGATGATGTACATTCCATTCACAATCCCAACACTCCCACTACAACTGTTAACAGAATGCTTCTCTGAATTAACAACCTGGCTAAAAGAACACAATCTCCATATCAATCATTCTAAAACGGATATATTAATAGTAACTAAAAATCAATCCTACATACCTCCAACACACATCACTCTCCAAAATCACAACATTACTATAAAAAATGAAGTGAAATACCTGGGTGTCACTCTTGACTCACACCTTAGTATGGACACACATATTAGAAACATCACTAAGAAGATCTACTTTAAACTCAAAATTTTAAAACAATTACGTCCTCTTGTACTTCTACATGATTTTCTGAGCATTGTACAGGCCATCATCACACCACACTTTGATTTTGCAAATCTCACCCTACTAGGAACAACAAAACAAAACATTAAAAGACTCCAACTTGCCCAAAATGCAGCAGCAAGAATTGTAATGAAGGTTCCACCATTTGAACACATTACCCCTATACTAGCAAACCTTCACTGGCTCCCAATTCAATCCAGAATAAATCACAAATTGATTATCACCACATTTAAGACTTTAAACACAATGGCCCCAGTCCCCTTGACAAAACTTATCACCAAAGACACATCCCAAACTTCGCTTCGGAGAGGCCACACGAACAGAATTAGGATCCCGAAAGAATTCACAACTGCTAAAAAGACTACTAATAGGAAAGTGTTCTCACATGCAGCTCCCACCCTATGGAACTCCCTCCCTGAAGAAATAAGAGCATTAAATGATGCAAAGGAACTCCGCAAGAAATTAAAAACCTATCTATTCACCTCCCATTTTGGCACACTTGAAAATACCTTACCTCCGACAGGTAATGGTTAATAACAACCTAGGGTACACCAACTCTAATTCTCCTAGCAAACTACAATTACAATTAAAATCGAATAAATAACTACTTGTAAATCCTGTATATAAATATATGTAATAAATCAAAATATGTAAATAAGTTCGTTTGTTATTTAACAAGTTTTACCATATTTAGTCATTCATGATTAATGTATATTGCAAAATTGTACCAAGTTAACAAATGTTCCATGTAAAACAGCTACATTGTACCTAGTTAACAAATGTTCCATGTAAAACAGACTTGTAAATCTGTTCATTCTTGTTCATTGTAAACCGCACCTGATCTGTGGAAGGTAGCGGTATATAAGCAACTGTTAAATAAATAAATAAATAAACCACACAGTGTGATGATCGCTGCTGCTCACAGGGGCACCCACCCAGACATTCGACATACTATCACTGTTGGTGAGCACTAAATCCAGCATTGAGCTTTCCCTGGTTGGTTCCATCACCATTTGTCTAAGTAACGCAACTTGGAAAGCATCCACAATTTGTTTTGCTTCTTTCCAGATTTGCAGAAGGAGTAATCCAATCCACATCGGGTAGATTAAAGTCACCCAATATGATCACTTCCACCTTGTGGCTATCTTGGCAATATCTATAATCAGTTCATTATCTCTCTCTTCAATTTGAGTCAAAGGTCTGTAGACTACAGCAATATGGACGACAGTGCCATCTCCTCTTTCCAGCACAATCCAGAGCGCTTCTTCTTTTCCCCATGCCCCCCCTACATTTCAGTAGCTTTAATAATGCTTTTGACATACAAGGCTACTCCTCCTCCTTTTCCATTTTCTCTGTCTCCTCTGAATAGATTATAGCCAGCTATGGCTATATCCCATCATGAGATTCATTAAACCATGTTTCTGTAATGGCCACAATGTCCAAGTCCATTTCCACCATTAGGGCTTCCAGGTCCGGAATTTTGTTGGCTAAGCTTCGAGCATTTGTGCTCATTGCTTTCCAGTATTTAACTGGCTTGCATGTATTTTGCATTGATATTGTTCTGCCCACTTCTTCCCACTTGCTTTTGATGTGTGGTTTAAAAGTGTGGCCGTTTCTGATGTTATTCTGCTTTTGCAGGGAGTGACGTCCTGAACTTGACCTTCCCCATCCGTCACCCCCTTTTTCTAGCTTAAATGTATATACACATACTGCCTGAATTTTTCACTTAGGATTCTTTTCCCTGTGACAGAGAGATGTAGTCCATCAGCACAGTATAGTCTCTTGTTGGTCCATCTGTTTCCCCAGTCGCCTATAAATCTGAATCCTTCTTGTTTGCACCAGGTCTGGAGCCATGTGTTAAAGCTGTTTATGCGATGTAGCCTTTCTGCCCCCTTACCAAGAACAGATAGAACTTCTGAGAATGCTACAGTGTTAACAATGGGCTTCAGTTTCTCTCCCAGAGTTTGGAAGTCCCTTTGAACTGTAGTGGCACTGTTTCTAGCCAGGTCATTTGTACCCAAGTGGATGACATCATCAATTTTGGAGTGCTCACTTTCAGCGCTAAGTAAATCAACAATCTGGTTTGTATTCCTGCTAGCTGAAGAGCCTGGGAGGCATTTTACTAACTTCTCTCCTTTGAACTGTGTTCCCAAGTTGGTGCCTCTGATGATGAAATCACCAAGTAGTAGTAGTTTTCTGTTCCTTGAGTTTTTCTTCATATTTGGTGCTTTATCAGGAGATTGGGCATTGACTTTCTCATTTAAGAGCCCTTCAGTTTCCGTGGAATGGGCATCCTCATTAACCAAAGCAGAGAAGGCATTATGCAGTGATATCTCATGATGTACAGGGTGTTTCTGCATTACAGGTTGCAATCTACCAGAGCCCACTGTCATCCATTTGTTCCTGGGATGTTTGATTCTTTGTGGGAGCGGTGGTGGACTTTGTTTGGTTTGTATCCTAGAAGAGGTGCATTTCATTGCGGCTACTTCTTCCCTTAATAGAGTCAATTCTTTATGCATGGCTGCTAACTTGAGGCATATAGGACAAGCTCTTAGGTTCCAGATGATTCTTCTCAGAATGAAGGCACCACAATTATTGCACTGAATACAAGACATACTTGGTCCTAGAAGGAGAAGAGGAGAATGTGGACGTAACACCAAATTAAGAGGATTGATGTCAACGTGTGTGACCACTATATAGACAATGCAGCCCTGGAGTGGGTGGGATGAGGGGTAGGGTGGGTGGGAACCTAAGTGTCCTTGGCCAGTAGGCCTTACATGAACTGAGGGCAAACTTAGATATCTGATTTAAGGGCTACACAAGGAATGTAGGCAGTCAGAATATTCCAAAATGTGAATGTAAAACCAACAGTTAAATTTTATATCAGCAGCAGCACAACAAACAAGACAGGCAAAAGATACAATGCTGAAAGCTTAGCTATGTGCAGGCTCTGGAAGCTTCTCATATGTCTTCTGATGCAAGCTCCAAATCATTTTGGTTGCCTTCCTCTGAACAGTTTCTAGTCTTCTTATATCCTTTGCAAGATATGTTCCCTGTAAAATAGTTATCTCCAAGTTATAATGCCCTGTTCAATGTAATTTCAGTTTGTTCAATGTAAACCGCACTGATGCAGAATAGCGTGGTATATAAGAGAATGTAAATAAATAAATAAATAAATATGGTCTCCAAAACTGATCACAATATTCCAAGTTAGGCCTCACCAGCGACTTTTACAGTGGCATTAGTACCTCTTTCTTTCTGCTGATAATTCCTCTTTGTATGCTCCGAAGCATCCTTCTGGCTTTTGCCACCGCCTTGTCGCACTGTTTCGCCATCTTGAGGTCCTCAGAAACAATCACACCAAGGTCCTTCTCCTGGTCCATGCACTCCAACCTCTTGCCCCCATTGCGTACAATTCCCTTGGATTTCTGCTTCCTAAGTGCATTACACTGCACTTCTCCACACTGACGTAATACTTGGCAGTTAAGATTTATTCTTCCAGCTTTTGTACATATTTTCTCCACTCCCTCAGAGTCGTCCACTCTGCTGCAAATTTTCCTGTCATCTGCAAAAAGACAGACTTTTTCCATTCAGCCCTTCAGCAATATCACTCACAAATACATGGAACAGTACCGGCCCCAGGACCAAACTTGGGGGCCCACTGCTAATCACCTTCCTTTCATTCGAGTGAGTTCCGTTTACCATCACCTTCTGCCGTCTGTCAGTCAACCAATTTCTGATCCAGTTCACCACCTTGGGACCCATCCCCAAGCCATTGAGTTTATTGATAAGCCTCCTATGAGGAACAGTATCAAAGGCTTTGCTGAAATCCAGGTAGATGACATCCATTGCATGCCCTTGATCTAGTTCTCTGGTCACCCAGTCAAAGAACTCAGATTTGTTTGGCAAGATTGTCCTTTGGTAAAACTATGTTGGTCTTGGATCATGCAACCTATTGGTTTTGAGAAAGTCCACTATTCGCTCTTTCAGGAGTGCTTCCATTACTTTTCCTGTACTTTGTCACTTCTTCCCTGTTACCACTTTTGTGAAGAGATACCACATCAGCCCTTCTCCAGTCCTGTGGAACTGCTCCTCTTTCCAAAGATCTATTGAAAAACATCTTTTAACAGCCCTGCAAGAACCTCTCTGAGCTCTTTCAGTATCCTGGAATGTATCCCATCTGGTCACATGGCCTTGGCCACTTTCAGTTTTGCAAGCTGTTCTAACACATCTTCTGTGAATGGTGTGGTATCTATTCCATTCCGATTTTTATATTTGGGAATCACAGGTGATCCTTCTCCAGGATTTTCTTTAGTAAAAACAGAGCAGAAGTATTTGTTTAGCATTTTCGCTTTTTCAATGTCACTTTCCACAAAACCGTTCCCAGTACTTTTAAGTCCTGGAATTCCACCTCTGATTTTCCTCCTCTCCCAAATATACCTGAAGAAAGTTTTGTCACTACACCTCACATCTTTAGCCATCTCTTCTTCTGCCTTTGATTTTGCTATCCTTAGTTCTCTTTTTGTCTTTTACTTTGATCCTGTATTCCCTTTCTGTGTTCCTCTGCATTTCCACTTCCCTCCCAACTTGCCTCCTTCAGGTACTTGACCATTTTGATCTTGCTATGATTGGACTCCATCTTGGCTTTTATCTCAAACCACAGCATGTGATGATCGCTGCTGCTCACACGGGCATCCACCCAGACATTCGACATGCTATCTCTGTTGGTGAGCACTAAATCCAGCATAGAACTTTCCCTGGTCGGTTCCATCATCATTTGTCTAAGTAACGCATCTTGGAAGGCATCCACAATTTTTTTTACTTCTTTCCAGATATCAAGAAGGAATAGATTAAAATCATCCAATATGATCACTTCCCCCTTCGTGGCTATCTTTGCAGTATCAATAGTCAATTCGCTATTTCTTCGGCTTGAGTTGGAGGCCTGCAGACTACTCAAGTATGGATGATAGTGCCATATCCTGTTTCCAACACAATCCACAGCGCTTCTTTTCCCCGTCCCCTGTATTTCAGTAGCTTTAATATTGCTTTTGACATATAGGGCTGCTGCTACTCCTTTTCTACCCTCTCCATCTCTTCTAAATAAGTTATAGCCAGTTATGGCTATATCCCATTCATGCGGCTTGTTAAACCTTCTGTAATGGCCACAATGTCCAAGTCCATTTCCACCATTAGGGCTTCCAGGTCAGGAACTTTGTTGGCTAAGCTTCAAGCATTTGTGCTCATTGCTTTCTAGCATTTGTTGGCTGGCTTGCCTGCATTTTGCAGGGATTTTGTTCTACACTCCTCTTCCCACTTGCCACTGATGTGTGGTTTAAAAGTGTGGCTGTTTCCAATCGTATGCTTTTGCTGGGCATGATGTCCTGACTTTATCCTTCTCCATCTGTCACCCCCTTTCCCTAGTTTAAATGTGTCCCCACACACTGCCTGAATTTTTCACTCAGGATCCTTTTCCCTGCAACGGAGAGATTAGTCCGTCAGCACAGTATAGCTTCTTATTGATCCACCTGTTTCCCCAGTCACCTATATATCTAAATCCTTCTTGTTTGCATCAGGTTTGGAGCCATATATTAAAGTTGTTTAGGCGATGCAGCTTTTCTGCCCCCTTACCAAAAACAGGTAGGACTTCTGAGAATGCTATAGTGTTAACAATGGGCTTGAGTTTCTCTCCCAGAGTCTGTAGGTTGCTTTGAACTGCAGAAGCACTGTTTCTAGCCAGGTCATTTGTACCCAAGTGGATGACATCATCAATTTTGGAGTGCTCACCATCATAGTCTCATAACGGCTTGTAAAAGACAAGTCATTAAAGTAGAGTAGTAGTTTAGTGTTTTAGAGGAGCAGACTGAGAACTAGAGAAGCACGGATTCAAACCCCACAAAACTCCCTTGTGGCCCTCGACAAGCCACTTCATACTCCATTACCTCAAATACAAATTTGTAAGCCAGCCAAGAAATATCTACTGTACCTGAAAGTAACTGGCCTTGAACTATTACTGAAAAGGCATGAGCTAAATTAAACCAAAGGGTCTGACGCTCGCCGACTATGCCTGTCAAAGTGACTGCTACAAAGACGACCTTCCAAGTTAGGTTTTTAAGTTCTCACAAGATAATAGACTCATAAGAATGTAAGATATGTCATACTGGGAAAGACCAAGGTCCACCAGCCCAGTATCCTATTTCCAACAGTGACCAATCCAAGCCACAAGTACCTAAGCAGATTTCCAAAAAGGCACAGGTTCCACAACGTTTGTCCCGTGGCAAGCAGTGGATTTCCCAGGTCCTCTTTAATAATTGTTTATGGACCATTCCTCCAGGAACTTGTCCAAACCTTTTTTTAAACCAAGCTACACTAACAGCTTTTACTGCATCCTCTGGCAATGAATTCTAGAGTTTGATTATGCGTTGAGGGAAAAAATATTTTCTCTGTCTTAAATGGGTTACATTGTAGCTTCATTGCATGTCCCCTAGTCTTCCAGCTTTTTGATGGAGTAAACAACCAATCTACGTTTACCCGTTCAGCATAGTTACTCACCTATAACGAGTGATCTCTGGGAACAGCGGGAATCAGTCTTCACATATGGTGACATCGATACTGATGGAGCCCGTGGGGTAATGCTCCCCAGCATTCAAAAGGAATGCCTTTGGGAGCACTCCACAGCGTCTGCGCATCAGCATCACGCCTTCCCAACTCCTCTCCAGTTGAGTTTGTAACTGAAAGGAAGAGAAAAAATAAACCAACCCCTAGGGGAGGAGAGTGGGTTGTGAAGACTGATTCCTGCTGTTCCCGGAGATCACCTGTTACAGGTGAGTAACTGTTATCTCCATGTACAAGCAGGAATGCAGTCTTCACATATAGGACTCACAAGCTCCCAGGTACCAGACTGGCATGGGGAGGAAGAGCAGTGTGATCTTTGAGGCAGGGCCAGCCCAAGGGTTTCTGCCGCCCTAGGCAGAAACCCCAGCCTCACAACCCCCTTCCCACCACTGACGCCACCTTCCCCTCTCAGCTGTCGCCAATTCCATCTTGGGAGGTGGAGGAAGATGGCGAAAGCATTCCCAAAAGTGGGGGCATTTTGCTGCCGCATCTGGAAACACTGCCGCTGCCCATCCCCCTCCCCAACAAAATCAATGTCAACTGGGGGGGAGGGGGGTGGGGAGGTGGCACAGTCATCCATGTGTACTTCCACTGCTGCCATCGTTGCCCAGCTCACCTAGTGGATGAACTGGCTCTGCCCCGATGCTAAAGCTTAGAGCCAAAGAGTGTGGACATGATGTGGCCCCTTGGACTCAATTCCAGAAGGCTATACCACCTCTATATGATAGTCTGGTCACTTTTAAAATCCAGGATGGAGGGTAGGGGTTGAGCTAAAGTCCCAAAGAGGTGCTGGAGTACAGCCTGGTCAAAGACAATGTCCCGACAGGACTCTCTGTCCAGACAATAATGTGCAGCAAAAGCACAAATGGAGGATCAGGTAGCTGCCCAACAGATTTCCTCAATGGATACTGAATGGAGATTGGCTATGCAGGCTGCCATAGCCTGCACATTAACAGCAGTAATGTGACCCTCCAGAGAGAATCCTGCTTGTGCACAAACAAATGAAATGCAATCTGCTATCCTTCTGGATAGAGTTTGTTTTGTCCCCAGTAGCCCAAGGTGACCGGGATCAAAGGAAATAAATAATTAAAGGATTTTCTATGAACCTTGGTTCTATCCAAATAGTAAGCTAGTACTCGCTTGTAATCTAAGGTGCATAGCACTGTTTCAGCTCATAACGCATGTGGTCTTTGAAAGAAAATCAGGAGGATTACTGACTGGTTTAGATAGGAGGAGGAGACTACCTTCACTGCAGCACGAATCAACACGGGCACTGCAAGATCTGAACACATCACCCCATCTTACAACAGCTACACTGGCTACCAATAGTTGCAAGGGCAAAATTCAAAACAATCCTGAACATCTTCAAAATCTTCCACCACCGTTCAGCAAATGTGCTCCAGGATATAACAACCAGAGATGTCAGCAACAGACCTAGAAGAAACAACAATGGCAACAGAATCAGCACACCCGCAGACTATCACAAGACTAAGCAAACAACATCTAAGAGAGCTCCCTCCCTATTGGCGCCTGCATTATGGAACTCCCTCCCTATGGACTTAAGGACCCTAAACACCACCAAAGACTTCCGCAAGGCACTCAAGATTCTTCTCTTTACCGAGGCCTATGAGCAACCACCTTAAGTTGCCAACCACTAGATACCACCCAATTGACCCAACAGCTACCTACACCACTTGGCCCCAACTACCCACTCCCATTTAGACCTACAAGCACATAGTATTTACATATGTGAGTCGTATTCCCTCCTGTTAAATGTATCCCTCCAACTGTGTTGTGACCACTTTGATTGAAGGATAAGGTGGTATACAAAAAGGTCTAAATAAATAGATGAGTACAGAGAACCACCTTGTCATGGTGGAACCGGGTATATGGCGAATCCTCCACCAGAGCCTGCAGTTTGCTGTTGCGGTGAACTGACGTGACGGCGATGAGGAACATTACCTTCCAAGATAGTAACTTCAGTGATATGGTGGCTAAAGGCTTGAGAGGAGGCTTTAGAAGTTCAGCAAGAACCATGTTGAGGTCCCAGGCCAGCGGAGGAGGCTTGGACAATAGAAGACCCTGCATGAAGCGTGCTAAGGAGTATGATGAGATAGGCTGTCCAGCCAGTGGTTTGTGAGAGCCCACAATGGCACTAAGATGAACTCTCACTGAGTTAGTCTTAAGACCTGCCAAGGACAAATGGAGGAGATATTGTAGAAGAGACTCCACCAGGCAAGCAAAAGGGTCAGTGCCCCTTGGGGAGCACCACAGGGTAAACCTTCATCACTTGAAGGCATAAAATCACCTGGTGGACTCCTAGCATGATGCAAGGAGGGTATCTTTGACCTACTGTGGCAGTTTGAGGTCAGGGAGCACTATCCCTTCAGCAGCCATACTGTGACGCGAAGGGAGTGAAGAGTTCTGTAATAGTATATTGCATGGATTACCCAGGAAAACTACTGATCAGCTTCAAAATGTCCAGAACGTCACAGCTCGAATCATTTGTAAAGCTCACTTGACAGATCACATCACACCTATATTACACAAACTTCATCGGTTACCAATTACAAGCAGAATAAAATATAAAATATTAATGATTACTTTCAGACTACTGAACAACATTGCACCCTCATTTTTATCATCCCTAATTAACTCTTATGACAGATACAAGAAGCAGAAGATGATGCTCACAGAACACTATTATAGCCCCATCTGACCTCTGCAAAACAAAATAATTCACAAGTAATAGAGCATTCTCATATGTGGCTTCTATACTCTAGAATGCCCTACCAGAAATACTGAGATCTTTCAAAGATCTCCAATCATTCCAAAAGGAAATTAAAACATTTTTATTTATCAAACACTATAACAACTATGGCAAAAATGATATATACCCAACCTAAAGCCACACACATAGATGCCCACCTACAACACAGATACCTGATGTTTTATCAAGCAACCCTTTGAACTCTTATAACTTTAAATGTGTTATATGTAAAAATCTGTAAATAGTTCTTATGTAAATAACTATTATAATTGGATGTTCCATTTTATTTCTAAGTTCTATATAACTTGTTCGTTCATTGTAAAACGTTCTTGATCCTGGGAAGGGGCAGTATAGAAAAGCTTTACAAATAAAGAAACAAAAGATTGGGATGGAGAAACATCACTTTGTCCTGAGACAGGAGTTCAGGCACACATCCGAACCTGAGAGGTGGAGTCTGCACAAGGCGAAGAAGCAGAGGAAACAACGGCTGATGGGGCCAAAAGGGGATACAAGGATCATGGGAGCCCTTGTTGGCTTGTAGTTTTAAAAGTGTTTTGGGTATCAAGGGGATGGGAGGAAATGCATAGAGCAGACACTATCCCCAATGCAGAAGGAAGGCGTCCAGGGCCTGTCAGTGCAGGGATGGAAGCCTGGAGCAGAAGAATGGAAGCAGTGTGTTCTGTGGAGTGTAGAAAAGATCTATGAGTGGGGTTCCCATGTTCAGAAGATCCAAGTAGCCATCTTCCAATGTAAAGTCCACTTGTGTGGATGAAGAACATGGCTTAGCCTGTCTACAAGGACATTGAGCTCACCAAGGAGATATACCACTCTAAGGTGAATGTGGTGTGGGATGGCAAAGAACCATAGGTGAAGCGCTTCATTGCATAGGGGATAGAATCTTGTCCTCCATTTGATCACGTAGAACATGGCAAGCTGGTTGTCTGTCCTAATACCTAACTCTGAAAATTGGGGTTGAAAAATCCGAAGGGCATTTGTTGGTGCCCATAATTCTAGGAGGTTGATCTGCAGAGCAGATTCCTGTTGTGTCCACAATCCCTGTGTGGTTGGGCCATTCAGACGCGCTCCCCAACCCAGCTTGGAGGCATCCGTTGTCAGGGTGCATCGAGGTGGAGGCATCTGAGAAGGTGACCCACCGAGTAGGTTTCTGTGGAGAATTCTACCACTGAAGAGACTTGGTCAGTTGAGGGGTGATGTGAATCTGGTCTCTTGAGACACCCCTTTGCTTGCATCCATTGAGAAGACAGTCTATTGGGCTTGTCGTATGTGTAGTCAAGCATAGGAGATGACATGGACCATGGAGACCATGTGTCCCAATAGATGGAGCACCTCTTATGTGGCTCTGCTGTTGCATTCCTCTTGCCAGCTCAATGAGGTGGGCACAGCTATCTTGAGGAAGAAAAGCTCAGGCCTGTTGAGTGTCTAAAAACACTCCAATGAACGCCAGATTGAGTCGGAGCGAGGTGAGACTTTGGGAAGTTTAGGACAAATCCCAGATGTTGGAGCACTGTGATGGTGTGATGATGGGCAAGTTTTACCTCTTGAGGGGAGTCTCTCTTGATTAGCCAGTCATCTAAATAAGTGACGACGAAGAACCCCAAAGTGCAGAGATAGGAAGCGACTACTGCCATGCATTATGTGAATACTTGTGGTGCAGAGGTTAAACCGAAGGGCAGCACCCAGTATTAAGAAGAAATTAGACCTTACCTGCTAATTGTCTTTCCTTGAGATCTCTCTGGGCCAGTCCAGGCACATTAGAGTTGTCAACCTTCTCCAGCAGCTGAGGACTGAAGTCTGAAGTTTTGCTGACATCCTATCTGGCTCCCCTTGGTGTCAGAACCTCAGTCTACCACTGTCAAAGCAGTCTGAAAAACATATCTTAACCCTGACTCAAAAAACAAACTTTGGAACCAACGCTAACCCAACAAACCAAACATCCAGAGCCTACCTAAGATGTAGTCAGCTTCTCTTTTTTTTTTTTTTCAAGGCATTGATAATATCCACCAAGGGTTCACTCTTATCTTTCTCGACATAGCTGCAGCATTCGATTCAGTAAACCACAATACTCTACTACAGCGCCTCCAAGACAAGGGAATCCAAGGACTAGCCCTGAAATGGTGTAAATCCTACTTATCTGATAGACAGCTGCAAGTCAGAACAGGAGAATCAACATCTGATCTATTCCCCCTTAAACAAGGTGTCCCGCTGGGTTCCTCATTGTCCGCCTTAATGTTCAATATTTATATGCAGCCAATCTGCGATCTCATACGCACCTTCAACATACAATGTCTTGCCTATGCTGATGACATCCTGATGTTTGCCCCATTCAACATAAAACAACCAGATTTTACACCAATAGTTCACTGCTTTGAAGCTGTATCCAACTGGCTCCTCAATCAGAATTTACGGATAAACCATAACAAAACAGATGTTCTATTCATTACACGGAACCCAACATTCATACCACCTACCTCTCTCCAGGTAAACAATATTGAGTTGAAAGCACAACCCACAATTCGATACTTAGGAATTATATTAGATCAACAGCTTAATATGGCAGCCCACATTAAGAAAACAACGAGTGCAATCTACCACAAGATACGATCATTACGTAATCTCCGACCTTTACTTAACTACTCCGACTTCCGTACCATATTCCAAGCCCTGGTATTACCACACTTGGATTTCGCCAATATCATTCTACACGGTCTCCCGCAATCCACCATAAATCCCCTCCGTCTAGCCATGAATGCAGCCGCGAGAATCCTCGTAGGTGCTCCACGATCAGAGCACATAACCCCAATATTGATGAGCTTACATTGGCTACCCCTACAAGCCAGAACTCTATACAAGACCCTGGTCATGACTTTTAAAGCATCAAAGTGCCCATCTCAATCACCTCTCAGCAATATGATTCATATCACCCCAAATAACAGATCCAGGAGATCTGTTACATTAAACTCCATCGACCTACCAAAAGTCATCACAAAATGTTCTAAATCAACAGCCTCTAGAGCTTTCTCTCTGTTTTCACCCAGAGCCTGGAATGCCCTTCCACCCGAAATCAGAGCTATCTCAAGTCTGATTAAGTTCAGAAAGGCACTGAAGCACTATTTGTTCCTAACATACTACCCCGAAGCTACTCCATCCGAAGCTACTCCATCTGAAAACAGCTCTCATGCAGATCTTTCATATTTGACCCCTGTAGAGAATGGATAATTACGATGATTATTACCTGCTCACTATTGGACATATTTATTCTCACTATATTTAGCATATTTACTCTTTAATTTAATTAACTTCTTATCCACGGCATTAATAATTAACCAAAATATCCATGTATATAGTTGCCATGTATATAGTTAATTATATATAATTACCATGTTTTACCAAGTTTATTTACCTTGTTCATTGTAAAAAACCAATGCTGTTTGTACCATTGTGTTTATATTTGTTCATATGTAAACCGCACTGATTTAAGAGCGCGGTATATAAGAAAAATAAATAAATAAATAAATAAATAAATAAAGTTTCCTGTATAGCTAACCCCCTGCTAGTACCAGGGAGCCCCATAGACCAAACCGCCTCGGACTTCCCAGACGGGCGACCAATAAACACTCTTCTAAGGCCCCCGCCAAGTAACGCCAATGTCCCTATGCCCCATAAAGCCTGGACAGCTGACGTACTAGCCTCTATCCCCAAAATTCGTTCAATCCGCAAATGATTTGGGTGGGTCCTGGACTGGCCTGGAGAGATCTCAAGGAAAGACAATTAGCAGGTAAGGTCTAATTTCTTCTTCCTCTTCGTCTCTCCGGGCCAGTCCAGGCACATTAGGGAAGTACCAAAGCAGTACCTAACCCCGGGAGGGACCCGCAAGGCCCGCTATAATGGCCGAAGCCCCAACATTTGCGTCTCCCCTAGCTTGAACATCCAATCTATAATGTTTTGCAAAAGTGTGAAGAGATGACCAAGAAGCCGCCTGGCAAATTTCCACTGGTGGAATCAAAGCGAACTCTGCCCAGGACGCCGCCTGGCTTCGAGTCGAATAAGCGCAGCGCCTCTCTGGGGGCATCTTCCCGCTCACTTGATACGCCGCTGATACGGCATGTTTTACCCATCAAGCAATCGAGGCCTTGGAAGCCGCTTCCCCCTTTCGAGGTCCCCCAAACAGCACAAACAGCCTGTCTGTCCTTCGAAAAGGTTTCGTTCTCCTGAGGTATCTCCGGAGCACTTTCCCTAAATCCAACTTATTCAGGATCCTATCTATGGGCTTTCCCCCCTGGCCCCTAAAAGTCGGTAGAGAAATAGGATGATTCACATGAAACCTCGACACTACCTTCGGGAGAAAGGAAGGAACTGGTCGCAACATTACCTTCTCCTCGGAAAACTGGATATATGGCTCTCTACAGGAAAGTGCCTGGAGATCCGAAATTCTTCGTACCGAACACAAAGCTACAAGGAAAGCGGTCTTCCATGATAATTCTCTGAGCGATACTCCCCTTGCCGGCTCAAAGGGAGGTCCCATCAATGCCTCCAGAACTAAGTTCAGATCCCAGGCCGGCACTACCGGTCTAACCGGGGGACACATGTTCTTTACCGCTCTCAAGAATCAAAGAATATCAGGATGCCCGGACAGGGAAACCACCCAGACCTTGCCCCGAAAACACGCTAGGGCCGCCAATTGCACCTTGAGAGTACTTAGGGCTAACCCCTTATCCAGACCCTCCTGCAGAAAAGACACCACCTCTGGTACTAAAGCATTGCCTGGACGAAGGCCCCGCTCTTGGCACCAGCGCTCAAAAATACGCCAAATACGAAAATAAGCTATGGAAGTAGATTGCCTCCTGGCCTTCAACATTGTGGCTATCACAGACGTCGAGTAACCTCTACGACTTAACCTCTCCCTTTCAAGAGCCAAGCCAAAAGCGAGAAGCGATCCACGTTTGGCATGAGCAGTGGACCCTGGCACAAGAGGTTTGCCCGAGCGGGTAGCTTCTAGGGACTGTCCACAAGGAGGCTTACCAGGTCCGCATACCATGCTCTCCTGGGCCAGTCTGGGGCAATGAGAATCACCTGACCCTTGTGCCGCTCTATCCGACGAATGATTCGGCTGATCATCGGCCATGGGTGAAAGCCATAAAGCAACACTCCCGATGGCCACGGCTGAGCCATGCCATCGAGACCTTCCGACA
Source organism: Ichthyophis bannanicus (assembly GCA_033557465.1). Classification (NCBI taxonomy): domain Eukaryota; kingdom Metazoa; phylum Chordata; class Amphibia; order Gymnophiona; family Ichthyophiidae; genus Ichthyophis; species Ichthyophis bannanicus. The sequence goes on from CM066032.1 coordinate 1,281,320,729, forward strand.
TACGCTTTCTGCGCCTGCTGAAAAACCGACTGGCCTTGGCACTGTCGAGGGTGGCCATCAGGTCCATCACCGGACGACCCCATCGCTGCGTAAGGTCATGAAAAACCACTGCGTTCAACTCCCATTCCCCTGAATCTATCAGATGCCGGCTGAGATAATCGGCCTGCACATTGTCCCATCCTGCTACATGCGCCGTCGAAAGAGCCACCAGATGAGACTCTGCCCAGCCCATCAACAGCTGACTCTCCTCTAGCAAGACTGTACTTCCTGTTCCCCCCTTGCCGATTGATATACGAAACGGTCACTGCATTGTCTGAGAACACCTGTACCACTTTTCCTTCCATGAGATGGAGAAACTCGTGAAGAGCTAGATACACTGCTCTCATTTCCAGATGATTGATGGACCAACACGTCACCTCTGGCAGCCAGCACCCCTGAGCCATGTGCTATCGACAATGTGCTTCCCAGCCGAAGAGGCTGGTATCTGTGGTGATGAGCACCCAATCCGGCTGTTGTAATGGGACTCCCGCTCGAAGATGGGCGGGATCCAACCACCACTGCAAACTGTCGGCGACTTTCTGTGAACATTCCAACGTCCGATCCAGGGGATGATCCTGAGGCGACCACCTTGTCAGCAATGCCTGCTGCAGTGTACGCATGTGCGCCCTCGCACAGGGTACCAGATCCAGGGTCGCTGCCATGGAACCCAGAAGTTGTAAGTAACGCCACGCCATTGGAGCTCTCAGGCGTAAAAACGCTGTTACTCATCTCAAAATTTTTTGTACACACTCTTCCGGCAGAAAAACTGCTCCTATCACTGTGTTGAACACTGCTCCCAGGTAAAGGAGACGCTGCACCGGCTGCAACTGGCTCTTGGCCTGGTTTATCACCCTGCCGAGCTGTTCCAGGAGACTCAACACCCACACCGTTGCCGCAATGGACTCTGACACGGACGGTTCTCAAATCAACCAATCGTCGAGGTACGGATGCACCAGAATGCCCTCTCTTCTCAACGCCGCTGCCACTACCACCATCACTTTCGTGACTATCCATGGCACTGTAGCTAAACCAAACGGCAATGCTCGGAACTGAAAATGACCCGTGGGTACCACAAAATGCAAAAACCTTTGATGCTCCGGCCTGACAGGAATGTGGAGGTAGGACTCCGTCAGATCTATGGACGAGAGAACCTCTGTCGGCTGTATGGAACGAATAACTGACTTCAGTCTCTCCATTCAGAAGTGCGGAACTCAAACAGCGGTTCACGTGTGAGACCCAAAATAGGTCAAAAAGACCCCTCTTTTTTGGGAACCACGAAATAAATTGAGTATCGACCTAACCCTAACTGGTCGGGAGGGACTGGAACCACTGCCTGCAGGTGCAGCAACCGCTGCAGCGTTGCGGATACCGCTTCATTCTTTTCGACAAACCCACATGGAGACACCACGAAAGCCTCCACTAACAGCCGAGCAAACTCGAGGGCGTAGCCATGGCGAATAATTTCCAGTACCCACTGGTCTGTCATTATGGTGGTCCAGACAGAGAGGAAAGTCTGTAGTCGTCTGCCCACAGGCCTCTCCTTCTGGACCAACCACCTTTCATTGGGGCTTTTTATTGGAATTCTGCTGGGCCCCGAAATACCCCCTGCCGAACCCCTGAGCTCCCCGAAAGGACTGACCTCTGGAAATAAAGCAGCCTCTCTGATACGGGGCAAAGCGAGATCCTCTGAACCTGCGAAACTCTCGGGATTGTCCCCTGTGCAAACCGCTAGGTTTCTGACCTTTCAGGCAGTCCTCCGGCAGTTGACCCCCTTTGGAGTCTCCGAGATCCTTTACAATCGTTTCCAGTGCTGCTCGAAAGAGCAGCGTGCCCTTGTATGGAAGCTTACTAAGGCGCGCCTTGGATGACGCATCCGCCGCTCAATTTCTCAGCCAAAGAAATCTCCTGGCCGCAATCACTGAGGCCATGGACTTAGCTGAAATCCTTACCAGATCATAGAAACTATCTGTTAGATAAGCCGCAGCCGATTCCAGCTTTGCGCCTTCTACAGCAGAGGCATCATCCCCCTTGGGGTGAGTACCCCCTTGGATCCACTGAATGGAGTCTCAGGAGACATACGCTCCACAGATTGCTGCTCATAGCGACAGCGCGCTAGCATCAAATGTCTGCTTCAGTAGGGTTTCGAACTTTCTATCCTGCAAATCCTTAAGGGCCGCACTGCCCTCCACAGGAATGGTTGTTTTCTTCGTTACCGCTGATACCAAGGCATCCACCTTGGGCATCTTCAGCAAGTCCTGTTCCTCCTGCAGTAACGGGTACAATTGTCTGATGGTCCGCACCCCTCGCAAGATAGCCTCCGGACATTCCCATTCAGATTCCACCATCTGCTTAATGACCCTGTGAACTGGAAAAAACCTTTTCTCCGCTTTGAATCCCTGGAGCAGAAGATCTTCCAAGAGCTCATCCTGAGCCGTTGGCAGAACAATATTTAGGACCGCTAGTGTCTGGGCAATAAATGCCCCCAGTTCTTCCTTTCTAAAAGCATTAGGATCTTCGCCTGGCCCCAACTCACCGTCTTCTAGGTCCGTTGCCCACTGATCCAGGGCTGAGTCTGAAAGAATTTCTCCCTCCTCAGCACCCCATGGAGCGTTGAGACGTGCTGACCGATGCTATCGGTGCTCGCCTCAGCCCCCAAGGCTGATCTGGAGGATCCCTCTCCTGGGTCCAAAGGGGAGAAGTTCTTTCCTCTGACATAGGGGGGACAGAGCTCTTGCCCTGAACCTGCTGCCACTTCAAACAATAGGCTTTATGCAGTGCCAACATAAAGTCTGCTGACAAAACAGACTCTAAGCACCCTGCGCTGAGGGCAATGCTTGTGAAAGAGCATCCTCCACCTGAGCAGGCTTTTTTGACTTTGACTTTCTTTTCGCGGGCTTTTCCTGACTAGATACAGGAACGGGAGCTTTGAGTCTTGAAGGACTAGAAAAAGCAGCAGTAAAGAGCTATAATTTAAATCAAATAAGAATATAGATTAGCACAAAAGGCAAAACAGGGTCAGTACTCTTTGAGCAGCAAATAAAGTCTTCTAGAGACCTTTACAAAGAGGCCTTCTACCTAGGGGGCAAGAGATCTGTGAAACATGTTCAATAGGTGTTGACACCAGGTGGCAGTTCAAAAGGCCATTTTGAAAGACTCCTTCTATCCAAGCAAGGACTGCTAATCATCCAGGAAGTTGGTCACAGCTTACCTCAGCAGCACAGGCATAAATAGCTCAACCAGAGCTCTGTGATCCTCAGTCTTGAAGGACTAGAAAAAGGGACTGTTAGTTCTGAAGAGAGATCTGCAATTGTGAATATATACTTCTGGGAATTTACTGAAAGGAATTCTTTCTATTAAAGCTATTTAATCTGTGAACCCACTATTTTTTGTTAAATCAGTCAGGGCCTAGTAGCAGCAGTTTAAGTTTAAATTTAAAACACAGAAGAGAACTTTCTGGTTACATTTCATACCCAGCAGAGAGCTTATAGTTTTAATTTAATAGTCACTCAGGGCCTAGTATCAGCAAAGTATTTTTAGTTTAAATTTAAAACACAGAAGAGAGCTTTCTGGTTAAATTTGGAACCCAGCAGAGAGCTTGTAGTTTCAATTTCATAATAAGTTAGAGCCTAGCAGCAGCAAAGAGCTATAATTTAAATCAAATAAGAATATAGCTTACCTCAGCAGCACAGGACAGGGTACTGTGTAGCAGCCTTCTTTTAATAAGTGTTATTTCCCTCCCTCCCTCCCCACACCCACACCCATCCCCACTCACCCCTGGGATAATCGTAGCTTTATAGGTACTTACACATCTTAAAAGACAGGAGGTGCTCTCAGGTGAAGCTTGTTACCCAAATCAGACATACACTAAGGACCTGAGATTAATTAAGCTTCAGGTGAACAAGGTATATTAAACGTATTAGGTACAGTTTTATTGGTATAAATATCCATAGCAACCCTTAGTAAGTAAAGAACTTAAAGATCTAAACAAAAAACTAAGATGCAGACAGCAGTCCAGCAGCGGGATGGGGGCTTTCCAGTCTTTTGCATTAAGAGTCATATGTATGATTTTCTCCCAGTTGGTGAGAGGTCTTACTTGTGCACTAGGTGCAAGGAGCTCTTTGCTCTCAGGGAACGAGTCCATTCTCTAGAGGCTAGAGTAGCAGACTTGGAAAACATAAGAAAGACAGAGAGGTACATAGACGAGACCTACAGGGATATAGTCCTGAAGTCCCACCTCCAGTCTGGCAGCATCCCTGTTGCCATGGAGGAGAGAGGGCATGTGACAGGATAGCATCACCCTGGTGTGGCAGGAAGTGATCCTGTAACTAGGACCTGTCCTCCAGGTGATGTAAAACCCTCTCGCACCGAGGAAGTTTCTCCAGGGCCATGTGCCCATGAGGGAAGGCTTAGGACAGCCGTTATAGTTGGTGATTCGATCATTAGGCATGTAGATAGCTGGGTGGCTGGTGGACGTGAGGATCGCCTGGTAACATGTCTGCCTGGTGCGAAGGTAGCAGACCTCACGCGCCACCTAGATAAGGTCTTAGATAGTGCTGGGGAGGAGTCTGCTGTCTTGGTACATGTCGGTACCAATGACATAGGAAAATGTGGTAGGGAGGTTCTGGAGGCTAAATTTAGGCTTTTAGGTAGGAAGTTGAAATCCAGAACTTCCAGGGTAGCGTTCTCCGAAATGCTTCCCATTCCACGTGCAGGACCCAAAAGGCAGGCAGAGCTCCAGAGTCTCAATGCGTGGATGAGACAATGGTGCAGAGATGAGGGGTTTGGATTTGTTAGGAACTGGGGTACATTCTGGGGAAAGGAGGGGCTCTTCCGAAGGGATGGGCTTCACTTTAACCAGGATGGAACCAGGCTGCTGGCATTAACCTTTAAAAAGGAGATAGAGCAGCTTTTAAACTAGATAATAGGGGAAAGCCGACAGTCGCCCAAGAGCAGATGGTTCGGAAGAATGTATCCTTGAAGGATACTACCAAAAGCAGAGGGGTCACAAAAAAGAGTAAAGTAGCCCAAATGCCCTCGAGTATGGAGCAGACAGAGCTTAAAGATCCCAAATTACCCATGTCTACCAATAGCCAAATTAATATGAATAAAATAGTGTCTCTAAAATGCTTGTATGCAAATGCTAGAAATCTAAAAAATAAGATGGGAGAGTTAGAATATATAGCACTAAATGAGAGGTTAGATATGACTGGAATATCAGAGACATGGTGGAAGGAGGACAACCAGTGGGACACTGTGATACCTGGGTACAAACTATATCGTAATGATAGAACTGATCAAATTGGTGGAGGGGTTGCGCTCTATGTTAGAGAGGGCATTGAGTCAGAAAGGATTAAAGTTTTGCAGGAAACAAAATTTGCTGTAGAATCTCTATGGATTGAAATTCCATGTAAAAGGGGGAAGGCGATGGCGGTGGGGGTGTACTATCGACCGCATGGCCAGAATAAACAAATGGATAATGAAATGCTCAAAGAAATCAAGGAAGGTAACAAAAGTTACAGCGCGGTAATAATAATGGGCGATTTCAATTACCCCGGTATCGACTGGGTCAGTGTCACGGCAGTACATGCTAGGGAGATAAAGTTCCTAGATGACAAATGACTGCTTCCTGGAGCAGCTGGTTCATGAACCGACCAGAGGGGAAGCCATATTAGACTAGTCCATAGTGGAACACCAGATCTAGTGCAAGAGATAAGGGTGTTGGGGCCACTTGGCAATAGTGATCATAGCATGATCGCCTTTGATTTAATTAGTGGAGGAGGGATAGTAAGGAAATCCACAGTACTACCTTTTAACTTTCGAAAGGGAGACTATGATAAAATGAGGAAAAGAGTTAGGAAAAAACTAAAAGGAGCAGTTGCAAAGGTTAAAGACTTACATCAAGCTTGGGTGTTGTTGAAAAATACTATCTTGTAATCCCAGACCAGCTGTATTCCACGCTTTAAGAAAAGTGGAAGGAAGTCCAAAAAACTGCCAGCATGGTTTAAAGGTGAGGTCAGAGAGGCTGTTGTTGCCAAGAAAACATCTTTCAGGAAATGGAAAAAAGAGCCAAACAATGAAACCTGGAAACAACACAAGCACTGGCAGGTCAAATGCAAGGCATTGATAAAGAAGGCAAAGAGAGAATTTGAGAAGAAGCTTGCTGCGGAAGCAAAAACGCGAAATAAAATTTTTTTCAAGTACATTCGTAGCAAAAAACCTGTGAGTCAGTTGGACCATTAGATGATAGAGGAGTTAAAGGGGCACTAAGGGGCGACAAGGCAATAGCGGAGAGACTGAATGAATTCTTTGCTTCGGTCTTTACTGAGGAAGATGTAGGGATGTTACCCATGACTGAAGTGGTATTTAAAGGTGCGGAAGAATTGAAGGAAATATCGATACATCGGAAAGATGTATTACAACTATTAGATAAACTGAAGAGTAGCAAATCACCTGGGCCGGATGGTATACATCCAAGGGTGTTGAAAGAACTGAAATATGAGATTGCAGACCTGCTATTAGTAATCTGTGAACTATCATTAAAATCATCTCTAATACCTGAAGATTGGCGGATCGCCAATGTAACACCAATTTTTAAAAAGGGTTCGAGGGGTGATCCGGGAAACTACAGACTGGTGAGCCTCACGTCAGTACTGGGAAAAATGGTAGAAACCATCATAAAGAATAAAATTACTCAGCATGTAGATAGTCATGGCCTAATGGGAGACAGCCAACATGGCTTTAGACAAGGAAGATCTTGTCCTACTAATCTGTTAAGTTTTTTTGAAAGTGTGAATAAACAGGTGGACAAAGGTGAGTCGGTTGATATAGTATATCTGGACTTTCAGAAAGCCTTTGACAAGGTCCCTCATCAGAGACTTTTGGCAAAACTAAAGAGTCATGGGATAGGAGGCAGTGTACTACTGTGGATCAGGAACTGGTTAAAAGATAGAAAGCAGAGGGTTGGGCTAAATGGCCAATTTTCCCAATGGAGAAAGGTGAATAGTGGTGTACCCCAGGGATCTGTGCTGGGTCCGCTGCTTTTTGACATATTCATAAATGATCTGGAAAGTGGAATAACGAGTGAGGTTATCAAACTTGCAGATGACGCAAAACTATTTAAATTTGTTAAAACCCAAGAGGATTGTGGAAAATTGCAAGAGGATCTTGATAAATTGGAAGACTGGGCATCAAAATGGCAGATGAAATTTAATTTGGACAAGTGCAAAGTTATGCACCTAGGGAAGAACAACCCAAACTATGCTTACACGATGCAAGGTTCCACATTAGGAACCACCACCCGGGAAAAAGATTTAGGCGTCATTGTGGATAACATGTTAAAACCCTCGGCCCAGTGTGCAGCGGCAGCCAAGAGAGCAAATAGAATGCTAGGTATCATAAGGAAAGGAATGGAAAATAAAACAAAAGATATTATAATGCCTCTATATCGTTCCATGGTGAGACCGCACGTTGAATATTGTGTGCAATTCTGGTCGCCGTATCTTAAAAAGGATATAGCGTTATTAGAAAAGGTTCAGAGAAGAGCCACCAAAATGGTAAAGGGGATGGAAGGATACTCCTATGAAGAAAGGCTAAAAAGGTTAGGGCTCTTTAACCTGGAAAAGAGACGGCTGAGGGGAGATATGATAGAAGTCTATAAATTAATGAACGGAGTGGAACAGGTAAACGTAGATCGATTGTTTACCTTATCAGAATATAGAAAGACTAGGGGACATGCAATGAAGCTACAGGGTAAACTATTTAAGACTAATAAAAGAAAATATTTTTTCACTCAACGTGTAATCAAACTCTGGAATTTGTTACCGGAGGATGTAGTAAAGGCTGTTAGTGTAGCTGGGTTTAAAAAAGGTTTGGACAAGTTCCTGGAGGAAAGGTCCATAAGCCATTATTAAGAAGGGACCCAGGATATCAATGCTTGAACCAATACAAGCATTGTGGAACCTGTGTCCCTTGGGGAAACTGCTAGGTACATATGACCTAGATTGGCCACTGTTTGAAACAGAATACTGGGCTTGATGGACCTTGGTCTGACCCAGTATGGTATATCTTATGTTCTTATGTTCTTAAGCATGGCCGTTGATTAAAAATACTATGTTGGAAGCCCAGACCAGAAGTATTCCATGCTTTAAGAAAAGTGGAAGGAAGGCCAAAAAACTGCCAGTATGATTTAAAGGTGAGGTCAGAGAAGCTATTGTAGCCAAAAAAAAGCATCTTTAAGGAAATGGAAAAAGGAGCCAAATGATTAAAACTGGAAACATCATAAGCACTGGCAAGTTAGATGCAAGGCAATGATATGGCAGGCAAAGAGAGAATTTGAAAAAAAGTTTGCTATGGAAGAAAAACACAAAAGCTTTTTCAAGTACATTTGTAGCAAAAAAAACCAGTGAGAGATTCAGTTGGACCATTTAGATGACAGAGGGGTCTTCTAAGTCTGTTGATGAGGCTATAGTTTCCTATAATACTGTCCTCTCCTCTGCTCTGGATGGTCCTATTCCACCCCTCCCATGTCCTGTGACACGCATTATACCTCAGCCCTCACTGTCTTCAGCTACCCGCTATCTACACTCCTGTGCCCGCTCAGCTGTGTGTATTTGGCTCAAATCTCGCTCCTTTCTTCACTTCAAATTCATGCTTACCTCCTTCCAATCAGCCTTAGCACTTGCTACACAAAACTACTTTGTCCATCTGACAAACTTGCCACTGATCCCAGTCTTTTCTGAACTCTTAACTCTCTCCTCAAGGAGCCTCCCCCCTCAGTCCCCTCCTCCTCTCCCTGTCCAAACCCTAGCCAATTATTTCCATGAAAAAATCTACAAGGTTACACTCCAATTCCCTACTATATCAGCTTTATCCCCTCTTACCCCTCAATACTAATTTTTCCCCTCTATTACCCTTTCATCCTTTTCTAAGATCTCCAAAGAGGAAACATCTTCATTCCTCCTCTAAACCCAGTACTTGCTAGTCTGATCCTATCCCCACACATTTCCTCAACTCCATTTCCTCCTCTATCATCCTTTCCATCTCACATATTCTCAACCTCTCATCTCCAATGCTACTGTCTCTGCAGCCATCAAGCATGCTGTAGTCACACCTCTCCTCAAGAAACCTTCACTTGACCCTAGCTGTCCTGATCCATCTCTCTTCTTCCCTTCATTTCCTAACTTCTTGAATGTGTAGTCCTCCACAGTTGCCTTAAATTTCTTTCCTCTCAAGCCCTGCTAGATCCACTTCAATCTGGCTTTCATCCCTTACATTCTACTGAGACGGCACGTGCCAAAGTCTCCAGCTACTTGTTCCTGGCGAAATCCAAGGGCCTTTACTGAATCCTCAGCCTTCTTGACCTTTCTGCTGCTTTTGACACCGTCGACCACCAGCTCTCCTTGACACATTGTCCTCACTTGGTTTTAGGGGCTCTGTGCTGTCATGGTTCTTTTCTCTCTCCCATCGTTCTTTCAGTGTTTGTTCTGGTGGTTCCTCCTCTACTGCTTTCCCTCTCTCAGTTGGTGTGCCTAAGGGTCTATTCTGGGCCCTCTCCTTTTCTCTTTCTACACCCAGCTCCTTGGTGCTCTTATCTCCTCTCATGGATTTCAGTATCATTTTTATGCCTACAGCTGTCAGATCTATCCTTCTACACCTGATACTTCTCCGACACTTCAAGCCCGCATCTCGGCCTGCCTTTCTGACACCACCACCTGGATGTCTAACCACCGTTCGAAATTAAACATGGTCAAAACCGAACTTCTTATTTTTCCCCCTAAACCTTCCTCTCCCCTTACTCCTTTCTGTATCTCTGTAGATAACACTATTCTACTTCCAGTTTCCTCAGTCTGTAACCTTGGGGTCATCTTTGACTCCTCTCTCTCCTCCTCACATATCCAACCAATAGCTAAAACCTGTCATTTCTTCCTCTAACATTAACAAAATTCAACCCTTTCATTCTGAACATACTACTAAAACAATTGTCCACTCTCTAATTACTTCTAGTCTCGACTATTGAAACTTTCTTCATGCTGGTCTCCCTCCAAGTCACCTTTTCCCCGTTCAATCTGTTGAGAACTCTGCTGTGCGACTAATCTTTCGCCAGCCTCAATATACTCCCTACTTCCGCTATTCTCTAGCATAACACCATAAGCAACTCCTCCCACATCTCAACCCACTGCCTGCCCCCCCTCCCCCAACCACCCAAACTTACACCTCCAACATCCCCTGGACAACCTTTGTCTCTATCAGCAAAGATAACACCACAGCCTTAATTGCTTCACTCAGCACCACCACATCCCCCCCACCCTTCGATCCATGCCCGGTCAGCTAGATCAAAGCAACCAAGCAGGAACTCACCCCCATAATCACAAACCTCACACCATCCATACTTCAACAAAAACAAATGCCAGAAAGAGTAGTTACTCACCTGTAACAGGTGTTCTCTCCAGGAGCAGCAGGACTCAGTCCTCACATATGGGTGACATCGACGTTGATGGAGCCCTTGCGGAGCATTTCCCCAGCTTTCTATGAAAGCCTTTGGGAATACTGCACGCATGCACGGTCCCCTTTACGGCTAAAGGTGCCATCTTGCTCAGTCTGATGACATAGCTAAAAGACAGCACAAAAAATATAAAAAGGAACTATGTACAACTGCAACTCCCAGGGGAGGAGGGAGGGTTGTGAGGACTGATTCCTGCTGCTCCTAGAGAACACCTGTTACAGGTGAATAACTACTCTTTCTCCAGGACCAAGCAGGAAGTCAGTCCTCACATATGGGTGACTCCCAAGCTCTGAGTTACCAGGAACCCAGGCTGAACAAGAGAACTCCCTCTAGTCCCAGCAGCAGAGAAAGGCTTTTCACTGAAAACAGAACCTCCACCGGTAGCCCAACGGAGGGCTGGAGGGCAGGAGTTGCCTAAACCTCAAAGAGATTCCGGAGTACTGCCTGGCCAAAAGCACTGTCCCTACGGGACTCCCTCTCCAGGTAGTAATGAGCTGCAAAAGTCTGGCTTGAGGACCATGTTGCAGCCCTGCAGATGTCTGCCAACGGTACAGAGCGGAAATGAGCTACTGAGGCAGCCCATAGCCCTGACACGGCGGGCCGTGACCTGACCCTGCAAGGGAAGGTCAGCTGCCCTGTAAGCCCAGGTGATACAGTCAGCCACCCAGATGGACAAGGTACGCTTGGACACAGATAACCCCAAGTTATTAGGGTCAAAAGACACGAATTGCTGAGTAGCCCTCCTATACCCCTGCGTATGGTCAATGTAGAAGGATAAGGCCCTTCTACAGTCCAGGGTGTGCAGGACCGCCTCAGCCTGGCTTGCATGAGGTCTAGGGAAGAATGTCGGAAGAACCACCTCCTGGTTGAGGTGGAAAGAGGAGACAACTTTTGGAAGGAACTTAGGATGTGTCCGAAGGACTATCCTGTTCCTATAGAAGCGAGTGTAGGGCCTATCACAGACCAGGGCCTGGAGCTCACTCATTCGCCTGGCTGAGGTTAGGGCTACCAGAAAGAGAGTCTTCCAGGAAAGGAAGCAGAGAGGACAAGTAGCCATCGGCTCAAAAGGTGGGCGAGTCAGTTGCTGCAAGACCACATTCAACTCCCACTCAGGGGCTGGAGGACGGATAAGAGGCTTGAGCAAGAGAAAACCTCTGAGGAACCGGGACACCAAAGGGTGAACCGATAAGGAGTGTCCCTCCACCAGTGAGTGGTGAGCTGCTAGAGCTGAGAGGTGGACCCGAACAGAATTGGACTTGAGGCCCTGATTGGATAAGTTCAGCAGGTACTGAAGTACCACTAGCACAGAACAGGAGAAAGGATCTTCTGTGCGTTGCTGACACCACAAAGAGAACCTTCTCCACTTCAGGGCATAGGTTTTTCTGGTGGATTGCTTCCTAGAGGCCAAGAACACCTCCTTAACTTCCTGAGGCAGGCCCCAGGGAGCCAACACTACCCTTGCAGCCTCCTGGCCAACAAATTGAGAGATTTGAGGTTGGGGTGCAGAAGAGAACCCTGATCCTGAGAGAGAAGATCGGGTTGCAACCCCAGAGGTAGTGGGGTGTCCACAGCCAGTTGAAGCAGAAGTGGAAACCAAGGCTGCCTCGGCCACCTGGGGGCTACCAGAAGTACCGAGGCCTTGTCCCTTAGAATCTTGAACAAGGTTCGGGCCACCAGAGGCGTGGGAGGAAACGCATACAGGAGGCCCTGGGACCGGGAAATCAGGAAGGCATCCGCTGCCAACCTCATGGGATGCGGTTGCCTGGAGCAGAACCTGGGTAACTGATGGTTCAGGGGACTGGCAAAGAGATCTATGGATGGTAGTCCCCATTTCAGGAAAATTCTCTGAACTGCTAATGGGTGCAGTTGCCATTTGTGGGGCTGCAGAATTCTGCTCAACCTGTCGACCAGGAAGTTGTCCTGGCCAGGGAGGTAAACAGCCTTGAGAAACATGTTGTGCTTGAGCACAAACAAAGGTCCTGTGCCTCCTGACACAGGAGTCTGGACCCAGTGCCGCCCTGCTTGTTCACATAGAAAATGGCTACTTGGTTGTCCGTCTGTACTAGGACAGACTGGTGAGCCAGGGTTTGAGAGAAGGTTTTGAGGGCTAAGCGAATAGCCCGGAGTTCCAGTAGGTTGATCTGTTGTGTGGCCTCCCAGGGAGACAAGAGGCCCTGGGTGCACTTGCCCAGACAATGTGCTCCCCAGCCTTGTGCAGACCGGTACCTGAAAAGGCACCCCCTGTAGTAAGTTGGGGGGGGTGCAGCCACCAGCGTAGGGAGTTCAGGAATGGTTTGGACACCCATACTCTGTCCCTGAGGCTTCCTGTGGCTTGTGTCCACTGAGTTCTGAGGCACCATTGGGCAGGCCGCATGTGGAGCCGGGCATTTGGAGTCACATGCACTGTCGATGCCATGTGGCCAAGGAGCCTCAGACAGTCTGGCGGAAACCAGTGGCACATTGAGAAACTGGCTTGCCAAGTCCATCAGTCTTTGGACCACTGTTCCCTCTAAGCTGTGCGCGTGTGCGCGCGCACACACCTCGCCGAGCGAGCGCACATACTTTACAACAGAGCGCACAAAAATTACGGCTCTGATTCTGATAGAAAACAACACAGACGTCTTAAAATTTAAAAGTTATGATTGTAATTACTAGAAATTTCCCGCTTCATTTAGTAATCGTCTATTTTCATTTAATTTGATTAAAATCAATGTGGTGTACATACTGTATTCTGACGTATAGTCAAATTTTAAAGTATATAACTCCGAGTGTCGTTATGTGGCGCACAAAAATTTAACCTTCCTTCAAAAGCTGCACACAGCTGATATTTTATGCGCACACAGCCTACAGAAAATTAGAGGGAACATTGCTTTGGACCCTGTCCTCTGGCAAGTAAGCCTTTGCTTGCAGGGAGTCCAGGCACGCCCCTATGAACTCTAGGTTCTGGGAGGGGAGCAAAGTGGACTTTGCGAAGTTTATGACAAACCCCAGGTGTTGAAGGAGAGAAATAGTTCAGAGGGTGGCTTGTCTGGCCTCCTGGCACGTCTGAACCCTGATGAACCAGTCGTCCAGGTAGGCCGCCACCACCGCCAGGCACTTGGTAAACACTCTTGGGGCGGAGGTGAGGCCAAAAGGCAGTACTCTGTACTGATAATGGTTTCCTCCCACTATAAACCTGAGGTACTTTCTGTGGTCTGGATGAATGAGGATGTGAGTGTACGCATCCTTCAGATCCAAGGAGCATAGCCAATCTCCCTGCTGGAGGTAGGGCAGCAATGTTCCAAGAGTAAGCATCTTGAACTTCTCTTTCTCCAGGAACTTGTTGAGATTTCTGAGGTCGAGAATAGGCCTGAAGCCTCCGGTTCTCTTTGGTACTAGGAAGTACCTGGAGTAGAAACCGTGACCTTGTAGGTGGGGAGGCACAGGCTCCACCGCCTTGTCCAGCAACAGACCATGTAGTTCTCGAAAGAGGAGGTCTGTGTGCAGAGGAGGCCTTGGAGGCTCTCCTGGGAAGTAGGAAGGAGGCAACTGGTGAAAATGGAGCATATAGCCCTTGTGGACTATGCTTAACACCCAACTGTCCCCTGTAATGGGTGGCCACCTGTGGGCAAACAGGGTTAGTCGACCTCCTGTGTAGGGATGGGACAGCAGATGGAGAGGCTATGCTTTGGGAGTCAAAAACCCCCACCCTGCTGAGTGGGAGCAGGGGCCGGAGGCTTGGAGGTCTTCTGCCTACGGGGCCCATGTCCCTGCCCCTTGGCCTGCTGACCCTGCTGGGGAGGCCTGGTAATGTGGGAACTGTTTGTAGGCAGTCACCTTCCTCGGGTAGAAGGACCTTTTACCCGAGCCCTTCTTCTTGTGAGAAGGGGCAGAAGTCTTTCTGGACAGCCTTGTCTGAGTGAGGTGCTCGATTTCGAGCTCAGCAGCCTTCTCGGCCATGGGCTTGCCAAAAAGGTTTTCACCTCGGCAAGGGACATTGACCAACTTGTCCTGTACCCATGGCTCGAGGTCCGACGACTGCAGCCATGCTTGGCGTCGAGCCGCGATGCCGGCTGCCGCAACACGGGCCGAGGCCTCGAAGCAGTCGTAGGCTGCTCGGGACATGAACTTCGAGCATTCCCGAATCCCCAAGGGCAAGAACTTGAACCTCTGCAAAGGATCCCCGGAGAGTCCAGCAGAGAACCCAGCAAGCTCCTTCGCCAGGTCCCGCAAGTACATGCCCATGTATAGCTGGTAAGACTGGACACGGCAAGCAAGCATCGAGCCCTGGAAGCACTTTCTACCAAACGCATCCAGGTTCCGGGCCTCCCTGCCGGGGGGCACTGCAGAGTGCATCTTCTGGCTCTTCAGATGATGCATGGCCGATTCCACCACCATGGAATGGTGAGGTAGCTGCGCCTTTTGAAAGCCAGGGCTCTTTCGGAGTCGATAAATGGAATCGACCCCGAGGCCGGTGCCTCCCACATACGGAAGAGAAGCCGTTCCAGCATCGGAGGAACCGGCACAGTAAAGGCCTCCTTAGGAGGAGAGTCATACTGGAGGGCCTTGAGCTCTTCAGCTCGAGGCTCCTCCTCGGGGTCTGCGAGAATCGCCAAAGCTGTGGCCATATCCCTGACGAACTCCGAGAACCGAGTATCCTCCGGGGGGGGGGGGGGGGGGGATCTACTCTGGGGCACAGACTGTGGTGAGTCCGATGGGACGCACCGGGTCCGGAAGGTGTCGGGGGACTCCTCGTCCTCCGTCTCCCAAGCTGACTCGTCCGAAGAGGAGTCAGGCTCCGATCGCGTGGGTCCCAGCAGCACCCACCACGACGCCAAAGGCACCGGCGTCGACGCCCTCGGGAGGTTGAGGGAGACCGTGACCGAGGACGACGTCGAGCCTTCATGGTCTCGAGTATCGGCTTGGTCTCCGGGGTCGACTTCGACGTCGATGTCCCGGTGGTCGGGGCAGATGCACCAGTGAGGCTGGCCATCAGCACCCGCTGCTGATCCATGAAGGCAGACAGTCTGCACTCCAAGGCTGTCAGCCCGAGTCCAAGCTCAGGAGACTCAGCAGCCACTGACTCGGGCCCCAGTGGCGCCGGGCCCGACGTCGGCTCCCTGGGAGGAGAGTCCTTGAAGACAACAGGACTTACGTGTCCAGCAGACTCTGGCTCCACACGAGGCATTTTTGACGGCTTCTCCTGTTCCAAGGGCCTGGGACGGCGGTCGGGGGTCCGAGACCTGGCCCTCAAGGGACCAGGGACCTCCTCCGACGTCGCCCTCACGAGCCGCTTCTTCCTCTTTTGTTCCCGATCGGGGGACCCCCTGTCTGAGGAGCCCCGGCGATGCTCGGGGTCAGACTCCTGAGACGTCGAGGCCTCAGACGAGGTCCGGGCCCGGCCAGAGGCTGAATCCGAAAAAAGCCTTTCCTTCTGATGCTGTCGACTTCGCAGTGCCTTGGTGGACATTTTGCCACACGGGCCACAGATCTTAGGATCATGATCTGGGCCGAGGCACCGAAGGCAGCAGTCATGTGTGTCAGTTTGAGACATCAATTTCTTACACCGATCACACTTTTTGAAACCACTGGAAGCCATCGGGGAAAAAAGGGCCCCCGCGAGGTCAAAAGACCGGCCTTCCAGGGAAAAAGAAAAAAGGGCGCGAACGCCAGCCACAAAGGGCAAAAACCGAAAAATAGAAGACGGGCTTGATACCGGTGTACCGAACCCGGCGGGAGGGGGAACCGGCATCGAAACAAACAAGAATCGCGACGAAATCGCAAAGAAAATCTAACTTTAACCGGGGTGACAAGGACGGACGTCCGTTGGGCTCCACGGAAAAAGAAAGACTGAGCAAGATGGCACTTTTAGGCGGGAAGGGGACCACGCATGCGTGCAGTATTCCCAAAGGCTTTCATAGAAAGCTGGGGAAATGCTCTGCAAGGGCTCCATCGACGTCGATGTCACCCATATGTGAGGACTAACTTCCTGCTTGGTCCTGGAGAACTGAAGTTATTCTCCATCCGACACTCAAAAAACCCAACCTCGACCCAATGAACCCAGCCTCCAACAAGCACATCGCCAGTCTCCCATTCATAACAAAAGTCATTGAGAAAACAGTTCAACATTAACTCCAAGAACACATTAACAAGAACAACTTCCTCAACCCCCAGCAGCATGGCTTCCGCCTGCTACATGGTGTAGAAACATTAATGAACTCACTCCTAGAACACTAATAAAGGAATGCAGAATAAAACACAGGGAAATATGATATTCCTTGACATAGCAGCAGCTTTTGACACAATAAATCATCAAATCCTTCTACAACGCCTCCAAGCCACCATAATTGACAAAAACCTAGACAAACCAACAGCACAAAGAAGATTTAAAAGCTTCAACTAGGACCAATTTCTCAAGGACACGATACAGCACCTGAATACGGAAGAAGAGGATTTAGACGATCAAATCAGAAAATGGAACAGCATCATCAATGCAGCCTCCAAAGCCACCGAACAAAGACCCAAGAAAGATCACCGCACTAGGGCAACATCACACACCCTGGTACTCAAAAACCATACGGATCAAAAAAAGAGAACTCAGGAAGTTAGAACGGCAATGGAGACACACCAAGTCTCCCAACAAACAGACTCTATACTTAGCAAAACAAAAAGATCAACCAAACAAAGGGAGAATACCACACCAACCTCATACTCAAATCAAACAACAAACCGAGAGAGCTCTTCGAAATTGTCAAAGCACTCACCAAGGAGAACAAATCCGACAGCGAAGTGCAAATAGACCCACAAACATTCGCAGACCACATCCAAGACAAATTCCACTCAGCTCCACGAAGGAATACTAACACAAGCACCAAACCAACCACCACCCCAAGAAAAACTTGGGACAAATTCAGCAACCCATCCACAGAGCAGCTCTCACACATCATCACCGCCCTCAACACAAGCATGGCCCCAACAGACCATGCCCAGTCACATGGATCAAAATGACAAAGTCAAACTTCATCCACACCATACACAACATAGTGAAAAGTTCTCTAACACAAGGTATCATGCCAGACCAGCTAAAACTCGCCACAATAAGACCAATCCCGAAGAAATCAGCACTCGACAAAAACAACCCAGCAGCCTACAGACCCATCTCAAGCACCCCCCTACTGGCTAAGATTATTGAGAAAGTGGTACAACATCAATTACAAGACCACATCGACAACCACGCACAACCCGACCACAACCAACATGGTTTCTGCCCCAACCATGGAAATGAAACACTCCTGCTATACCTCTTTAACGACATACTACACCTCATAGACAACAGCAAGAACGGAATACTCATGATCTTCATTGACCTATCATCAGCGTTTGACACAGTCAACCACGGAACACTACTAGCAAGACTACAGAACATCGGACTACACGGAGCCACGCTGAGGTGGTTCCAACTCTTCCCTAACGGACAGACAAATACAGGTCAAGATTGGGCTCAACACATCCCGACCCATAAAAGTCATGCAAGGCGTACCCCAAGGATCCGCACTATCAGCTCTCTTATTCAACATCTACATCCAACCAATATGCATCATCATAAAAGAGCATGGGATAAAATATACAATCTATGCGGATGACAATGATATATACACCAATCACCCTCGACAACCCAGACCACACCAAGATAACAGACTGTCTCACACATATGAACACCTGGTTTCAAGACAACAACATGACCATAAACTACAGCAAGACCGAGGCGCTAATCATCACACGAAACTCCGACTTCATCCCCCCCCCCCCGCGACATCAAGATAGGCACCACAACCATACCCATACAATCAGAAGTGAAATACCTCGGAGTGACAATGGACAGAGAACTTAACCTTCAGTCCCACATCAGCAGAACCACCAAAAATGCATACCACAGGATGAGACTAGTACGGCGCCTCAAGCCCCTCCTCACTCAGGAACACTTCCGCACAGTTTGTCAAGCACTAATAACCCCAATCCTAGACTTCTGCAACCCAATCTATCTAGGTCTAATGAAACAGACACTAAGACCATTGCAACTGGCACAAAACACTGCAGCACGCATAACTGCTGGCACCACAAGACAAGAACACATCACACCCACCCTAAAAGAGCTCCACTGGCTGCCTATCAGTGCCCGCATTAGATACAAGACAATCATAAACATTTTCAAAATCAAACATCAATCATCAGCTTTCAGCCTACACCCACTCATACAACCAGACAACAGCACAAGACCAAGAAGAAGAGGCACATCCAACCGTGTCAACACACCTAAAGATATCAACAGGTTACGCAAGGACACCGAAAAACGAGCCTTATCAAAGGCGGCACCAACAATCTGGAACGCCCTCCCCGACGAACTGCGTTCAACAACAGACCTTAAGGAGTTCAGGAAACTACTGAAGACAACCCTCTTCATAGAACACTACGGTGACATTACTTAAACCATGTAACAGACACCTCAATTCCCCCCACGTCACTATAATTGTAATTAAGCAAGGAACTGATACCCATAGCATTGTAAATAGCACCACAAGAATCAACGTCCAGACACGCTCACACGCATACACTACTCACTGCATGTACACACTATACACTGTATCTTATTGATTGTTTGCTGTTCAGACCGCCTTGATTGCAGGATAAGGCGGTATAGAAATACGTTTAAATAAATAAACAAACGACACTGTAGTTCAATGGTTTAAATCCTATCTTGCCAACAGGCAGCAACAAATAAAAGTTTGACAGAACATATCACTCACCCCCCCCCCCCCCAAATCAGTATTTTAATTTAATTTTTTAATTTAATTTATTTATTTATTTGTTTGTTTTTTCTATACCGCGCTATTTGTCATCAGTGCGGTTCACAAGTAACAAAACGCTCTATGTAGGAGGTCTACAATGAGCTTACAATAAACGGGGCATTTAACAGGGATAACAGGGATAACATGTGAACTATATACAATCGTCGGCCAAGATCGTAATTGCAGCCGGCATTATTTACAGGTTAAGCAACAACCTGATTGTATACAATCTAGGTGCGAGTCACGTAGTGGGGACAACGCATCAATATATAGGTTATTGTCAGATATCAGGGCTATGTAACATATGACTAGATACATTCTAATTTTATGTCACAAAGTAAGAGCATATCATCGTTAAATAGGTTTGTGTCATATATTGCAGGGATGGCTACGGAGTAGGGTTAGGCTAGTTGGTCTGAGTGGGGTGTGAGGTGGGTGCTCTGGGGGTGCTAGTTTGGGCAAGTGGTATGGATGGTTTTGTGGAGTCATCTGAATTGATAAAGTACTGAAGAAACAGATGGTGCTTCAGTGCTTTTCGAAACAGGGGGAGGTTGTTGATGGCACAGATGTCAGGAGGCAGGGCATTCCAGCAGGAAGGTGCATAGTGTGCAAAGGCGCGGTTACGCGTGTATTTGGAACATTTGGTAAGTGCTTTCGGGAGAAGTAGAGTGTTGGTGGCTGCTGACCTTCTCAACCTGTTGGGAGGGGTGGGGTGGATGAGATCTGAGAGAGAGATGGACGTGCACTTGTAGATAGCTTTAAAGGTCATTGTTAGGATCTTAAAGGAAATCCTGCATTGGACAGGGAGCCAGTGCAGGTGTTTTAGCACTGGGGTGATATGATTCTTCCTAGATGCTCCATGAAGGATTCTGGCTGCAGTGTTCATCGCAAGCTGCAAGGAGTTCAGCGAGCTCTTAGGAAGACCGTGCAGTATGGAATTTGCGTAGTCAAAATGAGGCATCACTAGCGCTTGATAGACTGTTCAAAAGTCATTTGGCTCTAGAAGCTGTCTCATATGGCGCAGTGTCCGGATATTGTGATATATTGCCTTCACCATGTTGGCTATCTGGGTGTTCATGCTGAGATGTTGATCGAGTGTGATACTGAGGTACCGAATCGTAGGCTTGGTGAATAGCTCTGCATCGCGGACCTTAAGTGATGAGGGCGGGATGAATGCTTGGTTTCTGCTGATGAAGAGGACTTTTGTTTTTTTGAAATTTATTTTGAGTTTCTGTATGTGCAGCAAGTCCGAGAATGCGTCGAAGCAGGTAGACAGCCAGGAGAGGTCTGGGTGTTCTGTGGATATTGGCGTGAACATCAGGACGTCATCGGCGTATATTAGGCAGTTGATGTTGAAGGAACGAATGAGGGTGTATGGGTTGCAACAGACACAAGGATCAACCATATCTCCATTGCTTTTCAACATCTACCTATACCTCTCTGCCAAATCATCAAAACCCTTATCAACTTCCACATCTATGCAAACATAATGCTCTATGGACCACTTAAGCAGAAACAACCCATCAACACTAAACTCATACAATGCCTCGAGAATGTCTCCCAATGACTAAAAAGAAAAACAACCTCACCATCAATTACAAAAAGACAAACTCTTTTCATTACAAAAGACACCAGCTTCACCCCGCCAAACTCCATCACAATAAACAACAAAATAAAGATACAATCCGAAATCAAGAACCTTGGAATCACACTGGACCAAAACCTCTCCTTCAAGTCACAAATACAATGCGCTACAAAAGCTGTCTACCACAAAATATGAACTATCCAACAACTACACTCCCTCCTTGACCCACCAGACTTCCGCTTGGCATGCCAAGCCCTAATCCTGCCGCCTACGGATTACTACAACTGCGTTTATTAAGGCTTGCCTGACTCAACCCTGATCCCCCTCCATACAGTGCTGCACACCGCAGCACGCACCCTCATGGGAACATCAAAACATGATAACACACACCTTGAAAATGCACTGGCTCCCTCTTCCTAGCTGAATCAAGTACAAAACGCTTCTAATAATACATAAAACGTAGTTACTCACCTGTAAAGCAGTTACTTACCTGTAACAGGTGATCTCTGGGAACAGCAGGAATAAGTCTTCACATATGGGTATCGTCGGTACCGACGGAGCCTGCGTGGGAACGCTCCCCAACGTCCAAAAGGAAAGCTTTTGGGAGCATTCCACAGCGCCTGCGCGCTGCCTTCCCGCCTTTCCTAACCGCCTCTCTCCAGTTCGAGTTTTAAGCTGAGAGAGAGAGAAAGGAAAGATAGAGATACACAACTCCTAGGGGAGGTGGGTGGGTTGTGAAGACTTATTCCTGCTGTTCCCAGAGATCACCTGTTACAGGTAAGTAACTGTGCTATCTCCAGGAACAAGCAGGAATGAGTCTTCACATATGGGGACGCCCCAGCTAGAGATGCCAGGGAGATCCCAAAGGTTGTGAGTCCCAGATAAGAGCTCCACTTCACCCCCATGGATCTCGGGCATCCAACCAGGGATGGGGGGGGTAGGAGTTGATTAGGTATGGAACAGGTGTTTGAGAACAGCCTGACCAAACAAGGCATCCCGGCGGGAGTCCTTGTCCAAGCAGTAATGGGCTGTAAAGGTATGAACCGAGGCCCAGGTGGCCATTCAACAGATTTGGTCGATGGACACAGAGTTTAGATGAGCCATAGAGGCTGCCATGGCCCTCACATTGTGAGCTGTGACATGGCCTTCCAGATAAAGGTTCTTACTCTGGTAGACAAAGGAAATACACTGAGAAATCCAATTGGACAGAGTTCTCTTAGAGACTGGAAGTCCTAAATGAGAGGGATCAAAAGCAACAAATAGTTGAGAGGACTTTCTATGTTGCTGTGTCCTTTGTAAGTAACAAGCAAGTGCTCTCTTACAATCCAGGGTATGAAGATTCTTCTCTGCAGTTGATTCATGAAGCCCTGGAAAAAAGACAGGTAAATACACCTCCTGGTTCAGATGAAAAGGTGAGACCACTTTAGGCATAAAGTGTGGATTAGTCCTGAGGACTACCTTGTCATGATGGAACCTTGTGTAAGGAGGATTAGCCACCAAGGCTTGCAGCTCACTGATGCGGCGAGCTGAAGTGACTGCAATCAGAAAAATAACCTTCCATGAAAGAAATTTCAAGGAGGTAGTGGCTAAGGGTTCAAAGGGTGGCTTCATAAGCTGGCCAAGAACTAGATTCAAGTCCCAAGCCACTGGAGGTGGTCTAATGGGAGGTTTAGTCAAAAGAAGGCCTCTCATGAACCTTGCTATAAGAGGATGAGAGGAAATAGGTTGTCCATTGAGAAGCTTAAGGGATGCTGCAATAGCACTCAAATGGACTCTTACTGAATTCGTTTTAAGGCCTGCATGGGATATATGCAGCAAATACTCCAGTAAAGAATTCAGAGGCATTGCCAGAGGGTTAAGACCCTTCTCTGCACACCAAATGGTAAACCTCTTCCATTTAAAAGCATAGGAACGTCTGGTGGATGGCTTTCTGGAAGCATGAAGGATATCCTTCACTTGCTGAGAAAGATGCAAATCTTGAAGGTCTAGGCCTTCAGCAAACCAGGCTCTGAGGTGAAGAGACTGGGGATTTGGGTGCCACAACGTTCCCTCCTCCTGGGACAGGAGGTCTGGAGCAGATCCCAAGTCCAGGGAGGGAGCTTGAGAGAGATGCAGAAGTAGAGGGTACCACACTTGGCGTGGCCAATGTGGTGCTATGAGGATCATAGACCCCTTGTCTCTCTGAAGTTTGAAGAGGGTCTTGGGAATTAGGGGAATGGGTGGAAAGGCATAGAGGACGTCTTGCCCCCAATGAAGGAGGAAGGCATCCCTGGCCTGAACTCCCTGACACGGACTCCTAGAACAGAACCGGGGAAGTTTGGCATTCCACGGACTTGCAAAGAGGTCTATGTCCGGGGTTCCCCAAATTCGGAAGATCTTGGCTATCTGGTCCCCATGGAGGGACCATTCGTGTGGAAGCAGAACTCAACTGAGTCTGTCTGCCCAAGAGTTTTGAACCCCTGGAAGATACACTGCCATGAGATAAATTTGATGCTCTCTGGCGAAGGCCCACAATCTCAGAGCTTTGTTGCAAAGCGACAGAGAGCCAGTCCCGCCCTGCTTGTTCACGTAGAACATGGTTACTTGGTTGTCTGTGTGGATCAGGACTTTCTTGTAGCTGAGCAGGGTGTGGAAGACTCAGAGCTAGAAAAATTAATCTGAGCTCTAAGAGGTTGATATGTAGAGATGTCTCCTGTAAAGACCAGATGCCCTGAGTGGAGAGATCTTGAATATGAGCTCCCCAACCTCTTGGAGAGGCATCTGTTGTAAGGGTTGCTTGGGGTAACACCTGTTGAAAGGGGGACCCCAGCAACAGATTTTGAGTGGACTTCCACCACTGGAGGGACCAAAAGAGGAGACTGGAGGTTGCTATTTTGTCTGACAGGCCACCTGATGCCTGGGTCCATTGGGTGGACAGAGTCCACTGAGCTGCCCTCATGTGAAGGCGAGCATAAGGAACCACATGCACAGTGGATGCCATGTGGCCTAACAGTTGTAACATCTCTCGAGCAGTTAAATGGGATTTTAACTGAATTTGTGAG
Source organism: Ichthyophis bannanicus (assembly GCA_033557465.1). Classification (NCBI taxonomy): domain Eukaryota; kingdom Metazoa; phylum Chordata; class Amphibia; order Gymnophiona; family Ichthyophiidae; genus Ichthyophis; species Ichthyophis bannanicus. The sequence continues at coordinate 1,281,344,720 of CM066032.1, forward strand.
GCTAACTGCACCAAGCGTAGGCAACGGGACTGGGGAAGATAGGCCCTTGCAGTTGTGGTATCCAGCAAGGCCCCTATGAACTCTAGCGACTGAGTAGGAGTGAGATGGGATTTTGGAATGTTTATTACAAGTCCCAGATACTGAAGGATACGCCTTGTGCAGGTTAGAGAAGTCTGGGCCTCTGCCCGGGATGGAGCTCGGATGAGCCAGTCGTTCAGATATGGGAATACAAATATCCCTAGAGTGCGTAGAAATGCAGCTACTACTGCCATGCATTTTGTGAACACCCTTGGTGCAGAGGCCAGATCGAAAGGAAGCACTCTGTATTGGTAGTGCTTCCCTTGATAAAGGAACCGAAAGAACCTTCTGTGTGTTGGATGGATGAGGACATGGGTGTACACATCCTTGAGATCTAGAGAGCAAAGCCAATCCTGACTCTGAAGGTATGGAAGGAGAGTACCAAGAGAAATCATCTTGAATTTCTCCTTGCATAGAAACTTGTTCAATTTTCTGAGATCTAATATGGGTCTGTAGCCCCCTGTTTTCTTTGGGATAAGAAAGTAGGGGGAGTAGAACCCTGAGCCCTGTTGAAGAAGGGGTACTTTTTCTATTGCCCCTTGGGCAAAAAGGGTAGCAATCTCCTGACCCAGAAGGTCGAGGAGAGATGTCTGAGAATTGAACTGTCTCACCATGGTGTGAGGAGGAAGGCTTAGGAAATGAAGCTTGTACCCCTCCCTTATGATGGAGAGGGTCCATTGCTCTGCTGTGATTTGTTCCCACCTGGGAGCAAAGTAAGCCAACCTTCCTGGAATGGTGAGCGCCTCTGGATGTTCTAGAGCCAGAAAGGCTAAGCTCAATAGTTGTAAGTCAAAGGCCCTGAGGAGGCTGAGGCTGTTGGGCCGTAGCAGTCCTAGCAGCCTTAGGCTTGGCCTGTTTCGGTTGTTGCTGTCTCTTTGTAGCAAAACGACCTGCAGAAGAGGACTGCTGACCATAAGCAGAATAATATTTCCCTTTCTTGGGAAAAAAACACTTTTTGAACAACCTTTTCTTAAAAGGAGCTGAAGTAGACTTTGAAAGTCTATCTAAAGCAGAATTTTCAGCATCCATCTGGGTGGCCTTTGCTTGCCAATCTTTGCCAAAAAGGTTTTCACCTGTACAAGGAAGGTTTCCTAGTCCATCTTGAACCCAGGGTTCCAAATCAGAAGCTTGTAACCAAGCAAGTCTGCATGCACCTATGGCAATGGCCGAGGCTCTGCTGGCACCTTCAAAAGAGTCAAAGGCTGCACGGTTGGAAAACTTGGAAATATCCTGGGCATGTTTGAGCCAGGTGAGGAACTCTTCCCTTTTATCTTCTGAAATAAAAGGAGATAAAGTTTGCAGGTGATCTGTAACTTCTTTTAGAAACATCCCCATATAGAAACTATAGGAGTTGATTCTGGCAACAAGCATACTGGCCTGGAAAATTCTCCTGCCAAAGGCATCTAAGGTTCTGCATTCTCTTCCTGGAGGAGCAGAAGAGTGCCTCTTTGTACTCTTCAGCTTCTTCATAGCAGACTCCACCACAATGGAGTAGTGAGGAAGCTGAGTCTTATGGAAGCCAGGACAAGGAGGAACACGATACATGGTGTCCAACCTGCGAGAATGAGGGGAAGTGGTGAGAGGAGTCTCCCATATGCCCAACATGTGATCATAAAGAATCTCATGTATTGGTAAAGTGGCTGCCTCTTTAGGAGCCTTAGGATATTGTAAAATATCTAATTTTTTGGCTCTAGGCTCTGTCTCAGGGGCCACTTCCCTAATGAAGTCCTGAAAAGACAATTCTTCAGGAGGAGACATTCTCCTTTTTGGAGAAGAGGGCTCCTGAGGATGGATCACCGATGCTTCGACAGAGACCTCTGATTCATCAGAGTCTTCAGAGGAATCGAAGTATCGTCTGTCTGGATGCTCCTGCAGAGCTCGATACGCGTACCGGGTGGTATCGACATCGGGAGTGATCGGTACCGATTCGGTACCGATGGGCATCACAGAACAGTGTACCGATGGGCATCACAGAACAGTGTACCGCTACAGTCCACACCGAAGCAGATGTCGATGCAGTTGGTACCGGTGCCGGAGTCGGTACCGGCAACTGAGTTTGTTGCGGTACCGAGGGCGTCGCAGCTTGTATGAATGCCGTGATGGCACGCTGCATGGTCAGAATATTCTGATCCATCAACGCAACCAATGTCTGGATGTCGATACCAGTGGGAACCACCGGTACCCCAGAACATGGCAACAGGTGATCGGTCGAGGCCGAGCCATCGATGTCAACCTGTGACCCCATAGATAAAGCTTTGGAAGCCGGAGCCTCCCGTCGGGGTAATTTTGCTGGTGCAGATTCCTCGAGGGCAAGCCCGGAGGCATCTCGATACTTAGAGGGAGATCTACCCTTCGAGGACCGGCTGGATTTAAGTTTGGTTACCTGAGATCCATGTGAGGAAGAAGAAGCCCTTGAAGACGTCGATGCAACCGAAGCTGCATCCGAGGGAAACAGGGTACTGAGCTTTGCTGCTCGATTCTGTAGACCTCTTTTAGACATCATGGAGCAGGACTCACAATCCGTAATGGAGTGGTCAGGACCTAAACATTTTAGACACCATTCATGGGTGTCGGTGACAGAAATAGTGCTGCTGCACTTCGTGCATTTTTTAAACCCAGAGGCGGGCTTTTCCATGAGGAAAATTTTCCTAGGCCTAAGGCCAAAGAAGAAAATGCACTGAAATGAGAAAACAGTAGGGTTTTTTTTTTTATAATAAAGAAAACGGCCGGCGGTACCGGTCCAGCGTCGAGAAGGCAGACACGCGACCAAAGAAATAAAATAAGAAAATTCTTCAGCGGTGACAGGAACACGACCTGCTGGCTCCGCGGAAAAGAAGAACTGGAGAGAGGCGGTTAGGAAAGGCGAGAAGGCAGCGCGCAGGCGCTGTGGGATGCTCCCAAAAGCTTTCCTTTTGGACGCTGGGGAGCGCTCCCGCGCAGGCTCCGTCGATACCCATATGTGAAGACTCATTCCTGCTTGTTCCTGGAGATCAGGTGATCTCCAGGCACAGCAGGAATTTAGTCTTCACATATGGGTATCGTCAGTACCGACGGAACCCGCGTGGGAACGCTCCCCAGCGTCCAATAGGAAAGCTTTTGGGAGCATCCCACAGCGCATGTATGCTGACTTCCCGCCTCTGTACCTCTCTCACTTCAGTTGAGTTTATAGCTGAGACGAAAGGAGAGGAGTAGAGAAAGAGAGAGAGAAACTCCTATGGGAGGTGGGTGGGTTGTGAAGACTAAATTCCTGCTGTACCCAGAGATCACCTGTTACAGGTGAGTAACTATGCTATCTCCAGGAACAAGCAGGAATGTAGTCTTCACATATGGTGACTCCCCAGATGAAAGATGCCAAGGGGTGACCCCAGCTGGCTGCGAACCTAGGTGAGATGGGTCATGGGTCATCAACAGAGACACAAAACTGAAGGCTAGCCGTTGAGGCTGCCATTGCTCTCACAATGTGAGCCGTGACATGGCCTCCGAGAGAAAGTCCCTTACTCTGATATGTATAGGATATGCAATCTGCAATCCAATTTGACAGAGTTTTTTTAGAAACTGGAAGTCCCAAATGACTAGAGTCCAAAGCCACAAAAAGCTGAGAAGATTTTCTATGTGGTTTAGTTCTTTGGAGATAAAAAGCCAAGGCTCTTTTACAATCCAATGTGTGAAGATTCCTTTCCGCACTGGAGGCATGAGGCCTAGGGAAGAATATAGGAAGATAAACCGACTGGTTTAAATGAAAAGACGAAACCACCTTTGGCAGAAAGTGAGGATGAGTCCTGAGGACTACTTTATCATGGTGAAACCTTGTATAAAGAGGGTCAGCTACTAACGCCTGTAGTTCACTAATGCATCTTGCAGAAGTGATGGCAATTAGGAAAATGACTTTCTATGAAAGAAACTTTAGGTCTGAAGTGGCTAAAGTTTCAAATGGCAGTTTCATAAGCTGACCAACAAGATTTAGATCCCATGCCACCAGTGATGGTTTAATGGGAGGTTTTGCTAAAAGTAGGCCTCTCATAAATCTTGATATAAGTGGATGAGAGGAAATAGGTTTTCCATCGAAAGGTTTATGAAAAGCAGCAATAGCACTAAGATGGACCCTCACTGAATTGGTCTTCAGACCAGAAGTTGATAATTGTAGAAGATAATTGTAGAAGATACTCTAGTAGTAACTCTAGTAGTAACTCTACGGGTACTAAAAGGGGGTTAAGTCCTTTTTGTGAATACCAGATAGAGAGCTTTTTCCACTGGAAAGCGTAGGAACGTCTTGTGGAGGGTTTTCTGGAAGCCAGGACGATATCCTTTACTTGTTGAGAAAGGTTAACATCCTGGAATTCTAGGCTTTCAGTAACCAGGCCATGAAATGTAGGGACTGGGGATTGGGATGCAGTAAAGATACGTTCTCCTGCAACAGGAGATCTGGAGCATTCCCCAACTCCAGAGGAGTGGTTTGAGAGAAACGCAGAAGAGGATACCACATTTGCCATGGCCAACATGGAGCTATGAGTATCATATGACCTCTGTCTCTCTGAAGTTTGAATAAAGTTTCGGGAATGAGGGAAATGGGTGGGAAGGAATAGAGGAAGTCCTGTCCCCAGTGGAGTAGGAAAGCATCTCTTGCCTGACAGTTTTGAGCCGGAATTCTGGAACAGAATCGGGGAAGTTTGGCATTCTGTCGACTTGCAAAGAGGTCTATATCTGGTGTTCCCCGGATTCGAAACACTCGAGCAAGCTGGTATGAGTGAAGGGACCACTCGTGTGGCAGCAGTATTTGACTGAGTTTGTCTGCCCACAAGTTTTGAATGCCCAGAAGGTATACCACAAACAGGGGAATTTGTAACTCTCTGGCGAGGGCCCATATTCGCAAAGCTTTGTTGCATAGCGAGAGAGCCTGTTCTGCCTTGCTTGTTCACATAGAACATAGCTACCTGACTGTCGGTTTGGACCAGTACTGTTTTGTTGCTGAGATGGCCCTGAAAGACTTGAATAGCACTGAAAATGGCTCTCAGCTCTAGGAGGTTTATGTGAATGGAAACCTCCTGTGAGGTCCAAAGACCCTGAGTGGGGAGATCGTGCAAGTGGGCTCCCAACCCATCTTGGACGCATCTGTCGGCATAGTGGTTTGGCATAGAGGCTGCTAGAAAGGAGAGCCTACAAGGAGGTTTTCCAGGGATTGCCACCATTGCAGGGACAAAATCAGATGTGTGATAGTTCTGATTTCGTCTGTTAGTCGACCCGAGGCTTGTGACCACTGAGAGGAAAGGGTCCACTGGGCTGCTCACATGTGGAGGCGAGCATAGGGAACCACATGGACAGTGGATGCCATGTGTCCCAGCAGTTGAAGCATCTCCCGAGCAGTAAGGAATTCCTTCATAGATGCTTGAGATGCCAGTTGTATTATACGTAGACAGCGTGGCTGGGGCAGGGAAGCACTTGACCGCTGTGTCTCTAGATGAGCCCCTATGAATTCTAGAGATTGAGGGGGGGGGGGTGAGATGAGATTTTGGGAGGTTTATGACCAGCCCCAAGTATTGAAGAACTGTCATTGCTCGAGAGAGAGCGAAGCTGGCCTCTGGAGCTGTCGATGCTCAAATGAGCCAATCGTCTAAGTAAGGGAAGACGAATATTCCCAGAGTCCTCATAAATGCTCCTACCACTGCCATGCATTTTTGAAGACTCTTGGAGCAGAGGCTAGTCTGAAGGGAAGAACTCTGTACTGGAAATGTCTTCCTTGGATCAGGAATCGAAGGAACTTCCTGTGAACTGAGTGGATGAGAATATGCGTGTACACATCTCTTAGATCTAGAGAACATAGCCAATCCTGACTTTGAAGGTATGGTAAAAGTGTTACGAGGGAGATCATCTTGAAACTTTTCTCTAAACAAATATTTGTTTAATTCTCTGAGGTCTAGTATAGGCCTGTATCCCCCTGTCTTCTTTGGAATAAGAAAATAGGGGGAGTAGAACCCTGTCCTCTGTTGGGATATGGGCACTTCTTCGATTGCTCCTTGAGCTAGAAGTGACGTGACCTCCTTCCATAAGAGGTTGGTAGCAGGGCCCTGAGAATTTAACTGTTTCAGAATTGTAGGTGGGGGCAAGTTAAAGAAATGAAGCTTGTATCCCAATCTTCAAACGGACACAGTCCAATTTTCTAATGTTATTTGTTGCCATCTTTTGGCAAAATGGCATAGTCTTCCGGGAATGGTCAAGGGTTCTGGACCTTTTAGGGGCAGAATGACTAAGTTCTCTAGGTAGAAGTCAAAGACCCTGAGGGGGCTGGGTCTGTTGAGCAGGTTGAGCTTTTTGAGCTTGTGGCTTTCTCTGTCTGTTCTGTTGTCCCTTTTGGGAAAAATGAGGTGAACAGTGAGTTTGATGGGTGTAAGATTGGTAAGACTTCTTTTTCTCAGTGAAAAGGGTTTCTTGAATGCGTTCTTTTATGCTGGGTTGGCTGTAACCTTTGACAATCTGTTCAAAGTAGTATTGTCAGATTCAAGCTGATTAGCCTTGTCCTGCCAGTCCTTACCAAAGAGATTTTCTCCTGTGCAAGGAATGTTTCCCAGCTTTTCTTGCACCCACTGTTCCAAGTCTGATGCTTGAAGCCAAGCAATACAACGTGCTCCTATGGATATAGCAGAGGTTCTGCAAAGACATTCAAAACAATCAAAGGTAGCACGGGTCATGAATTTAGAGACATTCTGGGCATGCTCTTTTTTCCTCTGAGAGAGAAGGACTAATGAGCTCTAAGTCTTTTGTGACTTCTTCCAGGAACATTCCCATATACAAAATGTAGGAACTGATCCTGGCTCCCAGCATGGAGGATTGGAAACATCGACGGCCAAAGGCATCAAATGTCCTGGCTTCACGACCTGGAGGATTAGAAGAGTGTGTTTTTGCACTCTTGATTCTTTGCATGGCCGATTCCACTACCACTGAATGGTGTGGTAACTGAGTTTTTTGAAAACCAGGACAACTTGGCACTCGGTACATAGTGTCCAGGCATCGGGAATGTGAAGCTATCGTTAAAGGAGTCTCCCAAATTCTCAACATCAGATCATGTAAGATCTTGTGAATGGGAAGCATAGCTGCTTCCTTGGGAGCCATAGGGTATTGTAGAATTCTTAATTTCTCTGCCCTAGGCTCTTTTTCTGGAATCACAGTGATTGCAAGGAATTTTGCTATATCACGTATGAAGTCCTGGAAGGACATATCCTCTGGAGACATCCTGCGTTGAGGAGAGGGAGTTGGATCTTCTAATAGATTCACTCTGGTACCGATAGAATCAAAGTCATCGGAATCGGAAGACTCAAGCAGCGGGTGCTCCTGTGACGCATGGTATTGATAAAGCTCGAAGTTGGTACCGAAGTGTCTCGGTTCCTGATCCCCGATACCGGACATCGACATGGCGGGAAGCAGTCCTGTCGAAGCAGGTGTTGTCGGTGTCGGTACCAATACCTGTGGAACTGTCTGTTGCAGTCTTAGCGGTACCAAGGCTGCTAAGAGGGCCGCTAGACTGCATTCGATAGCGTGGATTATGTGATCCATTGCTCCTGCCAATAACTGGGTACCGGTACCGGTGGATGCGGCCACGACCCCAGAGTATGGCATCAGTAGTTCTGCAGAGGTCGAGGCCACTGGAACATCCTGGAGCCCCGTTAATGCTTTGGAGCTCTAAGACTCCCACTGGGGCAGTTTTGCCGTTGAAGTATCCTCGAGGGAAACACCCAAAGAATCTCGATACTTCGAAGGAGATTTTCCCTTCGAGGACCGACTAGTTTTACTATTGATCAGCTGAGATCCATGGGAGGAAGGTGAAGACCTGGAAGACGTTGATGCAATTGACATCGTGTTGGAGGCAAAAAGGGTACCGAGCTTTGCAGCTCTGTTCTGCTGGCCCCCTCTTGGTCATCCTCGTGCAGGAGAGACACTCCGTTGGACAATGTTCAGTACCCAAACATTTTAGACACCAATCATGGGTGTCGGTGACGGAGATGGTACCGCCACATTTTAAGCATTTTTTAAAATCACTGGCTGGTTCCTCCATGCTTGATGAAAAAAATGGGCCTGATGCCCAAAATGGCACCTTGCACCAGAAATAGGGAAAAACCCTGAAGAAAAATAAATGGATTTTTTTTCTTAAAGAAAGAGGAGGAAAACCGGCGGTACCGGTAGGCGTCTAATGAAGGCAGACGTGACCACAAAAAACAAGAAATAAAGGTGGATTTTCTGCAGTGACAGGGTACCGTGTCCTGTCGGCTCCGCGGAAAACGAAGAACTGAAGTGAGAGAGGTACAGAAGCGGGAAGGCAGCACGCATGCGCTGTGGGATGCTCCCAAAAGCTTTCCTATTGGACGCTGGGGAGTGTTCCTGTGCGGGCTCCGTCAGTACCGACAATACCCATATGTGAAGACCACATTCCTGCTTGTTCCTGGAGAGAGCTATTAACAGCAATCCTCCATCTCACCTATGCACATTCCTCCAAATACAACACAACTGCACAACTGTGTAAGAAGACAAGCTACTACAAACACCCTAATCATCCCCAACACAAAAACAAAATCAACCCAGCAAGCCTGTGCTCAAGCCTTTGAACTGTATGCACCTTCAGCCTGGAATGCTCTCCCAAACACAATACGCACCATCACAGACCTGCCCACTTTCAGAAAATGCCTGAAAACCCTTCTATTTGTCAAACACTTTACACCCCCCCACTCCCTTGAAACCAAACAATAGAATCAACTCATGAAAAGTGTAGTTACTCACCCGTAACAGGTGTTCTCTGGGAACAAGCGGAATCAGTCTTCACATTTGGGTGATGTCGGCGCCAACAGAGCTCGCATGGAGCATTTCCACAGCTTTAAAAGAAAGCTTTTGGGACATGCTACCACGCATGCATGGTCCCCTTCCTGCCCAAGGGTGCCATCTTGCTCAGTCAGATGACATAGCTAGGATAGCAGCAAAACTAAAACAAGGTAGGGAGGCCACTCACAGAGGAGGAGGGAGAGTTGTAAGGACCGATTCCTGCTGTTCCCGGAGAACACCTGTTACAGGTGAGTAATTATGCTTTCTCCAGAAACAAGCAGGAAGTCAGTCCTCACATATGGGACTCCCTAGCTCTAGGCTGCCGAGGACCAAACCAGGACAGCACCACTGGTGACCAATCAGGCAGCCATGAGTTGCAGGTGGTGAGTCCCCCACTGAGAGAGACTGCAAGACTTGCATCCAGCGACACTATCACTCCCATAGCCTGAACACAGAAAGGTTGGAGGGAAGGAGTGGCCTACACCCTGAGACTATTACGGCATACTGCCTGGCCAAAGGCACCGTCCCTGTGCAACTTGCTCTCCAGGCAGTAGTGAGCTGCAAACATATGAATTAAAGACCATGTAGTGGCTTTGCAGATCTCAGTCACCAGCACTGTGCGGAGGTTGGTCATCAACATGGCCATCGCCCTCACGTGATGCACAGTGATCCAGTGTTCGAGAGAGATGCCAGTTCGCTCATAGATGAGAACAGTAGTGTCTGCCACCTAAGTGAACAGAGTATGCTTAGTCAAGGGGGTCCCAGTCTACTGGGATCATAAGATACAAAAAGCTGAGGAGCTTTCCAATGACCCTGAGTCTGCTGTACGTAGGACAGGGCCCGCTTGCAATCTAATGTATGAAGTATTAGTTCCTCCCTGCCAGCGTGAGGCCATAGAAAGTGGTGGGGAGGACCACCTCTTAGCTGAGGTGGAAAGAGGATACCACTATCGGGAGGAATTTGGGGTGTGTGCGAAGCATCACCCTGTTCTTATAGAATCTCGTATATGGTGGATCTGACACCAGGGTCTGGAGTTCCTCACCCTTCGAGTGGACCTGAGAGCCACCATAAAGGCAACTTTCCAAGACAGGTATCTCAGATGGCAAGTGGTTAGGGACTTGACTGGCAGTTTAGTGAGCTGGGAGAGCACCATGTTGAGGGCCCACTCTGCCACCGGAGGGGAGGCTTCGATAATAGGAGGCCCCGGAGAAACCTGGAGACCAGATGCACCCTCCCAGAATTGGATTTTAGCCCAATGTGCGACAAGAGCGATAGATACTGAAGGGCCAGTTGCATTCCCAGGACTCTCTAGTCTGTACACCCTGTGTGAATCCCTGTGTTTCAGAGCCCTCCCGACGCCCGGAAGTGACGCAACCGCGCTCTGTGGTCGCGACCTTCCCAGGTACCAACTCACATATTTAAGCAAGCTGTCTGCGGCGTTCCGCGCCGCAGAGGAGCGCCCAAGGAGCATGTCCTGCTCCTTGGGGCGAGCGAGGGGCTCGTCTTGGGGCCTCTGCGTCCGTGATGTCCTGGCCCTTTCCTTCTTGGTTGTTAAACCCGTCTCGCTCTTTTTCTGGTTTGGGAAGGGCTCAGCTTTCTCGGATCAACTTACTCCTTTCCTGGGGATTGGTTTTCTATTTGGTGTTTGGTCTCATGGCGGCCATTCCTGTCTTTTGGGGCCGGCGTCTTCAAACTATGTCCACTGCTCCTTCGGGCTCGCAGGCAGCGTAGTTACTCACCTGTAACAGGTGTTCTCCAGGAGCAGCAGGAATCAGTCCTCACATATGGGTGACGTCGGCGCCGACGGAGCCCTCGCGGAGCAATTTTCCCCAGCTTTCAAAGAAAGCCTTTGGGAATTGCAGCGCGCATGCGCGGTCCCCTTCCCGGCCAAGGGTGCCATCTTAGCCAGTCAGATGACATAGCTAAAAGACAGCATAAAAATTTGCAAAAAAAACTAAAGCAGATGATTGCAACTCCAAGGGGAGGAGGGAGGGTTGTGAGGACTGATTCCTGCTGCTCCTGGAGAACACCTGTTACAGGTGACTAACTACGCTTTCTCCAGGACCAAGCAGGAAGTCAGTCCTCACATATGGGACTCCCAAGCTTAAGGCTACCGGAGACCCTAAGCACAAAAATGAGCTCCCTCTAGCTCAGCAGCACAGAAGGAAGGAATCTTCACTGAATTATTACCCACCGGTAGCCCCCATCCGGGATGGAGGGTAGGAGTTGCTCAAACCTCGAAGAGATTTCGGAGGACTGCCTGTCCAAAAGCACTGTCCCTGCGAGACTCCCTCTCGAGGCAGTAATGGACCGCAAAAGTCTGGCTCGAAGACCAAGTAGCGGCCCGGCAGATGTCTGCCAATGGAACAGAGCGGAGGTAAGCCACTGACGTAGCCTTCGCCCGAACACAATGAGCCGTGACCCGACTTTCTAGCAAGAGTCCGGCTGCCCCATAAGCCCAAGCGATACAGTCAGCAACCCAGATGGACAGAGTACGCTTGGAGACAGGGAGCCCCAATTTATTGGGGTCAAAAGACACGAAAAGCTGAGCAGCTTTACGGTGCTCCCGCGTACGGTCAAGGTAAAAGTTCAACACCCTTCTACAGTCCAGGGTATGTAGGACCATTTCAGCTCGGCTGGAGTGTGGCCTGGGAAAGAAGGTCGGAAGTACCACCTCCTGATTGATGTGAATAGGGGAGACCACTTTTGGAAGAAATTTAGGGTGAGTCCGTAGGACTACCCTATTTTTGTAGAACCGACTGTAAGGGGGATCAGACACGAGAGCCTGCAATTCACTTACGCGTCTAGCGGAAGTGAGGGCTATCAGGAATAAGGTTTTCCAAGAAAGAAAACAGAGAGAACAGGTAGCCATAGGTTCAAAAGGCGGACAGGTGATCCGCTGTAAAACCACATTCAGATCCCAGTCAGGTGCTGGCGGGCGCAGAGGTGGTTTAAGTAGAAGGAGACCTCGGAGAAACCTTGCCACGAGAGGGTCGCTGGAAAAAGGTCTGCCGTCCACCGGCACATGATGTGCTGAAAGAGCACTGAGGTGAACTTTGACGGAGTTGGACTTAAGTCCCAGATTAGAGAGGTAGAGCAAGTACTGCAAGATCACCGACACCGAGCAGGAGAAGGGATCTTGAGACTGCTGGGTACACCAAACGGAAAAACGACGCCATTTAAGGGCGTAGCATTTGCGGGTAGAAGGTCGCCGGGAAGCTAGGACGACCTCTTCCACCTCTGCCGGCAGTAGAAGGGGAGCAAGGACTACCCTTTCAGCAGCCAGGCCATCAGATGTAGAGATCTGAGGTTGGGGTGTAGCAGGGACCCCTGATCCTGTGTTAGGAGATCTGGTTGAAATCCCAGAGGGAACGGAGCCTCCACCGCCAGTTGCAGCAGGAGTGGAAACCACGGCTGTCTGGGCCACCGAGGAGCTATCAGGATCATGGAAGCTTTGTCTCGGAGAACCTTGAAAAGAGTTCGAGAGATTAGCGGTATGGGAGGAAAGGCATACAGAAGGCTTTTCGACCATGAGAGCAGAAAAGCATCCGCCGCTACTCGAAGGGGATGCGGCTGCCGAGAGCAGAAGCGATGAAGTTGCCGGTTGAGAGGACTGGCAAAGAGATCCATCGTGGGGAGGCCCCACTTCAGAAAAAGTTTCTGAACTACCAAGGGATCCAGTCGCCACTCGTGCGGCTGGAGGATTCTGCTGAGTTTGTCCGCCAGGCAATTTTCTTGGCCTGGGAGATAAACTGCCTTGAGAAGAATGCCGCGGCTGACGGCCCAAGAGCAGAGCCTCTGTGCTTCTCGACAGAGAAGGAAGGAGCCCGTGCCCCCCTGTTTGTTCACGTAGAACATGGCAACTTGATTGTCCGTCTGGATAAGGACGGACCGGTGAGAAGTCAGGTGGGAGAAAGCCTTGAGAGCCAGACGGATTGCTCTGAGCTCCAGGAAGTTGATCTGCTGCGCAGACTCCCACGTGGTCCAGAGACCTTGAGTACATGCCCCTTGGCAATGCGCTCCCCATCCCAGGAGGGAAGCATCGGTCGTCAGTACTTGAGCAGGCGGAGGAGACTGAAAAGGCATTCCGAGTAGCAGGTTCGGCTGATGAAGCCACCACTGTAGAGAAGAGGCCAGCGGGCCGGAGATCTGCACTAGGTCGGCTAGGCCGCCTGTGGCCTGTTGCCACTGCTTGCGAAGGCACCATTGAGCAGGCCGCATATTCAGGCGGGCATTGGGGGTCACGTGGACGGTGGAAGCCATATGGCCGAGTAGTCTCAGGAAGCGCCTGGCCGAGACCAGGGACTGGCTGCGAAAACGGCTGGCAGGTCCATGAGTCGTTGAGCCCTGTCGAGAGGCAGGAAAGCTCGCGCTTGAAGAGTGTGCAATCTTGCGCCGATGAACTCGAGATCTTGCGAGGGGAGCAAAGTGGACTTTGCGAAGTTTATGACAAAGCCCAAGGACTGGAGAAGAGTCACAGTGCGGTTTGTGGCTTTTGTGACTTCTGGAGAGGACGATGCTCTGATGAGCCAGTCGTCCAGGTAAGGAAAGACATAGAGGCCCTGAAGCCGGAGATAAGCCGCCACCACCGCGAGACATTTTGTGAAGACTCGTGGTGCGGAGGATAGGCCAAAGGGCAGTACTCTGTACTGGTAATGATTTCCTGCCTCCACAAACCTTAGGTATTGGCGGTGGCTTGGGTGGATGAGGATGTGAGTGTAGGCATCCTTTAGATCCAAGGAGCATAGCCAATCTCCCTGCTGGAGGTAGGGCAGAAGGATTCCAAGGGTAAGCATTTTGAACTTCTCCCGCACGAGGAACTTGTTTAGGTTGCGCAAGTCCAGGATGGGTCTGAGGCCTCCCGTTCTTTTTGGTATTAGGAAATACCTGGAATAAAAGCCTTGACCTCAGGTGGTGGGGCACCGGTTCCACAGCCTGTTCCTGAAGAAGACTTGCTAACTCCTGAAGGAGTAAGTCCCTGTGCAGAGGGAGTCGTGGAGGCTCTCCCGGGAAATAGGAGGGAGGGACCTGGTGGAAGTGGAGAAGATAGCCTTCTCTCACAACATGAAGCACCCAGGCATCTGATGTGATGTTGGACCACCTGTGGGCAAAGTGGACCAGCCGGCCTCCTGTGCTGGGAGAAACCAGCTGAGGGGGAGAGGCTATGCCGATGAGGTCAAAAACCCCCACCCTGCTGAGCAGGGGCCGGTGGTGCAGGCTTGGGGGCTTGCTGCCTACGGGTCCCGTTACCCCGTCCCTTGGCCTGCTGACCCTGTTGGGGAGCTGCGGAGGCCTGATATTGAGGGTAGTGTTTATAGGCAGCCGCCTTTTTCGGGTAAAAGGACTTCTTTCCCGAGCCCTTCTTCTTCTGGGAAGGGGCAGAGGTCTTCCTAGAGAGCCTAGTTCTGGTGAGAGTCTCCGTCTCGATTTGCGCAGCCTTCTCAGCCATGGGCTTGCCAAAGAGGTTCTCACCTCGGCAGGGGACATCGACCAACTTGTCCTGTACCCAGGGTTCAAGGTCAGACGACTGAAGCCAAGCCTGTCGGCGGGCACCGATGCCGGCTGCGGCCACTCGAGCAAATGCTTCAAAGCCATCATAGGCTGCTCGAGAAATGAATTTGGAGCATTCTCAAATTCCAGTGGACAAGGCTAGGAACCTCCGCAAAGGTTCCTCGGACAGCCCAGCAGAGAATCCGGCTATCTCTTTAGCCAGGTCTCTAAGGTACATGCCCATGTAGAGCTGGTAGGTCTGGACCCGACAAGCAAGCATGGAGCCTTGGAAACACTTCTTACCGAGGCCATCCAGGTTGCGGGCCTCCCTGCCGGGAGGCACCGAGGAGTGCATCTTCTGGCTCTTGAGCCTATGCATGGCCGATTCCACCACCATGGAATGGTGCAGTAGCTGTGCTTTCTGGAAGCCAGGGCTCTTGCGGACTCGATAGATGGAATCGACCCGCTTGCTTAATACCGGCGACGATGCCGGACTCTCCCACATGCGGAAGAGTAGTCGTTCCAGCATGGGAGGAACCGGTACAGTAAAGTGCTCCCTTGCTGGAGAGTCGTACTGAAGGGCGTCGAGCTCTTCGGCTCGAGGCTCCTCCTCGGGATCCGCAGGGAAGGCCAAAGCCTTGGCCATATCCCTGACGAAGTCCGAGAACCGGGCATCCTCCGGGGGGGACTGTTTCCGAGGTTCGGACTCAGGGGAGTCCGAGGGGACACACCGAGTCCGAAAAGAATCAGGTGACTCTTCCACTTCAGATTCCCAGGCCGACTCCGAGGAGGAATTGGTGGGGTCGGTTCGGGCGGGCGGAGGCGTCGGCTGCCCCGACGCCGAGGGAGTCGGCGTCGACGACCTCAGTCCCGAACGGGAGGCCGAGGGAGACCTCGACCGAGGATCGACTCGAGCCCGCATGGACTCGAGGATCGGCTCGGTCTCCGGGGTCGACTTAGACGTCGACGTCCCGGCGGTCGGGGCAGAGGCGCCAGCGAGGCTAGCGATCAGTGCCCGCTGCTGGTCCATGAAGGCAGAGAGTCTGCTCTCCAAGGCCGTCAACCTGAGTCCGACCTCAGGTGACCCAGCAGCCCCCGACACGGGCCTCGACGGCGTCGGGCCCGACGTCGGACCCCTCGGAGGCGAGTCCAGGAGGACTACAGGACTTACCCGAGCAGGCAATTCCGATTCCAAACGAGGTCGCTTCGGGAGACGTTCCTGCTCCAAACACCCGGGACGGCTATCGGGGGCTATGCGACCTGGCCCTCGCGGAACCAGGAGCGTCCACCGACGCCGCCCTCGCGGGTTTCGCCTTCCGATGATGATCCCCGGAGGGAGAACCTCTGTCGGAGGAACTCCGGCGATGCTCAGAGCTGGAGCCTCTGGACGCCGAGGCCTCCGACGAGGTCCGGGTACGGGTGGGATCTGCGAAGATTCTTTCCCGCTGATGCCGCCGACTCCGTAAAGCTTTGGAGGACATTTTGCTGCAGGCCCCACAGAGATCAGTTCCTCGTGATCTGGGCCAAGGCAGCGGAGGCAATGATCGTGTGTGTCAGTGAGTGACATATTTCTGTCACACTGAACACACCTTTTGAAGCCACTGGCAGCCATCGGGGGAAAAAGGGCCCCTGCAAGGTCAAAGGACCGGGCTGCCAGCGAAATACCAAAAAACGAAACTGACAAGAAAAATCAGAAAAACCGAAAAATAAGAGAAGGACTCGCAACGGTGTCGCGAGTCCGGGCAGGAAAGAGACCAGCGTCGAACCGAAGAAAAAAGAGACAATAAACGACGAAAATCAACTTTTTCTGCGGGGACAAGAAGACCACGTCTGTAGGGCTCCGCGGAAAAAAGAAGACTGGCTAAGATGGCACCCTTGGGCGGGAAGGGGACCGCGCATGCGCGCTGCAATTCCCAAAGGCTTTCTTTGAAAGCTGGGGAAAATTGCTCCGCGAGGGCTCCGTCGGCACCGACGTCACCCATATGTGAGGACTGACTTCCTGCTTGGTCCTGGAGAACCGATGTTCTTTAAACCTAATCCCATGCCGCTTTATCAGGGTTACGTCTGGACAACGTTTCCCTTCCCCTGGACGCGCTGTGGCTGCCTCTACTCTAATGCGCAGTCTAGCCCTATTGAATTGCCGTTCTCTCCGGTCGAAATCTTTATTGGTCCATGACCTTATCTCCCAATACTCGCTTGACCTCTGCTTTCTCACTGAGACCTGGCTGAAAGAGGACGACTGCCCTATTTTGTCCAGCTCCCTTCCTCCTGGGTACTCAGCGATCTCTTCCCATAGATTGGGTAGGGGCGGGGGTGGGGTGGCCCTGCTCCACCGGGCCTCTATCGCTATCGAGGAAATGTCTTCCCCTTCGGCCTCTTTTTCTGAATCCCTTTTTCTTCGTCTTAATTCATCCCCACCACTTTACTTTCTTCTTCTTTATCTTCCTCCTTCCCCCTCTGCTGAGCGCTGGGATGCAACTTTACAAGTACTTTCAGATACAACCCTACAGTTTCCTAATCTTATTGTTTTAGGTGATTTCACTGTTCATGTGGATCACCCTACTAGATCAAAGGATCGTACATTTCTGAACCTCTTGACTGATATCTCTCTCCATCAGCATGTCTCAGGTCCCACCCCATGTGGCAGGTCATACTTTAGATCTGGTTCTTTCACCCCCCACATTATTGCCAGTAATTTCATCTCCCGCTCTATTGGCCATCCCATGGTCTGATCATTTCTGTATTTTCTTTACAGTGTCCTCCCCATTACCTGAGACTGCCCATCTCTCTGTACCTTCCCCTCCCCCTCCCCCTCCTCTGCGTCGTCATTGTACCTCTGACACCCTTCAGGCCTTTCCCTCTGCCCCCTCTCTTTTTCCTCCAGATTTTGCTTTGCGCTTACTCGACCGTCAGACCTTTCTTTGGAATTCTCTTCTTGCCAATGCTTTGGATGATTTGGCACCTCTTCGTATCTTCTCTAGACCACATTCCGCCGGGCATTCGCCATGGTATCATCCTTCCCTGCGCCTTCAGCGGACTCAGCTCCGCCAGGTGCAGCATCGCTGGTCTCGCCACCCCTCCTCCGACTTGTTACTGCGCTTCCGTCATTTGTCTGCTGCTTACCGCCTGGCAGTCCAGGCTGCCAAGCGTGCTTTCTATTCTGCTCAGACCTCTGAAGCCGCACATTCTTCTAAACAACTCTTTTCCATTCTTCATAGACTTTCTTCTACTGGTCCCAGTTGCAGCCCAGTATCCCAGTCACCGGATCCCCAACTTCTGGCTACTTTCTTCTCTGATAAGATACTGAAGTTGCGGTCCTCCTTTTCAAGTACCTCTCCGCCTCCGCCATTATCCCCTCTACCCCCTCCAGCGGGTCGCCCAATTATTCTACCGACTTTCCATTAGTTCCTTTCTCTTCTTCTCCGAACCAGGCTCTTGCTGGTCTTCTTTTCATCTAGTCACTTATGCAGAAGTATTGCAGATGCTGTCTAAATCTAAAAGACGACTTGTGTATTAGACCCTATTCCATCTCACTAGTTGTCTGAGTCTTCTCTGCAACTTGTTCCATTCCTCACTACTATTATAAATTCCAGTTTATCCTCTGGCCTTTTTCCGTCTTTGTGGAAGTCTGCTGCTGTTCGTCCCCTCCTGAAGCAACCTTCCATTGATCCTTCTATTCTATCTAATTGGCAGCCGGTCTCTAACCTTCCTTTTCTGGCTAAACTTTTGGAGCGTTTTGTTTTTAATCAATTAAATTCGCACGTAGAGGCCACAAATTCTCTCCATCCCCGTCAAGCGGGCTTCCGACATGGGCACAGCACTTGGCACTTTTAAATGAACTTCATGTTGCTCACGATCGTGGTGATGTCACTCTTCTTGTTTCTCTGGATCTTTCTGCAGCTTTCAACTTGATAGATCACCGGACTCTCCTTTCTCATTTATTTGATCTTAGGTTGCGGGGCACTGTCTTACAGTGGTTTCGTTCTTTTCTTACAGCTCGCACGTTCACTGTGCACTCTGATAGTCACTCCTCCTCTTCCCTCCCACTTATCTGTGGTGTTCCACAGGGGTCTGTTCTTTCTCCTTTATTATTTAATATCTTTCTTGCTCCTTTGCCTCTTTTGATTCAGCAGTACTCTATCTCCATACATTTACGCTGATGATATTATTCTCCTCTGTCATGTTTCTCCCCTCACCTCGGATATCTCTCCACTGAACGACTGTCTTTCTCATATTGCTTCTTGGCTTTCTCAAAATTTTCTCCACTTAAATCCCTCTAAATCTTCAGGCCGGAGGGCCGGGGGTTCAAGTCCTACTTGGGGACAGCAATCTCAGGCCGTAGGGACTGGGATTTCTAGTCCTATAGGCACTCCTTGTGGTCTTGGGCAAGCCACTTAACCCTCCACTGCCCATGTTCACTGTAAGTATTATCATATTTGTCTCATATCCCCTCGTGTTAAATGTATCCCCCAATTGACCGCTTTGACCCGGTGAAAAGCGGGATATAAATACAGCTAAATAAATAAATAAATCCACGGCTATGTGGGTATCTCTTAGTGGTTCCTGTCCCTCTGTCGCCCCCATGATTGATTCAGTTCCTATTCCCCTTGTTTCTTCTTTCCGCTATTTGGGGGTCACTCTTGATTCATCACTTTCTTTCCACGATCACATTTCTTCTCTCACTCGCCGGTCCTTTGCGACCCTTCGGCAGATTAGAGCCACTTGTTCTCTTTTCTCGTCTGATTCTCTGGCTACTCTTGTTTTAGCTCTGATAATTAGTAGACTTGACTACTGTAACGTTTTTCTGGCTAATCTTCCAAAACATCAGCTTCAACAGTTACAATCTATTCAAAATACCGCAGCTCGCCTTATCACCTTTTCCCGTCATTTCGATCATGTCACTCCCCTTCTTCTCCGTCTGCACTGGTTGCCCCTCCGTTTTCATTATCAGTATAAGTTCCTTATCTTGATTCATCGCACTATTCATACTGGTAAACCTCTGTATCTAGCAGGTCTGATTTCCCTTCATACGCCCTATCGTCAACTCCGGTCTATTCATGCCAATCGTTTATCCTTGCCTTACCCATCACAAGCTCATTTGGAACAAACCCGACACTCTGCTTTTTTCTTTCTTGGTCCATTTCTTTGGAACTCATTACCACCTTCCCTCCAGTTAGAACACTCCTATCCCAAATTCAAGACACTACTCAAAACCCATCTGTTCAAGCAGGCCTTTGACCTTCCTGCTAGTACCCCCCCTTGATATTGTTGCTGGATTTTGTTTTTTACTGCCTGTTTGTTGGTGTTCTGTCTCTCCCTGACTGTTTTGTTTTTGGCCTTTTAAATATTCTTATTTTAGTTACTTGGTTTTACTTCTGTGTGCTGCCTTGTTTTGCTTTCCTATTATTTATGGTGTTCTTTTCTATAGTTTGCAGTGTGGACCTTTTTACTGTACACCGCTTTATGCTTTGGCCACAGCGGTCTATCAAATGTTTTAATAAAGATAAAGATATGGCAGGAGAAGGGATTCTCCTCCCTCTCCACACCCCATGTGGAGAGCCTTCTTCACTTAAAGACTTAAGCCCGTCTGGTGGAGGGTTTCCAAGAGACCAGTAGGATTTCAACCTCCTCTGGAAGAATGAAAGGGGACAACGTCACCCTTTCAGCAATCATGCTGTTAGCATTATTGACTACAGGTTGGGGTGCAGGAGGGAACCCACCTCCTTGGACAGGAGGTCCAGGGCCCAGCCCAGTGGGATTCGGAGTGCCACCGACAGGGAAAGCAACAGAGAACCAGGATTGCCTGGGCCACCTGGGGGTGATTGGTATAACTGACGCTCTCTCGCTCTGAACCTTGAAGAGAGTCCTGGCGACCGGGGGAGTAGGGGCGTTGTCGGTGGAAATGCAAAGAGTAGGGCCTCTGACCATGAGATCAAGAAGGCATCTGCCACCACTCTACCCATGTGCGGCTGGTGCAAGCAGAAGTGAGGCAGCTGCGCATTGTCCAGGGAGGCAAATAGGTCTATTACGGGCCTGCCCCAGTGATGGAAGAGTTGCTTCGTTACCCTGGAGTTCAAGCGCCACACTTGTGGGCGAAGGACTCTGCTCAGCCTGTCTGCTAAGCAATTGCCCTGGCCTGTTGCACACTGCGAAGGAGAGGAGGGCCACTGCTTCCTGGCAGAGGGAGTACGAGCCCATGCCTCCCTGCTTGCTGATAGAGAACATGGCAACCTGGTTGTCCGCCTGGATCAGCACTGCAGGCAGTGGCAGAATGTTCGCAGGGCCAGGAAGATCGCCCTGAGTTCTAGGAGATTGATCTGCAAGAATGACTCATCCTGGGACCAGCTGCCTTGCATGCAGCTGTCCCTGCAATACGCCCCCCAACCCAGGAGGGAGGCATTTGTTGTTGGGATCCTCTGCGGTGCATGTGCCTAGAATGGCATTCCCGCTTGGAGGTGGTGCAGGTTTTGCCACCAAGTGAGGGACTCCACCAGTTGGCAGCTGACTGACCCTGTCCCATAGTCTGCCCGTGGCTTGAGTCCACTGTGAGTAGAGGCACCATTGGGCTGTCCACATGTGTAGGTGAGCTAATGGTGTGACATGGACCGTTGAGACCATGTGGCCCAACAGATAGAGGCGGCAGTGAGCTGGCACCTACCTGTGGCGTTGTACCTCTCTTGCCAGTTATATGAGGCTGTCTGCTCTGTCTCTTCGGAAGACGGCCTTGACCTGTAATGTGTCCAACTGAGCACCTATGAACTCCAAGTTCTGGACTGAAGAGAGATGGGACTTGAGATAGTTGATGACGATCCCCAGGTGTTGCAGAAGGAGGACTGCACATTCTGTGACCTGACTGACCTCTGAGGCCGTACCACCCCTGATTAGCAAGTCGTCTAGGTAGGGGAAGACGAAACCTTATAGGTTGCAGGAGGGCGGCTACCATCACCAAGCACTTGGTAAAGACCCTTGGTGAGGAGGCCAGGCTGAAAGGGAGCACCGTGTACAGAGTAGTTACTCACCTGTATCAGGTGTTCTCCAGGGACAGCAGGAATCAGTCCTCACTTATGGGTGATGATGACACCGACAGCCCACATGGAGCAATTCCCCAGCTTTCAAAGTAAGCCTTTGGGATTGCTGCCACGCATGCGTGGTCCTCTTCCCGCCCAAGAGTGCCATCTTGCTCAGTCAAGTCCCCTAGCTAGAGCCCTACTAAGCAGATGGCAAGGGAAGGACAAAAATAGCAACTCTTCAGGGGAGGTGGGAGGGTAGTGAGGACTGATTCCTGCTGTCCCTGGAGAACACCTGCTACAGGTGAGTAACTACGCTTTCTCCAGGAACAAGCAGGAATCAGTCCTCACTTATGGGACTCCCCAGCTGCAGGCTACCAAGCCTATAACCTAAAAATGCCTCCGCGAGGCCATGAGCAGAAGTCGATGCACGAAGGAGCCCAAGTTTTCAGGTACTTGGGGCAAAGCTCTCGGTAGCCGTTGAAGATGGGTCGGGAGGGCAGGAGTTGCTTGTACCCTGTGGAGATTATGGAGTACAGCCTGGCCGAAGGTGCTGTCCTGGCAGGATTCCCTCTCCAGGCTGTAGTGCAAAGCGAAAGTGTTCGCTGAAGACCAGGTCGCAGCCCAGCAGCCCGCAAGAGGCACCGAGCGCAAGGCCACTGAAGCCGCCTTGGCCCGAAGACCAGGTCGCAGCCCGGCAGCCCGCTAGAGGCACCGAGCACAAGGCCACTGAAGCCGCCGTGGCCCCGACACCATGTGCGGTGACCCGTCGATCCAGCAAGGCGCCCGCCTTTGCTTGGGCAAAGGCGATGCAGTCCACTACCTAGACAGAGATGGTGCGTTTGGTGACTGCCTGTCCCAGGCAATTGGGATCATAGGCGACAAAGAGCCAGGTCAGACTTGTGATGAACCTGGTACGCTGCAGGTAGAAGGCAAGAGTGCTCTTGCAGTCGAGTGTATGCAATACTGCTGAAGGCCGGTCGGCATGTCATCTCGGGAAGAAGGTTGGCAAGACTATCTCCTGATTGAAATGAAACTCAGACCACCTTCGGTAGGAACATGGGGTGGGTACGGAGGATCACCCTGTTCCCATAGAACCTGGTGTAGGAAGCCTCAACCATGAGGGCCTGGAGTTCGCTGACTCGCCAAGCTGAGCTCAGAGCCACCAGGAAGACTACCTTCCAAGACAGGTGCCGAAGTGAACACATCACCATCGTTTCGAAGGGTGAACGCGTAAGATGTATCAGCATGATGCTCAGGTCCCACTCCGTCAGTGCTGGCAGGATGGGGGGCTTGGAAAGCAAGAGGCCCCGCATGAAGCGGGAGATCGGGGGCTGCCCCGAGAGGGGCTTACCCTCGATGGGGAGGTGATGAGCCGAGATGGCGCTCAGGTGGACCTTGACCGAGTTGGACTTCAGCCCCGTTTGAGAGGTGGAGGTGGTACTGGACAAGAAAACGGGTTAATCTGGAGCTCAGAGCACCAGACCGAGAAGTGCCACCAGTTGAAGGCATAGGCCTGTCTCGTCAAGTCCTTCCTCGATGTGAGGAGGACTTCTTCGACCTTCCCCGGGAGGTGCAGTGGGGCTAAGGAGATCCGTTCAGCCACCAGGCCATAAGGGACAGCGAGGCCAGGTTCGGATGAAGCACCTGTCCCTCTTCTTGCATTAGCAGTTGGGGCGCAGCCCAGGGGAACTGGAAGCTCTGACAAGAGACGGAGCAGGAGCAGGAACCAAGGCTGTTGAGGCCACAAGGGGGCCAAGAGAATCACTGAAGCATGTTCTCGCTGAACCTTGTGGAGGGTCCTCGGAATAAGAGAAGTGGGAGGGAAAGCGTAAAGAAGCCCAGAGGTCCAGTTCAAGAGGAACGCATCCGGGGCCACCCTGCTCAGGTGTGGAACCGGTCCACAGAAGCGGGGAAGCTGCGTGTTCACTGGATTGGCAAACAGGTCCATGGACGGAGTCCCTCACCGATGGAACAAGAGGCTGGCAACCTTCGGATCCAGGTGCCACTCGTGTGGGTAGAGGATTCTGCTGAGTTTGTCCGTGAGGACATTCTCTTGGTGGGACATCCCCCAGCGAAAGGCAAATGAGCAAAGGATCGCCTCCTGGCAGAGGAGGCAGGAGCCTGTTCCCCCCTCCTTGTTTATGTAGAACATGGCTATCCTGTTGTCGGTCTGCACGAGAACAGACTTCCCTCTCAGGTGGCCCTCGAAGGCCCTCAGGGCCCACCCGATAGCCCGAAGCTCGAGCAGGTTGATCTGCTGCTGAGATTCCTTGGGCATCCACTGCCCCTGGGTGCACAAATCACCGCAGTGGGCTCCCCAACCCAACAGGGAAGCATCTGTCGTCAGGACAAGCTCGTGCTGTGGGGACTGAAAGGGCATTCCCTGAAAGAGGCTTCGGGGATCCTGCCACCAATCCAAGGAACTGTGGAGACTTTGGAAGACCCGGATGGGGTCTTTGAAGTGACCTGAGGCACCACTGAGCCGTTCGCATGTGCATTTGGGCGTGGAGGACAACATGGACGGTGGAGGCCATGTGTCCCAGGATGCGCAGCATGGCCTGTGCCGAGACTCAAGCTCTGCTCTGCTCTGCTCTGGATCTGGGCTGCCAGGGCACAAAGGCAGTCTGCACGGTTCACAGGTAAGAAGCCGGTTGCCCGCTCCATGTCGAGGAGTGCGCCGATAAACTCCAAGGTCTGCAACAGTTCGAGGTAGGACTTGGAGTAGTTGACCAGGAAGCCAAGGCGTTCGAGGAGGAGGATCATACGCGACACCGCCAGTTGGACTTCCTCGGCCTAAGTCCCCGTGATGAACCAGTCCTTTAGGTACGGGAAGACGGGTATGCCCCATCGCCGAAGGAAGCGGCGACTGTGGAGACACTGTGAAAACCCAAGGAGCAGACACAAGCCCGAAGGGGAGCACCCTGTATTGGTAATGCTCTCCCTGCACCCTGAAGCGCAGGAACTGCCTGCGCTGGGGGTGGACCAGAATGGGGATGTAAGCGTCCCTTAAGTCTAAGGAGCATAGCCAATCGCCCTGCTGGAAGACGGGCAGCAGGACACCAAGCGATAACATTTTGAACTTCTCCCGTAGCAGAAATTTGTTTAGGTTCCTGAGATCGAGAATGGGGCGCAGGCGCCCCCCCCCCCCCCCCGTGTCGTCTTTGGAATGAGGAAGTAACGGCAGTAGAACCCGTGATCTTGGAGGTGCGGCAGTACTTTCTCGACTGCCCGCTGGATGAGGAGGTTGGTCAGCTCCTGCTGCAAGCAAATCTGGTGCGAGAAAAGCCGAGAAGGCTCCGCTGGGGAGAAGGAAGCCTGTCCAGGTGAAGTCAATGCCCATCTCGGATCACCCGGAGGACCCAGGTGTCCGATGTGATCGACGCCCATTGGGAGGTGAAAAAGGACAGATGTCCTCCCACCTGCGGAAGTACTGCCAGAGGGCGAGAGGCTATGCCATTGGCATTATAAAACTTGAGCGGGTTGGGGTGGTGCTGGGGGTTGAGCCATGGGCCCTTTAGGCTTGCGGTGGCCATGCGCTCCACCCTTCCCCTGCATGCCGGAGGCCAGTGCGGGGGTGGGCAGGTATCCCCGGTAGGGGAGCCCCTTCCTCTAGAAGAATGGTTTCTTAGTTTGCTGTTTCTTTCGAGGGAGAGAAGAGGTCTTACTTGAGAGATGGGTCTGAGTCACAAACTCGGTCTCTATTTCGGCGGCCTTATCCTCCATGGTCTTGCCAAACAGTTGTTTGCCTAGGCAGGGGACTTCCAGGAGTTTCTCCTTGACCCACTGCTCCAGGTCCAAAGGCTGGAGCCATGCCTGGTGCCAGGTCCAGATGCCAGCTGCTGCCACTCAGGCGGAGGACTCAAATCCATCATATGCGGTGCGGAAGAGGTACTTCAAACACTCCGTGATGGTCCTCAGGAGGGTTTGGAACATGAGAAGGGGGCTCATCTCCAAGACCAGCAGAGAAACCACCGAGCTCCTTGGCGAGGTCAGCAGGAACATACCCATGTACAATTGGTAAACCTGGATATGGCATGCTAGCATGGACCCTGGACAGGCTTTGCACCCAAGGACATCAAGGGCTCTAGACTCCCTGCCCAGTGGGACCGAAGAGTGTGACTTCGGGCTCTTTTGCTTCCGCATTCGCCGATTCCACAACCATGGAGGTGTGCGGAAGTTGGGTCTTTCGGAACCCTAGGCCGCACTGGACCCTATACATGGCGTTGAGGCATTTGCTCACAATGGGAACTAAAGCAGGTGCCTCCCACATGCAGAGGAGCAACCTGGACAGGATGGGAGGCACCGAGACAGTAAGAGATTCCCGAGGTGGGGACTCGTACTGTAAAATGTGGAGCTCCTCAGCCCGCAGGTCCTCCTTAGCCTGCGTTGCGAGGTTGAGGGCTTGCGCCATGTCCTGTATGAACACCAGAAAGGATGTGTCCACGGGCGGCGAACACCTCCGAGAGGTGGGCGGAGATGGGTCTGAAGGGAGGTCCCGGTGGGCATGGGTCTCCAGAGAGGTATCCCCATCCAACTCCAAGCACGAGAGCTCTGAGAAGGAGTCTGATTCGAGCTGGTCGCCCTGTCTGGAGGCCAAGGCCTGCTTGGAACCAGAGGCCTTGGAGGATCTCACTCCCAAGGAACAGGAAGGCGAGCAAGACAGATGCCTAAGGACCCTCACAAGGCCCATGGCTCTTGGGGGTTTCCAGATGGGTTCAGTTACTCCTCTCGAGGGAACCGAGGTCTCAAGGCACAGGCCAGCAGTGCTGGGCAGCTAAGGCGGCAGAAATGCTGTGTTCTAGTGCCAGCATGCAGGACTCCCATGCGGCTTGGATCCCTGTGCTGTCAACACCGGGGTTACCGGGTCAGGCGTAGATGAGGAGAGGGGGTCCTCCCCGCGATGACCCTCAGGAGACCAGGCGCCGTCGCCGGAGGCCTCCGTGTCTGTCCGACTCTCGGGAACACCGGGGAGGGCTGAGCGACCAGGTGCGGGAGCGCTCACGCTTGTCTGGTGCCCCAGATCGCGACTTCAAGGTCATCTTCTTCTTGCGCCTCTCCACCTCAGGGGACCCCGATTGGAATGCCGCCTTGAACACAGGGCCAGAATGGGTGATCCCACCAGCGGAGGAACAACAGAGGGTGCCACCGGGGATTCCAGGGCCACTTTACGGAAAATGTCATCGGACTTCTGCTTTCAACTTAGCAGGGCCTTGGAGAACATTTTCTTGCAAAGAGCAGAGCTCCAGGTCATGGTCAGCCCTCAGACACCGAAAGCAGCAGCCATGGGTGTCCGTGAGTGACATTTTTTAAAACCTCTGGCCATTGGGACAAAAAGGGCCCTCGCTAGGTCGGAGACCCGCAAGGCCAGCGATTGAGGAAAAGGGCAGGAAGCATGCAAGAGAAAAAACTTAGTGAAAGGACGTCCCCTCGCTCAAAAGTAAAGGAGAGCAAGGAAAGGATGGGAGAGGACCAGTGCTACCAGAAAAAACATAGGCCAGAGGCCAAAAAACAAACACTTTTTCCGAGGGACGAGGACGTGTGTCTAAAGGACTCCGCGGAAAAAGGGAGACTGAGCAAGGTGGCACCCTTGGGCGGGAAGAGCACCATGCATGAGTGACAGCAATCCCCAAGGCTGGGGAATTGTTCCACGCGGGCTCTGTCGGTGCTGACGTCACCCATAAGTGAGGATTGACTTCCTGCTTGTTCCTGGAGAATGGTGGTGTCCTCCTCCCACTACAAACTGTAGGTACTGACTGAGGGAGGGATGGATCAGGATGTGAGTGCATGCATCCTTTAGGTCCAAGGAGCACAGCCAATCTCCCTGGTCGAGGTAAGGCAGCAGTGTTTCAAAGGATAGCATCTTGAACTTCTCCCTCACCAAAAAATTGGTTAAGTTACACAGGACTAGTATGGGCCCGAGGCCCCCAGTTCTTTTGGGGACAAGGAAGTATCTTGATTAGAAACCTTTTCACCATAGACTAGTCCGAGGGGATGTCTCAGTGCCATCTGGTTTCCAGGGAGGCTCCACTGTGTTGTCCCTGTGCAGACCTGTAAGCTCTGAAAGCAGAAGGGTCTGGAGAAAGAAAGGTCACACTGGCTCTCCAGGAAAGAACTTGGGTAGCACCTGCTGTAAGTGGAAGAGGTATCCTTTATCACCTGTAGAACCCACTGGTTTGAGGAGACCTTGGCCCACCTGTGAGCGAAGAGTGCCAGGCGGCCCCCTGTGGGCTTGTGAAGGTCTCCCAGGGGAGAGGAGGCCCTGCCCTGGAGTCAAAAGCTCCCCCCTGGTTGGGTTGGAGCCAGGGCCTGGTGCTTCTGAGTCTTGGACTAATAGGCTCCCCTTGCCCTGCCTCTTAGGGTGAGAACCCTGATGCTGGCCTGAGGAGAACTGGTAGCAATGACTCTGCTGGAAGTGCACCTTTTTCCCCAGGAACAGAAGCCTTTTCCCTGAGGGGAAAGGAAGAAGTATTTTTTGAGAGCCTCTGGTGGATCACTTCAGCCTCTCTCTCGACTGCCTTTTCGGCCATAGGTTTGCCGAACAGGTCCTCTCTGATGCAGGGGATGTTGAGCAGCTTCTCCTGGACCCATTGCTCAATGTCCAAGGACTATAGTCAGGCTTATTGTTGAGCCCCCATGCCAGCCGCTGCTACTCAAGCTGCTGACTCAAATCCATCATAGGCTGCTCAGGAGAGGAATTTTGAGCAGTCCTTGATCCCGGAGGTCAGGGCTTGGAACCGTTGGAGAGGTTCCCCAGTCAGCCCCTACTGCAAACCCGGACAATTCCTGGATCAGGGCCTTCATGTACATGCCTATGTATAGCTCATAGGCCTGGATTAGACACCCCAGCATTGAGCCCTGGTAGCACGTGCGCCAAAGGGCGTCAAGGGCTCTAGCATCCTTTCCAAGGGGGACAGAAGAGTAAGTCTTCTGGCTCTTGAGATTTTGCATGATTGACTTGACAACCATGGAGTTATGTGGGAGTTGAGGCTTGGAAACCCCGGCCCCTTCCTGACGCGGTAGATGGTGTCGAGGTGTCAGCTGATCACCGATACAGACACCAGCGTCTCCCACATTCGCAACAGTGGCCACCTGAGGATCGCCTGCACCAGCACCGTGAGAGTTTCTTTGGGTGGAGACTCGAAGTGGAGAATCTCTAGTACTTCGATGTGTGGGTCCCTACTCCATCTTGGTTTGCAGAGGGTTCTGGCCATATCCCTGACAATGTCGCGGAAGGCCACGTCCTCTAGAAGAGAATGGCGCCGGGGGAGACTGGTCCGAGGGGAAATCTCGGTGCCATCTGCTTGCCAGGGAGACCTCGGTTTCCCATTCTGAGTTGAGGGCGGACGATGAGTCCAAGGATCCTACGAGTCCTTGCCTCAAGGCCCACGCCTTAGGGTCAGGGGTCTCCTGAGGACCTGGGATCTGCGTCTCGGAAACTGGCCAGGGAGGACCGGACGCCCGAGAAACAGGACCAGGACCTCAACCGGTGCCAAGGAGTTACCCGAGGCTGGTGGCGCTTGGAGCTTGCCTTGACAATTCAGGACTCCCCCGCAATCAGGGGGCCCAGTCGTCAGGGCAGATGATTCTGCCATTCTGGATTCCAAGCTAGAAGGTTCCGCAGCTTTCAGTGCAGGCATAGAGGATTTCGGGCCCAGCACCAGCACACTTACGAGTTCACCCTTGAGGAGGACTGCGGTGTCAAAGAACCTCGCATGGTCTCTGCTGGTCGAGGAATCCTTTTTGGGGACTTTAGTGGGACACTTCTTGGAATTGCCCAAGTCCCTCTGGGCAGTCTTACTGGGTTTCTCCAGTGGAACCTCGACGGACTTCGAGGATTTTTTCTTCTTTCGCTCGGGGTCAGAGCTCTTCTCGGAGGAGCTGCCACCATGGGACTCTGAGGATGCTCGGGCCTGACAGGTAGTGCTGGGCTTGGAGATTGGCGTCAGGGAGGCCAGTGCCGAGTCAGACCTTGGGAACAGTTTCTCCTGCAACTCTCACCTCTTTTTATTGGTTTTAGGTATCATGGCCTGGCACAGGTCGCAGGAGGTGCTATCATGATCCGGGGTCCAGGCAGCGTAATCAGCAGTCATGAATGTCAGTGACAGATATGGTTTGACTGCAGCGGTCACATTTTTTGAACCCACCAGGGGATATGGTGGGAAACATCCGGCCGGGGTCGATGACTCCTGGGCAAATAAGGACGCAAATGCTGGTCAAGGCAAGTCTCGATCGAAAAAGAGGGAAAGAGCAGAGAACAGCACTGGGCCTGGCGCCGGCTCGAGGCCGGAAGAGGAACCGGTACACACACCAGGAACAGCTAATTCTCAAGGATATAGCAAGGATTTTTCCAGGGAAACAAAGACAAAACGTCCATTGGGCTCCACGGAAAAAAGTTGGGGATATGTTCCATGCAGGCTCCATCGGTGCTGTCGTCACACATATGTGAGGACTGATTTCCTGCTTGTTCCTGGAGAAACAAAGTTTATTACACTGGACTATACCTAACCTGACCTCAGGAACAATGATAGAGGTCTTGAACCATCTATCTAACTGTATATAGTTACTAGTTATCTGTAAATAAATTCAATGGTTCAATGTTTAATGTAAAAAAAATAATTTAACCAGTTCAATGTAAACCACTTGGTGAAAGACGGTATATAAATCTTGCTAAATTCTCAAATCACTTCACTGGCTTCCCTTCTGTTTCCGTACCCAATTCAAAAAAAGCACAGTTACTTACCTGTAACAGGTGATCTCTGGGAACAGCAGGAATTAGTCTTCACATATGGGTACGTCGGTACCGACGGAGCCTGCACGGGAATGCTCCCCAGCATCCAATCAGAAAGCTTTTGGGAGCATCCCTCGCGCCTGCGTGCTGACTTCCCACCTTTCCCACTGCCTCTCCTCAGTTGAGTTTCCTAGCTGAGACAGAAGGAGAAAAAGAGGAAAGGAGATAGATAGATACAACTCCTAGGGGAGGTGGGTGGGTTGTGAAGACTAATTCCTGCTGTTCCCAGAGATCACCTGTTACAGGTAAGTAACTGTGCTATCTCCAGGAACAAGCAGGAATGAGTCTTCACATATGGGGACTCCCTAGCTGTGGGTGCCAGGGTAGATCCCAGAAAATGCGTATACCTGGAACAGGACGGCATTTCCCAAACCTGGATCCCCGGCATCCCCTGAGGGATGGGGGGTAGGAGTTGAATAGAGAAGAGCTGTAGAGGAACAGCAAATCTAAAGACTACAGGAAAAATGAGTCTTTAGAATGTATGTCAAGTATCATTAAAATATTTAATGAACTAGTACAATATAGAGCTTACCTACTGGATTGTAGGAAGTAGAACTGTGATGGTGTACACTGTAGATGCAGTAGCGGAATCCTCAAGGTAACTTCACAGCAGTGAGGATGAAGTTCCAAACTTGGAATGGGCAGGTGACCCAGGTGTCAACTGGGGTAGGAGAAGAATGGCAGGTCTTCAATGGAAAGCTTTATGGGAAAAGCTGAAAACTTTTAGGTACAGAGTTATTAACATTGAGGACTAAAAGAAGAAGACTGACCGATCTGGAGAATTAGCCCAGTCCTGAAGGGAAGAGGGGGTATGGAAAAAAGCCCCTATTCCCAAGGAGAATAGAAGTGTACTCAGAAGTACTGAAGATGTACACTGTCTTTCCTAGCTGGTAAGAGATAGGAAGACACTGAAGTTTGATACTTCATAGACAGGGAGATCTATAACAAAAATAGAAGCTGTTGACATCACAGCAGTAATTTTGTGTATAACCGCTCCCACTTACTGAGCCGTATGAGAATAGGCAAGTTGACTGTCTGGACCCCTTAAGAAGGTAAAAGCTTTATAGCACAGACAGTTAGGGAGATAGTAGGTAATACATAGAGTCCTATGGACATCTCCCAATGGGCACATATATATATATATGGGGATACATACATATCTATATATATGTGCATATATGTCTAGATATGTGTGTGATATAGATAGATAGATAGATAGATAGATAGATAGATAGATAGATAGATAGATAGATAGATAGATAGATGGGCATGACTTATGCCCACACAGATTACAGAAATATTTATGTATAGGACATATACATACATGAATATAAGTCTGAGGATACATGCCTGCAACTGAGCCCCACAAAAACATTCACATGGGGAATGTGATGGGAAAAGATTCATCTAATAATAAGGGGGTGAAAACCACCTGAAGATATATAGAGAATCTATTTCTGCGGTGCAGGAATGTAGTTCAGTGGAATAACCAGTATGGTTGCGTGAAAAAACAGAGGATAATAGCAATCTGGCAAGAGTACGTCAGGAGTACTTTAGGGCTCTGACATGTCCAAAGGACAAAAACACGCATAGACTAAGACACCAGGATGACCCAGCCAAGGGACACAGAGGTATCATGTACACTAAAAGAGTATGCGTTGTCCAAGTGGAGCAGAAAAGCATAATGCCAAGCTGCAAGGAAAAAGGGGTAGATTCCTGCAAGATTGGGAACTCCTTGGACATTCACGCAGAAAAAACTTGTCTTCTGTATCACAACAGGAGACAAGAGGGTATAAAGAACCATATAGCCATGGAATGACTATATAAGCTTTTTCTACTATATGGAAAAACCCTCAGAGACAAAGTTCAATGCTCTGTAGCAAGGGCCCATAGTAGAAAGCTTCTCTGAAGATTGCAGAGAGCATTGTGCAGGAGAATTATGAGATAAAACTGACAGTAGTCAGATGTGTTGCCACATCCTAGGAAAGGATATGGCTAGAAGAAGATAACCTGCAGTAAGTATTATGATGCAAGACAGTTGAAAGTAGCTTGCAATGAGCATTAAAGTAATCGCTGGAACTCCTGCATGCACAGCAACTGAACAAAACAGCAGAGGGGATTCTCCTGTATAAAAACAGAGAGAAAACAGACAAAGGGAGCGGAGATATTCCTGTCCCTGTCTGATGAGTTGTGCAGAGCATGCATTGAAGGATAACAAAAAGTCTAAACTGGAAAGAAAGAGAAGTGTTTCAGTATGGTACCAACTCAAACAGGGGAACCCCTGGAAGAGAGGGGGTTGGAAAGTGACTTACCATATGGTAAGTCAGCTGAAGGAAAAGATGTCCATGTGGGGACAGAAACTATCAGGGGATAGTTGTGACCTCCCTTCGTAGAAGAAGGGGAGAATTCTGTAACCCATGGACAAAAGTATCCTAACAGCTTAGCATACTGAAAGAGAAAAAACCAGTGTAGAGTTTGAAGAATAAACTTCTGCTAAGAAGACGTTAACTGTAGATTGCAACATACAGGAAAGCACAGTTACTTACCTGTAACAGGTGATCTCTGGGAACAGCAGGAATTAGTCCTCACATATGGGTACGTCGGTACCGACGGAGCCTGAGCGGGAAAGCTCCCCAGCTTCCCAGAAGGAAGCTTTTGGGGCCTCCCACTTCACATGCGCACTGCCTTCCCGCCTTCCTGACCAGCTCTCCTCAGTTCGAGTTTATAGCTGAGACAATAGAGAGAGGAAAGGAAGATAGATAGAAGATACAACTCCTAGGGGAGGTGGGTGGGTTGTGAGGACTAATTCCTGCTGTTCCCAGAGATCACCTGTTACAGGTAAGTAACTGTGCTATCTCCAGGAACAAGCAGGAATAAGTCCTCACATATGGGGACTCCCTAGCTAAGATGCCTGGGAGATCCCCTTCCAAGGGTTCGCCATCTTCGTATGGATCTCAGGCATCCATCCTGGGAAGGTGGGCAGGAGTTGTTCAAGTATGGAACAGGTGTTTGAGGACAGCCTGACCAAACAAGGCATCCCGGCGGGAGTCTTTGTCCAAACAGTAATGGGCTGTGAAGCTATGAACCGAGGCCCAGGTGGCGGCTCGACAGATCTGATCTATGGATACAGAGTGAAGATGAGCCATAGAAGTGGCCATGGCTCTCACATTGTGAGCTGTGACATGGCCTTCCAGAGAAATGTTTTTACTCTGGTAAGCAAAGGATATACACTGAGCAATCCAATTGGAAAGTGTACGTTTGGAGACTGGAAGTCCCAAATGAGAAGGATCAAAAGCCACAAAAAGTTGGGAAGACTTTCGATGTGGCTGAGTCCTGTTGAGGTAAAAGGCGAGAGCCCTTTTACAATCTAGAGTATGAAGGTTCCTCTCTGCACTGGATGCATGAGGAGCCGGGAAAAAGACAGGTAGATATACCTCTTGATTAAGATGAAAAGGCGAGACCACTTTGGGCATAAAGTGGGGATTCGTCCTAAGGACCACCTTATCATGATGAAACCTCGTATAAGGTGGATGAGCCACTAAGGCCTGTAGTTCACTGATGCGGCGAGCCGAAGTGACTGCAATAAGGAAAAGGACCTTCCAGGAAAGAAATTTCAAAGAGGTAGAAACCAACGGTTCAAAAGGTGGCTTCATAAGCTGACCTAGAACTAGGTTCAAGTCCCATGCTACCGGAGGAGGTCGGATGGGAGGCTTAGTTAGAGTCAGGCCTCTCATGAACCTTGCGACAATCGGATGAGAGGAGACAGGTTGTCCATTTATAGGTTTTAAGGATGCTGCAATAGCACTCAAATGGACTCTTACTGAATTCATCTTAAGGCCTGCATTAGAAAGATGCAGGAGATAGTCTAGTAGAGAATTCAAAGGAAGTGCTAGAGGGTCAAGACCCTGTTAAGCACACCAAATGGAAAAGCGTTTCCATTTGAAAGCATAGGAACGCCTCGTGGAGGGTTTCCTAGAGGCATGAAGGATATCTTTCACTGGTTGAGAAAGATTGAAGTCATGAAGGCTTAGGCCTTCAGTAACCAAGCTCTGAGGTGAAGGGACTTTGGGTTTGGGTGCCACAAAGTCCCCTCCTCCTGAGACAGAAGGTCTGGCGCAACTCCCAGGTCCAGGGAGGGTCCCTGGGAGAGATGCAGAAGTAGAGGGAACCACACTTGGCGTGGCCAGCGTGGAGCTATGAGGATCATCGATCCGTGATCTCACTGGAGTTTGAACAGAATCTTGGGAATCAAAGGAATGGGTGGAAAGGCATATAGGAATTCCTGACCCCAATGCAGGAGAAAGGCGTCGTTGGCCTGAGCTCCCTGACACGGATTCCTGGAACAGAACCGGGGAAGTTTGGCATTCCACGGACTTGCAAAGAGGTCTATGTCCGGGGTTCCCCATTCCTGAAAGATTCTGCGTATCTGGTCCATATGTAGGGACCATTCGTGTGGAAGCAGAACTCGACTGAGTCTGTCTGCCCGAGAGTTTTTAAACCCTGGAAGATAGACTGCCAGAAGATGAATTTGATGCTCTCTGGCGAAGGCCCATAATCTGAGAGCTTTGTTGCAAAGCGACAGAGAGCCTGTCCCTCCTTGTTTGTTTATGTAGAACATGGCCACCTGATTGTCTGTCTGGACTAGGACGGTCAGGTTGACTAGGAGGGTATGGAAGACTTTGAGGGCAAAGAAGATTGCTCGCAGTTCCTGGAGGTTGATGTGAAGGGTGGTCTCTTGTGGAGACCAAGTACCCTGAGTGGAGAGGTGTTGAAGATGGGCTTCCCACCCTGTTTGGGAGGCATCTGTTGTGAGGGTTGCTTGGGGCAACAAAGGTTGGAAGGGGGTCCCCAACAACAGATTCTTGGTGGATATCCACCATTGGAGGGACCAAAACAGACGCTTTGAGGTGAGTATTTGGTCGGAGAGCACTCCTGATGCTTGAGTCCACTGGGTGGCCAAGGTCCATTTAGCTGCTCTCATATGAAGACGAGCGTAGGGCACCACGTGTACCGTGGAGGCCATGTGGCCCAGAAGTCGCAGCATTTCCCGGGCTGTCAACTGACTGCTGGACTGAGCTTGGGAGGCCAAGCACATCAGATGTTGGCCCCGGACTTGAGGTAGGTAGGCCCTTGCAGTGGTGGTGTCCAACTGGGCCCCTATGAATTCTAGAGACTGAGTAGGGGTAAGTTGAGACTTGGGAAGGTTTACCACCAGTCCCAGATACTGCAGAAGGTGCCTTGTGCGGTCCAGGGAAATCTGGGCCTCTGACTGAGATGGAGCTCGGATGAGCCAGTCGTCCAGATATGGGAATACAAAAATTCCCAGACCTCTTAGAAATGCAGCCACCACTGCCATGCATTTGGTGAACACTCTTGGAGCAGAGGCTAGACCGAAGGGAAGTACTCTGTACTGGAAATGTTTTCCCTGAAACAGAAATCTTAGATATTTTCTGTGGGATGGGTGGATGAGTATATGTGTGTACGCATCCTTGAGATCTAGAGAACAAAGCCAATCCTGACTCTGAAGGTATGGAAGGAGAATGCCTAGCGAAAGCATTTTGAATTTCTCCTTGTACAGAAATTTGTTCAATTCTCTCAGATCTAGGATAGGTCTGAATCCCCCTGTCTTCTTTGGTATGAGAAAATAAGGGGAGTAGAATCCTGTCCCTTGTTGAAGAAGAGGAACCTCTTCTATTGCCCCTTGGGCAAGGAGAGAAGAGATTTCCTGACCCAACAGGTCCAGGAGAGATGGGGGAGAATTGAAGTGCCTCACCATGGTATGTGGAGGAAGGTTGGAAAAATGAAGTTTGTAGCCCTCTCTGATGATAGAGGGGGTCCAGTGCTCTGATGTAATTTGCCCCCATCTGGGAGCAAAGTGAGCTAACCTTCCGGGAATGGTGAGGGGCTCTGGTTGTTCTAGAGCCAGAAATGTTAAGTTCTCTAGGGGCAAGTCAAAACCCCTGAGGGGGTTGAGCCTGCTGAGGAGTGGCAGACGCTGCAGGCTTTGACCTTGCCTGTTTAGGTTGCTGACGTTTAGCAGCAAAGCGAGGCTGAGAAGATTGTTGGCCAGTATTTGTGGAAAATCTGGCCTTCTTGTAGTAAGGCCTCTTGAAAGACATTTTCTTGGCAGGAGTAGAGGTAGACTTAGAAAGTCTATCTAAGGTAGCATTTTCTGCGTCCATTTGAGTGGCTTTAATTTGCCAGTCTTTACCAAATAAGTTCTCACCTGTACAGGGCAGATTCCGTAAGCCATCCAGGACCCAGGGTTCTAGGTCAGAGGCCTGGAGCCAAGCAAGTCGTCGGGCTGCGATGGCAATGCCCGAAGCTCTACCGGCACCTTCAAAGGAATCAAAGGCTGCTCTGTTGGAGAACTTAGAAACATCTAGAAGCTGTTTCACTATAGAAATGAACTCCTCCTTTCTATCCTCAGGGATAAAGGGGGCAAAATGCCGTACCTTTAGGGCAAGTTCCCTGAGAAACATGCCCATATACAGACTAAGAATTAATCCTGGCTATAAGCATACTAGCTTGGAAAATTTTCCTGCCAAAAGAGTCTAGGGTCTTACATTCTCGCCCTGGAGGGGTAGAAGAGTGCCTTTTGGTGCTCTTAATCTTTTTCAGCGCAGACTTCACCACAATGGAATGGTGAGGCAGCTGAGTCTTTTGAAACCCAGGAGAAGGAGGGACCCGGTACATGGTGTCCAACCTACGAGAGTAAGGAGACAACGTTAGAGGAGCCTCCCATAAGTCCATCAAGTGTTCTTGAAGGATTTCATGGATAGGCAGGGTGACTGCCTCTTTAGGAACCTTAGGGTATCCTAAAATATCCAATTTCTTTGACCTAGGTTCTTTTTCAGAGGATGTGGTAATAGAAAGTCCTTTAGCTAGTTCTATAATGAAGTCTTGAAAGGACAAATCCTCTGGTGGAGACATTCTCCTCTTTGGGGAAGAAGGGTCTTCATGAAGAACTAGAGACAGCTCATCAGAGTCCTCAGAGGAGTCAAAATCATCAGAAGAATCAGAGTATTCTCTATTTGCTTCCAACGCACGATACGCATACCGATCGGTATCGACATCGGGCGTACCGGGTATGGGATCGGTATCGGGTGAAAACCCGGATCCGGCATGCGGAACCGATCTGCGTTTGGAAGTCGATGGTCTCGGTTCCGGTATGGGAGACGATACCGGAACCGGACCCGGTACCGCTGAACGCGGTACCGAGGGCGTCGCAGCTTTAATAAAAGCCAGCATGGCCTGCTGCATGGTCTGAACAGTATTGCTCATAGACGCCACTGCTGCCTGGATGTCGGTACCGGTATGGGCCGGTACCCCAGAGCAGTCTAACAGGTGATCGGTCGAGGCCGTGCCATCGATGTCAACCTGTAACCCCATAGTTGGAGCTTTGGAAGTCAGAGCTTCCCGCCGGGGTTGTTTGGCTGGGGCAGGTTCCTCAGATTCAAAAGAGAGAGCCTCTCGATGCTTTGAAGAAGATTTGCTCTTTGAGGACCTGCCCGAAGAAGGTTTGGTTACCTGAGATCCATCCGGAGAGGAAGACCTGGATGACTGTGATGCTGGATTATCTGAAGCAAACAGCACATGGAATTTGTTGGCCTGGTTCTGCAAACCACGTTTAGACATCTGGGAGCAGGATGGGCAGTCCGGAATGGAGTGGTCAGGTCCCAAACATTTAAGACACCATTCATGGGTGTCTGTGACAGAAATAACAGCACTACACTTGGTACACTTCTAAAAACCAGGGGCTGGTTTCTCCATGAGGAGAATTTGTGTAGGCCTGAGGCCTAACCGAAGTCACCAAGTTGTGCAAAGAAAGATTCTTTTTTTTTTTTAAAGAAAAGAGAGACCGGCGGTACCGGTTTCGGTATGGGGAAGGCAGATACGCGGTCTAAAGAAACAAACTAAAACAATAATTTCTTCAGCGGTGACAGGAACACGACCTGCTGGCTCCGCGGAAAAAGAGAAACTGAGGAGAGCTGGTCAGGAAGGCGGGAAGGCAGTGCGCATGTGCAGTGGGAGGCCCCAAAAGCTTCCTTTCCGGGAAGCTGGGGAGCTTTCCCGCTTAGGCTCCGTCGGTACCGACGTACCCATATGTGAGGACTTATTCCTGCTTGTTCATGGAGATCCTATGGTTGCTGGTTATGAGTAGACTGGCTAGAGTCTGGAGACTTCAGACTAGGATGAGATGTCCCTTGCTTGGGTACATCTGGAGGATGGGCAGGAGAAGGGTGAAACCTTCTTTTCTTAGGGAAAGAAGGTTTGTTAGGACATTTCCTACGTCCTGGGGAAAAAGAAGGCTTAGGATGGTTTCCAGAACCAGGGAAGTCAGTGGAGCAATGAGCAACCTGACGTAAAGCCTCTTTATTGAAGAGATTTTCTCCAGTACAAGGAGAATTACCCAGTGTATGTTGTGCACATCTGCTCAAGTCTGAAGCTTGTAGCCAGGCTGTACGACGTGCTCCAATGGCAATAGCAGAGGATCTGCTAACAGACTCAAAAGAGTCTAGAGAAGCACGAGAAAGAAACCAAGAGATATTCCTATGATTAAGAAGCAAGGAATAGTCAGAGGCCTTAGGTTCTGACAAAAAAGGGGACAAGAGATAATTTCTCTGTGACCTCCTGAAGTGTCAGACTCATATAAAAAATATATGAAATAATTCTTGAAGCCAGCATAGAAGTTTGGAAGGTTTGACGTCCAAAGGCATCAAGTGCTTTAGATGCACGACCTGGCGGATAAGAAGAATGCTTCTTTTTTGCTTCTTACCTTCCTCATTGCTGATTCCACTACAATGGAATGATGTGGAAGTTGTTGTTTTTGAAACCCCGGAGAGGGAGGCACCTGATACAGAACATTAGTGGCTGTAGAAGGCGAAGGAACCTTTAAAGGTGATTCCCAAATCCTCAGAAGAAGATCCTGCCAAGAATGATGTAAAGGAAGCATTATATTTTCCTTTTCTGCAGGATCTTGGTTAAGAGTAGAGCCAGGAATAGGAATGGCAAGAAAGGTTGCCATGTCAAGGAGAAATTTCTGATAAGAAGGATCTCCAATGGGAACTATTCCTGGGTAAGCTGAGGTTGAAGGAGCAGCTTGAGCACCAAAAGACATACTGGATTGGTGCAGAAAAAGAATCCTGCTAGATGGACAGTGATACTGACAGTCCTGAATCGAGGCAGATAGTACTGCCTCGTCAGTGCCCGGTATTGATTCCAAGCTAGGCATAGAAAGGATCGATGACACCGATGGAACTGCAGGAATCGACATCGATACCGATACCGGTATCGGAGATAATGTCATCGAAGCAGTAATCGGGGGCTGCTGAAGCGGTACCGAGGTAGCCAGAGAACCTTGGTGAATATCCTCGGTACTGCGTAGTCGGAAACGATATGGATCGGTTCCGAAACGAGTCGGTACCAAATCATCTAGACTGGATATCGATTCTAGACTCGGCATCGAAGGGAGCGAGTCAAACGATGCATGTCTAGACGGTACCGACGTTGGCGGTGTTATCGGCGATGCCGATTCAGGAAAGTCAATCGGAATCGCATCGATCGGTTCCGAAGGTACCGAGGACGTCCGAAGACGATGCCCGGTGAAGAGAGGAACACTCGACACCGGCACCGATGTCGGGGTATCGGTACCGCTCGAAGCCGATACCAACCCCGAGCATGGCGAAGATACAGGAAAGTCAAGCTGGGTCGTATCGACCGGCCCCAAAGGTACTGAGGATACCAGATGATGATCCCAGGTGAAGAGTGGAACACTCGACACCGGTGCCGATGCCAGGGGATCAGTACCGCTCGAAGCGGATACCACCCCGAGCATGGCTCAGGTATGTTCTGTGAGGGGTGAGCCCCAGGAACAACCTGAAACCCCGTAAATGCTTTGGAGCCCGAAGACTCCCGCCGGGGTTCTATTGCCAATGGGGTCTTGAGGGCAAGGCCGGAGCCGTCATCATGCTGAGCATGAGACTTACCCTTCAAGAATTGGCTAGTCTTAACAGACTGTTTGTGGGTTACCTGATCCTGGAGAGAAGAATAAACCAGTGTCCTCACCTCAGGAGGAAAAACGGCATCGAGGGAAACTTGAAAAAGGGAAGGTCTTCTCCCAATAACACAGCCTGATGGATCAGGGGAAAAAGGGTCAGGACCCAAACAGGTTAGACACCAAGCATTGGCGTCTAAAAAGAAAACTATGTTTCCACAGTGAAGGCACTTCTTAGGGGAAGAAGGCTCCATGTTGGAGAGGCCTGGTAGGCCCAAAAAGTTAAAACAAAAACTGAGGATAAAAAATTTCCCTAAGTTTAGAAAAGAAAAGAATAAAGCACCGGCGGTACCGGTATCGGCGGGAAAGACAGCCGCGACCACAAGAAAACAAGGAAATAAGAATTTTTAAAGGAAAAAGTTTCTGCGGTGACAGGAGGACGTCCTGTCGGCTCCGTGGAAAAATGAAAACTGAGAGGCAGTGGGAAAGGCGGGAAGTCAGCGCACAGGTGCGAGGGATGCTCCCAAAAGCTTTCTGATTGGATGCTGGGGAGCATTCCCGTGCAGGCTCCGTCGGTACCGACGTACCCATATGTGAAGACTCATTCCTGCTTGTTCCTGGAGATCTTCTCCTTCTGACCTATAAATGCATTCACTCCTCTGCCACTCACTACCTCTCCTCTCTCCTCACCCCCACCCCCCCATGAACTCTGCTCTTCCACTGGCTTGTTCTTCTCTATGCCCTTTTCTTCCACTGCCAACTCTAGATTTTGATCATTTCACCTTGTGGCTCCTTATGCCTGCTACAAACTTCCCGATTTTGTAAATCAGGCATCCTCTCAACCCCCTTTTCAAATCCATGTCGAAGGCTCACCTTTTTGGGGCTGCTTTTGGACCCCGATCCCTTGTTTTCCTAGTTTCTCCTCACCTAACCCTATTCTACCCCTTATTCTTATCTTTGTCTTGTCTGTCTTAATTAGATTGTAAGCTCTGACAAGCAGGGATTGTCTTTATATGTATCTGTACAGCGCTCTGTATGCCTTGCAGCGCTATATAAATGATTAGTAGTAGTAGTATCTCTGGGATCTGTCTACCTTTTGGGATCCTTACTAGGTACATGTGACCTGGATTGGCCACTATTGAAAACAGGATACTGGGCTTGATGGACCATTGGTCCAATCCAGTTTGGAACATCTTTTATTATAAGTAGAACACCAGAGATGGCAGTGGGCCATATTTACAAAGTCAAGGTCATCAATGTTATTGCTTAAATGGAACTCAAAGAGGAACCAGCCAAAATTGCCTTAAAACAAACACCTCCCCCCCCCTCATAGTATCTTGATACCATTACTATCAAAGTTGAATGAATGGAAATGGGTAATGTGATTTAAAAGTTAATTGAATCAACTGAGTGGTGCG
Organism: Ichthyophis bannanicus; assembly: GCA_033557465.1. Lineage (NCBI taxonomy): Eukaryota > Metazoa > Chordata > Amphibia > Gymnophiona > Ichthyophiidae > Ichthyophis > Ichthyophis bannanicus. Next base: position 1,281,386,303 of record CM066032.1, read on the forward strand.
TCTCTATAGCATGTGACTAAACAAAATGGAAGAATCCGTGCAGATCTTCAGCTTGTGTTGATCTGATGAAACCTAATAAAACATCAAAAGGGATAGTGTCAATCTACCCAAACTAAAAGCTAGCAGGAGTGGCATTCTCTCTATCTGAAGCCAGTGGACTTTGGCAGACCTTAAAATATGAGGAAGTGCCAAGCTGAATACCTTCATAATGCCATGGGGACATTACTGTTTGATTCCCCCCATTTGGCATAGACTTCAGACCCTGATATATTCCAGTATAAGAACCACATTTCTTGAAGGTCCCTATAGTGTAGTGACATTGGCATGAATGTTCTTTAACTTGGGACCACATCAAAGGAGCAGGATGGCTGACTGGATGATACACAGCCTCAGAGTTGAAATTAAACAAAAAAACATGTCAGTTCAGTTAATCAACTGGAATTTCTTGGACGACAACTCATCTGAATAGAGGGAATAACCCCAAACCCAGAAAGGGTAGATGTCATTACAAACAGAAATACACAATTCTAAGCAGCTCAAATGTTTCTTCAGAACAGCAAACTACTTGAGCCATTAACTATCAGAAGTTTTTTCAGCTGCTCAACCTTTGAATTCAGTCCTGAAATATGGGAACAGAAGTACCAGTCTCAGCAAGCTTTTGAAGCAGATCCTTTCTGAAACTCCCATATTGTTTTTCTTCAAGCCTAACATGCCAACAGTGGTGAGCACTAATGCAAGCTATTAGAGCACAGAGGTCTAGCTGAAGAAACACAACAAACATTTGTTGTCATACTCTTCTCGAGTGAATGAGTAGCCTAATGGTTAGAGCAACAGCCTAGTACCCAAGAGATCAGGGTTCAATTCCCACTGGCACTCCTTGTGCAAATCACTTTACCTTCCACTAACTCAGAAGAAAAGGCCTGGCAATCTACTTCCGATCATACCTTGCCAAGAAAACCCAGGGGCTGCTGGGTCGCCAGTAGGCAGCATTGAATTGAAGGCACATTAAAATATATATATATATATATATATATATATATATATATCATAGTCTTACAAAAGGCAGAGGGATGATACATGTAAACAGAAAATGTCTGATGAGTTATTTGGGGTTCTGAAAGATTCTATTAGTATTTTTGTGGCTTGAAATCTCGTAGACTAGTGTCACGTCATTACTTAGCTGTATCACCAGCAAAGACATAGATAGATAGACCACCACCTTGTTTTGCTACTTGACTTTAGTGAACTTGTACCTAGAATGACTTTTTTATGCGGAGGGGGAGGGCACTGTATTTGTTTGATGTAGTTGCTGTTAGGAACAGCCAAGTGTGATTTAAGACTAGAGCTATTCTGTATGGATATTTCTGTACAATCCCAAGTTGTCAAAGACCAGTCTCTACAAAAGGCGAAAAAGCAAAAATGGCCAAAATGGACGACTGAAGAAACTCTGAAAACTGCCAAGAAATGCAGCGAAGCAAAAGCCAGATGAGAAAGACGTAATCACAGAACTAAACAGATTTCTAACGAGCAGCAAGACAAGTGCGACAATGATACATACAAGGAAACAGAATCAGAAATTATTAGAGGAAGAACAAGATTGGCATTCCTAAAGCTACAAGAGTTAAAGAGAAAATTTCAGCCTTGAATTGGAATACTAAAAGATGCTCAAAAATCAATGTTGCTGAAATCAAGAAAAGGTGCAAAAAATACAGTCATCATACCATACAGACCAAGTAAACCAGCCACCATTTCAATCTCTACCTTGTGATCAGGAACCATTAGTGCTGAACGAGTAAGTTGAAGCAGCACTGAAAGCATCATCAGAGAACAAAGCACTGTGGCATTGATGGCATTCCCACTGAAGTACTACAACAATAAAATGCAGCTATAATACTTACAAGGCTCTGTCAGGAAATTTGGAAGATGGTATCATAGCCAACTGACTGGAAAAGATCTGTGTTTCTACCAATACTGAAAAAAGGTGATCCAATTGAAAGTGGAAATTATCGCACAATTGCCTGATCCCACACCCCAGCAAGATTCTACTCAAGATCTGTGGAGACTACAACCATAGTCAAGTGGTCTTGAGCAAGCCACTTAACCCTCCATAGTCCATGTTCCCTGTAAAATAGTTATCTCCAAGTTATAATGCCCTGTTCAATGTAATTTCAGTTTATTCAATGTAAACCGCACTGATGCAGAATAGTGCGGTATAGAAGAGAATGTAAAATAAAAAAAATAAAAAAAATAAAAAAAAACATACCTGTAACAAGAACTGCATTAAGTGCAAGCAAGGTTCAGGAAAGGGCAAGAAATGAGAGACAATATCGCAAATGTGAAATGTATCCTTGAAAAGACAAAAGAAAACCAAAAGGATACCTATATGTTTTTTGACCACAGCAAGGCCTTTAATTGTGTAAATCATGAGAAACTCTGGGCCACGTTAAGCATCATGGGTATATACAAGAAAACCTGATACTCCTCATGAGTAACCTTTACATTGATGAAGAATCAACAATTAGAATAGAACAAGGAGAAATGGAATGTTTAAAATCAGCAAAGGTGTGTGATAAGGCTGCATACTTTCCCCCTATCTGTTTAAATTACACTGAATAAATCATCATGGAAGCAGGACAATATGAAGACAACCAAAGTGTGAAGATTGCTAGAAGACTCAGCCTTCACTATGCTGATGATACTACGTTATTGGTTGGAAGTGAAGTGTCCAAGAGAGGTCAACGCATCTTTGGTAGTAGACTGGCTAATCTACTGAAGAGGGCTTTAAACTAGATTCCTTGGGGATGGGTGAAGAAAGCCCCCAGGTAAGTGAAAGCCCCCAGGTAGGTGATACATTAAATACCTTTATGGAAATGGGTAACAGGGGTAACATATGGAAAGCAGTGTGTATTAATGCCCGTAGCATGGGAAATAAGATCCCTGAGGTTGAAGCTTTGGTGGGAGTGGCTGACTTGGATTTAGTGGCAGTTACAGAAACATGGTTCACAGAAAACAATGACTGGGATGTAACTATACCTGGCTATACTTTATTCAGGAAGGACAGGGTAGGAAGAAGAGGAGGAGGAGTGGCACTATATGTAAAAACTACTATTAAAGCTTTGGAATTACAGAGCTTAAAAGGGAGAGAGGAGGCATTGTGGGTTAAACTAGAAAGAGGGAAAGAAATCTATTTGCATTGGAGTGATATACAGACCTCCCTCACAAGAGGAAGAGGTGGACAGAGAGTTAATTGAAGACATACGCAGCATTGCTAAGAAAGGGGAAGTGCTACTGATAGGAGATTTCAATATGCCAGATGTTGATTGGCACATTCCTGCTGCAGTATCATCTAGAAGTAAGGAGATCCTGGATTCTCTACAGGGAGAACTATTCAGGCAATTGGTAACAGACCCCACACGTGAAGGGGCCATACTGGACTTGGTGCTTACCAATGGTGAAAGTGTTTCTGATGTTGTAGTGGGAGATCATTTTGCATCCAGTGATCACCAAATGGGGTGGTTCAGTATTAGGACTAGGGATGTTAGAATCCATTCCAAGGTGAGGATCTTAGACTTTAGGAAGACTAACTTTGCGAAGATGGGCCAATACCTCAGGGAGTCGTTAGTGGGATGGGAACAGCTGGGGGATGTAGAAAAACAGTGGGCAAAACTGAAAGGGGGTATTTTAAGGGCAAACAACCTTTTTGTTAAAATGGTAAATAAAGGCAAAAGGAACAGGAGACCGCTATGGTTTTCGAAGGAAGTAGCTGAAAAAGTGAAGAAAAAGAGGGAGGCCTTCATGAAATACAAGAGATCACAGAGAGTAGAAGACAGGCATCTGTATTTGGAAAAACTTAGAGAAGCTAGCAAAGTAGTCAAGAAGGCAAAGATTCAAAAGGAGGAGGAAATAGCCAATGCAATAAAATGGGGGGATAAGACATTTTTCAGATATATTAGTGAGAAGAGGAAGAGCAAAAGTGGTATTGTCAGACTCAAGGGTGCAGGGGGGGAATATGTAGAAGCTGATAAGGATAAAGCGGAATTGCTTAACAAATATTTTTGTTCTGTGTTCACAGATGAAGAACCAGGAGCAGGACCTCAGAAAACACCCACAAATAAGAACAGAAGCGAGGGACATCTTGAACTATTTTCAGAAGACTGTGTTCGTGAGAAACTAGCTCAACTTAAAGTAGACAAAGCGATGGGACCGGATGGGATACACCCTAGAATACTGAGGGAACTTGGGGACGTTCTAGCAGCTCCACTGACTGACCTTTTCAATGCCTTGTTGGAGTCAGGAGTGGTGCCAAAGGACTGGAGAGAGGCTCATGTGGTGCCTTTACACAAAAGCGGAAGTAAGGATGTGGTTGAAAACTACAGGCCGGTTAGTTTAACTTCGGTGGTGAGTAAATTATTGGAAACGCTGCTGAAAGAGAAAATAGTGAGGTTTCTGGAGTCCAGCGGATTACAGGATCCGAGGCAGCATGGATTCACCAGAGGCAGGTCTTGTCAGACAAATCTGATTGATTTTTTTGACTGGGTGACCAGGGAGTTGGACCGAGGGAGAGCTTTAGATGTGGTGTATTTAGATTTCCGTAAAGCCTTTGACACTGTTCCTCACAGGCGACTTATAAACAAACTGAGCACCCTAGGGATGGACCCTAAAGTTACTGCTTGGGTTAGAAATTGGTTGGGTGGGAGGCGACAAAGAGTACAAGTAAATGGAGCTCACTCTGAGGAGAAGGATGTTACCAGTGGTGTGCCCCAGGGATCTGTCCTTGGTCCAATTCTTTTTAACATCTTTGTTAGTGATATAGCGGAAGGGCTGTCGGGTAAGGTTTGCCTCTTTGCGGATGATACCAAAATCTGCAATAGAGTAGACACCCAGGAAGGGGTAGATAACATGAGGAGGGATCTAGCTAAGCTTGAAGAATGGTCTAGAATTTGGCAGCTGGGATTTAATGTTAAAAAATGTAAGGTCATGCATTTGGGCTGCAGCAATCCAAGGGAGCAATACAGTATAGGAGGTGAAGTACTTTTGTCCACTAAAGAAGAGCGGGACCTAGGCGTGGTTGTGTCTGATGATCTTAAAGTAGCTAAACAGGTGGAAAAGGCGACAGCAAAAGCTAGAAGGATGCTTGGGTGCATACGGAGAGGAATGGCTAGCAGAAAAAAGGAGGTGATAATGCCGCTGTATAAGTCTTTGGTGCGACCTCATTTGGAGTATGGTGTGCAATTCTGGAGACCGCACCTTCAAAAGGATGTGAACAGGATGGAGTCGGTGCAGAGGGTTGCTACCAAAATGATTAATGGGCTTCATTATAAAGCATATGAGGACAGACTTAAGGATCTTAATATGTACACCTTAGAGGAAAGGCGGGATAGAGGTGATATGATTGAGATGTTTAAATACCTCCGTGGCATAAATGTTCAGGGAGAGAGCCTCTTTCAATTGAAAGCAAGTTCTGCTACGAGGGGACATGGGATGAGGGTGAAGGGAGATAGATTCAGGAGTGATATGCGGAAATATTTCTTTACGGAAAGAGTAGTGGATCCGTGGAATAGTCTCCCAGTGGAGGTGGTAGAGATGAGGACAGTAACTGAATTCAAGAAAGCATGGGACCAACACAGAGGATCTCTAAAGGCAAAAAGTGGACTGTTGTAGTTGTTATGGAAGGACAGACTAGATAGGCCATGTGGTCTTTTTCTGTCGTCATATTTCTATGTTTCTAATCTGAAACATTTGCTTTTCAAGATGGAGGAACAGTCTTAAAATGGGTCTGCACCTTAACATGAAGACAAGAGAACCCGACAACTAGAAAAATCAATCATTTCATCCTTGATAGAGAAGAAATATAAAGAGTAGACAATTTTAACATGCTTAGATCAATCAATAAAGAAACAAGCAGCAGTCAAGAAATCAGACGACACTGCTTTGGCAGAATGGCTATGAAGGACCTAGACAAGTCTCTGCATACAAAGATTTGATTTGTCCAAGCCATGGTATTTTCAATAACGTAATATGAACGTGAAAGTTGGACAGTGAAGACAGACAGGAAGAAAATCAATGCCTTTGAATTATGCTGTTAGCAAAGAATACTGAATATACCAGGGATGGCGAACTCCAATCCTGGAGTGCCACAAATCCAGCCTGGTTGTCAGGATGTCCGTAATGAATATTCATGATATATTTGCATACAATGGGAAGCAGTGGATGCAAATATCTCTTGTGAATATTCATTATGGACATACTGAAAACCAGGCTAGATTGTGGCACTCCAGGACTGGAGTTACCCATCCCTGGTATATACCATGGACTGCCCGAAGAACAAATCAGTTGGTACTAGAGGAAATCAAACCTAAGCATTCTTTAGAAGTTCAAATAATGAGACTTCTACTTTCCTACTTTGAACACATCATATGAAGAAAGATCATTAGATTGCCTTCTGTTCCTTAAGAAGAGCAGTGCTCTCCAGATCTCTCCCGAAAGGTGATTTTTGCTGAATTTGCTGCCAAATTGGGAGTCTGTCTGTTTGTCTCCCCATATTTATTTATCTCTTTGTCCTTATTGGTGGGTTCCCTTACCTACTCCATTGCTATAGAGTTTAAACTTTTTTCCTCTTAGTCTACCTGAGTGACCACCCCTCCCCCCTGCTGAGGTATTGTGTAGACCTCCATTTCCTGCACGTGTGCTTGCTCAGATTGCCTTCTGTTCCTTGAGAAGAGCAGTGCTCTCTAGAGCTCTCCCGAAAGGTGATTTTTGCTGAATTCCCTGCCAAATTATGAGTTCTATTGGTCTGTCTGTTTGTCTCCCCATATTTATTTATCTCTTTGTCCTTATTGGTGGGTTCCCTTACCTACTCCATTGCTACAGAGTTTAAACTTTTTTCCTCTTAGTCTACCTGAGTGACCACCCCTCCCCCCTGCTGAGGTATTGTGTAGACCTCCATTTCCTGCACGTGTGCTTGCTCAGATTGCCTTCTGTTCCTTGAGAAGAGCAGTGCTCTCTAGAGCTCTCCCGAAAGGTGATTTTTGCTGAATTCCCTGCCAAATTATGAGTTCTATTGGTCTGTCTGTCTCCCCATATTTATTTATCTCTTTGTCCTTATTGGTGGGTTCCCTTACCTACTCCATTGTGTGCCCCCACAATTCAGGAACAGCCTACTGGCCAGAGACACTTAGGTTCCCGCCAACCCTACCCCTCACCCCAGGGGCTACATTGCCTATATAGTGGTCACATACGTGCCATCTATCATTCCTAACTTGGGTTAAAGCCCACATCTTCTTCATCTTTTCTTCTTCTTCTTCCTCTTCTGGGACTGCTTAATTAACATGCCGTGTATTCAGTGCAATAACTGTGGTAGTTTCATTCCAAGACGAATCATTTGGAGCCTAAGAGCTTGTCCTATATGCCTCAAGTCAGCTGCCATGCATGAAGAATTGACTCTACTAAGGAAAGACCTAGCTATCATTCATAAAGAAGTGACTCTACAGAGGGAGGAACTGGCTGCAATGAAGCACACCTCTTCTAGGATACAAACTGAACAAAGTCCACCACCGCTCCCACAAAGAATCAAACACCCCAGGAACAAATGGATCACAATGGGTTCTGCAAGATTGCGAACTGTAACGCAGAGACATCCTACACATCAAGAGATATCCCTGCACAATGCCTTCTCTGCCTTGGCTAATGAGGATGGCCCAATCCAAAGAAACTGAAGGGCCCTTAAATGAGTCAGACAATGCCCAATCTCCTGCTAAAGCACCAAATATGAAGAAAACCTCACCAAACAGAAAACGACTACTACTTGGAGATTCCATCATTAGAGGCACCAACTTGGGAACACAGTTCAAAGGAGAGAAGATAGTCATGTGCCTACCAGGCTCTTCAGCCAGCAGGAATACAAACGAAGTTGTTGAAGTACTTAGCGAAAAAAGTGAACACTCCAAACTTGATGTTGTTATCCACTTGTGCACAAATGACCTGGCTAGAAACAGTGCCTCTACAGTCCAAAAGGACATCCAATCTCTGGGAGAAAAACTCAAGCCCATTGTTAACACTGTTGCATTCTCAGAAGTTCTACCTGTTCTTCGTAAGGGGACAAAAAGGCTGCACTGCATTAACAGCTTTAATACATGGCTCCAGACCTGGTGCAAACAAGAAGGATTCAGATTTATTGGTGACTGGGGAAACAGATGGGCCAACAAGAGACTATACTGTGCTGATGGACTACATATCTCTGTTGCAGGGAAAAGAATCCTAAGTGAAAAATTCAGGCAGTATGTGGATATGCATTTAAACTAGGAAAAGGGGGTGACAGATGTGGAAGGTCAAGATCTGCAAGTCACCCCCTGCAAAAGCAGATCATCAGAAACAGCCACACTTTTAAACCACACATCAAAAACAAGTGGGAAGTGGGCAGAACAAAAGCAATGCAAAATACACACAAGCCAGGTAAATGCTGGAAAGCAATGAGCACAAATGCTCGAAGCTTAGCCAACAAAGTTCCGGACCTGGAAGCCCTAATGGTGGAAATGGATTTGGATATTGTAGCCATTATAGAAACATGGTTTAATGAATTGCATGATTGGGATATAGCCATAGCTAGCTATAATCTATTCAGAAGAGACAGAGAAAATGGAAAAGGAGTAGCCTTGTATGTCAAAAGCAATATTAAAGCTACTGAAATGCAGGGGACATGGGGAAAAGAAGCGGCGCTCTGGATTGCGTTGGAAAGAGGAGATGGCACTGTTATCCATACTGCTACAGTCTACAGACCTCCACCTCAAATTTAAGAGAGATAACGAATTGATTATAGATATTGCCAAGATAGCCACAAAGGGGGAAGTGATCATATTGGGTGACTTTAATCTACCTGATGTGGATTGGATTACTCCTTCTGCACATCTGGAAAGAAGCAAAAAAAATTGTGGATGCTCTCCAAGATGCATTACTTAGACAAATGGTGATGGAACCACCCAGGGAAAGCTGAACGCTGGATTTAGTGCTCATTAACGGTGATAGCATATCGAATGTCTGCGTGAGTGCCACTGTGAGCAACAGTGATCATCACACGGTGTGGTTTGAGATAAAAGCCATGGTTCAGGCCAATCATAGCAAGCTCAAAGTCCTAAACTTCAAAAACACTTACTTCAATAAAATGGCAGAGTACCTAAAGGAGGAGATGACAGGGTGGAAGGAGATAAGGGAAGTGGAAATGCATTGGGCTAAACTAAAGGTGGCAATAAAAGGGGCAACAGATAAATATGTAAGAAAAGTAAATAAAAACAAGAGGAGAAGGAAACCTATTTGGTTTTCCAAAGACGTGGCTGCTCAAATAAAGGCAAAAAACACAGCTTTCGCAAAATTCAAAAGCTTGCAAACAGAAGAACACAGAAATGAATACAGGATCAAACTCAAAGAATCAAAAAGAGAAATAAGGAAAGCAAAATCAAAGGCAGAGGAAAAGATGGCTAAAGATGTTAAGGGTGGTGACAAAACTTTCTTCAGGTATATTTAGGAAAGGAAGATGATCAGAATTGGAATTGCAGGACTCAGAAGTGCTGGGAAAGGACTCGTGGAAAGTGACATTGAAAAAGCGAAATTGCTAAACAAATACTTCTGCTCTGTTTTTACTAAAGAAAATCCTGGAGGATGGACCAGCTGTGACTCCCAAATATAAAAATGGGAATGAAGTAGATACCACACCATTCACAAAAGATGAGGTATTAGAAAAACTTGCTAAACTGAAAGTGGACAAAGCCATGGGACCAGATGGGATACATCCCAGGATACTGAAAGAGCACAGAGAGGTTCTTGGAGGACCATTAAAGGATGTCTTCAACAGATCCTTGGAAACAGGAGAGGTTCCTCAGGACTGGAGAATGCCTGATGTCGTACCTCTACACAAAAGTGGTGACAGGGAAGAAGGGTCAAACTACACGCCCGTGAACCTTACCTCAGTGGCGGAAAAAGTAATGGAGGCGCTCCTGAAAGAGCGAATAGTGAACTTTCTCAAAACCAACAGGTTGCAAGATCCGAGGCAACATGGTTTTACTGAAGGACGGTCCTCCCAAACAAATCTGACTGAGTTCTTTGACTGGGTGACCAAGGAACTAGATCAGGGGTATGCGATGGATGTCATCTACCTGGATTTCAGCAAAGCCTTTGATACTGTTCCTCACAGGAGGCTTGTCAATAAACTCAGTAGCTTGGGGATAGGTCACAAGATGGTAAACTGGATTAGAAGACAACAGAAGGTGATGGTACATGGAGCTCACTCGGATGAAAGGAAGGTGATTAGCGGGGTGCCCCAGGGTTCGGTCCTGGGCCCAGCACTGTTCAATGTATTTGTGAGTGATATTGCTGAAAGACTGAATGGAAAAGTCTGTCTTTTTGCAGATGACACAAAAATATGTAACAGAGTGGACTCCCCTAAGGGAGTGGATAACATGAGGAAAGATCTACAAAAGCTGGAAGAATGGTCTAATGCTTGGCAACTACGATTTAAAGCAAAAAAGTGCAGTGTCATGCACTTGAGTAGCAGAAATCCAAGGGAAATGTACGCGATAGGGGGCGAGAGGTTGGTGTGCATGGTTCAGGAGAAAGACCTTGGTGTGATTATCTCTGATGATCTCAAGGTGGCAAAACAGTGCAACAAGGCAGTGGCAAAAGCCAGGAGGATGTTGGGCTGCATACAAAGAGGGATTACCAGCAGAAAGGAAGAGGTACTTTTGCCACTGTACAAGTCATTGGTGAGGCCTCACTTGGAATACTGTGTCCAGTTTTGGAGACCATATCTTGCAAAAGATGTAAAAAGACTGGAAACTGTTCAGAGGAAGGCGACCAAAATGATTTGGAGCCTATGTTAGAAGCCTTATGAGAAGAGACTTGAAGACCTAAATATGTACACTTTGGAGGAGAGGAGGGACAGGGGAGATATGATTCAGACCTTTAAATACTCAAAGAGAAATGCTGAACAAATAAACCTCTTCCAAAGACAGCGAAGCTGTAAAACTAGAGGGCATAACATGAAGCTGTAAGGTGGTAAATTGAAAGGCAATGTCAGGAAATATTTTTTCACTGAAAGGGTGGTAGATGCTTGGAATGCCCTCCCGATGGAACTGGTGGGAGCAAACACGGTCACATAATTCAAAACGACATGGGACAAACACAGTGGATCCCTTTACAGCAACAGGATAAAAACAAAATAAACTGAAACATATAACCTCTGAACCATCTAACGTCTCAACAAATAGGGGTGTCCTACATGGAGTGGTGGGTTCACCCCTAAACCAAGACATGGAGAGGGGTGGCCTGCACCTACTCTTGCCATCTTGCTGGGCAGACTAGATGGACCATGCTGGTCTTTATCTGCCGTCATCTACTACGTTACTATATTAGAGAAAGACATCATGCTTGGCAAGCTGAAAGTCGGTGCAAGAGAGGAAGGCCAGCAATGCGATGGATGGATATAACAGCAGCAGCTATGGGCACCACTCTCAACAATTTGCCAACTGAATGAAGACCAAACACAGTTTAGGACAACTATCCAGAGGGTTGCATGAATCGACACAAAAGCAACAGCACTTGTCACCACCGTGTACCCCCTCAAGAAAAGCCCTGATAAAGACAATAATAAAACAACTTTACATGTTTAAGATTGCTTATCTGACTGATGAAAGTCATCCTAGTGGTAGGGTAAATGCCTGCGAAAGATTTGCTAGTAGCAGATATGCTGTTTTAGCATCTGGACTATACCATGATCTGTGAAAACGAGACCAAGACATGGAAGCCCACAGGCTAACAAGCAGTGCAGTAATAGAAGTCCCAATTGCAGTAACAAACTTTACATACATACAAAAGGGCTGACTAGTCATGTTCAAGATGCACTGGATACAGCAAAACCAATACTGACTAGTTAACATCAGCTTTCCGTCATTTGTAATTAACTATATTAAAATGACTGTTGAGTGCAATGTATAGCCACAGCACTTTTAATTGGATTGTTCCATATTAGGTTAAATGTTGTTTTTGTTGCTTGATGGTTTTATTATACTGATTATCTGTTATGTTTACATAATAGTTATCTAGGTCTACTTTATTTGGCTTGTTAAGTGCCTTGCTTACATTATCTCTATTCATGTTTATTTCCTTTTTACAATGACTTATTTTGGATTCATGTTCAGATTTTGCTGTGTTTTTCTTAAACTCTTAGGATTAGCCTTTTTGAAATGGGATAGGAACAGCTGCAGTCTAGTGTCAAGGATAAGTCTAGAGAATAATTCAGCATACTCAGATCTAAAACCCTGACCTGGCCCCGCCCTCTCCTGGATTCCATATGGGAGAGGAAGCTTGAGAACTTAGATACTGAGTCAGTCCCCTGGCCAGCTCCTTAACACTGACTGACAGGTGGTAGGAAAAGTGATAGGAAGGGGTTTTGATCTGTTTTTGTAAAGAGCAACTGGTGGCTGACTGGCTGGTTGGAAAGGAAGTTGAAATTGCTGAATGAGTGGGAAAGGGTTTGAGAGAGAGACTGTTGCTGGCATGAAGAAGGGGTATTATTGAGGATCATACGAAGGGAGCAAATGGCAAGACTGAAGTGATGCCACTAGCCACACATTTTTTTAGTGCATGTTCACAGATTGGCGTTTCAGAAATAATGTCCTAGGGAAATTATGCAATTTTGCATATCATATATAATCTCAGAACAGAACTGCACAATTCCCTGAGATGTAATCTTAGTTCTCAAAATAAATGTTGCTATGTAATGTAAAACTTACAGTTGACACTCATCTCCTTTTATACCCTTGGTGGTACAGAAACATTTGCCAGTGTTTGTGTTGCAGATAGATGCATGACCATTACACTTGCAGGCTGTAGGAAAAAAAAAAAAAAAAAAAGAGTTAACTTAATTTGTCTGCGAGGATAAAACTCATTACCGTTTACAAATAAAACTGATAGTAATTCTATAAGGGTTACCCAGCTGAATGAGTACTGTCACGCATATATTTGTACATATTCTATAAAGTAAAATATGCGTATATTTTACTTTTTAGAATAGAGGTCTAAGAATATGTGGGCTGAAACTAGACATGTGATATGTGGGCTGAAACTAGACAACCACTTACACCAAACCTAGACTCGGTATAAATGCCCGCAACTACATCTGTATTGAAAGGTGTGTAGGTTAGAGTATCTAACTTACACGTGTAATTTTGGGCTTTGCCTATGCTCTATTCCTGTACTTGCACACTAACTACAAGCCATCGACCTGATGCATGTACTTACAAAATATCAACTTCCTAAACTCCGCACATACGTGCATTGATGGTGCGCAAATGTACACAGCTCATTATGGAATTGATTCCACGGTGACTGGTCAATTTTAAATTGTTTACAAAACACAATATTACAAACTTAGCAGATGTCATTCTGCAACTGTTCAAACCACAATGCAAGGTTCCACATTACGAACCACCATCCAGAAAAAAGATTTAGGCATCATCGTGGATAACATGTTAAAACCCTCCGCCCAGTGTGCAGCGGCGGCCAAGAGAGCAAATAGAATGCTAGGTATCATAAAGAAAGGCATGGAAAATAAGACAAAGGATATTATAATGCCTCTGTCTCTTTCCATGGTGCGACCCCACCTTGAATATTGTGTGCAACTCTGGTCGCCGTATCTTAAAAAAGATATAGCATTATTAGAAAAGGTACAGAGAAGAGCCACCAAAATGGTAAAAGGGATGGAAGGATACTCCTATGAAGAGAGGCTAAAAAGGTTAGGGCTATTCAACCTATGATAGAGGTCTATAAATTAAAGAACGGAGTGGAACAGGTAAACGTAGACTGAATGTTTACGTCATCAGAATATAAAAAGACTAAGGGACATACAATGAAGACAGGGTAACCTATTTAAGACTAATAAGAGAACAATTTTTTTCACTCAACGTGCAATCAAACTCTGGAATTTGTTACTGGAGGATGTAGTAAAAGCTGTTAGTGTAGCTGGGTTTAAAAAAGGTTTGGACAAGTTCCTGGAATGAAGGTCCATAAACCATTCTTAAAAGGGACACGAGATATCACTGCTTGACTTAATACAAGCATTGTGAAACCTGTGTCTTTTGGGGAAACTGCTAGGTACTTATGACCTAGATTAGCCACTGTTGGAAACAGGATACTGGGCTTGATGAACCTTGGTCTGACCCAGTATAGCATATCTTATGTTCTACATGAAATGAAAATAGTTAAAATTAAAGCTCTCTCTTATAAGTACAGCGGACAGTCAAGCATTTTTACAAAATAATAAATGTCTTAACATGCACTCAGATTTCTGCAAAGAAATAATCAGGCCTCTAAACATTATTGTATGACTGTTTTAAGCTCTAACATACTAATACTGCAGCATGGTACTATTTTTGAGTACTCTTTATTAATACACTGCTTATCTTTACCTTGCGCATTTCCCCCCTTCCATATTATCTTATTATGGCTACTTAAGGCAGTCTTACAAAGAAAAACATTTCCTTACAATGACACTTTCACTTACGCTGACATGTTCCCCCATTGGTAGGGTCTCCATAGTAACCAGATATACATGTGTCGCAGATTTTGCCTGATGTCAGATTCTCACACTTTTCACAGATACTTTCATTGATGCATTTACTATGGCCATTGCACTGGCATGCTGAAGAAAAGAACAATCTTGATAAAGAATGTGATTTCAAAAAAGCAAATTAGTATTTTAAAGCAAGAACTGCATCCTGACAAATTACAGGAAAAAAAAAAAAGAAAACTAAGATCTATTTTAAAAGCATGGATATATCCTCTGGGTGATGTTCAAATGTACTTCAATACGTATTATATTTTACAGACAAGAAATTAATTTTGAAATTCATTAACTAGAATCCCTTGAAAGCTGAAACAAGATAGCGTAGTTACTCACCTGTAACAGGTGATCTCCAGGAACAGCAGGAATTTAGTCTTCACATATGGGTATCGTTGGTACTGACGGAGCCTGTGCGGGAACGCTTCCCAGCATCCAATAGGAAAGCTTTTGGGAGCATCCCACTGTGCCTGCGTCATTGCCTTCCCGTCTTTCCAACTCTCCCTCTTCAGTTGAGTTTATAGCTGAGACAAAGGAGAGAAGGAGAGAGATAGAGAGAGAGAGACAGACAACTCCTAGGGTAGGTGGGTGGGTTGTGAAAACTTAATTCCTGCTGTTCCCGGAGATCACCTGTTACAAGGGAGTAACTACGCTATCTCCAGGAACAAGCAGGAATGTAGTCCTCACATATGGAGACTCCCTAACTGAAGATGCCAGGGAGATATCCCCAAGAAGATGCCACCATCGAAGGTGAGAGTCCTTCCTCCCATGGATCTCTGGCATCCCACCAGGGCTGGTGGGTAGGAGTTGATTTAGGTTTAAAAGAGATTTTGAAGAACAGTTTGGCCAAAGAAGGCATCCCGACTGGAAGCTTTATCTAGGAAGTAGTGGGCTGTGAAGGTGTGTACCGAAGCCCAGGTAGCTACTCGACAAATGTCATCGATAGAGACAGAGTGGAGATTAGCCACAGAAGCTGCCATGGCTCTCACATTGTCCTGAAGAGGAAGACACTTACTCTCATAAGTAAAGGATATGCATTGGGCAATCCATTTAGATAAAGTTCTTTTGGAGCCTGGAAGTCCCAAATGACTAGGGTAAAAAGCTACAAAAAGTTGCGAGGACTTTCTATGTTGCTGTGTTCTTTGAATGTAAAAGGCTAAAGCCCTTTTACAATCCAAAGTATGAAGGTTTCTTTCTGCATTAGAGGCCTGAGGCCTCGGAAAAAATACAGGAAGATAAATTGATTGGTTTAAATGAAAAGGCGAAACCACCTTTGGCATAAAGTGTGGGTGAGTTCGAAGAACAACCTTATGATGAAATCTAGTATAAGGAGGAT
This sequence comes from Ichthyophis bannanicus, assembly GCA_033557465.1. Classification (NCBI taxonomy): domain Eukaryota; kingdom Metazoa; phylum Chordata; class Amphibia; order Gymnophiona; family Ichthyophiidae; genus Ichthyophis; species Ichthyophis bannanicus. Next base: position 1,281,402,244 of record CM066032.1, read on the forward strand.
CAGCCACTAAAGCTTGCAATTCACTAATGCGAAGGGCAGAGGTGATTGCAATCAGGAAGATGACCTTCCAAGTCAAAAACCTAAGGGCTGTAGTGGCTAAAGGTTCAAAAGGCGTCTTCATGAGCTGCCCGAGAACTAGATTTAGATCCCATGCTACCGGTGGTGGCCTGATGGGAGGTTAAGTTAATAAAAGGCCTCATAAATCTTGATAGGAGTGGATGAGAGGAAATTGGTATTCCATTTAGAGGCTTATAAGAAGCTGCAATTGCACTAAGATGGACTCTTACCGAATTGGTTTTTAACCCAGAATTCGATAAGTGAAGGAGATACTCTAGTATCTATTCTAAGGGTATGACCAGGGGGTTTAATCCCTTCTTGGAGCACCATATAGTAAAACATTTCCACTTGAAGGCATAAGATCTTCTTGTGGAAAGTTTCCTAGAAGCCTGAAGGATATCTTTTACCTGTTGGGACAGGTTGAAATCCTGGAGGTCTAAGCCTTCAACAACCAGGCTCTGAGGTGCAGGGACTGGGGATTCGGTTGCCATAGCGTCCCGTTCTCCTGGGAAAGGAGATCTGTAGCATGCCCTAACTCCAGAGGTGCCGCTTGAGAGAGATGCAGAAGCAGGGAATACCACATTTGGCGTGGCCATCGTGGTGCTATGAGAATCATGAGATCCCTGTCTCTCTGAAGCTTGAAGAGTGTCTTGGGGATGAGGGGAATGGGTGTGAAGGCATAAAGGAAGTCCTGACCCCAGTGAAGGAGGAAGGCATCCCTTGCCTGACAGTTGTGCGCTGGAATCCTGGAACAGAACCGGGGAAGCTTAGCATTCAGTGGACCTGCAAAGAGGTCCATGTCTGGAGTGCCCCAGAGATGACATATCTTTGCCACCTGGTCTAGGTGGAGTGACCACTCGTGAGGTAGCAGTACTCGACTTGAGTTTTTCTGCCCAAACGTTTTGAATGCCTGGAAGATATACCACTAGAAGGTGAATCTGATGCTCTCTGGTGAGGTCCCATAGTCGTAAAGCTTTGTTGCATAACGATAGAGAGCCTGTCCCGCCCTGGTTGTTCACATAGAACATGGCTACCTGATTGTCCGTCTGGAAAAGGACTTTCTTGTAGCTCAGCTGGGCATGGAACACTCGAAGAGCTAAATAAACTGCTCTTAACTCCAGGAGGTATATGTGTAAACCAACCTCCTGTGGAGTCCAGGTGCCCTGGGTAGAGAGATGATTCAGGTGTGCTCCCCAACCCACCTGTGATGCATCTGTTGTTAGGGTGGTCTAAAAGAGGGGTTGATGGAAAGGAGACCCTACTGTCAGATTTTCTAATGATTGCCACCATTGTAGGGACAAAATTAGTCATTGAGAGATTGTTATTTTGTCCGACAAATGACCCGTGGCCTGTGTCCACTGTGTGGAGAGGGTCCACTGAGCTGCTCGCATGTGGAGGCGAGCATATGGGACTACATGAACTGTGGACACCATGTGTCCCAGTAACTGCAGTAGCTCCCGAGCAGTGAGGGAGGACTTGCCTGCTGCTTGGGAAGCTAACTGCATTATGCGAAGACACCGGGCTTGTGGAAGGAAAGCCCTTGCCTGTCTGGTATCCAGACAGGCTCCTATGAATTCTAGGCATTGGGAAGGAACCAGTTGAGATTTCAGGAAGTTTATTACCAGTCCCAAGTATTGGAGGATTCGCATTGTACGAGACAGTGCAGTGCTGGCCTCTGTCACTGTGGAGGCTCGGATGAGCCAGTCGTCTAAGTAGGGGAAGACAAAGATCCCCAGGGTTCGTAGAAATGCAGCTACTACTGCCATGCATTTCGTGAATACCCTTGGTGCTGAAGCCAGACCAAAGGGAAGAACCCAGTACTGGAAATGTCTTCCCCTGAAAAGGAAACGTAATAATTGTTTGTGATCTGGATGGATAAGAATGTGAGTGTATGCATCCTTTAAGTCTAGAGAGCAAAGCCAGTCCTGGCTTTGAAGGTATGGCAGAAGAGTTCCCAGAGAAATCATCTTGAATTTTTCTTGAAACAGATATTTGTTCAATTCTCTGAGGTCTACAATGGGTCTGTGTCCCCCTGTTTTCTTTGGATTAAGAAAATAGGGGGAGTAGAACCCTGCACCCTGTTGAAGAATGGGTACTTCTTCTATTGCCCCTTGGGTCAACGCATCTTCGGTAGTAGATTGGCTAATCTACTGAAGAGGGCTTTAAACTAGATTCGTTGGGGATGGGTGAAGAAAGCCCCCAGGTAAGTGAAAGCCCCCAGGTAGGTGATACATTAAATACCTTTATGGAAATGGGTAACAGGGGTAACATATGGAAAGCAGTGTGTATTAATTCCTGAAGCATGGGAAATAAGATCCCTGAAGTTGAAGCTTTGGTGGGAGTGGCTGACTTGGATTTAGTGGCAGTTACAGAAACATGGTTCACAGAAAACCATGACTGGGATGTAACTATACCTGGCTATACTTTATTCAGAAAGGACAGGGTAGGAAGAAGGGGAGGAGGAGTGGCACTATATGTAAAAACTACTATTAAAGCTTTGGAATTACAGAGCTTAAAAGGGAGAGAGGAGGCATTGTGGGTTAAACTAGAAAGAGGGAAAGAGAAATCTATTTGCATTGGTGTGATATACAGACCTCCCTCACAAGAGGAAGAGGTGGACAGAGAGTTAATTGAAGACATGCGCAGCATTGCTAGGAAAGGGGAAGTGCTACTGATAGGAGATTTCAATATGCCAGATGTTGATTGGCACATTCCTGCTGCAGTATCATCTAGAAGTAAGGAGATCCTGGATTCCCTACAGGGAGAACTATTCAGGCAATTGGTAACAGACCCCACACGTGATGGGGCCATACTGGACTTGGTGCTTACCAATGGTGAAAGTGTTTCTGATGTTGTAGTGGGAGATCATTTTGCATCCAGTGATCACCAGATGGTGTGGTTCAGTATTAGGACTAGGGCTGTTAGAATCCATTCCAAGGTGAGGATCTTAGACTTTAGGAAGACTAACTTTGCGAAGATGGGCCAATACCTCAGGGAGTCGTTAGTGGGATGGGAACAGCTGGGGGATGTAGAAAAACAGTGGGCAAAACTGAAAGGGGGTATTTTAAGGGCAATCAATCTTTTTGTTAAAATGGTAAATAAAGGTAAAAGGAAAAGGAGACCGCTATGGTTTTCGAAAGAAGTAGCTGAAAAAGTGAAGAAAAAGAGGGAGGCCTTCATGAAATACAAGAGATCACAGAGAGAGGAAGACAGGCATCTGTATTTGGAAAAACTTAGAGAAGCTAGCAAAGTAGTCAAGAAGGCAAAGATTCAAAAGGAGGAGGAAATAGCCAATGCTATAAAATGGGGGGATAAGACATTTTTCAGATATATTAGTGAGAAGAGGAAGGGCAAGTGTGGTATTGTCAGACTCAAGGGTGCAGGGGAGGAATATGTAGAAGCTGATAAGGATAAAGTGGAATTGCTTAACAAATATTTTTGTTCTGTGTTCACAGATGAAGAACCAGGAGCAGGACCTCAGAAAACACTCACAAATAGGAACAGAAGCAAAGGACATCTTGAACAATTTTCAAAAGACTGTGTTCGTGAGAAATTATCTCAACTTAAAGTAGACAAAGCGATGGGACCGGATGGGATACACCCGAGAATACTGAGGGAACTTGGGGACGTTCTAGCAGCTCCACTGACTGACCTTTTCAATGCCTCACTGGAGTTGGGAGTGGTGCCAAAGGACTGGAGAGAGGCTCATGTGGTGCCTTTACACAAAAGCGGAAGTAAGGATGTGGTTAAAAACTATAGGCCGGTTAGTTTAACTTCGGTGGTGAGTAAATTATTGGAAACGCTGCTGAAAGAGAAAATAGTGAGGTTTCTAGAGTCCAGCGGATTACAGGATCCGAGGCAGCATGGATTCACCAGAGGCAAGTCTTGTCAGACAAATCTGATTGATTTCTTTGACTGGGTGACCAGGGAGTTGGACCGAGGGAGAGCCCTAAATGTGGTGTATTTAGATTTCAGTAAAGCCTTTGACACTGTTCCTCACAGGCTACTTATAAACAAACTGAGCACCCTAGGGATGGACCCTAAAGTTACTGCTTGGGTTAGAAATTGGTTGGGTGGGAGGCGACAAAGAGTACAAGTAAATGGAGCTCACTCTGAGGAGAAGGATGTTATCAGTGGTGTGCCCCAGGGATCTGTCCTTGGTCCGATTCTTTTTAACATCTTTGTTAGTGATATAAAGGAAGGGCTTTCAGGTAAGGTTTGCCTCTTTGCAGATGATACCAAAATCTGCAATAGAGTAGACACCCAGGAAGGGGTAGATAACATGAGGAGGGATCTAGCTAAGCTTGAAGAATGGTCTAGAATTTGGCAGCTGAGATTTAATGTTAAAAAATGTAAGGTCATGCATTTGGGCTGCAGCAATCCAAGGGAGCAATATAGTATAGGGGGTGAAGTACTTTTGTCCACTAAAGAAGAACGGGACCTAGGCGTGGTAGTGTCTGATGATCTTAAAGTAGCTAAACAGGTAGAAAAGGCGACAGCAAAAGCTAGAAGGATGCTTGGGTGCATACGGAGAGGAATGGCTAGCAGAAAAAAGGAGGTGATAATGCCTCTGTGTAAGTCTTTGGTGCGACCTCATTTGGAGTATGGTGTGCAATTCTGGAGACCGCACCTTCAAAAGGATGTGAACAGGATGGAGTCGGTGCAGAGGGTGGCTACTAAAATGATTAGTGGTCTTCATTATAAAGCATATGAGGACAGACTGAAGGTTCTTAATATGTACACTTTAGAGGAAAGGCGGGATAGAGGTGATATGATTGAGATGTTTAAATACCTCCGTGGCATAAATGTTCAGGGAGAGAGCCTCTTTCAATTGAAAGCAAGTTCTGCTACGAGGGGACATGGGATGAGGGTGAAGGGAGATAGATTCAGGAGTGATATGCGGAAATATTTCTTTACGGAAAGAGTAGTGGATCCATGGAATAGTCTCCCAGTGGAGGTGGTAGAGATGAGGACAGTAACTGAATTCAAAAAAGCATGGGACAAACACAGAGGATCTCTAAAGGTAAAAAGGGGACTATTGTAGTTGTTATGGCAGGACAGACTAGATAGGCCATGTGGTCTTTTTCTGTCATCATATTTCTTATGTTTCTATGTAAGAGTGGAGACCTCGTGATCTAGCAGATTGTCTGCAGAGGTTTGTAAATTTAACTGCTTTGGAATTGTAGGAGGGGGTACGCTGTGAAAATGAAGTTTGTAACCCTCCGCTACAATGGACAAAGTCCAATCTTCTGCTGTTATCTGATGCCATCTGTTGACAAAGTGGCATAACCTGCTGGGAATATTGGGGGGCTGAAGACCCTTCAGAGGCAGGAAGGCAATGCTCTCTAGGAAGGAGTCAAAGCCCTTGAGGGGGCTGAACCTGGAGAGCTGGTTGGGCTCTCGGGCCTTTTGGTTTCTTTTGTTGTCTAGTTTGTCCCTTTTGGACAACCTGACCTGGAGCTCAAGTCTGATGGGTATAGGAAGGATAAAACTTCCTCTTTTTGCTAAGAAGGGCTTTTTTATAAGGCTTTCTTTTGGCTGGAGTGGCTGTAGACTTTGACAATCTATCAAAGGTAGAACTGTCAGCATATAATTCGTTAGCCTTCTCCTGCCAGTTCTTGCCGAAGAGATTTTCTCCCGTACAAGGAATGTTGCCTAACTTGTCCTGTACCCAAGTCTCCAAGTCTGATGCCTGTAGCCCGGCAATTCGTCGTGCGCCAATGGCAATAGCAGAAGTTCTGCTGATGCATTCAAAGCAGTCAAAGGCTGCACGATTGACAAACTTGGACATCCTGAGCATGCTTAACCGGAGTAAGAAAGTCTTGTCTCTTATCATCTGGAAGAAATGGGCTAATAACTTCCAAGTCTCCTGTGATTTTTTTGAGGAATATTCCCATATATAGGATATATGAGCTGATCCTAGCCAAAAGCATGGAAGCTTCTAAAGTTCTGCATCCAAAAGCATCCAGAGTCCTGCATTCACGACCTGGAGGATTGGATGCATGTCTTTTAGCACTTTTCATCCTAAGCATGGCTGACTCCACTACCACTGAATGGTGTGGCAGCTGAGGTTTCTGAAATCCAGGACATGGCGGGACTCGATACATAGTATCAAGTCTCCTAGAGTGAAGAGAAGTAGTCAGAGGTGTTTCCCACATTCTGAGCATCAAGTTATGCAGAATTTCATGGAAAGGAAGAGTAGCTGCCTCCTTAGGAGCTTTAGGATATTGGAGGATTTCCAATTCCTTTGCTCTGGGTTCCTCCTCAGGAGCTACTGTGATTGAAAGACCTTTAGCCATATCACGGATGAAATCCTGAAATGACATGTCCTCTGGAGGTGACATTCTGCGTTGGGGAGAAGAGGGATCTTCTAAGAGAAACCCTCTAGTGCCAGCAGAATTGTCAGAGTCTTCGGAATCGGAGGACTCGAAGTATTCCTGACTCCGATGCTCCTGCAAAGCACGATCCCGGTACCGATCGAAGTCGGTACCGAGGTAACCCGGTACTAATTTATCCACTCCAGCCGGAGGTGGAATAGGAAGAGTTACTATCGGGGCCGGTACCGTCAGTACCGGCATCGTCGGCACCGGTGTCAGTATTGGTGTCAGTACCGGCATTGGTGTCGATGTCGGCACCGGTGCCCTTGGGACCACCGGTACCGCAGCTGAGAGAAGAGCTGCGATACTGCGTTCGATATCAAGAAATCTCTGGTCTATCGATGCTGCCAACGCCTTGGTGTTGGTACTGGTAAGAATGAACAGAACCCCTGAGCATGGTACAGGTAGTTCTTGCGAGGTTGAAGCTTCGAGAACATCCTGAAGTCCCATCGATGCTTTGGAAGCAGAAGCCTCCCGCCGGGGCTGTTTTGCCGGTGTGGTTCCCTCAAGGGCAATGCTAATGGGCCTCTCGATGTTTAGCAGGAGAGCTAACCTTTGAGGACCGGCTTTTTTGTTTAGTTACCCGAGATCCATGGGAGGAAGAAGAGGCCCTTGACGATGTCAATGCAATGGATCTGGCATCTGAAGAGAAGAGGGTGCCGAGCTTTGCGGCCCGGTTCTGTCTTCCTCTTTTAGTCATCCCCATGCAGGAGAGACATTCAGTTGGAGAATGATCAGGTCCTAAACATTTTAGACACCAATCATGGGTGTCAGTGACGGAAAAGGTACCGCCACACTCAGTACATTTTTCAAAACCACTAGTTGGCTTTTCCATGATTTTAGACAAATGGGGCCTAATGCCCAAAATGGCGCCTAGCACCAAAACAGGAAAGTTTCTGAAAAAAAACAGTGAAAGTTTTTTGGTTTTTTTAGGAAAGAAAAGAACCGGCGGTACTGGTAGGCGTCATGCAGTAGGCAAGCGCGACCACAAAAAGAATTTTAAAGACGGAATTTTCTGCGGTGACAGAGAATAGGTCCTGTTGGCTCAGCGGAAAACGAAGAACTGAAGAGGGACAGTTGGAAAGGCGGGAAGGCAGTGCGCATGTGCTGAGGGATGCTCCCAAAAGCGTTCCTATTGGACGCTGGGGAGTGTTCCCACGCAGGCCCCGTCGGTACCGACGGTACCCATATGTGAGGACTACATTCCTGCTTGTTCCTGGAGATTGTAGTCTTCACATATGGGGACTCCCCAGCTGAGAGATGCCAGGGAGATGACCCCATAAAACTGCGAAACCCAGGTTGAGATGGGTCATGCTTTCTCCCATGGATCTCTGGCATCAAAACCCAGTACGGCGGGTAGGAGTTGTTCTAAGTCTGAAAGAGATACTGTAGAACAGCTTGACCAAACGAGGCATCCCGACGGGAGTCCTTGTCTAAGCAGTAGTGGGCTGCAAAGGTGTGTACTGAAGCCCAAGTGGCTGCTCTATGGATGTCGTCAATGGACACTGAGTGAAGCTTAGCCATTAAGGCTGCCATTGCTCTCACATTGTGAGCTGCGACATGACCTTCAAGAAAAAGTCCTTTGCTCTCATAGGCAAAGGACATGCAATCCATTTGGACAAAGTTCGTTTGGAAACTGGTAGTCCAAGATAAGAGTCAAAGGCAACAAAGAGCTGAGAAGATCTTTGATGTTGCTTAGTTCTCTGCAGGTAAAAGGCCAAAGCTCTTTTACAGTCTAGAGCAGGGATGGGCAAACTACGGCCCGGCGGACCTTTTAATCCAGCCCCCTCTGCCCGGCTGAACTCTCCCGGTGCGGCTGAAGCCCTCTGCTCCGGCTTGCAGATACGCGAAGGGAAAGTGTCTCCCTCGCGTCTCTGTTAAGCTCGCAGGGGCAGATGGGAAATTTCCCATCAGCCCCTGCTTCCCATCAGCCCCTGCGGGCTTAACAGAGACGCGAGGGAGACACTCTCCCTTTCCGTATCTGCAAGCCGAAGCAGAGGGCTTCAGCCGCGCCGGGAGAGTTCAGCTGGGCAGAGGGGGTCCTGCGGGACACTCCATGCTGCCGCGGTGGCAGCGGCCAGCTTTTTATTTTATTTTAATTTCCATGAGCCGGTGGGGGGGGAGGGGTAGGACTGGCAGTGGGCTGTGAGCCGATGGGGGGGGGGGGTTAGGACTGGCAATGGGCTGTGGGCTGATGGGGGGGGTTAGGACTGGTAATGGGCTATGGGGGGGGGTTAAGACAGGCAATGGGCTGTGGGCTGATGGGGGCTGTCTGGAAATGGGGTGATGGGGGTTAGGACTGGTAATGGGCTAAGGGGGGGGTTAAGACTGGCAGTGGGCTGATGGGGGGTGTTAGGACTGGTAATGGGCTATGGGGGGGGTAGGACTGATAATGGGCTATGGGGGGGCTAGGACAGGAAATGGGCTGGTCACTTGGGAGGATCTGGATATCCCACTTCCTGACGCTTCGGCACGCAATAACTGCAGATTCATGTGAGGTGATTCAGAATCTTAAATCTCGCTCATATCTTGCCCACCCCATCTTTTCGGATGAAACGGGTAGGACAGCCCCCACTTTGGCTACCACGCTTCAGAAACCAAAAGACCCACCCACAGAAGGAAGTAGGGAGGCATGGTCTAGTGCAGGGGATGTGCAAACTACGGCCACTAAAATTGAAGGTACTATTTTATGAAAGAAATACATTGCATAAAAGTTTTGTAAAATAACTCTTTTTATGCTTTTCTACCTTAAATTAATCTAAACATTTAATGTTACAAATTTAAATTTAATTTATATTAATTCACACATACACACCGTCCATCTACTCTTGGTCCGGCCCCCAGGTCCAATATATGAACCCATTGCGGCCCTCGAGTCAAAAAGTTTGCCGACCCCTGGTCTAGAGTGTGTAGATTCCTTTCTGCACTGGAAGCATGAGGCTTAGGGAAAAATACAGGAAGGTAAACCGACTGGTTTAAATGAAAAGGTGAAACCACCTTTGGCATAAAATGTGGGTGAGTTCTAAGAACTACCTTATCATGGTGGAACCTTGTATAAGGAGGATCAGCCACTAAAGCAGTGGTTCTCAACCTTTTTTGTACCCTGACCCCTTTTATCATTGGTCAGCTTGTGATGACCCCCAATGATAAAATCAAATGCGTCTCTCTTCCTTTACCGTTAACGCTGTAATCATTTGTTGAATTATTAATATATTATAGGCCTTTGCAATATGTTTTTATTTATAAAATTTACTTATTTAAACCACAATAATTAATCATAACAACACGTAACAATATTTGATTTCAAAATTATGATTTTGTAGTCAAATCACTAATATGAAATAAAATTATTTTTTCTACCTTTGTTGTCTGACCAATTTATTCTCTGATCATGCTGGTCCCGATCTGAGGCATCTGCTTTCCTGTCTTCTCTTAGCTCTCTTTCTGTGGTCTATGGTCCATCTTTTGTTTTCTACACTTCTTTCCATCAGCCTATTTCCAAGTCCCAGTAACCCTCCCCAGTATCAGCCCCTTTCCAGTCCTCACTCCCAGTACCTTCCAATGTCAACTTGCATTCCCATGACTGCCACTGGTGTCCATTCCTTTCCAGTCCCCCTCCTCCCCCACTGACCAGTCCCTTCTCGTACAAATACCATAGCAGCCCCTCTCAGATCCACTCCCTTCCAGTTCCATTCTGCCATCCCCTCGTATCATCTCATTTGTAGCCTTAGCCCCCCGTTTTCTTCCAGGGCCAGCAGCTCTATCTTCCCCTCCCCACCATCAGCCCATTCCCAGTCAAGTCCCCCAATCAGCTCACTTCCAGTGCTAGTCCCCCCTCAACCCCATTACTAGTGCTAGCCTCCCTTAATCAGTCCAATACCAGTCCTAACCCCCCCATCAACCCCATTACTAGTGCTAGCCTCCCTTAATCAGCTCATTACCAGTCCTAGCCTCCGCTAATCAGCCCATTTCCAGTCATAGCCCCCCGATCAGCTCATTTCCAATGCTAGCCTCCCATCAGTCCATTACCAGTTCTACCCCACCCCATCAGCTCACTACCAGCCCTAGACTCCCCTAATCAGCTCATTTCCCGTGCTAGCCCCCCCTCAACCCCATTACCAGTGCTAGGCTCCCCTAATCAGCCCATTACCAGTCCTACCCCCCCCCCCATCAGCCCATTTCCAGTCCTAACCTCCCCGACCAGCTCATTTCCAATGCTAGGCCCCCATCAGTCCATTACCAGTCCTACCCCCCTATCAGCCCATTACCAGTCCACCCCCCCTTGATCAGTCCATTCCCGGTCCTAGCCTTCCCTAATCAACCCATTACCAGTCCTAGCCCCCTGATCTGCACATTACCAGTCCTAGCCCCCCCCCCCATCAGCCCATTATAATCGTAACCCGCAATGTTTCTCCCCTCTGTCCAGCATTTATCCCCTGTCTGTCCAGTATGTCCCCCTTTCTCTCCTCTTTGTCCATGTCAGCCCCCTCCCTCCATCCCTCCTTGTCAGTCCCCCCCTCCCTCCATGTCAGCCCCGTTGCAGGTTCCCAGCCCCCTCCTCCCCTCTCCCTATGTCAGCCTGCTACTGCCTCGTTCTTCTGCAGCCGCGGTTCCCCATCTCTTAGGGAACCGCTGCTGTGCCTGTGAAGCCGTTGCGGAGCCTTTCTGTCTCTCGATGGGCTCCGTGCAGCATTGTCCCACATCCAAAGGAAGTGGTAAACAACTTCCTTTGGAGGCAGGACAATGCCCATTGAGAGACGGGAAGGCTCCGCAACATTTTCACAGGCACAGCAGTGGTTCCCCTAAGAGGCAGGGAGCCGCTGCTGCAGAAGACTGGAGGAGGTGAGTTTGCCGCTGCCGAGATGCGGACTCGGCAGCAGCAGCAACTTGTGCGCTTTTTTATTTTTATTTTTATTTTTTTATTTATTTTTTTAACTAGGAGTGAGGCGACCCCTGCTAAACCCTGTGGTGACCCCTGTGGGGGTCGCAACCCACAGGTTGAGAACCGCTGACTAAAGCCTGGAGCTCACTGATGCGTCTCGCAGAAGCGAGCGCAATTAGAAAGATGATTTTCCAAGAAAGAAACTTTAGGGATGTAGTGGCTAGCGGTTGGAAGGGCGGTTTCATAAGTTGCCCAAGGACAAGATTTAAATCCCATGCCACGGGTGGTGGCTTAATGCGAGGTTTAGTTAAGAGTTGTCCTCTCATAAACCTTGCTACAAGAGGATGAGAGGAAATAGGTTGCCCATCTAAGGGCTTGTGAAAAGCAGCAATGGCACTAAGGTGGAATCTTACTGAATTGGTCTTAAGACCAGAGGATGATAAATGGAGCAGATACTCAACAGATCCACTGGCAGTGAAAAGGGGTTAAACTCCTTTTTAGAACACCAAATAGAAAACCTTTTCCATTTGAAGGCGTAGGCTCGTCTTGTGGAAGGTTTTCTTGAAGCCAGAAGGATATCCTTTACCTGTTGAGAAATGTTGATATCCTGGAATTCTAGGCTCTCAGGAGCCATACCCTGAGATGTAGAGACTGAGGATTCGGGTGCAGTAGCGTCCCGTTCTCCTGCGAAAGCAGATCTGGGGCATATCCCAACTCCAGAGGTCTGGCTTGAAAGAGACGTAGAAGCAGATGATACCAAGTATGTCGTGGTAAACATAGGGCTATGAGGATCATATGGCCCATGTCCCTCTGAAGCTTGAACAGAGTTTCGGGAATGAGGGGAATGGGTGGGAAGGCATATAGGACGTCTTGACCCAAGTGGAGGTGGAAAGCATCCCTTGCCGGACAGTTCTGAGATGGAATTCTGGAGCAGAATCGGGGAAGTTTGGCATTCTGAGGACTTGCAAAGAGGTCTCTCTTTGGGGTTCCCCAGATCTGAAAAATTCGAGCAACTTGCTCTTGATGAAGAGACCACCCGTGTGGCAGCAGTACTCGACTGAGTTTGTCTGCTAAAAGATTTTGTGTGCCTGGAAGACACACCGCTAGAAAGTGGATTTGAAGATTCCTGGCAAAGGCCCAGAGGCGTAAAGCTTCATTGCACAACGCTTGAGAACCTGTTCCACCCTGTTTGTTCACATAGAACATGGCTACTTGATTGTCGGTTTGGACCAGAACAGTCTTGTAGCTGAGGTGGGCCTGAAAAACCTCAAGAGCATAGAAGATGGCTCTGAGTTCCAGGATGTTTATATGAAGACAAGCCTCCAGCTGGGTCCAACGACCCTGTTTGGAGAGATTGTCCAAGTGAGCACCCCAGCCTAACTTGGAAGCATCTGTCATCAAGGTGGCTTGGTGCAGTGGCTGCTGGAAAGGAAAGCCTATGAGAAGGTTTTCCAGTGACTGCCACCACTGTAGGGACAAAATGAGGCATGTTGAATTTCTGATTTTGTCCGTCAGGCGACCCGAAGTCTGTGTCCACTGAGAAGCAAGGGTCCAAGCTAGGGTCCATGCTTCTATGCATGTGGAGTCGAGCATAGGGAACCACATGTACAATGGATGCCATATGCCCTAGCAACTGAAGCATTTCTTGAGCAGTTAACATGTTTTTTTGCTGCTACTTGAGATGCCAGCTGAGGTATTCATCAGAACATAAGAACAAAAGATATGCCATACTGGGTCAGACCAAGGTCCATCAAGCCCAGTATCCTGTTTCCAACAGTGGCCAATCTAGGTCATACATACCCTAGCAGTTTCCCCAAAAGACACAATACTTGTACTGGGTCAAGCATTGATATCCTGGGTCCCTTCTTAATAATGGTTTATGGACCTTTCCTCCAGGAACTTGTCCAAACCTTTTTTAAACCCAGCTACACTAACAGCCTTTACTACATCCTCTGGTAACAAATTCCAGAGTTTGATTACACATTGAGTGAAAAAAATATTTTCTTTTATTAGTCTTAAACAGTTTACCCTGTAGCTTCATTGCATGTCCCCTAGTCTTTCTATATTCTGATAACGTAAACAATCGATCTACATTTACCCATTCCACTCCGTTCATTAATTTATAGACTTCTATCATATCTCCCCTCAGCCGTCTCTTTTCCAGGTTAAAGAGCCCTAACCTTTTTAGCCTTTCTTCATAGGAGTATCCTTCCATCCCCTTTACCATTCTGGTGGCTCTTCTCTGAACCTTTTCTAATAACTCTATATCCTTTTTAAGATACGGCGACCAGAACTGCACACAATATTCAAGGTGCGGTCTCACCATGGAACGATATAGAGGCATTATAATATCTTATGTTTTATTTTCCATTCCTTTCCTTATGATACCTAGCATTCTATTTGCTCTCTTGGCAACCGCTGCACACTGGGCCGAGGGTTTTAACATGTTATCCACAATGACGCCTAAAACTTTTTCCTGGGTGGTGGTTCCTAATGAGGAACCTTGCATCGTGTAACCATAGTTTGGGTTGTTCTTCCCTAGGTGCATAACTTTGCACTTGTCCACATTAAATTTCATCTGCCATTTTGATGCCCATTCTTCTAATTTATCAAGATCCTCTTGCAATTTTCCACAATCCTCTTGGGTTTTAACAACTTTAAATAGTTTTGTGTCATCTGCAAATTTGATAACCTCACTCATTATTCCACTTTCCAGGTCATTTATGAATATGTCAAAAAGCAGCGGACCCAGCACAGATCCCTGGGGTACACCACTATTCATCTTTCTCCATTGGGAAAATTGGCCATTTAGCCCAACCCTCTGCTTTCTATCTTTTAATCAGTTCTTGATCCACAGTAGTACACTGCCTCCTATCCCATGACTCTTTAGTTTTGCCAAAAGTCTCTGATGAGGGACCTTGTCAAAGGCTTTCTGAAAGTCCAGATACACTATATCAACTGACTCACCATTGTCCACCTGTTTATTCACACTTTCAAAAAAACATAACAGATTAGTAAGACAAGATCTTCCTTGTCTAAAGCCATGTTGGCTGTCTCCCATTAGGCCATGACTATCTACATACTGAGTAATTTTATTCTTTATGATGGTTTCTACCATTTTTCCCAGTACTGACGTGAGGCTCACCGATCTGTAGTTTCCCGGATCACCCCTGGAACCCTTTTTAAAAATTGGTGTTACATTGGCGATCCTCCAATCTTCAGGTATTAGAGATTATTTTAATGATAGTTCACAGATTACTAATAGCAGGTCTGCAATCTCATATTTCAGTTCTTTCAACACCCTTGGATGTATACCATCCGGCCCAGGTGATTTGCTACTCTTCAGTTTATCTAATAGTTGTAATACATCTTTCCAATGTATCGATATTTCCTTCAATTCTTCCAAACCTTTAAATACCACTTCAGTCATGGGTAACATCCCTACATCTTCCTCAGTAAAGACTGAAGCAAAGAATTCATTCAGTCTCTCCGCTATCGCCTTGTCACCTCTTAGTGCCCCTTTAACTCCTCTATCATCTAATGGACCAACTGACTCTCACAAGTTTTTTGCTACGAATGTACTTGAAAAAATCTTTATTTCGCGTTTTTGCTTCCACAGCAAGATTCTTCTCAAATTCTCCCTTTGCCTACTTTACCAATGCCTTACATTTGACTTGCAAGTGCTTGTGCTGTTTCCAGGTTTCGTCGTTTGGCTCTTTTTTCCATTTCCTGAAAGATGCTTTTTTAGCAACAGCCGCCTCTGATCTCACCTTTAAACCATGCTGGCAGTTTTTTGGACTTCCTGCCACTTTTCTTAAAGCGTGGAATACAGCTGGTCTGGGCTGCCAAGATAGTATTTTTCAACAACACCCAAGCTTGATGTAAGTCTTTAACCTTTGCAACTGCTCCTTTTAGTTTTTTCTTAACTATTTTCCTCATTTTATCATAGTCTCCCTTTCGAAAGTTAAAAGGTAGTACTGTGGATTTCCGTACTATCCCTCCTCCACTAATTAAATCAAAGGCGATTATGCTATGATCACTATTGCCAAGTGGCCCCAATACCCTTATCTCTTGCACTAGATCTGGTGTTCCACTAAGGACTAGGTCTAATATGGCTTCCCCTCTGGTCGGTTCATGAACCAGCTGCTCCAAGAAGCAGTCATTTATGTCATCTAGAAACTTTATCTCCCTAGCATGTCCTGCCGTGACCCTGACCCAGTCGATACCGGGGTAATTGAAATCACCCATTATTATTACTGCGCTGTAACATTTCTAAGCTTCCTTGATTTCTTTGAGCATTTCATCATCCATTTGTTCATTCTGGCCCGGTGGTTGACAGTACACCCCGACTGCCATCGCCTTCCCCTTTTTACATGGAATTTCAATCCATAGAGATTCTACAGCAAATTTTGTTCCCTGCAAAACTTTAATCCTTTCTGACTCAATGCCTTCTCTAACAGAGCGCAACCCCTCCACCAATTTGATCAGCTCTATCATTACGATATAGTTTGTACCCAGGTATCACAGTGCCCCACTGGTTGTCCTCCTTCCACCATGTCTCTGATATTCCAGTCATATCTAACCTCTCATTTAGTGCTATATATTCTAACTCTCCCATCTTATTTTTTAGACTTCTAACATTTGCATACAAGCATTTTAGAGACTGTATTTTATTCATATTAATTTGGCTATTGGTAGACATGTGTAATTTGGGATCTTTAATCTCTGTCTGCTCCATACTCGAGGGCATTTGGGCTACTTTACTCTTTTTTGGAACCTCTCTGCTTTTGGTAGTATCCTTCAATGATACGTTCTTCCGAACCATCCGCTCTTGGGCGACTGTCGGCTTTCCCCTATTCTCTAGTTTAAAAGCTGCTCTATCTCCTTTTTAAAGGTTAATGCCAGCAGCCTGGTTCCATCCCGGTTAAGGTGAAGCCCATCCCTTTGGAAGATCCCCTCCTTTCCCCAGAATGTTCCCCAGTTCCTAACAAATCCAAAACCCTCATCTCTGCACCATTGTCTCATCCACGCATTGAGACTCCGGAGCTCTGCCTGCCTTTTGGGTCCTGCACGTGGAACAGGAAGCATTTCGGAGAACGCTACCCTGGAAGTTCTGGATTTCAACTTCCTACCTAAAAGCCTAAATTTAGCCTCCAGAACCTCCCTACCACATTTTCCTATGTCATTGGTACCGACATGTACCAAGACAGCAGGCTCCTCCCCAGCACTATCTAATACCTTATCTAGGTGGCACGTGAGGTCCGCTACCTTCGCACCAGGCAGGCATGTTACCAGGCGATCCTCACGTCCACCAGCCACCCAGCTATCTACATGCCTAATGATCGAATCACCAACTATAATGTAACAGCCAAGCAGCAGCTGATAATGCTCTTTCTCACACCCACAGAAGGAAGACAATTCAGACAGACTAGAATGCAAACAGAATCTTTTATTGTGTGCACACAGCCTCAGAGACAAAGCCAGCACCCTGAACAAAAGATCTGAGCCCCCTCAGGACGTCATCCATTGTCTTATATACAGTACATTTTCAAGCTCATTCTACCTTCTGATTCGCCTCAGGTATCTCTTGTCCACCAATTGGTAGTCCCTAGGGGGGGAGAGTGGGTCATCATAAAACATTTCGCAATGACCTGTCCTAACTGGAATACTCCGGTCTACAGCTTTCTAGGGGAGAGGGTACTGTGCTTGGGTTCGTTTCACTGTAGCTCAGACCTGGAGGGGGGGAAAAGGGGGGGAAAAGGGGGGGAAAAGGGGGGGAAAAGGGGGGGAAAAGGGGGGGAAAAGGGGGGGTGAGGGGGGGGAGGTGCCCACTGGGGCTTCTGTTTCTCCGTTTTAGCAAGCTGATCATTATGTAAAAAACTCATGGCTTGGGGGAAGGGTTATTCACAGCTACCTTTCCGGCTGGCTGCCTCAATAACGGCTGTCCTAACCCTTCCCTCATGGGCACATGGCCCTGGAGAAACTTCCTCGGTGTGAGAGGGTTTTACATCACCTGGAGGACAGGTCCTAGTTACAGGATCACTTCCTGCCACACCAGGGTGATGCTCTCCTGTCACGTAACCTCTCTCCTCCATGGCAACAGGGATGCTGCCAGACTGGAGGTGGGACTTCAGGACTATATCCCTGTAGGTCTCGTCTATGTACCTCTCTGTCTGTCTTATGTTTTCCAAGTCTGCTACTTTAGCCTCCAGAGAACAGACTCGTTCCCTGAGAGCAAAGAGCTCCTTGCACCTAGTGCACACGTAAGACCTCTCACTAACTGGGAGAAAATCATACATGTGACACTCAATGCAAAAGACTGGAAAGCCCCCATCTTGCTGCTGGACTGCCGTCTGTATCTTAGTTTTAAGTTTTTGTTTAGATCTTTAAGTTCTTTACTTACTAAGGGCTGCCAATAAAACTGTACCTAATACGTTTAATATACCTTGTTCACCTGAAGCTTAATTACTCTCAGGTTCTTAGTGTATGACTGATTTGGGTAACGAGCTTCACCTGAGAGCACCTCCTGTCTTTTAAAATGTGTAAGTACCTATAAAGCTACGATTATCCCAGGGGTGGGTGGGTGGGTGTGGGGAGGGAGGGAAATAACACTTATTAAAAGAGGGCTGCTACACAGTACCCTGTCCTGTGCGGCTGAGGTAAGCTATATTCTTATTTGATTTAAATTATAGCTCTTTGGTGCTGCTAGGCTCTAACTTATTATGAAATTTAAACCACAAGCTCTCTGCTGGGTTCTAAATTTAACCAGAAAGCTCTCTTCTGTGTTTTAAATTTAAACTAAAAGTACTTTACTGATGCTAGGCCCGGAATGACTATTAAATTTAAATTACAAGCTCTCTGCTGGGTATGAAATTTAACCAGAAAGCTCTCTTCTGTGTTTTAAATGTAAACTTAAACTGCTGCTACTAGGCCCTGACTGATTTAACAAAAAATAGTGGGTTCACAGATGACTTAGCTTTAATAAAAATAATTCCTTTCAGAAAATTCCCAGAAGTATATACTTACAATTGCAGATCTCTCTCCAGAAGTAACAGTCCCCTTTTCTAGTCTGTTCGAAGACAACGTGGCTGTGGCAAGAAAGCCTTTGACTGCCTTGTGTCTAGATATGCCCCATGAACTCTAAAGATTGAGAAGAGGTGAGGTAAGATTTTGGAAGGTTTATGACCAATCCCAAGTACTGCAGAATCTGCATTGTGCGGGAGAGCGTGAAGCTGGCTTCTGGAGCTGTTGATGCTCGGATGAGCCAGTCGTCCAAGTAGGGGAAGACTAATATCCCCAGAGTTCTCAGGAATGCTGCTACTACTGCCATGCATTTTGTAAAGATTCTTGGGGCAGAAGCCAGTCTGAAAGGAAGAACCCTGTACTGGTAATGCCTTCCTTGAAAAAGGAATCTAAAAAACCTCCTGTGATCTATGTGGATGAGGATATGCGTGTATGCATCCCTTAGATCTAGAGAACATAGCCAATCCTGGCTCTGAATGTAAGGGAGAAGTGTTCTGAGGGCGATCATTTTGAATTTCTCTTGGAACAGATACTTTTTTAACTCTTTGAGGTCTAGTATGGGTCTGTATCCCTGTTTTCTTTAGAATGAGGAAGTAGGGGGAGTAGAACCCCAAGCCCTGTTGGGATATGGGTACCTCTTCTATTGCTCCCTGAGCCAGTAGTGAGGTGACCTCTTGAGACAAGAGAGTGGTGGAGGGGCCCTGAGAATTGAACTGTCTTGTTATGGTTGGAGGGGGTATATACTGTGAAAATGAAGAGGATCCAGCTTTCTGATGTTATTTGTTGCCATCTTCTGGCAAAATGACAAACTCTGCCGGGGATGGTGAGAGGTTCTGGACCTTTCAGGGGCAGGTTGACCAAGTTCTCTAGGAAGGAGTCAAAGCCCCTGAGGAGGCTGAGTCTGTTGAGCTCTGGGGACTTGGGCTTTTCTTTGCTGTCTGGGTTGCTGTTGCCCCTTCTGGGGAGCATGAACTGGACCAGTGGCCAGCCTGGGTGTAAGATGGGTAGAACTTCTTTTTCTTGTTGAAAAAGGGTTTCTTAAATGTCTATTTTTTGCTGGGTTGGCAGTAACCCTTGACAATCTGTTCAAGGTGGTATTTTCAGACTCAATCTGATTAGCCTTGTCTTGCCAATCCTTGCCAAATAGATTTTCTCCTGTACAAGGAAGAAGTAATTAGACCTTACCTGCTAATTAGTGTTCCTGAAGGATCTCCAGTCCAGTCCCTTTCTTCTGGGTTGTGCTCTTCTTCCAGCAGCTTGGAGACTGAGTACATCATTCTTTTGATGACATCAGGATATATATATCACTGGCACCACCCACCAGCTTCAGTATCCTGTTGACAAAGCAGACTTAACCAACAGACAACTAAGCAAATGAAACTAATAACTGTAAAACTATAAACAGAACCACACCTCCACCTCCCAGGAAACAGATATCCCAACCCCCCTAGAGGAGGCGGCTTACCTTAACAGGCCCTTACCAAATTCGATAGCAATCCTGATAGCAGGGCCTTGCGACCGCCTATTCCCCTCCGTTAGCGGAACCAAAGAGTAACTCCTGCCAGAGACAATTCCCCCAGGTTCCAACCATCCCCCTGAATCGCTTCGGAACGGTACTATCTGCTCCTTGAGCGGGATCAGGGACTGGACTGGAGATCCTTCAGGAACACTAATTAGCAGGTAAGGTCTAATAACTTCTTCCTAAGCGTCTCTCCAGTCCAGTCCCTTTCTTCTGCAATGTAACAGAGCAGTTCAAGCATGGGAGAGGCCTGCCAAACCGGACCGAAGCACCGCTCCCCTAAACCCAGCATCTGCCGCTGCCTGAACATCCAACCTGTAGTGCTTGGCGAAGGTATGCAGGGAAGACCAAGTAGCCGCCCTACAAATTCCAGCGGAGGAACTAAACTAAACTCCGCCCATGAAGCGGCTTGAACCCGTGTAGAATGAGCCCAGAAACCGACCGGAACTTTCCTTCTTTTAGGATATACGCCGAAGCAATGGCCTCCCTGATCCACCTGGAAATAGAAGCCTTGGCCGCCGCTTCTCCCTTACGCGGCCCTCCAAACAAAACAGACGCTCCGACTTGCAGAACGGCTTTGTACGCTTGAGATAACGCTTTCTTTGCGCATCCAGGCGGTGCAATCGCGCATCTCCCTCTCCCTGTCCCAAACCGGCAAAGGAAGGCAGACACTCTGACTGATTTATATGAAACCGAGTAACCACCTTGGGCAAAGACGACGGAACCGTCTGCAAAACGACCTTCTCTTTGAAGAAAATGAGGAAGGGCGGACGACACGACAACGCTTGCAACTCACACGCACGCCTGGCTGAGCAAATAGCCACTAGAAAAATGGTCTTAAGCGTCAAATCCTTTAGTGATGCACCTTCCTCTGGTTTGTACGGCACCTCTGCCAAGGAATCCAACACTAGATTGAGATCCCAAGGAGGTAACGCTGACCTCTGTTGTGGCCGAAGGTGACTTACTGCCTTCAGAAATCGGACTACATCTGGGTATTCGCCTAATGCTTTACCCATATTCTTGCCCCTGTAACACGAGATAGCTGCCTACCTGCACCCACAAGGAGCTGGCTGCCAGGCCCTTCTCAAAACCGGCCTGCAAAAAATCCTGCACCTCCAGAACGGCAATTTTCAAGGGCCTCTTCCACCGAACTTCACACCAGTTCTTGAAAATGCGCCATACTCTCACATACGCTAAACAGGTGGAACGCTTGAGCACCTTTAACAAGGTCAAAATCACTGCCCCTGAATATCTTCTTTTACATAGCCTTTCCCTTTCAATAGCCAGGCTGTAAGCGAGAACTGATCCACTGGCGGCATTCTCACGGGACCTTGACTGAAAAGATCCTCTCTTACAGGGAGGCGCCAAGGTTGATCCACCAGTAACCGACTGAGATCGGCATACCATGGCCTCCGCAGCCAGTCCGGAGCTATCAGGACCACCAAGCCCTGATGCGCCTCTATCCTTTGAAGAACCCTGCCTATGAGCGCCCACGGAGGGAACACAAAGTAACCCCTCTGTGGGCCACTGTTGAACTAAGCCATCTAGGCCCTCTGACATCCTTTCCTTTCTTCTGTTGAAGAATCAACTCATCTGGGCCGACTCCCAGCACGCCATCAGGTCCATAATAGGCGATCTCCAGAGGTGCACCACCTGTTCGGAGACCTCCTGGCTGAGTTCCCACTCACCATGATCCACCTTGCACCTGCTGAGGTAGTCGGCCATGACGTTGTCCACTCTGGTCACGTGTTGAGCCGATAGAGCTAACAGATGAGTCTCAGCCCATAGTAAGAGGATTTCTGCCTCCTCTTCCAATAGAGGGCTGCTCGTGCCGCCTTGTCAGTTGATGTAGGCCACCGCTGTCATATTGTCTGAAAGTACTCGGATCGCCCTCCTTCGAACCCAACACAGGAATGCTTTGAGAACCAGGGATACCGCCCGTAACTCCAACCTGTTGATGGGCCACTGAGATTACTGGTCACTCCAGAGTCCCTGAGCAAAGTGTCCCTCGCAGTGCACTTCCAAGCCTGACAGGCTTGTATCCGTCATCACCTGAACCCACAGCGGAGCTTTGAAGGGCATTCCCTTCTCTAGATTCCCCAGAGAGAGTCACCACTGTAGGCTCTCCTTGGTCGCTGGCGCACAGGGGGAGTGTCACCGACAAGGGCTGGCTCTGATGGGACCAGCAACATAGCAGAGACCGCTGGAGCAGACGCATATGGGCCCTGGCCCAGGGAACCAGCTCCAATGTTGCTGCCATGGTCCCCAGAATCTGCAGGTAGTGCCATGCAGAGGGTGCCTTCCGAGCTATAAACTCTCGCACTAAGCATCGGAGGTTTTATGCCCTCTGAACTGGCAAGAACACCCTGCCCGCGAGAGTGTCGAACCATACCCCCAAATACTCTATCACCTGAATGGGCACCAGCCTGCTCTTTGACAGATTTATCACCCATCCTAAACTTCTGAGAAATCCGACCACCCTGTCGATTGCCTTCCAACTCTCCTCTTTGGACTTGACCCTGATCAACCAACCGTCCAGGTAAGGATGGATCAGAATACCTTCTTTGCGTAGGGCCGCCGCCACCACCACCATCACCTTGGCGAAAGTACGTGGGGCCGTTGCCAAACTGAACGGCAAGGCCTGAAACTGAAAATGTCCGTTTGGCACTGTGAAGCGTAGAAACTGCTGATGTGCCTCTCTGATGGGAATATGTAAATATGCCTCGGTGAGGTCGAGGGAGGTTAGATACTCCCCCTGCCGCACCGCCACTATCACTGACTTCAGAGTTTCCATACGAAAGTGAGGCACCCAAAGACAGCGATTGATGCGCTTGAGGTCTAAAATCGGACGTAGGGAACCTTCCTTCTTTGGTATAAATGGGTTAAAGCAGGCGAGGTCGGCACCGGTACCCATGACTGCGGAACCGTCTGAAGCGGTTTTAGCAGTACTGAGGCTGCTAAGAGAGCTGCTAGACTGCATTCTATGGCCAGGATGCACTGATCCATAGCCCCAGCCGATGCCTGGATGTCGGTACCGGCGGAAGAGGCCACAACACCAGAACATGGCACCAGGAGTTCCCCCGATGTAGAAGCTTCAGGAACATCCTGGAGCCCCATTAGTGCTTTGGAGGCCGAGGCCTCCCGCTGGGGTTGTTTTGCCGGTATGTTTTCCTCGAGGGCAATGCTAGTAGTATCTCGATGCTTTGAAGGAGATCTACCCTTTGAGGACCGGCCGGTCTTGGAAGAACTGGGTTTAGTTACCTGAGATCCATGGGAGGAAGATGAAGGTCTGGAAGACATCGATGCAACGGACATCGCATCTGCGGCAAAGAGGGTGCCGAGTTTTGCAGCTCTGTTCTGCAGGCCTCTCTTGGTCATCTTTCTACAGAGGAGACACTCCGATGGTGAATGGTCAGGACCTAAACATTTAAGACACCAATTATGGGTGTCAGTATCAGAAATAGTACCGCTACACTTTAAACATTTTTTGAAACCACTAGTTGGTTTCTCCATTTTAGAAGAAAAGAGGGCCTAGTGCCCAAAATTGCACCTGGCACCTAGAGGGGACAGACCCTCCAAAATGAAGAATTATTTTTTTCTTTAAGGAAAAGAAGTAAGAAATGAAGAAAAGACCAGTGGTACCAGTATAGGCATCGACAGTGAAGGCAGACACGACTACAAAAAGAAATATTTCTGCAGTGACAGGGTTTGCTGCCAGTCGGCTCCACGGAAAACGAAAAACTGAAGAGGGAGAGTTGGAAAGGCAGCAAGGTAACGACGCAGGCACAGTGGGATGCTCCCAAAAGCTTTCCTATTGGACACTGGGGAGCATTCCCGCGCAGGCTCCATCGGTACCGACGATATCCATATGTTAAGACTACATGCCTGCTTGTTCCTGGAGATAATAAGAGTACATACTCCTAACAAATCCATCCAAGGTAGCAAGAGAGCAGGGGTAAACAAAATAGCCACAGAGAATGTGTATTGCTGCCAGTTAGACTGTGGTCTAGCAAAATTGTTAAAAGCTCAATTATTTGCCTCTGAAACAGGCAGGTTGTGCAAAAACACAGCCATGTCAGGCTATTTTGTTACCCCCTGCTCTTTTTTTTTTTTGCTATCTTGGACCTTGAATGCTGGGGGCAGCCATTTGAGGAACAGTGTCATAACCACCACACATGAAATGTAATCCACCTTTTTCTACAGTGTGTGATATCATTTGAGATATCAAAGCCAACACACATGAATCAAATCCAGTGAGCGTGAAATAACTTGTGAAACTGGTGTTAGCATGCCTGCCCCAGCAGTATGCACTTGAACGTCCAGCATGATGTGCATCAGAAAATTAAACTGCACAGAGTAGCACACCTGATATAAGCTGGGGATGGAAATCCACAGAAATCAAGACAGTTAAGGAAGGCAATGGATCATTTCATGTAAGTCAACTATGTGACTTCTGTGAACCAACCAATGAGCAGCTCTGGAAGCCATACAATATTAGATACTAATCATGAGAAGAAAAACAAACTAGAAAATGCATTGGCTACAATGAATGTCTCTAAAAAGAACAGTTTATAAGGAAGGTACTAACGATGGAACTAGTCAGAGAATGTTAAAAGACTGCAAAACAAAAGGAAAACTGAATTTCCATTAAGTAAGTCTATTCATTATAATTCCATTTTAAAAAATACTGCTATATGGATATATTTAGTAAAACATGAGTAAAGTAGCACAGCCAGTAACATAAAAAATAATAGAGGGAAAAATCAAATTTTGCAGAAATTCTAACGTGTATGGTAAATACTTGGGAGTAAAAGTTAACACAAAGAGAGTAAAGGGTATAAGTTGCATTTGATAACAATAGCATTTCAGACAAAAAATTAAATCTTTAATGTAAGAGGAATATATCATCATCATTTGTAGAGAGCTAGTTCTTGAAGTTTACAATCTAGTCTTCATTACATTACCTGGGCACTGGATAAATGACCAGTTATAGTTATACTCCACTGGGCATATGGTAACATTAAGTATAGGCTCTGGGTTTGTTACTGCAGGTGTGGTGGTTTTTATCTTTACTGGACCTCTGTACGAGCCCTCCATGCATTGTCCTTTGCCTGTATTACTCGGATCTGTACACCACCCACAACCAGGCTGTTCAAAACACTGACCACAGGTTCGGTACCCAGAACAGTTTACAGCTATAAAGAGGAAAGGTAATCCAGAATTAATGGGAGAAAGAAAGAAATGGAAATTTTGCTAAACAAATCAGACATTTCTGCAAATGTATTACATGAATTAAATATTTTACTGCCTATCAAAGAACATGAAGAAATTAAACTAGATCTTTAATTATGCTTGCAAAAAAGAAAAAAAAATCTTCATTACAGAAGGTGGTAAGGGAAGGAAAAGGAAAGGAGGGGAGGGGGAGGGGAGGGAAGGAAGGAAAAAAGAAGGGGAAGGGGAAGTTGGAAAAATAGCAATTAAGCCATCTATAAATACATCAAAATGGGAAAAGGAAGCGAAGAAAAGAGGGGAAGGGATACTAAAGACAAACACAAATTATTCATTCAAATGGCTGTGATTAATTTATCTGTATTTTTGTCTTTAGTATTCCCTTCCCCTCTCTTTTTTTTAGTTCCCTTCCTTTTCCTTTCTTCCCCCCCCACCCGTTCCCTTTCCCTGTTCCCCCTCTACCTTTTCTTCCTTTCCTCTATCCCCTTCCCTCTACATTCATTTTGCTATGGAGGTACTTTCAGAACACAAATAAGGGGGTTGGTCTGTGCGGCAGGGATGTTTATCTGCCTAAAATGTCCCTGACCGTATTCTGAAACATTGCTGTGGTGCACGTCCACAGCGCTAGCACAGGGATCTCAGAACATGCCCAGAAGGGATGGAATGGGGATGTGGATTAGCCGCAGAGACATGCATAGCGTATTCCGGAAAGGCCCGTGTATGTCCTGCGATATCCCTGCGTATGTCCCAGCTATTCCTGCTGCGATGTGGAATAAGCACTCAATCAAAAACCCCAAACAAGGCAGACAAAAAACAAACAAAACAAAACAAAATGTGAGACAAAACAACCAGATAGAGTGAGTATGATAGAGGAAAAAAGACCTCAGTAACCCTCCGGGTAGATAATGGAGGAAACGAGTCTAACATAAGGGAACAAGTCCCATAAATCATGAAAAGACTCTCTTTACATCAAAGGTCAATAAAAAAACCTCTAACATATCACCCACTGGTACAGCTCGAGCAGGGCAGAAAAAAGACAGCATTCAGCGTTAAGAAAATCAGCCAAAAAGACTCAGAAAAACTAAAAAAAAAGTCCAAACTTATCTGACGTCAGGGCCTGAAGAACAAGTATCCAATGAGCCCCGACATGAGCTCCGACACCAGATGTTTCGCCTTACGGCTTCCTCAGGGAGCTGCAACATATGTGGAACTACAATAGGAAAAGGAACGCTGACCTGCAAAAAAGCAAACATTTAGGTCTCACAACATTTAGGTCTCCTTTTCCTATTGTAGTTCCACATATGTTGCAGCTCCCTGAGGAAGCCGTAAGGCGAAACATCTGGTGTCGGGGCTCATTGGATACTTGTTCTTCAGGCCCTGACGTCAGATAAGTTTGGACTTTTTTTTTAGTTTTTCTGAGTCTTTTTGGCTGATTTTCTTAACGCTGAATGCTGTCTTTTTTCTCTTCCCTGCTCGAGCTGTACCAGTGGGTGATATGTTAGAGGTTTTTTTATTGACCTTTGATGTAAAGAGAGTCTTTTCATGATTTATGGGACTTGTTCCCTTATGTTAGACTCGTTTCCTCCATTATCTACCCGGAGGGTTACTGAGGTCTTTTTTCCTCTATCATACTCACTCCATCTGGTTGTTTTGTCTCACATTTTGTTTTTGTTTTGTTTGTTTTTTGTCTGCCTTGTTTGGGGTTTTTGATTGAGTGTTTTTTTGTCATATTGGCTCCTTGAGGATATATTTTGTATATAGCGACGTGGAATAAGGCCAGGACTTAGAAAATATTCTGCAGTGCTCATCAATTCGTCCCCTATTGAAGAATGGTTGTGACAAGTATGTGCTGAGCTGGGGTGACTGCAGTCTAGAAAAACACAGGATGCCGTTAAGAGGAGAAAACAGAGATGACAGAATTTTGTAAGGTAAAGAAAGCGTAGCTACTCACCTGTAACAGGTGTTCTCCAGGAGCAGCAGGAATCAGTCCTCACATATGGGTGACGTCGGCGCCGACGGAGCCCTCGCGGAGCAATTTTCCCCAGCTTTCAAAGAAAGCCTTTGGGAATTGCAGCGCGCATGCGCGGTCTCCTTCCCGCCCAAGGGTGCCATCTTAGCCAGTCTGATGACATAGCTAAAAGACAGCATAAAAATTTGCAAAAAAACTTAAGCAGATGATTGCAACTCCAAGGGGAGGAGGGAGGGTCGTGAAGACTGATTCCTGCTGCTCCTGGAGAACACCTGTTACAGGTGAGTAACTACGCTTTCTCCAGGACCAAGCAGGAAGTCAGTCCTCACATATGGGACTCCCAAGCTTAAGGCTACCGGAGACCCTAAGCACAAAAATGAGCTCCCTCTAGCTCAGCGGCACAGAAGGAAGGAATCTTCACTGAATTATTACCCACCGGTAGCCCCCATCCGGGATGGAGGGTAGGAGTTGCTCAAACCTCGAAGAGATTTCGGAGGACTGCCTGTCCGAAAGCACTGTCCCTACGGGACTCCCTCTCGAGGCAGTAATGGACCGCAAAAGTCTGGCTCGAAGACCAAGTAGCGGCCCGGCAGATGTCTGCCAACGGAACAGAGTGGAGGTAAGCCACTGACGTAGCCTTCGCCCGAACACAATGAGCCGTGACTCGACTTTCTAACGAGAGTCCGGCTGCCCCATAAGCCCAAGCGATGCAGTCAGCAACCCAGATGGACAGAGTACGCTTGGAGACCGGGAGACCCAATTTATTGGGGTCAAAAGACACAAAAAGCTGAGCAGCTTTACGGTGCTCTCGCGTACGGTCAAGGTAGAAGTTCAATGCCCTTCTACAGTCCAGGGTATGCAGGACCATTTCAGCTCGGCTGGAGTGTGGCCTGGGAAAGAAGGTCGGAAGTACCACCTCCTGATTGATGTGAAAAGGGGAGACCACTTTTGGAAGAAATTTTTGGTGAGTCCGTAGGACTACCCTATTTTTGTAGAACCGAGTGTAGGGGGGATCAGACACGAGGGCCTGCAATTCACTTGCGCGTCTAGCGGAAGTGAGGGCTATCAGGAATAACGTTTTCCAAGAAAGAAAACGGAGAGAACAGGTAGCCATAGGTTCAAAAGGCGGACAGGTGATCCGCTGTAAAACCACATTCAGATCCCAGTCAGGTGCTGGCGGGCGCAGAGGTGGTTTAAGTAGAAGGAGACCTCGGAGAAACCTCGCTACGAGAGAGTCACTGGAAAGAGGTCTGCCGTCCACCGGCACATGAAGTGCTGAAAGAGCACTGAGGTGAACTTTGACGGAGTTGGACTTAAGTCCCAGATTAGAGAGGTAGAGCAAGTACTGCAGGATCACCGACACCGAGCAGGAGAAGGGATCCTGAGACTGCTGGGCACACCAAGCGGAAAAAGCGACGCCATTTAAGGGCGTAGCATTTGCGGGTAGAAGGTCGCCGAGAAGCTAGGACGACCTCTTCCACCTCTGCCGGCAGTAGAAGGGGAGCAAGGACTACCCTTTCAGCAGCCAGGCCATCAGATGTAGAGATCTGAGGTTGGGGTGTAGCAGGGACCCCTGATCCTGTGTTAGGAGATCCGGTTGAAACCCCAGGGTGACCGGATCCTCCACTGCTAATTGCAGCAGGAGTGGAAACCACGGCTGTCTGGGCCAGCGAGGAGCTATCAGGATCATGGAAGCTTTGTCTCGGAGAACCTTGAAAAGAGTTCGAGAGACTAGCGGGATGGGAGGAAAAGCATACAGAAGGCTCTTCGACCATGAGAGCAGAAAAGCATCCGCCGCTACTCGAAGGGGATGCGGCTGACGGGAGCAGAAACGAGGAAGTTGCCTGTTGAGAGGACTGGCAAAGAGATCCATCGTGGGGAGGCCCCACTTCAGGAAAGGTTTCTGAACTACCAAGGGATCCAGGCGCCACTCGTGCGGCTGGAGGATCCTGCTGAGTTTGTCGGCCAGGCAATTTTCTTGGCCGGGGAGATAAACTGCCCTGAGGAGAATGCCGTGGCTGACGGCCCAAGAGCAGAGCTTCTGTGCTTCCCGACAGAGAAGGAAGGAGTCTGTGCCTCCTTGTTTGTTCACGTAGAACATGGCAACCTGATTGTCTGTCTGGACAAGGACGGACTGGTGAGAAGTCAGGTGGGAGAAAGCCTTGAGAGCCAGACGGATTGCTCTGAGCTCCAGGAAGTTGATCTGCTGAGCAGACTCCCACGTGGTCCAGAGACCTTGAGTACACGCCCCTTGGCAATGCGCTCCCCATCCCAGGAGAGAAGCATCGGTCGTCAGCACTTGAGCCGGCTGAGGTGACTGAAAAGGCATTCCGAGCACCAGGTTCGGCCGATGAAGCCACCACTGCAGAGAAGAGGCCAGCGGTCCGGAGACGCGCACTAAGTCGACTAGGCCGCCCGTGGCTTGTTGCCACTGCTTGCGAAGGCACCATTGAGCAGGCCGCATATTCAGGCGGGCATTGGGGGTCACGTGGACGGTGGAAGCCATATGGCCGAGTAGTCTCAGGAAGCGCCTGGCTGAGACCAGGGACTGGCTGCGAAAACGGCCGGCTAGGTCCATGAGCCGTTGAGCCCTGTCGAGAGGCAGGAAAGCTCGTGCCTGAGGAGTGAGCAGTCTTGCGCCGATGAATTCGAGATCCTGTGAGGGGAGCAAAGTGGACTTTGCGAAGTTTATGACAAAGCCCAAGTACTGCAGAAGAGTCACAGTGCGGTGCGTGGCTTTTGTGACTTCCGGAGAGGACGATGCTCTGATGAGCCAGTCGTCTAGGTACGGAAAGACAGAGGCCATGAAGCCGGAGATAAGCCACCACCACCGCGAGACATTTTGTGAAGACTCGTGGTGCGGAGGATAGGCCAAAGGGCAGTACTCTGTACTGGTAATGATTTCCTGCCACCACAAACCTTAGGTATTGGCGGTGGCTTGGGTGGATGAGGATGTGCATGTAGGCATCTTTTAGATCCAAGGAGCATAGCCAATCTCCCTGCTGGAGGTAGGGCAGAAGGATTCCAAGGGTAAGCATCTTGAACTTCTCCCTCACGAGAAATTTGTTGAGGTTGCGCAAGTCCAGGATGGGTCTGAGGCCTCCTGTTCTTTTTGGTATCAGGAAATACCTGGAATAAAAACCTTGACCTCTCAGGTGGTGGGGCACCGGTTCCACAGCCTGTTCCTGAAGAAGACTTGCTAACTCTTGAAGGAGTAAGTCTCTGTGCAGAGGGAGTCGTGGAGGTTCTCCCGGGAAATAGGAGGGAGGGACCTGGTGGAAGTGGAGAAGATAGCCTTCTCTTACGACTTGAAGCACCCAGGCATCTGAAGTGATGTTGGACCACCTGTGGGCGAAGTGAACCAGCCGGCCTCCGGTGCTGGGAGGAACCAGCTGAGGGGGAGAGGCTATGCTGATGAAGTCAAAAACCCCCACCCTGCTGAGCAGGGGCCGCTGGTGCAGGCTTGGGGGCTTGCTGCCTACGGGACCCGTTACCCCGTCCCTTGGCCTGCTGACCCTGTTGGGGAGCTGCGGAGGCCTGATATTGAGGGTAGTGTTTATAGGCAGCCGCCTTTCTCGGGTAAAAGGACTTCTTTCCCGAGCCCTTCTTTTTCTGGGAAGGGGCGGAGGTCTTCCTAGAAAGCCTAGTTCTGGTGAGAGTCTCCGTCTCGATTTGTGCAGCCTTTTCAGCCATGGGCTTGCCAAAGAGGTTCTCACCTCGGCAGGGGACATCGACCAACTTGTCCTGCACCCAGGGTTCAAGGTCAGACGACTGAAGCCAAGCCTGTCGGCGGGCACCGATGCCGGCTGCGGCCACTCGAGCCGACGCTTCAAAGCCATCATAGGCTGCTCGGGACATGAATTTGGAGCATTCCCGAATACCAGTTGTCAAGGCCAGGAACCTCCGCAAAGGTTCCTCGGACAGCCCAGCGGAGAATCCGGCTACCTCTTTAGCCAGGTCTCTGAGGTACATGCCCATGTAGAGCTGGTAGGTCTGGACCCGACAAGCAAGCATAGAGCCCTGGAAGCACTTCTTACCGAGGCCATCCAGGTTACGGGCCTCCCTGCCAGGAGGCACCGAGGAGTGCATCTTCTGGCTCTTAAGCCTATGCATGGCCGATTCCACTACCATAGAATGGTGCGGTAGCTGTGCTTTTTGGAAGCCAGGACTCTTGCGGACTCGATAGATAGAATCGACCCGCTTGCTTAATACCGGCGACGATGCCGGACTCTCCCACATGCGGAAGAGTAGTCGTTCCAGCATGGGAGGAACCGGTACAGTAAAGTGTTCCCTGGCGGGAGAGTCATACTGAAGGGCGTCGAGCTCTTCGGCTCGAGGCTCCTCCTCGGGATCCGCCGGGAAGGCCAAAGCCTTGGCCATATCCCTGACGAAGTCCGAGAACCGGGCATCCTCCGGAGGGGACTGCTTCCGAGGTTCGGACTCAGGTGAGTCCGAGGGGACACACCGAGTCCGGAACGAATCAGGTGACTCTTCCTCTTCAGACTCCCAGGCCGACTCCGTGGAGGAATCAGTGGGGTCGGCTCGGGCAGGCGGAGGCGTCGGCTGCCCCGACACCGAGGGAGTCGGCGTCGACGACCTCGGTCCCGAACGGGAGGCCGAGGGTGACCTCGACCGAGGATCGACTCGAGTTCGCATGGACTCGAGGATCGGCTCGGTCTCCGGGGTCGACTTAGACGTCCCGGCGGTCGGGGCAGCGGCGCCAGCGAGGCTAGCGATCAGTGCCCGCTGCTGGTCCATGAAGGCAGATAGTCTGCTCTCCAAGGCCGTCAACCTGAGTCCGACCTCAGGTGACCCAGCAGCCCCCGACGTCGGACCCCTCGGAGGCGAGTCCAGGAGGACTACAGGACTTACCCGAGCAGGCAACTCCGACTCCAGACGAGGTCGCTTCGGGAGGTGCTCCCTCTCCAAAGACCCGGGACGGCTATCGGGGCTATGCGACCTGGCCCTCGCGGAGCCAGGAGCGTCCACCGACGCCGCCCTCGCGGGTTTTACCTTCCGTCGATGGTCCCCGGAGGGAGAACCCCTGTCGGAGGAACTTCGGCGATGGTCAGAGCTGGAACCTCTGGACGCCGAGGCCTCCGACGAGGTCCGGGTACGGCCGGGGTCAGCGAAGATTCGTTCCCGCTGGTGCCGCCGACTCTTTAATGCTTTGGAGGACATTTTGCTGCAGGCCCCACAGATCAGTTCTTCGTGATCCGGGCCGAGGCAGTGGAGGCAATTATCATGTGTGTCAGTGAGTGACATATTTCTGTCACACTGAACACACCGCTTGAAACCACTGGCAGCCATCGGGGGAAAAAGGGCCCCTGCAAGGTCAAAGGACCGGGCTGCCAGCGAAAAACCGAAAAAACGAAACTGACCAAAAATCAGAAAAAACGAAAAATAGAAGTAAACGCAATGGCGTCGCGAGTCTGGTCATGAAAAAGAACGGCGTCTCACCGAAGAAAAAAATAGAACAAAATCACAAAAATCAACTTTTCAGCGGGGACACGACGGGTACGTCTGGAGGGCTCCGCGGAAAAAAGAAGACTGGCTAAGATGGCACCCTTGGGCGGGAAGGAGACCGCGCATGCGCGCTGCAATTCCCAAAGGCTTTCTTTGAAAGCTGGGGAAAATTGCTCCGCGAGGGCTCCGTCGGCGCCGACGTCACCCATATGTGAGGACTGACTTCCTGCTTGGTCCTGGAGAAACATTAACACCCTTACAGAAATATTAAGAAGAGCAATAGTGGATTCTTGCTATGCTGAAATGTGATGTTTGTGCTAAAAGAGCTAATCCAGGGGACCCTAACAAATTCTATGTTCTGAAAACAGCGACTGTTGATGTAAGTACAGTATATGAGTGAGCATGGAAACAAATCATGCTGGAGTAAAAAGGGGAGATCATCTATGTAGCCCTGGGACATCATGCCATTATGGTATAACAGCTGTTAGTTATAGGTTCGGTTTGACAGAATGATTTCTTTTGTGACTGCAAGTGAGTGCGTGGTTTGGGGGTAGCACAGGAGGATCTGATGTGTTAATCTGCAACTCAGGTAGGCCATGAATGGTTAGCCAGTACCTGGATCATATGGATGACTGCAGTATGATAGAGCAGCCATACATCAGCTGTGCCAGGCACTGGGAGACATGGCTGATGTGCCAACATCCTCCAGATTGTGCCATGAGGCCTACATCCAGGATCTATGCAAGCTGCGAGAGTGGTGATATATCTGGAGGCTGGCTACCTGGGTATGACGGCACAAGGATCCCACCTCCCATACCCACACAGGCCTAAAGGAGCAGCGCCACAAAGCAGACTGTGGGAAGGCAGACGAGGTTGCCCCACAGATAGTGGATGTATACAGTGACATGCCACGATGGGACAGGTATAGCTGCTGTGAGAAAGCATACTTACTCATCTGTAACAGATAATCTTCAGGGACAGCAGGAATCATTCCTCACATATGGGTGTCATCGGCACTGACAGAGCCTGTGCGGAGCATTTCCTCAGCTTTCAAAGAAAGCCTTTGGGGAACACTACCATGCATGTGTGGTCCCCTTCCCACCCAAGGGTGCCATCTTGTTCAGTCAGATGACACAGTTTAGGAAAAGGACAAAAACGTAAAGGACTCAACTCCCAGAGGAGGAGGGAGGGTTGTGAGGACTGATTCCTGCTGTCCCTGGAGAACACCTGTTACAGGTGAGTGAATAACTACGCTTTCTCCTGGAACAAGCAGAAGTCAGTCCTCGCATATGGGACTCTCTAGCTTCAGGCTGCCGGGGCCTGAACCACAACAGCAGCAGCAGCGGCGATGCGAGGGAAATCGTGAGTTGCAGAAGGTGAGTCCCTACCAAGAGACTCTGCAGACCCAGCATTAGCATAACTCCGGTAGCCTGAGGGCAGGAGTTACCTATACATCGAGAATGCTTCTAATCACTGCCTGGCCAAAAGCACTGTCCCTGCGAGACTCACTCTCAAGGCAGTAATGGGCTGCAAACATATGGACTGAAGACCATGTGGTGGCCTTACAGATGTCGTACACCAGCACTGCACTTAAATTGGCCACCAATGTGGCCATAGCTCTCAGTGGATGAATAGTGATCCGGCGCTCCAGAGAGAGGCTAGCTCGCTTATAAGCAAGGGAAATACAATCTGTCACCCAGGTGGACAGTCTGCTGGAGTCATAGGAGATAAAAAGCTGAGGGCCTTTTCAATGGGCCTTGGTCCTCTGTAAATAAAAGGACAGGACCCTCTTGCAATCCAGGGTATGCAAGACGACTTCCTCCCTGCCAGTGTGTGGCCGTGGGAAGATTGTGGGGAGAACTACCTCCTGGTTGAGGTGAAAAGCAGACACCAACTTTGGGAGGCATATGGGGTGCGTGTGAAGCGCCACCCTGTTTGTGTAGAACCTGGCATAGGGCAGGTCTGCCACCAGGGCCTGCAGCTTGCTTACTGTGTGAACAGATGTCAACACCACCAAGAAGGCTACCTTCCAGGAGAAGTATCTCAGGTGGCAGGTGGCCAAAAGCTCAAATGGCAGCCTAGAGAGCTGGGAGAGCACCACATTGAGGTCCCATTCTGCTGCCAGAGGGTGGAGAGAGAGCTTGGATAGCAGGAGGCCCCTGAGGAATCTAAAGACCAAAGGCTGGCATGAGAGGGGCTTCCCCTCTATAGGGTGATGGTTAGCCACTATGGTGCTGAGATGCACCCTCACAGAGTTAGATTTCAAGCCCGAGAGAGGTGCAGTAAATACTGCAGCACGAGCTCTACCTGACAGCAGAATGGGTTCTCATTCCTTTCTGCACACCAGATGGAGAACCTCCTCCACTTGAAGGCGTAAGCCCTTCTGGTGGATGGCTTCCGGGAGGCCATGAGGACTTCCTCAACCTCACCTGGGAGGTCAAAAGGGGTCAGTGCTTCCCTTTCAGCAGCCACCCTGTCAGCGTTAGGGGTGTAGCAGGGAGCCTCCCCTCCTGGGACAGCAGGTCGGGGTCCAGGCCCAGTGGTACTGGGATTGCCACAGACAGGGAGAGCAGCAGGGGGGACCATGATTACTGAGGCGTGATTGTTCTGGATCTTGAAAAGGCACTTGGCTATAAGAGGTGCCAGTGGGAATGCATAAATCAGGCCCTGTGACCAGGAGATCAGGAAGGTGTACACCGCCACCCTCCTGCGGTGTGGCTGAGGAGAGCAGAATTTGGGGAGCTGTGAGTTGTCTGGGAAGGCAAACAGGTCTAGTCAGGGTCTCTCCCAGAGGCAGAAAAGCTTCTAGGTCACTCTTGGGTCCAGTCACCACTTGTGAGGCCGAAGTACCCAGCTGAGGCTGTCCGCCAGGCAGTTGTCCTGGCCCAATAAGTACATGGTTGCGCACTGCAAAGGAGCAGAGGGCTGGAGCAGAGGGCCACTGCCTCCTGACAAAGGGCGTAAGATCCCGTACCACCCTGCTTGTTCACACAGAACATAGCAATCTAATTGTCTGTCTGTATGAGGACTGGGAGGTTGCTCAGGAGGTGGCAGAAGGCCTGAAGGGCCAGGAAGATGGCCCTGAGCTCAAGGAGATTGATTTGCAGGAGAGATTCCGCTGGGAACCAGGTGCCCTAGGTGCACTGGCCCTCGCAATGTGCGCCCCAGCTTACAATAGAGGCATCTGTCGTCAGGACCCCCTGAGGGAGTCGGTTCCTGGAAGGGCATCCTTGCCCTGAGATGATGTAGCGACTGCCACCAGTGAGGGAGACCGCCAGCTAGTGGGTGACCGTTGCTCTGCTCCTCAGCCTGCCCATTGTCTGCATCCATTGGGCACGGAGGCACCATTGGGTTGCTCACATATGCAGGCGAGCCAGAGGCGCAACGTGAAATGTCGAGGTTATGTGGCCTAGCAGGCAGAGGAGTAGACAAGCTGGCACCGAACTGGAGCTCTGTACATCCCTTGTCAGCTGCATCAGGCGGTGGGCTCTCTCCACAGGAAGGAAGGCCTTGATCTGCAGTGTCCACCTGGGCCCCTATGAATTACAAGTCTTGGGCTGGGGAAAGGCTGGACTTGGGGTAGTTGATGATGAACCCCAAATGCTGCAGGATGAGGATAGTGAGCCTTGTGGCCCGCCTGGCCTCGAGAGATGTGTTGCCTCTGATAAGCCAGTCATCCAGGTAAGGGAAGACATTGGCCCCCTGGAAGCACACATGGGTGGCTACGATCGCCAGACATTTTATAAAGCCCCTTGGAGAGGAGGCAAGCCCAAATGGCTGCACCCTATACTGGTAGTGCTTCCCCCCACCACCACGAATCTCAGCTAATGCCTGTGGGAGGAGTGGATCAGGATGTGGGTGTAAGCATCCTTGATATCCAAGGAGCAGAGCCAGTCTCCCTGGCTGAGGTAGGGCAGCAGAGTCCCAAGAGAGAGCACCTTGAACTTCTCCCTCACCAGGAACTTGTTCAAGTTGCACAGGTTCAGGATGGGCTGGAGACCCCCTGTTCTTTTTGGGCCAAGGAAATACCTTTAGTAGAACCCCTTTCCCCAGAGGTGATGGAGTACCGGTTCCACCGCCCTGTCCCTGAGCAAACCTGCGAGTTCTGTGGTGAGCAAGGCTTGGTGGAGGAGAGGCTGTGGTGGCTCTCCTAGGAAGAAGTCTGGAGGGTTCTGCTGCAGATGAAGTAAATACCCCTCCTGCATCACCCATAAGACCCACAGGTCTGTGGTGATGCTGGCCCATCTGTGGGTGAAAGAGGCCAGACGACCCCCCTGTGGGCTAAGGTGGGCCTCCTGGGGGAGGGGAGGCCCAGTTCAGGGAGTCAAAAGCTACCACCTGGTTGGGTGGAAGCTGGTGTCTGGGGCTTGGGAGCATTGGGCTTCCTAGGCCTGTGTCCCTGGCCTTTTGGTTATGAGGCCTGGTGAGGCTTCCCCGAGTAAGGTTGGTAGTAGCCAGCCTGGGAGTAGCCCTTTGTCTCAGGAAAAAGGGCTTCCCCCCCCCCCCCCCCAAGGATTTTTCCATTGGAAATCTGAGGTCTTTTTGGACAGCCTCTGCCTCGTCACTACCTCAGCCCCAATCTCTGCAGCCTTATCAGACATCGGTTTCCCAAATAGGTTCTCCCCATTGCAGGGGACATCAAGGAGCTTCTCCTGTACCCACTGCTCCAGGTCCGAGGTCGGTAGCCATGCCTGGTGCCGGGCACCGATGCCGGTGGCTGCAACCCTAGCTTCAGACTCGAACCCGTCATAGGCGGCACAGGAAAATAATTGGAACAGTCCCGGATGCCTGCTACTAGGGACTGGAATCTCTGCAGAGGTTCCCCAGCGAGGCCTAACGAGAACCCTGAGAGTTCCTGTATCAGGCACTTAAGGTACATTCCAATGTACAATTCATATACCTGTATGCGACGCCCAAGCATGGCGCCCTGAGAGCACTTGCGCCCCATGGCATCCTGATAGCACTTGCGCCCCAAGGCATCCTGGGCCCGGGCTTCCCTGCTGGGGGGCTCGGAAGAGTAGGTGTTTTGACTCTTCAGTTTTTGCATGGTAGGATTCAACCACCATCAACTTGTTGGGGAGTTGTGGCTTATGAAACCCGAGGCCCTTCCAGCGATAAAGGCGTCCAGGCGCCGACTGACCACCAGCACAGAGGCCAGGGACTCCCACATCTGGAGGAGCAATCTCTCGAGGATGGTGGAACTGGCATCTCGGGAGGGGACTCATATTTCAAGATCTCAAGCTCCTTGGTGTGTGGGTCCTCCTCCAACTCAATCTGGATCGAAGGAGCCTGGGCCATGTCACGAACAAAGTCATGAAAGGCCGAGTCCTCAGGCGGGAAGTGGCGCTGAGGCTCCAGGGAGACAGCTCAGAGGGAACATCCCAGTGTCGGGAGGTCTCCGGGGAGGCCTCGTCCTCGGTCTCCAAGTCAGAGCCTGAGGGCATTAAGGAGTCAGCCCCCGGGGCAGCTCTGAGGAACTAGTCCCCCATGGAAGACATGGGGTCAGACTCCTAGAAACTCGCTGGTGAGGATCGGAACCCCGAGGAGCGTGATCAAGACCTCGGAACCCTGAGGCCCGACATCAATGCCTGCTGCAAGACCAAGATGGAGGAGAGGCTCTGCACCATGGCCGCCGTGTGCGACTCAAGGCCTGATGGCTGTGCAGCACTCGGTGTGGACACCAAAGGCCTCTGGTCCGACACCGGCACTCCGGAGAATGCGTCCGAGAAGGACTATAGGTTCACGGGTCCTGGCGCGCTCTCTGCCAGCTGAGGACTCAACTCGAGATTTTCTAAGGGCGCGGCTTGGAGTTGCCAGAGTCATGTCGAGGAACCTTGCCAGGTTTGATCAGACACCCCTCCTTCAGGAACACCTTCTTTTTGGGAGGGTCCGGGGCTACACCGGAGAAGCCACCGCCACAGGTCTCCAAGGTTGCTCGGATCTCCCACGAAGGGCCAGCTTCAGGGCTCGGCGATGGAGAAGCTGGGGCAGTCAGACCTTGGGAAAAGCTTCCCCTGCAAATCAGACCGCCTCATGTTGGTTTTAGGGGTCATGGCCTGGCACCGGTCGCAGGTGGAACTGTCATGGTCCAGGCCCAGGCAATGGATGCAGCAGTCGTGAGTATCAGTAACTGAGATTGACCGCTGCAGTCAGAC
Source organism: Ichthyophis bannanicus (assembly GCA_033557465.1). Taxonomy (NCBI): domain Eukaryota; kingdom Metazoa; phylum Chordata; class Amphibia; order Gymnophiona; family Ichthyophiidae; genus Ichthyophis; species Ichthyophis bannanicus. Next base: position 1,281,440,921 of record CM066032.1, read on the forward strand.
TCGTTTTTTGAACCCACCGGGAGTCATGGTGGGAGCATACCCAGCCGGGAAAGAGGACCTCCAGGCAAAAAATGGCACGAAGGCCGGTCGAGGTGGAAACTTAAGGAAATACAGGGAAAAAAGATAGCCGAGATCAGCACCAATGGTTCCACCTCAAGGCGGGAAAAGAACCAGTACGCAAACTGGACAAAAGGAAGGAATCAAATAACTCTTTCCAGGACAGTAGAGGACCATGTCCACTGGGCTCCACAGAAAAAAGGAGTCTGAACAAAGATGGCACCCTTGGGTGGGAAGGGGACCACGCATACGTGGAAGCATTCCCAAAGGCTTTCTTTGAAAGCTGGGGAAATGCGCCGCACGGGCTCCATCGGTGCAGATGTCACCCATATGTGACGACTAATTTCTTGCTTGTTCCTGGAGAAACGCCAGTACCCAGATATGTGGGAATCAGATGCCATAGCCAGAAAGCCATACTACCACTGATCATTTGTATAGTACTATAAGGTGTGTGCAGCACTGCAGACATATGTAAAAGATTGCCCCTGCTCAGCAGAGCTTACAATATAGTCAAGGCAAACAGCAGCTGTGGAGAGGATATATCTAGGGGGGAATGATAATGAAACACAAGAGATTAAGCAGATCAGATCATAAAGCAGCAACGAAGAGGTGAGCATTCAGCCTGGATTTGAGAAGGGCTAGAGAAGTTTGATGTACAGACTCAGGTAGTTTATTCCAGGCATAAGAACAGCAAGGTGAAAGGAATAAAGTCTGGAGTCGGCAGTAGAAGAGAAGGGCACAAATAGAAGGGATCTGCCAGAAAAGCTGAGTTCCCAAGGTGGGGTGCAAGGAGAGAGAAGAGAGAAAAGGTAGCACAGAGCAGCAGAATGAGTGCACTTACAGGCCCAGAGGCACAAAAAGGGCATACATTTGTTGTTCAGCAATATTATGCATCCTTTGGGGAACTGCAATGTTAGTCGTGGGTTTTGTGCACTTGGTAAGGATCGATCCATCCTTGGCAGTTTAAAGCCTGTTTGTAGAGGTGACAAAGGCAGGAATCACTGGGATCATTTTATAATGCCAAGTACCATTTGATGTAAGGTATGTCATGACATACATGTTCATATTTACTTTCTCTTATACCTTATTAGGGTGCACTTGGATTAACTAGTACTTTTCAGGGCATGAAGAGGACTGGTACATGGTCTAGGCTGCAGCGGCAGTTTTCTTGTTGGTATTTATATCAGTTTTGCATCAGCAAACTATTGTCAGTGTGAAGAGCAGCTTAGGAGATGCACATTTTTAACCGAGGAAGGGTCGCATTCGTGGGTACATCGCGGAGACGGGAAGGATCCAAAACATGCAACTTTTCAGAATACGGTGGGCATGGGGACATCTAAAACGTTTATCCATGTCCCAACGGAGGTACGTGTTTTTCCATTATATCTCATAGCAAATGCGGGCCGGACATGCACGTTATGAGATCTGCTTCCATGTGTACTTAAAGTGGTACCTTTTTGTTTTTATAGTAAAATTAGTTTATTGGTAAATGGATTTTACTGTTTCCCATTTTTATGTATTTATAGATGGCTTTCTTGCTCCTTGTTTCCCCCTCCCCTTCCTTTTACCCTTCCCCTCTTTCCCTTTCCTTCCCTTATTCTCCCCCCCTCTCTCTTCCCATACAGGTTTACTGTTTTTATTATGGTTTGTCTGGGATGTCTATGTATAGCCTACATGTAGCCTGTTTTTTCTGCACATATTGGCAATCGGCTTGCCTTACCATTTACGTTTTGTTAGCACATGTAGGTTTTATACAGACAGTACATCTTTTCTTCTCTCCTACTGTTTTTAAGTATTTGTATAGTTTATTTCCCGTTGATCTGCATATTTTTATTTTTCAGATTCAGCCCTGATGCTGGTCTATCATCCATTTACCTGTGGTTTTTCATACGTTTTGGTTTTAATTTTTAACCCCCCCCCCCCCCCCCCACACACACACACCATATCCCAAATACTCACCTCCTACCCCCTTGCTTTCTAACAATCCTTGCATACCTTCCTGTTTTGTTTTGTTTTTATTATTCCTTTCCCAGGATCATTAGCTGCCTTTTGTGATCTGGTTTACAGTGTGTTTTTTAATGTCTTGCACACCTGGTCTTCTTGGTAGCAGTTTAGATTGATACACTATTTTTATTTTTACATTTCACTTTTGTCTATATGCTTTTGTAGTCACATCTGCTGCAATCTGCAAATATTAATAATCTTTTTATCCCCCAGATAATTAGTTTTTTTGCGATCTGGTTTTTAATGTTTCCTTTTCTTTTAATGTTATGTACTCCCTGGTTTATAATTGTTTTAACTCTAAGGTTCATTTTTATTTCTTGAGATTACTTTTGTCAATCTTAACTGTTGATGGGAGGAGATTTCCTCTTAGGCGGAAAACCTACTTACTGAAATGCCCTCCTCTGCTTAGCATCTTTTTTAAATATTGCAGGCAGCATCTTGTCAGCTTTGCCTACAGGTAACTTTTGGGGTTTTTAATCTTCTCTCTGCTATATTTTATTGGTATGCATATAGTGCAAAGGTTATATATAGGCATTTATTAAATCATGATTTGCTAGAGCTGATGGTTTTAGTTTAGTATTATAACACACATTTTTATCTTAATAACATAGTTCTATACAGTCTCTCTCTTTGGCACATAGGTTTATGTGGTTCCCACCTCTTCCCTCTCCCCACCTTTCCCCTCTTTTCTCCACTTCCCCACTTCCTTTCCTTCCGTTGCCCTTTCCTCTTTTCCCTTTGTTTTCTTACATTGTTTACTTAACTCTTTTGGCTTTTGTATTTTTTTAGTGCTTTACAAAATTGTCATTTGTATTTCTATGTTGGGAATGTCCACTGTTCACAGGAGTCTGGTATGTAAATTATGTATGCTTCCTTTTATGTAATTTTTACTTTACTGTATTTTACTCTGCATTTTTATTCGTTGTATTTTATTTGTTATATTCATGTTTTTTGACCCCTGACAAAGGCTGATTATTGCCGAAACCTGGCCAAGTTGGGTTTTTCCAATGAAGGACTCTTGTTCATGGCCTCCTTATGCTCTGTTGTTCTGTTCTCATTCAAGTAGAAGTTTACAGAGTACTCACGTGGACAACTGTTTGTGGTGTACCACTCCATGCACTGGCCAAATGGGAAAGAGGCTACATAAGCATTTGAGTCCACACACTGTTTCATGTTACTGCACCACATGCACTCTAAATTACCACTGGTGCATTCTCCACACTGCATCCTTGAGGCACAAGGGATACGACACTGCTTGGCACTGTGGTTAGCTGGAGACAAATTAACAGAAAGAGCAAAACTCTTTAGCATCTACTGAAGAACATTTATAAAATTGTAATTTAGCAAGTAGGTGATTTCCCCTCACACTAGAAATAAATTACTTAACTAGTAGATTATTCATATGTTCTCAGTTGCCTTCTAGTCATTCCATTAATCAATTTTCAGTCTTATTATCTTAGCGATCTTAGGGATCTAAGGGACCTGAAACCTTAAAATCCCTTGTATGCTATCTGCCAGGTTTTCTTTTTCTATCAGCATGGGCAAATGGATTTAGCCAAGTAAAGTCTTGTCTCACTAATCTGCTATTATTTTGAAGGTGTGAAATACGTAGATAAAGGTGAACCAGTTGATACAGCATATTTAGATTTTCAGAAAGCCTTTGGCAAGAATCCTCATGAGAGACTCTTGCTGAAATTAAAAAGTCATGGACTAGGAGGCAGTGTACTATTGTGGATAGGAACTGGTTAAAATATAGAAAACAGTAGGGATAAATGGCAGATGGAACCAAATTATTCAAAGTTGTTAAATCACAAGAGGATTGTGAAAAAATGGAAGACTGGGCGTCCAAATGGCAGATGAAATTTAATGAGGACAAGTGCAAAGTTATGTACTTAGGGAAGAACAAACCAAATTATAGTTACACAATGCAAGGTTCCACATTAGCAACCACCACCCAGGAAAATCATCAAGGTATCATCATGAATACCACCTTGATATCCTGTGCTCGGTGTGCAGCAGTGACCGAGAGAGCAAATAGAATGCTAGGAATCATAAGGAAAGAAATGGCAAATAAAACCAAGGATATAAATGCCTCTATAACACTATGATGCGACTGCACCTTTAAGAGTGTGTGCAGTTCTGGTCACCATATCTAAAACAGAATATAGCAGATAAGAGCAACCAAATGATAAAAGGGAGGGAAGAATACCCGTAAGAGGAAAGCCTTAAAAGATTATAGCTCTACAGCTTGAAAAAAGACAGCTGAGGAGAGATAAGATACAGATGTATAAAATAAGTGGAGTGAAACGGTAAACATAAATAGGTTATTTTCTCCTTTAAAAAAGTAAAAAGATTAGGGGGCATGCAATGGAGCTACAATGTAGCATATTTAAAACTAATCGGAGAAAGCATAGTTACTCATCTGTAACAGGTGTTCTCCAGGGACAGCAGGACATATGTGGGTACGTCGGCGCCGACGGAGCCCGCGCAGAGCAAATCCCCAGCTTTCAAAGAAAGACTTTGGGAGTTGCTGTAGGGCTGGTACCCCTGCAATTCTACATGCAAATCTCCGGCCTGCTCAGCAACTCAGGCCTGAACCAAACTGCACAGACAAGATGGATTCTTCACTTCACTTTTGCTGTGTTCAGCTACAAACGGCCTTCAAGCAACTGCTGGGGCAGCGTTTCTAAGTGTGCATACAGAAGCTATTGTCCGTGGCTGGCCTTGGACACTTGTACATGCCCAGAAGTTACATACTGTTGCCTCTGCCTGACTTTTCACTATAGCTCCTTTGTTTGCAAGACGCTGCTCATCATCTACCTCCTGATTCGCTGAGAACACCTCAGACTGCCTGGTGCCCACCACTCATCGGACCTATGACGGAGGATTCTCACACAGAATAATGCATTCTGTGCTGGAAACTTTAGTTGTAAGTAGTAAGAGAGAGAGAGTTGGGGGGGGGGCTTTTCCCACCTGTTATACAGACTTTTGCACCGGTTCCTCTCTGCTGTGCACTGCGTACCTGACTCCTGCGACCTGACCCTTCCGCAGGACGGCCACTAAGTGTGGGCTAGGCCGTCCTCCACAGGTCTGAGATAAGACTTTCACAGATACCTCCGGTTCGGACTTACTGCGGCTCGCCTGTGACGTGGCTGGAGCCTGCAGTAGCTAACAGCTACCTCCTTGAACGAAGTTGCTTCTGCTTCCCGCCCAAAGGAGCCATCTTGCTCAGTCAAATGACATAGCTAAAGATGGTAAAAAGAACAAAACAATAATATAGGAGGATTGCAACTTCAAGGGGAGGAGGGAGGGGTGTGAGGACTGATTCCTGCTGTCCCCAGAGAACACCTGTTACAGGTGAGTAACTACGCTTTCTCCAGGAACACCAATTTTTAAAAAGGGTTCCAGGGGTGATCTGGGAAACTACAGACCGGTGAGTCTCACGTCAGTTCCGGGAAAAATGGTAGAAACCATCATAAAGAATAAAATTACTCATCATGTAGATAGTCATGGCATAATGGGAGACAGCCAACATGGCTTTAGACAAGGAAGATCTTGTCTTACTAATCTGTTATGTTTTTTTGAAAGTGTGAATAAACAGGTGGACAAAGGCGAGTCGGTTGATATAGTGTATCTGGACTTTCAGAAAGCCTTTGACAAGGTCCCTCATCAGAGACTTTTGGCAAAACTAAAGAGTCATGGGATAGGAGGCAGTGTACTACTGTGGATCAGGAACTGGATAAAAGACAGAAAGCAGAGGGTAGGGCTAAATGGCCACTTTTCTCAATGGAGAAAGGTGAAAGAGTAGTTACTCACCTGTAACAGGTGTTCTCCAGGAGCAGCAGGAATCAGTCCTCACATATGTGTGACGTCGGCACCGACGGAGCCCTCGTGCGGAGCATTTCCCCAGCTTTCAAAGAAAGCCTTTGGGAATTGCAGCGCGCATGCGCGGTCCTCTTCCCGCCCAAGGGTGCCATCTTGCTCAGTCTGATGACATAGCTAAAAGACAGCAAAAAAATTAGCAAAAACAAATCATATGACCGCAACTCCAAGGGGAGGAGGGAGGGTTGTGAGGACTGATTCCTGCTGCTCTTGGAGAACACCTGTTACAGGTGAGTAACTACTCTTTCTCCAGGACCAAGCAGGAAGTCAGTCCTCACATATGGGACTCCCCAGCTTAAGGCTACCGGAGACCCCAAGCGGAAAAAGGAGCTCCCTCTAGCTCGTCAGCACAGAAGGAAGGAATCTTCTCTGAGAACGCTCCCGACCGGTAGCCCAACACCAGGGCCGGAGGGTAGGAGTTGCCTAAACCCCAAAGAGATTATGGAGTACTGCCTGTCCGAAAGCACTGTCCCTGCGGGACTCCCTCTCAAGGCAGTAATGGGCCTCAAAAGTATGGCTTGAAGACCAAGTAGCAGCCCGGCAGATGTCTGCCAACGGAACAGAGCGGAGATGAGCCACTGACGCAGCCTTCGCCCTGACACGATGAGCTGTGACTCGACCCTCCAACGAGAGGCCGGCTGCCCCATAAGCCTAGGCGATACAGTCAGCGACCCATATGGACAACGTACGCTTGGAGACAGGGAGCCCCAACATATTGGGGTCAAAAGAGACGAAAAGCTGAACAGCCTTCCGATGCTCCCGCGTACGGTCAAGGTAGAAGGATAACGCACTCCTACAGTCCAGGGTATGCAAGACCATCTCAGCCCGGTTGCAATGCGGCCTGGGAAAGAAGGTCGGAAGAACCACCTCCTGATTGAGGTGAAAAGGTGAGACAACTTTAGGAAGAAACTTAGGGTGAGTCCGTAGGACTACCCCATTCCTGTAGAACCTAGTGTAAGGAGGATCAGACACTAGTGCCTGCAGTTCACTCACTCGCCTAGCAGCACTGTTCCCTCTAAGCTGTGCGCGTGCACACACCTCACCGAGCGAGCGCACATACTTTACAACAGAGCGCACAAAAATTATGGCTCTGATTCTGATAGAAAACAACACAGACGTCTTAAAATTTAAAAGTTATGATTGTAATTACTAGAAATTTCCCGCTTCATTTAGTAATTGTCTATTTTCATTTAATTTGATTAAAATCAATGTGGTGTACATACTGTATTCTGACGTGTAGTCAAATTTTAAAGTATATAACTCAGAGTGTCATTATGTGGCGCACACAAGTTTAACCTTCCTTCAAAAGCTGCACAGCTGATATTTTATGCGCACACAGCCTACAGAAAATTAGAGGGAACATTGCCTAGCAGAGGTGAGAGCTACCAGAAAAAGGTTTTCCAGGAGAGAAAACGGAGAGGGCAAGTAGCCATAGGTTCAAAAGGCGGACAAGTTAGCCGCTGTAAGACCACATTCAGATCCCACTCAGGGGCCGGTGGACGCAAAGGAGGCTTAAGCAGAAGGCGGCCTCGGAGGAAACGCACCACCAAAGGGTGGTTGGAAAGAGGCCTGCGGTCCACCGACGAGTGGTGTGCTGAGAGAGCACTAAGGTGAACTCTGACAGAGTTAGACTTAAGGCCCAGATTGGAGAGGTACAGCAAATATTGCAACACTACCGCTACCAAGCAGGAGAAGGGATTCTCACTGTGCTGAGCACACCATGCGGAGAACCCGCGCCACTTAAGAGCGTAGGATTTCCTGGTGGATTGACGCCGAGAGGCCAAGACTACATCTTCCACTTCTCGAGGTAGTAGTAAGGGAGCTAGGACTACCCTTTCAGCAGCCAGGCCATCAGATGAAGGGACTGGAGGTTGGGGTGCAAGAGAGTCCCCTGATCCTGAGACAGGAGATCATGTTGAAACCCCAGAGGAAGAGGTGTGTCCACCGCCAGTTGTAGCAGAAGCGGGAACCACTGTTGCCTCGGCCATCTGGGGGCTATGAGAATCAATGAAGCCCCGTCCCGGAGGACTTTGAACAGCGTTCTGGACACTAGTGGTGTGGGAGGAAACGCATACAGTAGGCCTGTGGACCACGAGATCAGAAACGCATCCGCTGCTACTCTGAGAGGATGCGGTTGTCTGGAGCAGAATCTCGGGAGTTGCCGGTTCAGAGGACTGGCGAAAAGGTCCAAGGTGGGGAGTCCCCCACTTGAGAAAGACCTGCTGAACCACCAATGGGTTCAATCTCCATTCATGTGGTTGCAGGATCCGGCTCAGTCTGTCTGCCAGGCAGTTTTCCTAACCTGGGAGGTAGACAGCCTTGAGAAGGATGCCATGATTGACAGCCCAAGAGCACAGTCGCTGTGCCTCCTGACAAAGAAGGAAGGAGCCTGTGCCTCCTTGTTTGTTCACATAGAACATGGCAACTTGATTGTCCGTCTGGACTAGTACAGACTGGTGAGAGGCGAGGCGGGAGAAGGCTCTCAGAGCTAGGCGGATCGCTCGTAGCTCCAGGAAGTTTATCTGTTGAGTAGCCTCCCAAGGGGTCCAGAGACCCTGAGTACATGTCCCTTGGCAATGTGCTCCCCAACCGAGAAGAGAGGCATCGGTTGTCAGCACCTGAGTAGGCGGAGAGGATTGAAAAACCACTCCGAGCACCAGATTCGGAAGATGAAGCCACCATTGCAGAGAGGAGGCCAGGAGGTCGGAGATCCTCACTGAGTCCGCTAGGCCCACTGTGGCTTGATGCCACTGTGTGCGAAGACTCCACTGAGCAGGTCGCATGTGCAGGCAGGCATTGGGGGTGACATGAACCGTGGAAGCCATATGGCCGAGTAGTCTCAGGAATTGCCTGGCTGAGACCAGGGAATTGCTGCAAAACTGGCCGGCTAGATCCATTAGCCTGTGGGCCCTGTCCAGAGGCAGAAAAGTCTTTGCTTGAAGAGTGTCTAGTCTGGCCCCTATGAACTCTAAGTTCTGGGATGGTAGCAAAGTGGACTTTGCGAAGTTTATGACAAACCCCAAGTGCTGAAGCAGAGCCACAGTGCGAAGGGTGGCCTGGTTGGCCTCTTGGGAAGAATGGCCCCTTATGAGCCAGTCGTCCAGGTACGGAAACACAAAGAGACCTTGAAGCCTCAGGTAGGCCGCCACCACTGCCAGGCACTTGGTGAAGACCCTGGGAGCGGAGGACAGGCCAAAGGGTAGTACTCTGTACTGATAGTGGTTTCCTCCCACAAGAAACCTAAGATACTGTCTGTGGTCTGGATGGATAAGGATGTGAGTATAAGCATCCTTTAGATCCAAGGAGCATAGCCAATCTCCCTGCTGGAGGTAGGGCAGCAGGATTCCAAGGGTAAGCATCTTGAACTTTTCCCTCTCCAGGAATTTGAGGTTTCGCAAGTCTAGGATGGGTCTGAGGACTCCTTTTCTTTTTGGTACCAGAAAGTACCTGGAATAAAAGCCGTGACCTCGCAGGTGGTGGGGCACCGGTTCCACAGCCTGATCCTTTAGCAGGCTTGCTAACTCCTGAAGGAGCAGGTCCCTGTGCAGAGAGGGTCTTGGAGGCTCCCCTGGAAAATAGGAGGGAGGTACCTGGTGAAAATGGAGAAGATAGCCCTTTTGGACTATATGAAGAACACAGGTATCTGAGGTGATGGCTAACCACCTACCTGTGGGCGAAGTGGGCCAGCCGGCCTCCTGTGCTGAGAGAAGCCAGCTGAGGAGAAGAGGCTATGCTGTTTGAGTCAAAAACCCCCACCCTGAGGAGCAGGGGCCGGTGTAGGTGGCTTGGGGGTCTTCTGTCTACGGGACCCTTGACCCTGTCCCTTGGCCTGCTGACCCTGTTGGGGAGCTGCAGAGGCCTGATAATGAGTGTATTATTTATAGGCAGACGACTTCCTCGGGTAAAAGGACTTTTTTCCCAAGCCCTTCTTCTTCTGAGAAGGGGCAGAAGTTTTCCTGGAAAGCCTAGTCCTAGTCAGAGTCTCGGTATCGAGTTCTGCAGCCTTTTCAGCCATAGGCTTGCCAAAGAGGTTTTCACCCCGGCAGGGGACATCGACCAACTTGTCCTGTACCCATGGCTCGAGGTCGGGATACTGTAGCCAAGCCTGTCGGCGGGCACCGATGCCGGCCCTGGCTACTCGGGCTGAAGCCTCGAAGCCATCGTAGGCTGCTCGAGAGATAAACTTCGAGCACTCTCGAATACCAGTGGACAAGGCTTGGAACCTCTGCAAAGGTTCCTCGGAGAGACCAGCAGAGAACCCGGCAATCTCCTTTGCCAGGTCTCGGAGGTACATGCCCATATAGAGCTGGTAAGTCTGGACACGGCAAGCAAGCATAGAGCCCTGGAAGCACTGCTTACCGAGGGCATTCAGGTTCCGGGCCTCCCGGCCGGGAGGCACCAAGGAGTGCATCTTCTGACTTTTCAGTCGAAGCATGGTCGATTCCACAACCATGGAGTGGTGCGGTAATTGTGCCTTTTGGAACCCGGGGCTCTTGCTGACTCGATAAATGGAATCGACCCGCTTGCTTAACACCGGCGCCAAGGCCGGGGTCTCCCACATGCGGAAGAGCAGCCGCTCCAGCATCGGAGGAACCAGAACAGTAAAGGCCTCCTTCGGAGGAAAGTCATACTGGAGAGCCTCAAGCTCTTCAGCTTGAGGCTCCTCCTCGGGATCCGCGGGGAAGGCCAAAGCCTTGGCCATATCCCGCACGAAGTCCGAGAACCGGGTATCCTCTGGTGGGGATCTTCTCCGAGGTTCGGACTCCGGTGAGTCCGATGGGACACACCGAGTCCGATGGGTGTCGGGTGACTCTTCGTCCTCCGTCTCCCAGCCCGACTCCTCGGAGGAGGAATCGAGCAGCTCCGGTCGGGCGGGCACCGATGCTCTCCGCCCCGACGCAGAGGGAATCAGCGACGACGACCTCGGGACCGAACGGGAGGTTGAGGGGGACCGTGGCTGAGGATCGACTCGAGCCTGGATGGACTCGAGGATCGGCTCGGCCTCCGGGGTCGACATAGACGTCGAGGTCCCGGTGGTTGGGGCAGATGCACCGGTGAGACCGGCAATCAATGCCTGCTGCTGTTCCATGAAGGCAGCGAAGCTGCTCCCCAAGGCCGTCAACCTGAATCCGAGCTCAGGAGACCCAGCAGCCCCCGACTCGGGCCCCGATGGCGTCGGGCCCGACGTTGGCTTCCTCGGAGGAGAGTCCACGAGGACAACAGCACTTACGTGTCCAGGAGACTCCTTCTCGACACGAGGATGCTTGTCAGGCCTCTCCGACTCCGAAGACCCGGTGCGGCTATCGGGGCTATGCGACCTGGCCCTCGAGGAACCAGGAGCGTCCACTGACGCCACCCTCGCGGGTTTCTTCTTCCTGCGATGTTCCCGTGAAGGAGACCCCCGCTCAGAGGAACCCTGACGCTCCTCAGGGCCGGAGTCCCGAGACGTCGAGGCCTCTGACGAGGTCCGGGCCCGGCCGGACGCAGAGTCAGAAATAATTTGATCCTTCTGGTGCTGCCGACTCCTCAACGCTTTTTAGGACATTTTGCCACACGGACCACAGATCATCGGGTCATGATCGGGTCCGAGGCAACGGAGGCAGCAGTCGTGTGTGTCGGTAAGAGACATAAGTTTCTTACACCGATCATACTTCTTAAACCCGCTGGTAGCCATCGGGGGAAAAAGGGCCCCTGCTAGGTCAAAAGACCGGGCTGCCAGGGAAAAAAGAAAAAAGGCACGAATGCCAGTCACAAAGGACAAAAACCGAAAAAGAGAGAAAAGGACTCGATATCGGCGTATCGGTCCGAGCGGGAAAAGGATCCGGCGTCGAACCGGAGAAAAAAGAAAAATAGGGAAAATCAACTTTTTCCTCGGGGAAAAACGAACTACGTCCGTCGGGCTCCGCAGAAAAAAAGAAGACTGAGCAAGATGGCACCCTTGGGCGGGAAGAGGACCGCGCATGCGCGCTGCAATTCCAAAAGGCTTTCTTTGAAAACTGGGGAAATGCTCCGCACGAGGGCTCCATCGGCGCCGACGTCACCCATATGTGAGGACTGACTTCCTGCTTGGTCCTGGAGAATAGTGGTGTACCCCAGGGATCTGTGCTGGGTCCGTTGCTTTTTGACATATACATAAATGACCTGGAAAGTGGAATAACGAGTGGGGTTATCAAATTTGCAGATGACACAAAACTATTTAAAGTTGTTAAAACCCAAGAGGATTGTGGAAAATTGCAAGAGGATCTTAATAAATTGGAAGACTGGGCATCAAAATGGCAGATGAAATTTAATGTGGACAAGTGCAAAGTTATGCACCTAGGGAAGAACAACCCAAACTATGGTTACACAATGCAAGGTTCCACATTAGGAACCACTACCCAGGAAAAAGATTTAGGCGTCATTGTGGATAGCATGTTAAAACCCTCAGCCCAGTGTGCAGCAGCAGCCAAGAGAGCTAATACAATGCTAGGTATCATAAGGAAAGGAATGGAAAATAAAACAAAAGATATTATAATGCCTCTATATCGTTCCATGGTGAGACCGCACCTTGAATATTGTGTGCAATTCTGGTCGCCGTATCTTAAAAAGGATATAGCGTGATTAGAAAAGGTTCAGAGAAGAGCCACCAAAATGGTAAAGGGGATGGAAGGATACTCCTATGAAGAAAGGCTAAAAAGGTTAGGGCTCTTTAACCTGGAAAAGAGAGGGCTCAGGGGAGATATGATAGAAGTCTATAAATTAATGAACCGAGTGGAACGGGTAAACATAGATCGACTGTTTACGTTATCAGAATATAGACAGACTAGGGGACATGCAATGAAGCTACAGGGTAAACTATTTAAGACTAATAAAAGAAAATATTTTTTCACTCAACATGTAATCCAACTCTGGAATTTGTTACCAGAGGATGTAGTAAAGGCTGTTAGTGTAGCTGGGTTTAAAAAAGATTTGGACAAGTTCCTGGAGGAAAGGTCCATAAACCATTATTAAGAAGGGACCCAGGATATCAATGCTTGACCCAGTACAAGCATTGCGGAACGTGTGTCTTTTGGGGAAACTGCTAGGTACGTATGACCTAGATTGGCCACTGTTGGAAACAGGATACTGGGCTTGATGGTCCTTGGTCTGACCCAGTATGGCATATCTTATGTTCTTATGTTAGGAACAAGCAGGAAGTCAGTCCTCACATATGGGACTCCCCAGCTACAGGCTACCATGAGCCCATAGCCAAAAAAGGCTCCCTCATCAAGAGCCGCGAGCAGCTGCAATGGAAAAACTTTCAACTGTCAATGATTAACACTATGGTAGCCTGAACACAGAAGAGTCGGAGGGAAGGAGTTGCCTAGATCTCAAAAAGGTTACGGAATACAGCCTGGCTGAAGGCACTGTCACGTCGGGATTCCCTATCCAAGCAATAATGAGCTGCTAAGGTATTAACCAAAGACCAGGTGGCGGCCCGGCAGATGTCTGCCAGAGGAACGGAGCACAGATGAGCAACAGAGGTTGCCATGGTCCTGACCTTGTGAGCCATGACACGGACTTCCAAGGGAAGCTGCGCTTCCTCAAAGGCTCGGGCAATAGTCTGCCACCCATGCGGACAGCATATGCTTGGTCACCGCTTGCCCCAGCTTACTGGGGTCATAGGAAACAAAAAGCTGAGATGCTTTCTGGTGGCCTTGAGTACACTGAATGTAGAAAGACAAGGCCCTTCTACAGTCTAGGGTACAGAGGACAGTCTCAGAGTGACCGGCGTGCGGTCTAGGAAAGAAGTTAGGGAGGACCACCTCCTGACTGAGGTGGAACGAGGATACCATCTTCAGAAGAAAATTGGGGTGTGTGGGAAACACTACTCTATTCTTGCAGAACCTGGTATAAAGCCTCTCTGCCACGAGGGCCTGGAGCTCGCTCACCCTTCGGGCAGAAGTGAGTGCGACAAGGAACACCACCTTCCAGGAGAGATAGCGGAGATGGCATGTAGCCATCAGTTCGAAGGCTGTAGGGTGAGCCGCCCCAACACTACATTGAGATCCTTAAACAGGAGAAGGCCCTTGAGGAACAGGGACACCATTGGGTTCCCCGAGAGGGGCTTCCCATCTACCAGATGGTGGTTGGCCGCAAGGGCACTTAGATGTACGCTGTCGGAGTTGGACTTGAGCCCCGAGCAGAGAGGTGGAGAAGGTATTGCAACACCATAACCACCGGGAAGGAAAAGGGGCCTACTCCCCGAGCCGCACACCAGAGCGCAAACCTGTGCTATTTAAAGGCGTAAGCCCATCTGGTAGACATTCTGCGCGAAGCTAGCAGAACATCCTTCACTTCCCTCAGAAGTAGGAGCAGAGTGCTAGTGAGACCCTCTTAGCAGCCACACCGTCAGCGAAGGGAGCTGGGGTTGGAGTGCAGAGAGAGGCCCCTCCTGGAAGAGAAGCCGCGGGTTTGTCCTCAAGAGGATGGTAATCTCCACCACTAACTGCAGGTGGAGTGGGAACCACAGTGGCCGAGGCCACCGTGGGGCTATCAGAATGACTGAAGCTCTGTCGCGAAGAATCTTGAACAGGGTCTTGGCGATCAGAGGTGTCGGGGAAAACGCATACAGAAGACCCACTGACCATGAGATTAGAAAGGCATCAGCAGCCACCCTGGCAGGATGTGGTTGCCAGGAACAGAAACGGGGCAACTGGTGGTTGCCCGGGCTGGCGAACAGGTCCATCATTGGCTCCCCCCAAATCTGGAGGAGCCCACAGGCCACCTTTGGGTCCAGCTGCAACTCGTGCGGCTAGAGCAGTCTGCCGAGTCTCTTGGCCAGCCAATTGTCCTGGCCCGGCAGGTACACTGCCCTGAGGAGAATGCCCTGTCGGGCTGCGAATGAGCACAAATCCAGAGCCTCCCGACAGAGGATGTGGGACCCCGTGCCCCCTTGTTTGTTCATATAGAACATGGCAACCTGGTTGTCCATCTGGACCAGGATGGATCTGTGACTCAGGGGTCTCCGGAAAGCCTTTAGGACAAGGAGGATTGCACGCAGTTCCAACAGATTGATCTGATGGGCACTCTCGTCTGGGGACCAGACGCCCTGGGTGCAGTACCCCTGGCAGTGGACTCCCCAGCACAGCAGGGACGCGTCTGTAGTGAGGACCCTCGAGTGATGAGGAGCCTGAAAAGGCATCTCCGCTTGCAAGTGGTGGGGTAACTGCCACCAGTTCAGGGACTGCTCCAGGCACCTGGTGACTGATTCTGTCCTGGAGATGTCCCGTTGCCTGGAACCACTGATCCCTGAGGCACCACTGCGCAATTCACATGTGTAGGCGGGCATCTGGCATGACATGGACCGTGGAGGCCATGTGCCCGAGGAGGCACAACAGGTATCTTGCAGGTATCGAGCAACAGCGCTGTACATTTCTGGCCAGTGCCATAAGCCTGTTTACCCTGTCTGCAGGTAGGAAAGCCTTGATACAGGACCCGGCGGGGCCCAAAACATACATGCTATGTCGTGGAACATGTGGGATTTTTAATCGCCTTCGCATAAGATAAGTGTTGATTTCACTTCAAAAAAATTTTTGGGTGCGCTGTGGCCCTATCTGAATAAAAGGGTTCTTTTGGCGGTGAGGGGAAGGTCTTCCCATCCTCCCTCTCATGTCGATTGACCCCGACAAAAAAATTGTTTGGTTATTGTAAATTGCCAGTGATAGCTACTGGCTTGATTTTTCAATGACTTTTGTTTCTGTTTTGTACTTCTGCAGTCATTGATTTGTTGGGGTTTTTCTGTCTTGGTAGGAAAGCCTTGGCTGGGAGGGTATTGATCCTTGCCCCGATAAATTCCAGCTCTTGAGCCAGACAAAGGCTGGTCTTGGGATAATTGATAACGAAGCCCAAGTGCTGAAGGACCTGGATAGTACGTGCAGTGGCCTGCTGCACCTCAGGGGCCGTGATGCCCTGATGAGCCAGTCGTCAAGATAGGGAAAGACAAAGGTCCCTTGAAGCCTAAGGAAGGCGGCGACCACCACTAGGCACTTCATGAATACCCTGGGAGTCGAGGCAAGGCCGAAGGGCAGCACCCTGTATTGAAAATTATGCCCCCCCCCCCACCACAAAGCATAGGTATTGCCTGTGGTTTGGGAGGATTAGGATGTGTGTATAAGCATTCTTTAGGTCTAAGGAGCATAGCCAGTGTCTCCCTAGTGGAGGTAAGGCAGCAATTTTCCAAGGGAGAGCATCTTGAACTTCTCCCACACCAGGAATCTGTTAAGGTTGCACAGGTCAAGGATGGGCCTTAGGCCCTCTGTCCTCCTTGGCATGAGAAAATATCTGGAGTAGAACCTCTTGCCCTTGAGATGGTGGGGCACTGGTTCCACCACTCGGTCCTCGAGAAGGCCTACCAACTCTTTCAACAGAAGGACTAGAAAAAGGGATTGCTACTTCTGGAGAGAGATCTGCAATTGTGAGTATATACTTCTGGGAATTTTCTGAAAGGACTTCTTTGTATTAAAGCTAATTAATTTGTGAACCCAGTGTTTTTTGTTAAATCAGCCAGGGCCTAGTAGCAGCAGTTTAAATTTAAAACACAGAAGAGAACTTTCTGGTTACATTTCATACCCAGCAGAGAGCTTGTAGTTTAAATTTAATAGTCACTCAGGGCCTAGTATCAGCAAAGTACTTTTAGTTTAAATTTAAAACACAGAAGAGAGCTTTCTGGCTAAATTTAGAACCCAGCAGAGAGCTTGTAGTTTAAATTTCATAATAAGTCAGAGCCTAGCAGCAGCAAAGAGCTGCAATTTAAATCAAATCAGAACTAGCATCTCACCGTAAGGCGATAACTGAGAAAATAAGACAAGCACACACAGACACTCTACGACGATCACTAAAGAAACCACACGACTTATTCAACCTAGTCAAGAACCTCACGAGTGAACCAGGACCGGTGCAGAAAACTGAGATCCGCGCACAAGACTACACTGACTTCCTTCAATCAAAGCTATGCCAAACCAGCAAGCTCAAAGCACCCGCCTCCAATAAAGTGCAAAGCAATGCAAGGAAACTAACAACCTTCTCCACTCCATCACTTAAAACAAATTGCTGACACCATCTCCACAATCAACACCTCTACGGCGCAGTCTGATCCTTGTCCAGCCTTTTGGATAAAGGAACTAAAAACTGAGTTTAGCCCATTCATAGCCAGACTCTGACACATCATTCAGCTCAGGGGTTTTTCCCCTAAATCTCAAAACATCCATCAGACCCCTGTTGAAAAACAGCAAACCCGACCCTCAGAAAGTGGAGTCATACAGACAAATTGCCAGTATTCCACTCCTGGCCAAGATAATAGAAAAACGGGTCCAATGTCAGATACAACACCACGTCAACGATACCGCACCCATAGACCACTATCAACATGGCTTCAGAGCGGCCCATGGTGTGGAGAAACTACTCACCTCCCTCTTCAACAACATTCTCAACACAATAGACAACATTCATCATGGCGTGGCTCTTATATTTTTGGATATAGCCGCAGCCTTCGACTCAGTGTGCCACATGACCCTCCTGAGACGGCTATAAGAGGAAGGCATCTGCGATTTAGCTCTAACATGGTGTAAATCATACCTATCTGATAGATGGCAGCATGTGCGAACAGAGACCTCAACATCCGAACCGTTCCACCAGAAACAAGGTGTTCCGCAGGGATTCTCCCTATCAGCCCTACTGTTTAATATCTACATGCAGCCCCATCTGCGATCTCATACGTTCATTCAACATTGACTGAATGATATATGCAGACGACATACTGCTATACACACCCTTCAAGACTGACCAGATCGATCTCTCATCACTAACGAACTGTTTCATTGCAGTGGAAAACTGGCTCCAAAATCAGAATCTCCGGATACAACACAAAAAGACTGAAGTGCTGTTCATTACCAGAAACACCAACTTCTGCCCACCTGCCAACCTAAGAGTCGGAGATGTAGAACTTCAAACCAAGTCCACAATCCGTTACCTGGGTGTAACACTGGACCAAAAACAGGACATGAAGACCCATACTGGCAACATGGTCAAATCAGCATATCTAAAAATCAAAACACTCAGACATCTACGCCCCCTGCTGCAACCGGAAGATTTCAGAACGATCTTTCAGGCATTAACTATTCCACATCGCGACTATGCAAACGCGATACTGCAAGGGTTACCTCAATCCACCCTAACTCCACTCCAACTCGCCATGAACTCCGCAGCCAGAGTTCTAAATGGGGCCTCAAGACGTGACCATATAACACCGATCCTCAAAAGTCTCCACTGGCTCCCAATTCACGGTAGGATCACCTTCAAGATCTTACTACCAACATTCAGCGCCATCAACGGATTCTCCCCTTCATCACTTGCAAGCCTTACTTTCATGACTCTCCCCACCAGAGCCAGACGCACAGCAATAAATACTATAGTAATCCCCAAAACAATAACCCATTGCACACAGTCAACCGCAAACAGAGCTTTCAGTCTCTGTGCACCTAAAAGCTGGAATGCCCTGCCACCCAGCATACGAGCAATCACAGAGATAACTAAATTCAGGAAGGCCCTGAAGCATCACCTCTTCCTCAAGTGCTACCTTGAAGTAGGTACGCCAAAGTGCCCTGCACGCAACACAGATCCTTAACCACCCGGTAACCATCCCACAATGTGATGTACATAAGGTATTCAACTTATGCCTTTTGTGTAAATAGTTAACATGTTATCCAAGTTAATCTCCCTGTTATCTGTAATTTACGGTGTAACCCAACCGTAAAACTTCTTTGATGTTCCATGTAAACCGCACTGATGTCGAATAGCGCGTATATAAGAGTATTAAATAAAATAAATAAATAAATAATATAACTTAGCATAAAAGGAAAAACAGGGTCAGTACTCTTTGAGCAACAAATAAAGGCTTCTAGAGACCTTTACAAGGAGGCCTTCTACCTAGGGGGCAAGAGACCTGTGAAAGGTTTTCAATAGGTGTTAACAGGTGGCAGGTCAAAAGGCCATTTTGAAAGACTCCTTCTATCCAAGCAAGGACACTTAATCACCCAGGAAGTTGGTCACAGCTTACCTCAGCAGCACAGGACAGGGTACTATGTAGCAGCCCTCTTTTAATAAGTGCAAAAAACCTGTGAGAGATCAGTTAGTCCATTAGATGATAGAGAGGTTAAAGGGGCACTAAGAGGCGACAAGGCGATAGCAGACAGACTGAATGAATTCTTTGCTTCGGACTTTACTGAGGAAGATGTAGGAATGCTACCCATGACTGAACTGGTATTTAAAAGGTGCGGAAGAATTGAAGGAAAGAGTAGTTACTCACCTGTAACAGGTGTTCTCCAGGAGCAGCAGGAATCAGTCCTCACATATGGGTGTCATCGGCGCCGATGAAGTCCCAGCGGAGCATTTCCCCAACTTTCCATGAAAGTCTTTGGGAATGCTGGCACGCATGCGCAGTTCCCTTCCCGCCTAAAGGTGTCATCTTACCTCAGTCAAATGACATAGCTAAGAAGAGCACACAAAAATGTAAAAAAACAATGTACAACTGCAACTCCAAGGGGAGGAGGGAGGGTTGTGAGGACTGATTCCTGCTGCTCCTGGAGAACACCTCTTACAGGTGAGTAACTACTCTTTCTCCAGGACCAAGCAGGAAGTCAGTCCTCACATATGGGTGACTCCCTAGCTCCGGGCTACCGAGTAACCCAGGCTGAACAAGAGAACTCCCTCTAGTCCCAGCAGCAAAGAAAGACTTTTCAAGGACACAACCTCCACCGGTAGCCCAACAGAGGGCAGGAGTTGCCTAAACCTCAAAGAGATTCCGGAGTACTGCTTGGCCAAAAGCACTGTCCCTACGGGACTCCCTCTCCAGACAGTAGTGGGCTGCAAAAGTCTGGCTTGAAGACCAAGTTGCAGCCCTGCAGATGTCTACCAAGGGCACAGAGCGGAGATGAGCCACTGAGGCAGCCATTGCCCTGACACGATGGGCCGTGACCCTACCCTGCAAAGGAAGGTCAGCTGCCTTGAAAGCCCAGGTGATACAGTCAGCCACCCAGATGGACAAGGTACGCTTGGACACAGCCAACCCCAACTTATTGGGGTCAAAGGATACGAAGAGCTGAGTAGCCCTTCTATGCCCCTGCGTACGGTCAAGGTAGAAGGATAAGGCCCTCCTACAGTCCAGGGTATGCAGGACTGCTTCAGCCTGGCTTGCATGAGGCCTAGGGAAGAATGTTGGAAGAACCACCTCCTGGTTGAGGTGGAAAGAGGAGACAACCTTAGAGAGGAACTTGGGATAAGTCCTGAGGACTACCCTGTTCCTATAAATCCTGGTGTAAGGCCTATCACAGACCAGGGCCTGAAGCTCACTCACTCGCCTAGCCGAGGTAAGGGCTATCAGGAAGAGTGTCTTCCAGGTGAGGAAGCGCAGTGGACAAGTAGCCATCGGCTCAAAGGGTGGGTGAGTCAGTTGCTGCAAGACCACATTCAGCTCCCACTCAGGAGCAGGACGACGGATGGGGGGCTTGAGCAAAAGCAAGCCCCTGAGAAAGCGGGACACCAAGGGGTGACCTGACAAAGAATGTCCCTCCACCAGTGAGTGGTGAGCTGCTACAGCTGAGAGGTGGACCCGAACAGAATTGTACTTAAGTCCCTGATTTGATAAGTGCAGTAAGTACTGAAGCACTACTGGCACAGTACAGAAGAAAGATCTTCTGTACGTAGCTGACACCACGCAGAAAACCTTTTCCATTTGAGAGCATAGGCTTTCCTAGTGGACTGTTTTCTAGAGGCAAGGACAACCTCCTCAACTTCCTGAGGCAGGCCCCAGGGAGCCAAGACTACCCTTGCAGCCTCCAGGCCATCAAACTGAGAGTCTTGAGATTGGGGTGTAGTAAGGAACCCTGCTCCTGAGAGAGAAGGTCGGGTTGCAACCCCAGAGGCAGTGGGGGATCCACCGCCAGTTGAAGCAGAAGAGGAAACCAAGGCTGTCTCGGGCATCTGGGAGCTACCAGCAGGACTGAGGCGTTGTCCCGAAGAATCTTGAACAGAGTTCGGGCCACCAAGGGCGTGGGAGGAAACGCATACAGGAGGCCCTGAGACCAGAACATCAGAAAAGCATCTGGTGCGATCCTCAAAGGATGTGGTTGCCTGGAGCAGAACTTGGGTAGCTGCTTGTTTAGTGGACTGGCAAAAAGATCTATCCAAGGGAGACCCCACTTCAGGAAGATATTTTTAAACTACCAAGGAATGCAGCTGCCACTCGTGGGGCTGCAGAATCCTGCTCAACTGGTCGGCCAGGCAGTTCTCCTGGCCTGGGAGGTACACCGCCTTGAGAAGCACGTGGTGCTTCAAGGCAAAGGAACAAAGGTCCTGAGTTTCTCGACAAAGGATCTGGGATCCAGTGCCGCCCTGCTTGTTCACATAAAATATGGCCACCTGGTTGTCTGTTTGAATCAAGACTGAGCGGTGAGCCAGGGTTGGAGAAAAAACTCTGAGAGCCAAGCGGATAGCTCGAAGTTCCAGCAGATTGATCTGTTGGGCTGCCTCCCAGGGAGACCAGAGGCCTTGGGTGCACTTGTCCAGACAATGAGCGCCCCAGCCCTTCAGAGAGGAGTCGATGGTGAGGACCACTGAGTATTCTGGCATTTGGAAGGGCATTCCCTTGAGTAGATTGGGTGGATGTAGCCACCAGCTGAGGGAGGCCAAAAGGTGTTTGGACACCTTTATCCTGGCTCGTAAGTGGCCTATGGCTTGAGACCACTGAGTACGAAGGCACCACTGTGCAGGCCTCATATGGAGCCTGGCATTGGGAGTCACATGTACTGTCGAAGCCATGTGACCCAGAAGCCTGAGGCAGAGTCTGGCGGAGACCAGGGACCTGTTCAGAAACTGCTTTGCCACGTCCATCAGCCTTTGAGCCCTGTCTTCTGGCAAGAATGCCTTTGCCAGTTGAAAGTCCAACCTTGCCCCTATGAACTCCAAGTTCTGGGAAGAGAGCAAAGTGGACTTTGCGAAGTTTATGACAAAGCCCACCTTTTGGAGCAGAGCAATGGTGTTGAGGGTGGCTTGTCTGGCCTCCAGGGACGTCTGACCCCCTAATGAGCCAGTCGTCCAGATAGGGAAAGACAAAGATGCCTTGATTTCTCAGGTAGGCCGCAACCACTATCAGGCACTTGGTAAAGACCCTGGGAGCGGAGCACAGGCCAAAAGGCAGTACTCTGTACTGATAATGGTTTCCTCCCACAATGAACCTGAGGTACTTTCTGTGGTCTGGATGAATGAGGATGTGCGCATCCTTTAGATCTAAGGAGCATAGCCAATCTCCCTGCTGGAGGTAGGGCAGAAGTGTTCCAAGAGTAGGCATTTTGAACTTGTCTTTCTCTAGGAACTTGTTCAGGTTTCTGAGGTCCAGAATGGGTCGAAGGCCACCGGTTCTTTTGGGTATCAGGAAATACCTGGAGTAGAATCCGTGACCTTGCAAGTGGGGAGGCACAGGCTCCACCGCCCTGTCCACCAACAGACCATGAAGCTCTTGTAGCAGGAGGTCTGTGTGCAGGGGAGGCCTTGGAGGCTCTCCTGGAAAATATGGTGGTGGCAGTTGGTGAAAATGGAGGGCATAGCCATTTTGAACTATGTCCAGCACCCAATTGTCCCCAGTGATAAGGGGCCACTGGTGGGCAAAGAGGGCGAGGCAACCTCCTGTGCAGGGTGGGGAGAGCAGTGGAGGAGAGGCTACGCTCAAGGAGTCAAAAACCCTCATCCTGCTGAGTGGTAGCAGGGGCTTGCTGACCTAGGGGGGCAGGTTGGGCAGCCTGATATTGAGGGTACTGTTTGTAGGCAGTGCCCTTCCTCGGGTAAAAGGGCTTTTTACCCGAGCCCTTCTTATGTGAAGGGGCAGAGGTCTTCCTCGACAGCCTTGTCCGGGTAAGGTGCTCTGTCTCGAGCTGAGTGGCCTTCTCGGTCACGGGTTTGCCCAAAAGGTTCTCACCTTGGCAGGGGACATCGACCAACTTGTCCTGAACCCATGGCTCGAGGTCCGATGACTGCAGCCACGCCTGGCATCGAGCCGCGATGCCAGCAGCCGCTACTCGGGCCGAAGCCTCGAAGCCATCATAGGCGGCGCGGGAAATGAACTTCGAGCATTCCCGAATCCCCAAGGACAAGGTCTGAAATCTCTGCAAGGGTTCCCCGGAGAGACCAGCAGAGAAGCCGGCCAGTTCTTTGGCCAGGTCCCGCAAGTACATGCCCATGTACAGCTGGTAAGACTGGACACGGCAAGCAAGCATAGACCCCTGGAAGCACTTCCTACCGACGCCATCAAGGTTGCGGGCCTCCCTGCCGGGGGGCACCGCAGAGTGCATCTTCTGGCTCTTCAGACGATGCATGGCCGATTCCACAACCATGGAATGGTGTGGTAGTTGTGCTTTCTGGAAACCAGGGCTTTTGCGGAGTCGATAAATGGAATTGACTCGCTTGCTCAGAAACGGCGCCGAGGCCGGGGCCTCCCACATTCGGAAGAGGAGCCGTTCCAGCATCGGAGGAACCAGGACAGTAAAGGCCTCCTTCGGAGGAGAGTCGTACTGCAGAGCATCGAGCTCCTCGGCTCGAGGCTCTTCCTCGGGATCGGCAGGGATAGCCAAGGCAGCGGCCATATCCCGGACGAACTCCGAGAACCTAGTGTCCTCCGGAGGGGATCTACTCCAGGGATCAGACTGCGGTGAGTCCGACGGGACGCACAGAGTCTTAAAAGTATTGGGAGACTCCTCGTCCTCCGTCTCCCAGGCGGACTCGTCCGAGGAGGAGTCAGCGTACGACCCCGCGGGGCCCCGAAGCACTCGCCCCGACGCCGGGGGCACCAACGTCGACACCCTCGGTCCCGAATGGAAGGTCGAGGGAGACCTCAACCGAGGACGACTTCGAGCCACGAGGGTCTCGAGTATTGGCTCGGTCTCCGGGGCTGACTTCGAAGTCGACGTCCCGGTGGTCGGGGCAGATGCACCAGGCAGGCTGGCCATCAGTGCCCACTGCTGCTCCATGAAGGCAGACAGTCTGCACTCCAAGGTTGTCATCCTGAGACTCAGCTCGGGAGACGCAGCAGCCACCGACTCGAGCCCCGGCGGCGCCGGGCCCGACGTCGGCTCTCTGGGAGGAGAGTCCACGAGGACTACGGGGCTTACGTGTCCAGCAGACTCCGGCTCCACGCGAGGAACTTTGGCAGGCTTCTCTTGGTCCAGGGGCCCGGGACGGCGGTCGGGGGTCTTAGACCTGGCCCTCGAAGGACCAGGGACCTCCTCAGACACTGCCCTCGCGAGCCGCTTCTTCCTCTTACGTTCCCGGTCGGGGGAACCCCTGTCTGAAGAGCTTCGACGGTGCTCGGGATCGGAATCCCGAGATGTCGAGGCCTCAGACGAGGTCCGGGCCCAGCCGGAGGCAGAGTTCGAGAAAAACCTTTCCTTTTGATGCTGTCGACTCTTTAGTGCCTTGGAAGACATCTTCCCAAATGGTCCACACGACTTTGGGTCGTGGTCAGGGCCGAGGCACCGAAGGCTGCAGTCGTGTGTGTCGGTGGGAGACATAATTTTCTTACACCGATCACACTTTTTGAAACCACTGGAAGCCATCGGGGAAAAAATAGCCCCAGCGAGGTCAAAAGACCGGCCTTCCAGTGAAAAATGAAAAAAGGGCACGAACGCCAGCCACGAAGGGCAGAAACCGAAAAATGAAGAAAACGGGCTCGATACTGGTGTACCGAACCCGGCGGGAGGGGAACCGGCGTCGAACCGGAGAAAAAGAGCAAAAATCGCCGAAGAAAAAAATCACTTTTATCCGGGAGAACAGGACACACGTCCGATGGGCTTCTTAGAAAAAAAGAGACTAGGGTAAGATGGCACCTTTAGGCGGGAAGGGAACCGCGCATGCGTGCCAGCATTCCCAAAGGCTTTCATGGAAAGCTGGGGAAATGCTCCGCTGGGGCTTCATCGGCGCCGATGACACCCGCTGGGGCTTCATCGGCGCCGATGACACCCGCTGGGGCTTCATCGGCACTGATGACACCCATATGTGAGGAATACTTCCTGCTTGGTCCTGGAGAAATATCGATACATCGGGAGGATGTATTACAACTATTAGATAAACTGAAGAGTAGCAAATCACCTGGGTCGGATGGTATACATCCAAGGGTGTTGAAAGAACTGAAATATGAGATTGCAGACCTGCTATTAGTAATCTGTGAATTTTCATTAAAATCATCTGTAATACCTGAAGATTGGAGGATCGCCAATGTAATGCCAATTTTTAAAAAGGGTTCCAGGGGTGATCCGGGAAACTACAGATCGGTGAGCCTGACGTCAGTACTGGGAAAAATGGTAGAAACCATCATAAAGAACAAAATTACTCGGCATGTAGATAGTCATGGCCTAATGGGAGACAGCCAACATGGCTTTAGATAAGGAAGATCTTGTCTTACTAATCTGTTATGATTTTTTGAAGGTGTAAATAAATAGGTGGACAAAGGTGAGTCAGTTTATATAGTGTTATCTGGACTTTCAGAAAGCCTTTGACAAGGTCCCTTATCAGACACTTTTGGCAAAACTAAAGAGTCATGGGATAGAAGGCAGTGTACTATTGTGTATCAGGAACTGGTTAAAAGATAGAAAGCAGAGGGTAGGGCTAAATGGCCAATTTTCCCAATGGAGAAAGGTGAATAGTGGTGTACCCCAGGGATCTGTGCTGGGTCCGCTGCTTTTTGTCGTATTCATAAAGATTTAGGCATCATCGTGGATAACATGTTAAAACCCTCCGCCCAATGTGCAGCGGCAGCCAAGAGAGCAAATAGAATGCTAGGTATCATAAGGAAAGGAATGGAAAATAAAACAAAAGATATTATAATGCCTCTATATCATTCCATGGTGAGACCGCACCTTGAATATTGTGTGCAATTCTGATCGCTGTATCTTAAAAAGAATATAGCGTTATTAGAAAAGGTTCAGAGAAGAGCCACCAAAATGGTGAAAGGGATGGAAGGATACTCCTATGAAGTAAGGCTAAAAAGGTTAGGGCTCTTTAACCTGGAAAAGAGACGGCTGAGGGGAGATATGATAGAAGTCTATAAGTTAATGAACGGAGTGGAACGGGTAAATGTAGATCGATTGTTTATGTTATCAGAATATAGAAAGACTAGGGGACATGCAATGAAGCTACAGGGTAACCTATTTAAGACTAATAAAAGAAAATAATTTTTCACTCAACGTGTAATCATACTCTGGAATTTGTTACCGGAGGATGTAGTAAAGGCTGTTAGTGTAGCTGGGTTTAAAAAAGGTTTGGACAAGTTCCTGGAGGAACGGTCCATAAACCACTATTAAGAAGGGACCCAGGATATCAATGCTTGACCCAGTACAAGCATTGTGGAACCTGTGTCTTTTGGGGAAACTGCTAGGTACCTATGACCTAGATTGGCCACTGTTGGAAACAGGATACTGGGCTTGATGGATCTTGGTCTGACCCAGTATGGCATATCTTATGTTCTTATGTGGTCCTGGAGAAGGGGAGGTCGAAAAGGCCCTCTGGGGAAATAATGCGAAGGTGCTTCAACTAAGCAGAGGAGGTAAACCTCCTTGATCACCTGCAATGTCCATGCATCGATGGTGATAGCTCCCCACCTGTCGGAGTAAAGGGAGAGCCGACCTTCTGTGGGCTGCCCAGCCTTGCTTGGGAGAGGGGCCATGCTTTAGGAGTCAAAGGTTTCCCGCGGGCTGAGCTGGGGTCGAAGCCTGGGGCTTGGGAGCCTTCTGCTTACGCGGACCATGCCCTTGCCCCTAGGCCTGTTGCCCCTGCTGGGGCACTGGGGAGGCCTGATAAGGGGGGTAACTTCGGTAATCAGTGGACGTCCTCGGTTATTAGGGCTTTTCCCCCCCGAGCCCTTCTTTCGGGAAGGAGCAGAGGTCTTCTTGGAAAGCCTAGTCCTTGTCATGAACTCCGTCTCCAGGTTGGTGGCCCTTTCTGTCATGCGTTTGCTGAATAGGTTCTCCCCACAACATGGGGCATTGACCAACTTGTCTTGTACCCATTGTTCGAGGTCTGACTGTAGCCAGGCTTGGCAGCGTGCACTGATGCCCACCGCAGCTACTCTGGCCGCCGACTCGAACCCGTCGTAGGCTGCTCAAGACAAATTTGGAACATTCACCGATGGCTCTGGATAAGCCCTTGAAGCGCTGTAATGGCTCCTCGGAGAGGCCAGCCGAGAATTTGGCGATCTCCTTTGCCAGGTCTCTCAGGTACATGCTGATGTACAGCTGGTAGGCTTGGAACCGGCAATTCAGCATCGCGCTCTTGTAACATTGTCTGCTGAAGGCATCCAAGGTGCGGGCCTCCCTGCTGGGTGGTACCGAGGAATGCGTCTTCTGACTTTTAAGTCAACGCATGGCTGATTCCATGACCATGGAATTATGCGGCAATTGTGACTTTTGAAAACTGGGGCTTCGGCAGACCCGATACATCGAGGCAAGCTGCTTGCTGATCACCTGTGTCAATGCCGATGTCTCCCACATGTGAAGCACAAGGCGTTCCAGGATAGATGGAATGTGCACCTTGAGGGTTTCCCGAGGGGGGGCATCGTATTGGAGGATCTCGAGTTCATCTGCTCGAGGATCCTCCTCAGACTCTGTTGGAAAAGCCAAGGCTTTGGACATCTCGAAGTCCCGAAAAGCCATGTTGTCCGGAGGAGATCTTCTCCGAGGCTCCGATACTAGGGAATCGAACGGAACATCTCGGTGAAGGCAAGTGTCCGGAGACACCTCTTTTTCAGACTCCCAGATGGAAGCATCAGAGGAAGACAGGTGACATTCCTCGGGCCCCAAAGAGTCAGGCTGCTCCGGTGCTCGCTGGCTTGCCGGTGACAATCTCCGTCCCAAAGAACAGGAGACAGAGTGGGACCTCAGCCGAGGATCTACTTGGGCCCGTGGGCTTCGAGGATCAGCTTTGCCTCCAGGGTCGACTTCGTCATCGAACCTCTGGTGGTCTGGGCAGAGGAACCAGATGTGCCGGATACTAGCACCCATTGCTGCTTCAAGGCGGCAGTGATCCTGCGTTCCAAGGAGACAATCCTGGACATGAGATCAGGAGGTTATGCAGCATCCGGCTCGGGCACCGATGTACTCGGGCCCGAAGCCTGTTCCCCCGGAGGGGAGTCCTCGACTAGGATAGGATGCGCTTGCCAGGGTCGGTCTGAGGCCGGATCCTTCCGGGAAAGTTTGATCGGGTGCTTCTTCCCCGACACCTCGGGCTGGTGCTCAGAGCTCTGTGAACCGCCCCGCGAGGGACCTGGCCATTCTGAACCATCCAGAGATGCAGCCATCGAGGATTTTCTCCTTTTCAGTTCCCTCGAGGGGGACCCCCTCTCTGAGGTCCCCTGACGGCGCTCAGATTCGGAGAGTTCCTCCCGAGGCCTGGCTTTCGGAGGCATGGGGGAATCAGGGAAAAGTTTTCCATGCTGCTGCTGGCGGCTTTTCAAGGCCTTCAAGGACATATATTTGTAAAGGCCACAAACAGCCAGGTCATGGTCCGGGCCGAGGCACCGGAAGCAACAGTCGTGCTTATCGGTGAGGGAGGGATATAATTTTACCACACCTGTCTCACTTTTTTAACCCACTGGTAGTCATGGGGCTGAAAAAGGACCCCAGCAAGGTCAAAGACTTTTCGGGCTGCCAGTGAGGGAAAACAGGGGCAGAAACACCCAAAAAGAAAAAAGTAAAGAGAAAAGAAAAAAGAGAGCCAACCCGATATGGGGATACCAGGGGTGGGCAGGAAGGGTACTGGTGCTAGCCAGAAAGAAAAACAGCCAAAAAGGCAAGAAAATCACTTTTTCCGGGACAGAGAACAGACTACGTCTGAAGGGCTCGGCGGAAAAAAGAAGACTGAGCAAGGTGGCTCCTTTTCGCGGGAAGCGGACCACACATGCGTGGTAGCAACTACCAAAGGGTTTCTTTGAAAGCTGGGGATTTGCTCTGCACAGGCTCCATCGGCACCGACATAACCCATATGTGAGGAGCAACTTCCTGCTTGTTCCCAGAGAAAATATTTTTTCATTTAACGCATAATAAAATCCTGGAATTCGTTGGCATAGGATGTAGTAAAAGCTGTTAATATAACTACATTTTAAGGTTTGGCCAAGCTCCTGGAGGAAAAGCCCACAAACCATTATTAAAATGGACTGGGGAAATCAACTTCTTACCCCTAGAATAGGCAGTATGGAATCTGCCTACCTTGGGAATCTGATAGGTACTTGTGACTGGATTGGCCACTGCTGGATATAGGATACTGGGCTTGATAGACCTTTAGTCTGACCCAGCATGGCATATTTTAGGTTCTTACGTTTAAACAGGATTTTACTATAGAGACCCTGCTGAAGCGTAGTTACTCACCTGTAACAGGTGTTCTCCAGGAGCAGCAGGAATCAGTCCTCACATATGGGTGACGTCGGCGCCGACGGAACCCTCGCAGAGCAATTTTCCCCAGCTTTCAAAGAAAGCCTTTGGGAATTGCAGCGCGCATGCGCGGTCCCCTTCCCGCCCAAGGGTGCCATCTTAGCCAGTCAGATGATATAGCTAAAAGACAGCATAAAAATTTGCAAAAACTAAAGCAGATGATTGCAACTCCAAGGGGAGGAGGGAGGGTTGTGAGGACTGATTCCTGCTGCTCCTGGAGAACACCTGTTACAGGTGAGTAACTACGCTTTCTCCAGGACCAAGCAGGAAGTCAGTCCTCACATATGGGACTCCCAAGCTTAAGGCTACCGGAGACCCTAAGCATAAAAAATGAGCTCCCTCTAGCTCAGCAGCACAGAAGGAAGGAATCTTCACTGAATTATTACTCACCGGTAGCCCAACATCCGGGATGGAGGGTAGGAGTTGCTGAAACCTCGAAGAGATTTCGGAGGACTGCCTGTCCGAAAGCACTGTCCCTGCGGGACTCCCTCTCGAGGCAGTAATGGGCCGCAAAAGTCTGGCACGAAGACCAAGTAGCGGCCCGGCAGATGTCTGCCAATGGAACAGAGCGGAGGTAAGCCACTGACGTAGCCTTCGCCCGAACACAATGAGCCGTGACCCGACTTTCTAACGAGTGTCCGGCTGCTCCATAAGCCCAAGCGATACAGTCAGCAACCCAGATGGACAGAGTACGCTTGGAGACAGGGAGCCCCAATTTATTGGGGTCAAAAGACATGAAGAGCTGAGCAGCTTTGCGGTGCTCCCGCGTACGGTCAAGGTATAAGTTCAACGCCCTTCTACAGTCCAGGGTATGCAGGACCATTTCAGCTCGGCTGGAGTGTGGCCTGGGAAAGAAGGTCGGAAGTACCACCTCCTGATTGATGTGAAAAGGGGAGACCACTTTTGGAAGAAATTTAGGGTGAGTCCGTAGGACTACCCTATTTTTGTAGAACAGAGTGTAAGGGGGATCAGACACGAGGGCCTGTAGTTCACTTACGCGTCTAGCGGAAGTGAGGGCTATCAAGAATAAGGTTTTCCAAGAAAGAAAACGGAGAGGACAGGTAGCCATAGGTTCAAAAGGCGGACAGGTGATCCGCTGCAAAACCACATTCAGATCCCAGTCAGGCGCTGGCGGGCGTAGAGGTGGTTTAAGGAGAAGGAGACCTCGGAGAAACCTTGCCACGAGAGGGTCGTTGGAAAGAGGTCTGCCGTCCACCGGCACATGATGTGCTGAAAGAGCACTGAGGTGAACCTTGACGGAGTTGGACTTAAGTCCAAGATTAGAGAGGTAGAGCAAGTACTGAAAGACCACCGACACCGAGCAGGAGAAGGGATCCAGAGACTGCTGGGTACACCAAACGGAAAAACGACGCCATTTAAGGGCGTAGCATTTGCGGGTAGAAGGTCGCCGGGAAGCTAGGACGACCTCTTCCACCTCTGCCGGCAGTAGAAGGGGAGCAAGGACTACCCTTTCAGCAGCCAGGCCATCAGATGTAGAGATCTGAGGTTGGGGTGTAGCAGGGACCCCTGATCCTGTGTTAGGAGATCTGGTTGAAACCCCAGAGGGAACGGAGCCTCCACCGCCAGTTGCAGCAGGAGTGGAAACCACGGCTGTCTGGGCCACCGAGGAGCTATCAGGATCATGGAAGCTTTGTCTCGGAGAACCTTGAAAAGAGTTCGAGAGATTAGCGGTATGGGAGGAAAGGCATACAGAAGGCTTTTCGACCATGAGAGCAGAAAAGCATCCGCCGCTATTCGGAGGGGATGCGGCTGCCGAGAGCAGAAATGAGGAAGTTGCCGGTTGAGAGGACTGGCAAAAAGATCCAGCGTGGGGAGGCCCCACTTCAGAAAAAGTTTCT
Organism: Ichthyophis bannanicus; assembly: GCA_033557465.1. NCBI lineage: Eukaryota > Metazoa > Chordata > Amphibia > Gymnophiona > Ichthyophiidae > Ichthyophis > Ichthyophis bannanicus. The sequence continues at coordinate 1,281,472,206 of CM066032.1, forward strand.
GAACTACCAAGAGATCCAGCCGCCACTCGTGCGGCTGGAGGATTCTGCTGAGTTTGTCCGCCAGGCAATTTTCTTGGCCTGGGAGATAAACTGCCTTGAGAAGAATGCCGTGGCTGACGGCCCAAGAGCAGAGCCTCTGCGCTTCCCGACAGAGAAGGAAGGAGCCTGTGCCCCCCTGTTTGTTCACGTAGAACATGGCAACTTGATTGTCCGCCTGGACAAGGACGGACTGGCGAGAAGTCAGGTGGGAGAAAGCCTTGAGAGCCAGACGGATTGCTCTGAGCTCCAGGAAGTTGATCTGCTGCGCAGACTCCCACGAGGTCCAGAGACCTTGAGTACATGCCCCTTGGCAATGCGCTCCCCATCCCAGGAGAGAAGCATCGGTCGTCAGCACTTGAGCAGGCGGAGGAGATTGAAAAGGCGTTCCGAGTACCAGGTTCGGCTGATGAAGCCACCACTGCAGAGAAGAGGCCAGCGGGCTGGAGATCTGCACTAAGTCGGCGAGGCGGCCCGTGGCCTGTTGCCACTGCTTGTGAAGGCACCACTGAGCAGGCCGCATATTCAGGCGGGCGTTGGGGGTCACGTGGACGGTGGAAGCCATATGGCCGAGTAGTCTCAGAAAGCGCCTGGCCGAGACCAGGGACTGGCTGCCAAACTGGCCGGCTAGGTCCATGAGCCGCTGAGCTCTGTCGAGAGGCAGGAAAGCTCGCGCCTGAAGAGTGTGCAATCTTGCGCCGATGAACTCGAGATCTTGCGAGGGGAGCAAAGTGGACTTTGCGAAGTTTACGACAAAGCCCAAGTACTGGAGAAGAGTCACAGTGCGGTGCGTGGCTTGTGTGACCTCTTGAGAGGACGATGCTCTGATGAGCCAGTCGTCTAGGTAAGGAAAGACAGAGGCCCTGAAGCCGGAGATAAGCCGCCACCACCGCGAGACATTTTGTGAAGACTCGTGGCGCGGAGGATAGGCCAAAGGGCAGTACTCTGTACTGGTAATGATTTCCTGCCACCACAAACCTTAGGTATTGGCGGTGGCTTGGGTGGATGAGGATGTGCGTGTAGGCATCCTTTAGATCCAAGGAGCATAGCCAATCTCCCTGCTGGAGGTAGGGCAGAAGGATTCCAAGGGTAAGCATCTTGAACTTCTCCCTCACGAGGAACTTGTTGAGGTTGCGCAAGTCCAGGATGGGTCTGAGGCCTCCTGTTCTTTTTGGTATTAGGAAATACCTGGAATAAAAGCCTTGACCTCTCAGGTGGTGGGGCACCGGTTCCACAGCCTGTTCCTGAAGAAGACTTGCTAACTCCTGAAGGAGTAAGTCCCTGTGCAGAGGGAGTCGTGGAGGCTCTCCCGGAAAATAGGAGGGAGGGACCTGGTGGAAGTGGAGAAGATAGCCTTCTCACACAACATGAAGCACCCAGGCATCTGATGTGATGTTGGACCACCTGTGGGCAAAGTGGACCAGCCGGCCTCCTGTGCTGGGAGAAACCAGCTGAGGGGGAGAGGCTATGTCGATGAAGTCAAAAACCCCCACCCTGCTGAGCAGGGGCCGGTGGTGCAGGCTTGGGGGCTTGCTGCCTACGGGACCCGTTACCCCGTCCCTTGGCCTGCTGACCCTGTTGGGGAGCTGAGGAGGCCTGATACTGAGGGTAGTGTTTATAGGCAGCCGCCTTCCTCGGGTAAAAGGACTTTTTTCCCGAGCCCTTCTTCTTTTGGGAAGGGGCAGAGGTCTTTCTAGAGAGCCTTGTTCTGGTGAGAGTTTCCGTCTCGATTTGCGCAGCCTTCTCAGCCATGGGCTTGCCAAATAGGTTCTCACCTCGGCAGGGGACATCGACCAACTTGTCCTGCACCCAGGGTTCAAGGTCAGACGACTGAAGCCAAGCCTGTCGGCGGGCACCGATGCCGGCTGCGGCCACTCGAGCCGATGCTTCAAAGCCATCATAGGCTGCTCAAGAAATGAATTTGGAGCAATCTCGAATTCCAGTGGACAAGGCTAGGAACCTCCGCAAAGGTTCCTCGGAAAGGCCAGGAGGGAATCCGGCTATCTCCTTAGCCAGGTCTCTAAGGTACATGCCCATGTAGAGCTGGTAGGTCTGGACCCGACAAGCAAGCATAGAGCCTTGGAAACACTTCTTACCGAGGCCATACAGGTTGCGGGCCTCCCTGCCGGGAGGCACCGAGGAGTGCATCTTCTGGCTCTTGAGCCTATGCATGGCCGATTCCACCACCATGGAATGGTGCGGTAGCTGTGCTTTCTGGAAGCCATGGCTCTTGCGGACTCGATAGATGGAATCGACCCGCTTGCTTAATACCGGCGACGATGCCGGACTCTCCCACATGCGGAAGAGTAGTCGTTCCAGCATGGGAGGAACCGGTACAGTAAAGTGCTCCTTCGCTGGAGAGTCATACTGGAGGGCGTCGAGCTCGAGGCTCGAGGCTCCTCCTCGAGATCCGCAGGGAAGGCCAAAGCCTTGGCCATATCCCTGACGAAGTCCGAGAACCGGGCATCCTCCGGGGGGGACTGCTTCTGAGGTTCGGACTCAGGGGAGTCCGAGGGGACACACCGAGTCCGAAAGGAATCAGGTGACTCTTCCACTTCAGATTCCCAGTCCGACTCCGAGGAGGAATCGGTGGGGTCGGGTCGGGCGGGCGTAGGCGTCGGCCGCCCCGACGCCGAGGGAGTCGACATCAACGACCTCGGTCCCGAACGGGAGGCTGAGGGAGACCTCGACCGAGGATCGACTCGAGCCCTCATGGACTCGAGGATCGGCTCGGTCTCCGGGGTCGACTTAGACGTCGACGTCCCGGCGGTCAGGGCAGAGGCGCCAGTGAGGCTAGTGATCAGTGCCCGCTGCTGGTCCATGAAGGCAGACAGTCTGCTCTCCAAGGCCGTCAACCTGAGTCCGACCTCAGGTGACCCAGCAGCCCCCGACTCGGGCCCCGACGGCGTCGGGTCCGACGTCGGACCCCTCGGAGGCGAGTCCAGGAGGACTACAGGACTTACCCGAGCAGGCGATTCCGATTCCAGACGAGGTCGCTTCGTGAGACGATCCTGCTCCAAAGACCCGGGACGGCTATCGGGGCTATGCGACCTGGCCCTCGCGGAACCAGGAGCGTCCACCGACGCCGTCCTCGCGGGTTTCATCTTCCGATGATGATCTCCCGAGGGAGAACCTCTGTCGGAGGAACTCTGGCGATGCTCAGAGCTGGAGCCTCTGGACGCCGAGGCCTCCGACGAGGTCCGGGTACGGGTGGGATCTGCGAAGATTCTTTCCCGCTGATGCCGCCGACTCCGTAAGGCTTTGGAGGACATTTTGCTGCAGGCCCCACAGATCAGTTCCTCGTGATCTGGGCCGAGGCAGCGGAGGCAATTATCATGTGTGTCAGTGAGAGACATGTTTCTGTCACACTGAACACACCTTTTGAAGCCACTGGCAGCCATTGGGGGAAAAAGGGCCCCTGCAAGGTCAAAGGACCGGGCTGCCAGCGAAAAACCGAAAACGAAACTGACAAGAAAAATCAGAAAAACCGAAAAATAAGAAAAGGACTCGCAATGGCGTCGCGAGTCCGGGCAGGAAAGAGACCGGCGTCGAACCGAAGAAAAAATGAAAATAAATGAAGAAAATCAACTTTTCTGCGGGGACTGGAAGACCACGTCTGTAGGGCTCCGCGGAAAAAAGAAGACTGGCTAAGATGGCACCCTTGGGCGGGAAGGGGACCGCGCATGCGCGCTGCAATTCCCAAAGGCTTTCTTTGAAAGCTGGGGAAAATTGCTCCGCGAGGGCTCCGTCGGCGCCGACGTCACCCATATGTGAGGACTGACTTCCTGCTTGGTCCTGGAGAATCACTGATACTTTTGTCTACCATATTCAAATTTCTGCAATGATCACAGACATGGCCAAATTATAAATGCTCTGTTATCCATATCATTCCTCTCCCACAACTGAAAATGAGAAGAACCCGATGGGCTCTGAAGTTGCAAAAGAACATACCCCAGCCTTTTGACATCATTTATCTCCTCTTGCTTTGGTTCTAAACCATTCTGTGGTGGTAGACATCAATACCCAACTTGATTACAGGTGCCCTTTTTGCTCCGCTGGAATATAAAGCTATCATAATAGACTCTAGGTAGAGAGCTCACCTAGACGTTCTTTTTCAACCAGGGCATGAGGTCAAAATCTGAAAGACTATGTCAATCATGATGTGTCCAAGGATAGAACAACTGATCATATAATGTTGAAACAGAGGCTTTTATTTGCAATACCAAATGGATGATGCCCACCCGACACAGGCTTCGGCATTTTTTGAGTCATGAAATGAGATGCAGGATACATCGTGGTGATTTTTTAGAGGAATTCACGTTTAGAGTGCCGCGGATTGTGCAGCAAGTTTAGGCTTGATATGAAATTTATGGACAAGAAGAGTCTTTTACAGCTTTTGCCATTGAGAGATTGTTGCCCTGTACCCCTGATGAAGTTTTATTAAACGAAACACGGCCTGTGTCGGGTGGGCATCATCCATTTGGTATTGCAAATAAAAGCCTCTGTTTCAACATTATATGATCAGTTGTTCTATCCTTGGACACATCACGTTTCCCTACTGTGTACTGTTTCTGACGTGACGTTTGCTCTTAGTTGGACCAGACTATGTCAATCAGCCATATTTTATGCTCTTCGAATCTTTATCCATCATCTTCTTCGAGACACCGTGCATTAATTCAAATGGAGTGGAGTAGCAGCCTAATGGTTAAAATACTGGCTTGGGAACCAAGAGACCAGGGTTCAATTCCCACTAGCACTCCTTGTGGCCTTGGGCAACTCACTTAACCTTCCCATTGCCTCAGAAAAATCCAAGTTATCAATGTCCCTTGTTTAATGTATATTACCAAGTTTAAGTTAAAATGTAAACCACTTTGACTGAAACATTCAAAACCAGTTAACAGACCTGTTCAGCTAACTTTAGCCACTTGGTCAACTGATCAGAGTGCAAAGATGCAGCTCCATTATTAAAATCTCCTATACTTAAGGCTGGCTGAAGAGGGATGCTCTAGCACTGTGGTTCTCAACCCAGTCCTTGAGGCACACCTATGCATGAGATGGACTGGTATACAATGAAGGCAGTAATGCAAATCTCTCTCCTGCATAACCATTGTAGGAAATCCTGAAAACCCAACTGGCTTAGGTGTGCTCCAATGAATGGTTTGAAAACCACTACCCAAAACAGTCTCTTGGACTTCTATTCTACTTCAGCATGGAAGTAACTACTTGTGTGCCTGACTCAATCCTCCTTGCAAATGGAAATAGCACCATTTCTCACCCATAAAACATGTAAGGCAGAATTGATCAGGGACACAATCCAAACTACACAAAAGTTGCATTACTTCTTGAGCTATGGAAAAAACTGAGGAGACTGCTGCACTTGCTCACAATTTGCATTAAAGTCTGAGCTCTGGAGAGAGCTGTTCCATCCCAGCAACATATTATAACGTCACCCACCATCCATGCCTGATTCAGTCCGGCTTGATTTAAAAAAAAAAAAAAAAGCATTTTTACCTGCAGAAACAGGACATGAAACGTAGAAAAGGAACAGGGAGATGCTAGACTATGGTGGGGTTGAAAAGGGAAGATGCTGGACTATAGGAAGAGGTGAGGAAATTATGGACAAAGAGCAAGGGTAAGAGAAAAGAAGAGAAGATACTGGACACAAGGCATTCTATACCACCTATTACCCAGAAGTTCCCAAGTAGTTTACAATACTAAAATGGAGGGTGGGGGGGCAAGATGGTGGCTGGGTTCAGTTCCAGTTCGGCAGATCTGTGGTGACCTAACTTGTCCGGTGCTGTCTGGGATCTTCGACCATAGGCATAGGACGGAGGAAACGAAAACAGGCCAGTCTACCCTAGGGCATGGCTGGGTCCACTCTTGCTGGACAGAGGAATTTGGCTGCTTGTGGCTTTGCCATTTCCGAGATGGGAGCTGTCTCTTCGGCAGGATCTCAGGGAGGCACTTCCATGGGCCTGAGCGCATCTGGGGTCTAGCTTTCCTGGAGCAGTACACCACCCCCCCTCCCGCCTCGACTCAGAAGCATTGCGACTGCTAGTGGACAAGTATGCTATTGCAGGGAAGTGAAGAGAGCTCCTCAGTATTGCCGGTACCCTCAACTGCATCTGGGTTAAGAGTTGCAAGATCGGGGGGGCGGAGCCTGATGTCCAGCGGGTAGGACGCTTTGCGTTGAAGCTCCCGAGAGGCCTACTTAGAATCCTGACTTAATACCTATACAAATTTACTATTTCGCTCCGAGCTGACCGGGGCACCTCGGGGGGGATGGCGGCCCATAAACCAGCGCGCTTGGACTTCGGGTCTCCTTCTTCTTCTCACGGAAAACGCTCCAAAACAGAGGTGTCTTCCCCACAGAAGATGGTTCCATTTCGTGAAAACCCCGAACTGCACCTGGAGATTTTGGAGGAAATACGCGGCGTGAAGGAATTGGTGCAGTCCAATGGAGAAGCGCTTCGAGCCCTGCGAGAAGACTTTGGAGTGCTCCAGGACCGACTTGAAAGTCTTTCATTACGGCAGGACAACATGGCGGGGGTCCTCGACTCGCACGAGGTGCGCTTGGGCAAACTGGACAAGGCTGAGCGCCAGATACAGAATCTTCAAAAGGAGTTAGAAGATAGCAATAATCGAGCCCGTCGCAACAATGTGAGGCTCATTGGAATACCGGAGGGGGTGGAAGCAGGAGATATAAGAGAATTCTTGCTCAAAACTCTTCCCTCCTTGCTGAAGATCACTTTTCACAGAGAACTGGAAATCGATCGAGCACACCGTGTTCCTGCCCACATGGCGCTCAAACGCACGACCCCCCGGCCTATTATCTTTAGCTTGCTACGATATCAACAAGTGGAACAAATTTTACATGCTGCCCGAGCGAATCATCATTTGGAATTTGAAGGTCGTAAGGTCTCCTTCTTTCCTGATTTGGCAAAGCCTACCGTTGACCGTCGGAAGAAACTCCTTGCTTTTCGCCCTCGACTTCAACAGCTACAGGCTCGCTTTGGCCTGTTGTATCCAGCGAAGCTCCGAGTGACTCTCCACAACCAAACCAGGACGTTCGAAGATCCTGATCTACTATCAACATTTTTAGACTCCAAAGAAGCAGAGCAGATGCGCTGATCCCAAATCTTGGACTCTTATCTGCCGGCTCTATCCGCCATTTTGAAGGGCCCGATGCGGCGGTCATAGCCAAGCACAGAAATAGCCTGGACTTTCTTTCTTTCTCTATATGACTTTTGTTTTTTGGTCTCCTATCCCTTCATGATGTGTGCCTCGGTCGGATTCGGAGCACGCACAGTCCTACAGGTTATGTGTGTTTTCAATTTCGGCCTTCTCTGGGGTTTCTCCCCGCAGACACATGGTCGCCAGTAATTTTGGGGTTTTGCTTCTCCTCTACCGTACTGCGGTTTTCTTTGTTAATGTGGGGCGCTTCCTTGTATTATATTAGCTTATTTTTCCTATGTCATGTGTATAGCCAGCTACAGTCAGTTTGAGGGACATAGTGAAATTATGTGTGCTATCATGCTCAGAATTTTTAACTTTTCTGAATGGCCTTATGTAAAACCTTATCATTCACCGTCAAAGGCATTAATGGTCCACTCAAAGGAAAGAAAATCCTTAGCTATCTTAGCCATGAGCATGTTGATTTAGTGTTTCTTCAGGAAACGCATTTAAACTCTGCTGAAACTGTATGGTGGAATCATGCTTGTCTTTACAGTAAATATGCACAAATACCTCGTCTGTTCGCCTCCTCCGTTCAGACTCCTTCTCATTGGTCTCAATGGAAGATGTTCAATGACTATGTACATTTTGCTAAATGCTCTCATCTGACTGTCTAACTTTGTATATATCTCTGTCCCATGATCATGCTGTATTGTAGGTACTCTTTTGATCGTTTGATGTATAATCACTGTTAATTGGAAGCGCTCACATGCTGATATAATCGGGTAGAGAAGAAGCATCGGGGTGGGGGGTAATGGGTTTACTTTTCCTTATTGTATACTTGTTTTGTCTCTTTTGGTGTGTTGTTTCTTTTGTTTGTTGCAAAATGAAAATAAAAGTTTAAAAAAAAAAAGAGTTGCAAGATCATCCCTGTGGATTCTGGTAGCTGACCTTGGGAGAGTGTTTATTCCAGGCATAGTGGATTTAGTAAAACCTGCAACTATCACCTTGGATGCGCTATGGGATGCCTGTTCTGCAGAGAATGTCTCGCATTATGCGCATGCACGTATATCGCACATGTGTCGAGTGCACTGTGAGGCTTATAAAAGGCCCTCGGTTCTATTATACCTTACATTTAAACTTTGCAATCTCTTATATTATAATCCAGTCATCATGCCCGGAATTAAATGCAAGTCTTATACTGCGGACTTCAAGCTGAAAGTTGTGGCAAAAGCTGAAGAAACAAGCAACAGAACAGCAGCAAGAGAATTTGATGTTGGTGAGTCATCTGTTCGCGACTGGAGAAAGGAGAAAACGGCACTAGAGGAGATGAACCCGCGAAAACGTGCGCATCAGGGTCCCAAAGAAAAGTGTCCAGAGCTAAAGAGTGACTTAAAGTGGATTCTGTCTAGAAGGGAGCAAAATCAAGCTGTCTCAACTATCGCAATTCAATTCAAAGCAAAACTGTTGGCCAATGAAAGAGGAATTTCATGTTTCCAGGCTAGTTTCAACTAGATTTGCAAATTTATGAAGAGGAATGGTCTTTCCATGCGAATAAGAACTGTAGGCCAGAGGATTCCGGATGACTGGGAACAAAAGATGGCGGATTTCGGCACATTTGTCAGCGAAGAAATTTCGGAGTTCGGCATTTCGGCAATGGATGTTATTAACATGGATGAGGTTCCTGTGTCTTGACATTCCACCAACCAGGACTGTAGCTGCTTCGGGTTCAAAAACTGTCGCAATAACAACAACTGGACACGAGAGGGCTTGCTTCACTGTAGTCCTGGGTTGCACAGCAAGTGGGCTTAAATTGAAGCCGATGGTTATTTTCAAGCGAGTAACCATGCCCCGTGAAAAATTTCCACAAGGTATTGTTGTTCACTGTAACAAAAAGGGATGGATGGACTCTGAGGTCATGAAAATATGGATTGATAAATGTTATAGGGCCAGGCCTGGTGGTTTCTTTTTTAAAAAGTCTTTGTTGATCTTCGATTCAATTACTGCCCATAAAGAAACAAATGCGCAAAATTATATTAATTCGACTGGTGCCCATATTGCAGTGATACCGGGTGGTCTTACTTGCAAGCTGCAGCCGCGGATAGCAGTTAATCACCCGTTCAAAACGTTCATCAGACGAGAGTGGGATAATTGGATGCAGCGGGGAATTCATGAATTCACACCATCGGGACAATTAAAGAGGGCTACATTAACGGAAATCTGCAATTGGTTGTGTTCTGCTTGGGAAAAAATATCCCCGGAAACTATAAGAAATGGATTCCGAAAAGCCGGGATTGTTTATAAGAACGAGGATCGGGTGCGTAGTGATGACGAAGATGATGATGAAAATGTCGAAAGGAGTGACGATGACAGTGCATATGTTACGGAAGAGCGTCTCCAGACGGTTTTAAATTATTTCAATAATGATGTTGATGAGGGAAGTGATTTCGAAGGTTTTATGGAATCGGATGATGAAAATTAATTAAATATATTTTGAAACCATTATATTCTTGTAAGGACTCTTTTATGGAATCGGTTCCCTGTAATAAAGTTTCGGTATAGTGCGCCTTCGCAAATACCACGCGACACGGTTGCGCGATAGGTAAAAAAGTGTATAGCGCGTACACTTTATGCGCGAAAATAAGGTAAGTCCTTCCTAGGTTCTCAAGTCCGAATTTTCCTCGCTTTGTCTCGCCTTACCCAGCAAAGGAGGAAATAATTTCTGGGTTCTTTCCCTAGGTTGGTCATTCATGTTGAAATTCAGGTTGTCTCATTACCTATAGAAAGAAAGTTTTCCTTTTTTTTTTGAACCTGGGCAACTCAGCGTTCTTGACTGCTAGGAAAGAACCTGTGGTCGTAGTGTCGTCCCATGCAGCTGACGTATAAGTCTTCCCCTGGCCATCTTTGACATGTTCTTAATGTGGGGCTTTGTTAATACTCTTCCCCCTTGTTTCCTTTATAATTGTGGGCTTAGTAATAATGGTTTGGTTGTTTTCTTTTTAGTTTCTATTTCTGCTTGGTATTGCTGTACCATTATCTTTTCATTCCCGTATATTCTTGAATGTATATTGTAAAAGTCAATAAAACATTAAATCATAAAAAAGAGAATGAAAGGAAATCCAATTTAGACAGAATAGAAACAATTGATAAAAATAAAATAAAAGACATCACCAACATTTCTCCCAATCAATCTGCATGCCAGCTCTCCAATCCAGTCCTACTCCCAAGTGCTACTCCCAATCAATCTGTGCAACCCAGGAAGGCCCTTTCAAAGAAATAAGTTTTAAGAAGACTTTTAAACTGTTTGAGATTCTTGCCTGATATGAAGAGGTAAAGAGTTCCAATGTGTAGGTGCCAGAAAGTAAAAAAGCTGAATGACTTGATGCCTCCATTCGTGCTTTTGAAACTGGAATAACCAGTAAATTTCTATTTTGCGATCATAGGGAACGTGATGAGCAACAAGGAATCAAGTAAATTGGAAGACCAGAATAGTATGCTTTGTGTGTAAGAGTTAGTATTCTAAAATGAAAATATGCTAGTGGTGCTGGAAAAAAAAAGGTAGCATGATTGTATCTGAATGCATTTGTTAGAAAAATAGTGGTATTTTGGATCAGTTGAAGCTTCTTCAAGTTAAAGAGGTGGCATCCACAGTGCATAGAACTGCAATATCAAAGATGTGATATAATAAATGCATGGATGAGAGTACGTAAAGACTCAAATGAAATGAATGGCCTTATGGACCATATATGACGAAGTGAATAAAAAGTAGCCCAGACAGCTGAAGCCATGTGAGCATCGAAGGATAATTGAGAAACGAACACCAAGATGCATAAATGATTTGACCAATGAATTAGAGGTGCCTTGGATTGATGGGTCAACCACTTGCGGACGAGATCCTCTTATTAGCCATCTGCTTTGCCAGTGTTCTGAGGGGTCCCTAAGCAGGTGTTTAAAGGGGAAAGATCGGAAATTGAGACTGTCTCTACATAACGCCCCAAAAGAATGCCATATGCATAGAAGTAAGTGTTAATGCCATGGTCCTGGAGGCGATAGAAAGATCCTGAAGAGCACAGGGGAAAGAATGGAGCCCTGTAGGACACAAGGGAAGGTACAGGTGAATGAGTATTTGTCAGAATATGTAAACTTTAACTTAATAATCCCAGAGGACAACTTCGTAGAGACAATGAATTAACAGGGGATGATGGATTAAGTCAAAAGCAGATGACAAATCCAATGAAACAATTATGACCAACTTGTGAGCATCTAAATTACTAAAGATATCACTTAAAAGAACAGTGATAGTTTTCGATGCTATGAGCAGAATCCAGATTGCCTAGTGTGAAGAATTTTCATCTTAGTGACAAAATCTGTAAGCTGTAGAACAGTCTTTTCAATAATCTTGGAAGAAACCAGGCGATAGCTGGATGGGAACATGAGTTCAAGATTCTTCTTATGAACAGGACAAGCAATGGCTAGCAAGAGAGGTAGAACTGAAGACATAAGACCGATTGACCATGGTTAGTAAAACTGGTACTATGCCCAGCTAAGACTATTTCAGCTATGGCAGTGGTTCTAATGGACAGGTGGGGGGGGGGGGGGGGGAGGTTAAAGTGTTCAAAGGTTTCACCAAAGCAGAGGACATTAGTTCATTTAAAGTAGGACTATGAACTCGCAACTACCAAAGATGGAATAGCGACATCTGAAGTAGAGGACAGTAAGGACTAAATCTGCGCTAACAGAAAGTTGTTGTGAATGGAGACTACCTTTGACCTAAAATAATTAGCAAAACAATCGGCTAGAGGTAGATCTTAATTTGAGAGAAATGAACTAGGAGAGGCATGTTGAGACAGTACTGTGAATAAAGCTTTTGATTTATTTGTACTCTTTATCTGAAAGTGACACAAAGGACTTTCTTTTGGCCATCCTAATGTGATATTTATATGAATTGTAGTACTCCTTACAAAGAGCAAGGGTCAAAGGGGTCCTAGCATTTATCCATTTGCGCTCTTTCTACGCTTGTCTTGCTGGACACATGGAGAAAGAAAGGAAGTTAGTAAGAGACTGGAAGAGAGAGAGAAGGGAAAATATAGTTACTCACCTGTAACAGGAGTTCTCCAGGAGCAGCAGAAATCAGTCCTCACATATGGGTGATGTCGGCGCCAACGGAGCCCTCGTGTGTAGCATTTCCCCAGCTTTCAAAGAAAGTCTATGGGAATGCAGCGCGCATGCGTGGTCCCCTTCCCGCCCAAGGGTGCCATCTTGCTCAGTCTGATGACATAGCTAAAAGACAGAAAAAAAACCAAAATGAAGGATAGGACTGCAACTCCTGGGAAGGAGGGAGGGTCATGAGGACTGATTCCTGCTGCTCCTGGAGAACACCTGTTACAGGTGAGTAACTACGCTTTCTCAAGGAACAAGCAGGAAGTCAGTCTTCACATATGGGACTCCCCAGCTCTAGGCTACCGGGAACCCAGAGCTGAAAAAATGGCTCCCTCTCAAGAGCCTCAAAATCCGTGATAAGAATTTTCTCTGAGAACGCACCCCGTACAGTAGCCCAACATAAAGGGCCGGAGGGTAGGAGTTGCTTAAACCTCAAAGAGATTACGGAGTACCGCCTGGCCGAAAACACTGTCCCACCGAGACTCTCTCTCTCCAGGCAGTAATGGGCTGCAAAAGTCTGGCTTGAAGACCAAGTTGCGGTGCAGCAGATGTCTGCCAACGGAACAGAGCGGAGTTGGGCTACTGACACAGCTTTCGCCCTGACATGGTGGGCCGTGACCCGACCCTGCAAGGGGAGGTCGGCTGCCCTGTACGCCCAGGCGATGCAATCTGCTACCCAAGTGGACAATGTACGCTTGGAGACAGGTAACCCCAACCTATTAGGGTGAAACGAGTCGAAGAGCTGAGTAGCCCTTCGATGCTCCCGCATACATTCTATATAAAAGGACAACGCCCTGTTACAGTCCAGGGTAGGCAAGATTGTTTCAGCCCGGCTGGCATGCGGCCTGGGAAAAAAGGTCGGAAGAACCACCTCCTGGATTAAGGTGGAAAGAGGAGACCACTTTTGGGAGGAACTTGGGATGGGGTCGTAGGATCACCCTGTTCCTATAGAACCGCATGTATGGTCTATCAGAAACCAGAGCTTGTAGTTCACTCACACATCTGGCCGAGATAAGAGCCACCAGGAAGAGCGCTTTCCAAGAGAGGAAGCACAAATGGCAAGTAACCATCGGTTCAAATGGTGGGCAAGTAAGTTGCTGCAAGACCACGTTCAAATCCTACTCAGTCGCCGGTGGACGAACCGGAGGCTTCAGTAGAAGCAGACCTCTGAAAAATCTGAACACCAAGGGGTGAACCGACAGACTGGCCTACCACCGGTGAGTGGTGCGCTGACAGAGCACTGAGGTGGACCCGAACAGAGTTAGACTTAAGGCCTAGGTCTGAAAGGTGAAGTAGATACTGCAGGTACTACTGGCACCAGGCAAGAGAAAGGATCTTCATTGTGCTGAGCACACCATACCGTAAACCTACGCCACTTGAGGGCATAGGACTTTCTGGTGGACTGCCTCCTAAAGGCCAAGACCACCTCCTCAACCTCCTTAGGTAGAAGTAAGAGCTAGCACTATCCTTTCAGCAGCCAGGCCATCAGATTGAGGGACCTGAGATTGGGGTGCAGAAGGGAACCCTGCTCTTGAGACAGGAGATCGTGTTGCAGCCCCAGAGGGAACAGAGCTTCCACCGCCAACTGCAGAAGAAGTGGAAACCACGGCTGCCTCGGCCATCTGGGGGCTACCAGAATCACCGAAGCCTTGTCCCGGAGGATCTTGAACAAAATTTAGGCCACCAGGGGCGTGGGAGGAAACGCATACAGGAGGCCCGTAGACCAAGAGATCAGAAAAGCATCTGCTGCCATCCTCAGGAGATGCGGCTGTCTGGAGCAAAACCTGGGCAGCTGACGGTTTAGTGGACTTGCAAAGAGATCGATGGATGGAAGTCCCCAGCGGAGGAAGATCTCCTGGACCACCAATGGATTCAACTGCCATTTGTGAGGCTGGAGAATCCTGGTTAGCTTGTCTGCTAGGAAGTTTTCCTGACCAGATAGATAAACTGCTTTGAGAAACATGCCTTGTCTGACCGCAAAGGAGCAAAGGGCCAGTGCCTCCTGACATAGGAGCCTGGACCCTGTGCCCCCTTGTTTGTTCACATAGAACATTGTTACCTGATTGTCCGTCTGAACTAGGAGAGACTGTTGAGAGCGGGCATGACCGAAGGTTTGCAGAGCTAAGTGGATTGCTCGCAGCTCTAAAAGATTGATTTGCAGTGTGGCCTCCAAGGGGACCACAGGCCTTGAGTGCACGTGCCCTGGTAATGTGCACCCCAGCCCTTTAAGGAAGCATCTGTCGTCAGCACTGTAGCCAGGCCTGACGGCATGCACCGATGCTGGCCGCGGCTACCTGGGCCGAAGCATCGAAGCCGTCATAGGCTGCTCGAGATATAAACTTCGAGCACTCTCGGATCCCTGAAGACAAGGCTTTGAATCTCTGCAAGGGTTCCTCGGGGAGGCCAGCCAAGAACTCGGCAATCTCCTTTGCCAGGTCCCGTAAGTACATGCCCATGTACAGCTGGTAAGTCTGGACACGGCAAGACAGCATAGAGCCCTTGAAGCACTTTCTACCGAGGGCATCCGGGTTCTGGGCCTCCCGGCCGGAAGGCAGCAAGGAGTGCATCTTTTGACTTTTCAGCCAGTGCATGGCCGATTCCACAGCCATGGAGTTGTGTGGTAGCTGCGCCTTTTGGAACCCAGGGCTCTTATT
The DNA here is from genome assembly GCA_033557465.1 of Ichthyophis bannanicus. Lineage (NCBI taxonomy): Eukaryota > Metazoa > Chordata > Amphibia > Gymnophiona > Ichthyophiidae > Ichthyophis > Ichthyophis bannanicus. The sequence goes on from CM066032.1 coordinate 1,281,487,229, forward strand.
GACTCGATAAATGGAATCAACCCGCTTGCTAAGAACTGGCACCGAGGCCAGTGCTTCCCACATACGGAAGAGTAGCCATTCCAGCATTGGAGGAACCGGAACAGTAAAGGCTTCCCTTCAGAGGAAAATCATACTGGAGGGCATCGAGCTCTCCGGCTCAAGGCTCATCCTCGGCGTCTGCTGGGAATGCTAAAGCCTTTGCCATATCCCTGACAAAATCCGAGAACCGGGTATCCTCTGGGGGAGACCTTCTCCGAGGCTCGGACTCCGGGGAGTCTGACGGGACGCACCAGTTCCAGAAGGTGTCAGGAGACTCCTCGTCCTCCGTCTCCCACGCCAACTCCTCCAAGGAGGAGTCGAGCGGCTCTGGCCATGTGGGCCTCGATGCCACCCATGCTGAGGGCACCAGTGTCGACGACCTCGGCCCCGCACGGAAGGTCGAGGGAGACCTTTGCCGAGGATCGACTCAAGACTTGATGGACTCGAGGATCGGCTCGGCCTCCGGGGTCGACTTAGACGTCGAGGTCCCGGTGGTCGGGGCAGATGCATTGGTCAGACCTGCGATCAGTACCCGCTGCTGCTCCATGAGGGCAGCCAGGCTGCTCTACAGGGTCATCAACCTGAGACCGAGCTCAGGAGACACCACAGCCCCCGACGGCGTCGGGCCCGACGTCAGTTCTCCCAGAGGAGAGAGTCCACGAGGACAACAGAAGTTACCTGACTCGGGGACTCCGGCTCCAGGCGAGGTAGTTTGGTCGGCCGCTCCGACTCCGAGAGCCCGGGACGGCAGTCAGGGCTTTGCGACCTGGCCCTCGAGGATCCAGGTGCCTCCACTGACACCGCCCTCACGAGCTTCTTCTTTCTTTTGTGCTCCCAGGTGGGAGACCCCCCTCTCAGAGGACCCACGACGGCCCTCGGGGTCAGACTCCCGAGATGTCGAGGCCTCTGATGAAGTCTGGGCCCAGCCGGACGCAGACTCCGAAAAAATTCTTTCACGCTGATGCTGACAGCTCCGAAGCACCTTCGACGACATCATGACGCACGGGCCACAGACCAGCGGGTCATGTTCGGGCCCAAGGAATCGGAGGCATCAGTCGTGTGTGTCAGTGAGAGACTTAAGTTTCTTACACTGATCACATTTTTTGAACCCGCTGGCAGCCATCGGGGGAAAAAGGGCCCCTGCAAGGTCAAAACATAGGGCTGCCAGTGAAAACAACAGAAAAAGCACGAATGCTAGTCATAAACGACAAAAAACAAAAAAGAAGTTCCGGACTCGATACCAGTGTACCGAGCCAAGGCGGGATGGGGAACTGGCGCCAAACCGGATAAAGAGACGCAAAAAATAGCAGAAAAAAAATCTAATTTTCCCGGGTGACACGAACTACGTCCGTTGGGCTCCGTGGAAAAGAAAGACTGAGCAAGATGGCACCCTTGGGCGGGAAGGGGACCGCGCATGCGTGCTGCATTCCCAAAGGCTTTCTTTGAAAGCTGGGGAAATGCTCCGCACGAGGACTCCCTTCGGCGCCGACGTCACCCATATGTGAGGACTGACTTCCTGCTTGGTCCTGGAGAAATGTGAGTACTGAGGTGATAGAGATGGAAAGTTTTAGGTAGATGCATTAAAAAAGGGAAATTTTGGACTTAATAGTGAAACGGAGCAGTAAAATCAGAGTAGACCGAAAAGCATAAAAAGTAAAAAAAATGCTTAAAATGAAAGATGCATGTAAGATACGAGTGTAGGGGAGGAAGACAGGAGACCCTGTGAAGAGAGTTAAGAGGAGACAAGCAGAGGAAAGCAGAATCCAGAGACTGGAAGGGAACAAGATAATTAGAGAAATAAAATGTCCAGAAAATAGAGGGGAAAAAAGAATTTTATATTAAATTTAGTAATTAGAATATGTCTGGTTTTGGAATTTATATCTTCTATCTTTATATTTTGCACAGTACAGGGAAAATGAACAGTTTCTATTTCTCTGGTGTTGCACTGCATGCAGTGTGTGGATTCTTGGTGTTTCAGCTTAATTTTAATCTATATAATTCTACTTTTAGTTTGTGGAGGGTCTATCTGCTTTCAGTATTTGTGACAGAGCAAGCGTACTGTCAGCACAGCATTTTTATGCAGGGATCAAACGTAACCCAGCTTGTTCAGTTTTCCCATTGCTCTAGAGCCCATTGCAGATATTTATGGTGTTGCTCTTTTCCTGGGCAGGCTCCTTGTTGTGTGAATTCTAGTTCTGAGTGTCATTTTTAATGTTTTGCATTACTTAACATGCCTGATAAAGGAGAGGGTTTAAGTTTTTGATACTGAGAGGAAACTATAATCAGGCTTTTTTTTTTGGCATGGTGAATTCTATGAGGAATTGTTCTAGTTTTGCTCTGCACTCATTGTGGGGATGAGGGAGACTTCAGTGGATACAGACTATGTGATAATTCCAGCATGCAGGGTAAAAGATTGGCATTTTTAAGTCCTCGACTACATAATTTAAACTGCTCTAATGTCTGCTGGGTATAACCAGCAGTTACAGTATTCATGTTTATTACAAAGCCTGGAAATATAAATTGAATTGTTTTTCCCTGAGGTATCTGCTCAATCTGTGTTCTGAGGGGTCCCTCCCTCCTAAGCAGAGCTCTGAGGGGGGCCTACATTTTTAAGTGCCGGGGGGAGGGGGAAAAAACCATTTCAACAGTTGCTTGAGGCAGCGCATTGCCTGAGACACGCCAGAGGTGGCAGCCACGGACATGCATGGCTAAAAGTTTGACTAAGACACCACGTATTCAGAAACTGTGTGTGCCTCTAAAATGCAGTCCTGCACATTTTCCAGGGACAATGGGCTGCTTTTTTTTGACAATTCATCTTCACTGACCATAGCCTACATATATATACCCAGTCCCTTTCAGTTCCTGGGGGGGGGGGGGGGGGTTTGCTCATATTCGTTATCCAAATTGTACAGTATTAGTAACATGAATTATCCTGCACACTGTATCAACTGGCTATTTTGTTTACTTCTTCTGATATGTGTTCTGAAAAACAGTAAAAAGTCTTTGCTAAAATAACCAACATGCCCAAATATATCAATCAATGTAATTACTCGGCTGCTCTCCTGGGCTTAAGATGCAACCTGAAGAATTAGGACAAAAGTGGGTCGAGAACATTTGTGATAATACAGTAATGACAGTAAATGAAGGTTTCTGCCAAAATTAAACAGGAAAAAAAAACGTGGAGTTCTTCTTTGGTCTTCAATGTGTGGCTCTTAGCAGGATTGAGCCGTGGAGTACAGGAACTCTTGTGCTAATCTTGCAGTCTGAAATTTCACAGGACCTTCAATAGCCAGACAAGGGAAGGAGGTCTGTGCATCACAAAGCACAAACATACTGAGAGTCATACAATGAAGAAGGGGCTTTTCATGTGTGTGTGTACAGTATGTGTGGGGAAAGCTGATCCCATGCGGACAACAGCCTGCAATGACAGCAATCAGTCAAAGCAGCACCCAAGTCTAGATGACTTGGAGGGGCGTTTTCGGTCATAACCAAATATCACGCATTATTTATAATCACTATATTGCTTTACAAAAAGATAAGAACATAAGAAATGCCATAATGGGTCAGACCAAGGTCCATCAAGCCCAGTATCCTGTTTCCAACAGTGGCCAATCTAGGTCACAAGTATCTGGCAGGTTCCCAAAAACACACAGGTTCCACAATGATTGTATTGTGGCAAGCAGAGGATTTCCCAAGTCCTCTTTAATGCTTTATGAACCTTTCCTCCAGCAACTTGCCCAAAGCTTTTTTAAACCCAGCTACACTAACAGCTTTTACTATATCCTCCGGTAACGAATTCCAGAATTTGATTATGTGTTGAGTGAAAAAATATTCTCTTTTATTAGTCTTACAGGTTACATTGTAGCTTCATTGCATGTCCCTAGTCTTGCTACTTTTTGATGGTATAAACAATGTATTTACGTTTACTTGTTCCACTTCATTTATTAATTTATAGACCTCTATCGTATCTCCCCTCAGCCTTCTCTTTTCCAGGATGAAGAGCAGTAACATTTTAAGCCTTTCCTCATAGGAATATCCTTCCATCCCATTTACCATTTTGGTGGCTCTTCTCTGTACCTTTTTAATTCCACTATATCCTTTTTAAAATACGATGAACAGAAATGCACACAATATTCAAGGTGCAGTCGCACCATAGAACGATACAGAGGCATTATAATAACCTTCTGTTTAATTTTCCATTCCTTTCTTTATGATTCCTAACATTCTATTTGCCTTCTTCGTCACTACTACACACTGAGCGGAGGGGGTTTCAACCTGTTATTCATGACACCGCCTAAATCTTTTTTCCTGGGTGATGGTTCCTAATATGGAACCTTGCATCGTTTGAGTTGTTCTTTCCTAGGTGAATAACTTTGCACTTGTCCACATTAAATTTCATCTGCCATTTGAACATCCAGTCTTCCAATTTATCAAGGTCCTCTTGCAATTTTTCACAATCCTTGAGTTTTAACTTGGAATAATTTTGTCTCATCTGCAAATCTGATTAACTCACTCATTATTCCCATTTCCAGTTTAGTTACAAACATGTTAAAAAGCAGCAGAGACAGCACAGATCCCTGGGATACCCCACTGTTCACCTTTTTCCATTCAGAACATTGGCCATTTAGCCCTAGCCTCTGCTTTCTATCTTTTAAACAGTACCTGATCAACATAGCACATTGCCTCCTATCCCATGACTTTTTAATTTTGCCAAGAGTCTGTCATGAGGGATCTTGTCAAAGGCTTTTTGAAAATCCAAATACACTATATCAACTGGCTCACCATTATCTACCTGTTTATTCAAACTTTCAAAAAGCATAACAGATTAGTAAAACAAGACCTTCCTTGGCTAAAGTCATGCTGGCTTTCTCCCATTAAACCATGACAATCCATATATTCAGTAATTTTGTTCTTTATAATCGTTTCTACCATTTTGCCCAGTACTGACGTCAGGCTCACCGGTATGTAGTTTCCCGGATTAGCCCTGGAAACCTTTTTAAAAATTGGCGCTACATTGGCCATTCGTCAATCTTCAGGTATTACAGATGATTTTAATGATAGTTCACAGATTAGTAATAGTAGGTCTGCAATCTCATATTTCAGTTCTTTCAACAAATGATTGGTCCAAGTGATTTGCTACGGTTTAGTTTATCAGGAAGTTGTAATACATCTTCCTAGTTTTTCGATATTTCTTTCAGTTCTTCTGAAGCATCATTTTTAAATACCATTTCAGACATGGATAACTTCCCTACATCATCTTCAGGAAAGACCGAAGCAAAGAATTCAGTCTCTCTACTATGTCCCCTATTAGTGCCCCTTTTACCCCTCTATCATCTAATGGTCCAACTGACTCTCTCACAGGTTTTTTTGTTACAAATGTACTTGAAAAAATGACTTTTTTTTCAAATTCACTCTGTCTGCCTTATCAGTGTCTTGCATCTAACTTGCAAGTGATTGTGTTGTTTCCAGTTTTTGTCATTTGGCTCCTTTTTCCATTTCCTGAAAGATGCTTTTTTGGTTACAAAAACCTCTGACCTCACCTTTAAACTATGCTGGCAATTTTTTTGAACTTCCTTACACTTTTCTTAAAGCATGGAATACATCTGGTCTGGGCTTCCAAATTATTTTTTTAAACTCCTATGCTTGATGTAAATCTTTAACCTTTGCAGCTGCTGCTTTTATTTATTTTTTTAACTATTTTCTTTTTTTATCATAGTCTCCATTTTGAAAAAAAAGGTAGTACTGTGAATTTTTTTGCCACCCTTCCTCCATTTATTAAATCAAATGTGATCATGCTATGATCACTATTGCCATGTGGCCCCAACACCCTTATCTCTTGTATCAGGATCTTGCATTCCATTAAGGACTAGGTCCAAAATGGCTTCCCCTCTTGTCTGTTCATAAACCAGCTGCTCCAAGCAGCACTCATTTATTTCATCTAGAAACCTTATCTCCCTAGCATGTCCTGCCATGACACTTGTTAGCTTGCCTGATTTGAGCATGTCATCATCCATTTGTTCATTCTAGCCAAGTGGTCGGTAATACGCCCCCATTGTCATCGCCTTCCCCTTCTTACATGGAATTTCAATCCATAGAGATTCTATAGCGTGCTGTGTTTCCTGCAAAACTTTAATCCTTTGTGACTCAATGCTCTCCCTAACAGAGCGTGCAACCCCTCCACCAATTTGATCTACTCTATCACTGCAATATAATTTGTACCCAGGTATCAGTGTCCCACTGGTTGTCCTCTTTCCACCAGGTCTCAGATAAAGTACCAATCATATCTAACCTCTCATTTAGTGCTATATATTCTAGCTCTCCCATCTTTTTTTTTAGACTTCTAGTATTTGCATACAAGCATTTTAGAGATTGTATTTTATTCATATTATCTGGCTATTGATAAGCAGGAGTAAATTGGAATATTTAAGCTCTGTCTGCTCTATACTTAAGGACATTTGGGTTACTTTTGTCTTTACTGGAACCTCTCTGTCTATATGCCCTAAGTTCACTCTTTTACGGATACATCACTACAAACCACGCGACTGTCGGCTTTCCTCTATTATCTAGTTTAAAAGCTGCTCTATCTCCTTTTTAAAGGCTAATGCCAGGAGTCTGGTTTCATCTCCATTAAGGTGGAGCCCATCCCTTCCCAAAATGTTGCCCAGTTCCTAACAATTCCAAAACCCTCTTCCTTGCACCAGCATCTCCTCCACACATTGAGACTCCAGAGCTTTGCCTGCCTTTTGGGTCCTGAGTTTGGAACGGGAAGCATTTCTAAGACTGCTACCCTGGAAGTTCTGGATTTTAACTTCCTACCTAAAATCCTAAATTTGGCCTCCAGAACCTCCCTACCACACTTTATGTCACTGGTTAAAACACGTATCAAAACAGTAGACTCCTCCCCAGAGCTATAATGCCTTATATTTAGGTGGTGCGTGAGGTCTGCTACCTTTGCACCAGGCAGGCATGTTACCAGGCGATCCCTCATATCCACCAGTCACTCAGCTATCTACATGCCTAATGATCGAGTCACCAACTATAACGGCGGTCCTAATCCTTCTCTTTAAAAATAAGATCTTTATTTTGCTTCTGTAACTTTACAACAGCAAAATACCAAAACAAAAGTTTTACTCCGCTGATAGTTCTGGATACTGACTAATCTGGGTTTCTTTAGCTAAGACAATTTCAAAGTATTTTTGACTTCTAGCCCAATAAGAACCTAGCTTTACTTGAGTTAACTGAATGATTACCTGGTCTCTCACAGATGCTTCCATTTATCTGCTGAAGACATGATGCTGCTTTCAGGCCCATAGTATTAGGCTCCGCGATATATCCACAAAACCCAGCATCACTGGGTTCCCCTTGTAGCCACTGGAGAGAGGTGTTTGTAAATGGAGACACGTCTTCCCAACACCAGTAAGACACATTGATTTTCTGTAATCCAATCCAAGGGGTCAAAGCTGTTTTAGACTAAAAATGAATTTAGAAAGTCAGTCTGCACAATTAGACCAGTTCCATTATTTCTATCTACTATGATACAAAAAGAGTGATTTAATACATGAAACTCCACACCAGACTTAGAAAATATACCGGTCAACATTTCTGGCTCTGTGGTCAGTGCTTTTTTTTTTTTTTTTTAATTTCTGCCGTGTCAGTTAAAGCAAATGTGTATATTCAGCATTGCAATCCCAGATAGATTAATATATGTATAATATAGAGTTTCATTGTCAAAATTATCCAAACAACAGACTAATATCGCTACTATCCAGATAACTGTTGAACTGTTCATGCTCTGCTCTAGTGCTAAATAGTAAGTGCCACTGAAAATGATCATATAGGCTCAGATAAGTGCTTGCTATAAATTATTGGGCCAATATTTAAATACTGTGAAAAACTAAGGCTACTCAATAGTAAATGATATAAAAGTTAACTTAAACAACCCTGCTTAATGCCCTTTAAGATCAAGGCATAATAAAACTATAGTTTAAGATTTCCATATGCTTTCAACAGAATAAAAAATGCAATGCGTGCCTTTGAGTCAATACCGACTCCTGGCAACCCAGCAGCTCCTGGGGTTCTTGGCAACATTACTGGAAGTAGATTACCAGGCCTTTCTTCTGGGGCATTGGAGGGTTAAGTGACTTGCCCAAGGTCACAAGGAGTGCTAATGGGAATCGAACCTTAGTCTCAGCCACCAAGCCAGTGCTCTAGCCACAAGGCTACTCCCTCCACTCTGCTTTCAACAGAAGACATGCTTAGGGTTATGTTTACTAAATGGTGGTAGTGGCTTCGGTGCGATATCGGAGCTCCGATATCGCACAGAAACCGCTACCGCCATTTAGTAAACATACTCCTTTGTTTATTTTTCATTTTCTATACATAGTTTATATTTATTCATATTTATGTTTTTCAGTTATTTTGCTATACCGCCTTCTATTGCAAATATCAAGGCGCTTTACAAAAAGAAACACTGAGAAAATGAAACAAAGTCCAAGTTAATATTAGAAAAGTAAAGAATAGATGAGCCAAATACAATAGCACAAAAGTTGCAGAGTGCTGACAGTTCACATTAGCTGTTCCAAAATTCAGCTGAAATAGTGACTGCTATCAATTAACACCATCAGTCATGCTGATCATTACAATGCTTCATGATGCTCACTTTTATCATGTCAAATTTCTATAATGGTGCATCTAAGTCTAGAGTGCGGCAGAAACAGTAACAACGAATGGCATTCCAGTTTTAGGTGTTCATAGTGCTTTAAGTATCTTATATGCTGTGTTTTTTAATAAACATTTTATTATAGTGGAACTTTTATTGTTTTTTTTAGATTTTTATTAATACTGTCAAATTAACAATCCAAAATAGGAAAGTCTCACAACTAAAACAATTATAAATAAAAGAATGAAAATATACAAAATGGAAAGAAACCATGGGTATGAGAAATAATCCACCACAAGAAGAGAAAGGCTGAAAATCTAAGCAATAAAATTAAGAAATCAGAGGATCAAATCACTGGATGCTGTAATGAAATTGGGCTCCCAATCACAACCACCTTATTCAAAACCTAATATTGTGGCAGACAAAAACCTTTCTGTGCAGAGGTTCCAAAAATACGTAATTGTTGCATTAAAATGTAGCAAGATATTCACAGTGGAATCTTAGGAAAAATTAATTCCGCCCCCCCCCCCCCCCCCCACTCTTAACACCTTAGTATGCTGGGAGAGAAATAATTTCCTCCTAACCTGAGTGGGAACAGGGAACAGAAAAACCTGAACACAAAAAATAAGAGCCTTCTTTTTGAAAAAGTATGTGGCTCATGAAGCAATTTCATTCTTGGCATGTTCCAAAAACTTTGTCAAATTAAACAGAGAAAATGGATAATTTTGATTTTTATTTCTCCCTCTGCCTCAACTCAATTTTTTGAGGAATAAGCACAAATTAGAAAATAGGAACCTCTCAACATCTGTAAGGGCTAAAACCTCTTTGAAATATTTCCTCAACAGAATTTCCAGAGAACAAACGAGACACTCGAAAATGAAAGAATCAAAGTTCTACTCCGATTTGCATTTTCCAAAGCCTCTACCTTACCATGAAGCAATAACAAACATAGAAACATGACGGCAGAAAAAGACCACATGGCCCATCTAGTCTGCCCTTCCATATCAACTACATTAGTCCTCTTTTCACCATTAGAGATCTTCTGTGTTTGTCCTATGATTTTTTTTTTATAATTCAGATACTGTCCTTGTCTCTACCACCTCCACTGGGAGACTATTCCACTCATCTATCACTCTTGTCATAAAGAAATATATCCGCATATTACTCCCGAGTCTATCCCCTTTCACTCTCATCCTATGTCCCCTTGTAGAACAGCTTGCTTTCAATCAGAAGAGACTCCACCTGTGCATTTATGCCACAGAGGTATTTAAATTCTATCATATCACTCCTATCCCGCCTGTCCTCTAAAGTACACATATTAAGATCTTTAAGTCTATCCTCATATGCTTCATAACGAAGACCATTAACCGTTTTAGTAGCCACCCTCTGTACCGACTCCAACCTGCTTATATCCTTTTCAAGGTGCAGTCTCCAGAATTGCACACAATACTCAAAATGAGGTTGCACCAGAGACTTTATACAAGGCATTATCACCTCCTTTTTTCTGCTAGCCATTCCTCTCCCTATATACCCAAGCAACCTTCTGGCTTTTGAAGTCGCCTTTTCTACCTGTTTAGCCACTTTAAGATCGCTAGACACAATTAGGTCCAAGTCCCACTCTTCTTTTGTGGACAGAAGTACCTCACCCCCTACACTGTACCGCTCCTTTGGATTTTTGCAGCCCAAATGCATGACGCTGCATTTTATTTTGCATTAAATTTCAGCTGCCAAATTATAGACCTTTCTTCAAGCTTAGCTAGATCCCTCCTGATGTTATCTACCTCTTTCTGGGTGTCTACTCTATTGCAGAATTTAGTATCATCCACAAAATGCAAACCTTACCCGACAGCCCTTCTGCAATATCACTAACAAAGATGTTAAAAAGAATCGGACCAAGGAAAGATCCCTGCGGCACACCACTGGTAACCTCCTCCTCTTCAGAGTGAGCTCCATTTATCTGTACCCTTTGTCGTCTCCCACTCAACCAATTTCTAACTCAATCAGTAACTTTAGGGATCATCCCTAGGGTGCTCAGTTTGTTTATAAGTCACCTGTGTGGAACGGTGTCAAAGGCTTTACTAAAATCTAAATACACCACATCTAGGGCTCTCCTTCTCTCTAACTCCCTGGTCACCCAGTCAAAGAAATCAATCAGGTTTGTCTGACAAGACCTGCCTCTGGTGAATACATGCTACTTCAGATCCTGCAATCCACTGGACTCCAGAAACCTTTCTATTCTCTTTTAGTAGCCTGTCCAATAATTTACTAACCACAGAGATTAGACTAACAGGCCTGTAGTTCTCAATGTCATCCTTACGTCCACTTTTGTGTAAAGGAACCACATGTGCCTTTCTCCAGTCCTCTGGCACCACTCCAGATTCCAAAGAGGCACTGAAAATGTCAGACAGTGGAGCTGCTAGAACGTCACAAAGTTCCCTTGGTATTCTTGAACGTATCCCATCGGGACCCATGGCTTTGTCTACTTTTAGTTTAGCTAGTTCCTCACGAACACAGTCTTCTGAAAAACACTGGAGATCCATGTCACTTCTGTTCCTGCTTGTGTGTGTTCTCCCGAGGTCCTGCTTTTGGCCCTTCATCTGTGTACACAGAACAGAAATATTTGTTAAGCACTTCTGCTTTATCCTCATCGGTTTCTGATTATTACTATCCTGCACCCTTTCAACAGACCCTATTTGAGTCTGACAATACCACTTTTGCCCTTCCTCCTCTCACTAACATATCTGATAAATGTCTTATCCCTGCATTTTATTGTATTGGCTATTTCTTCTTTTTGTACTTTTGCTTTCCCGACTACTACAGTCAGTATTTTTTTGCGATGTTTTACCTTTCTTCAAGGAGAAAGTTTACTTACTGAAAATTTCCTTTCCTGGAATTCTGCTATACCAAGTCCAGACTAATGGGTTGTGTCCCCCTGCCAGCAGATGGTGAAACAGAGAAAAATTCAAAAGTTTTGTGACATCACCCTTGGTATAAAAACACATCCCTCAAGGGGAGCTTCAGTATACCCATAACAAGCAGCAGGAGTTCAGAACAGCCAAGCAAGCACAACAGATCAAAATTAACCTTTTAAAAAAATAACTCTCAAACAACCACATAAGATGAACAAAGTGAAACAGGACCAGCAAGCCAAAGTATGTACATGGCAAGATAAAACAATGTCACCGATATGTAGAGTCTTAGGTAGGCAACGGACTAGAGGGATGGGTCCTGAACTGGTCTAGCAGAATTCCAGGAAAGGAAATTATCAGCAAGTAAAAGTTCTCCTTCCAAATACATCCTGCTAGACCAGTCCAGACTAGTGGGGAGTACTATAGGTAAACCACTCCAGAGCAGGAAGAAACAGCTGCAACTAGGACAGAGGCTCACAAGCGAGCCGATTCTCGAGCTTGGACAGCCAAGCAATAGTGATGTGCTAAAACAGACAGGGAGGACCAGGTGGCCGCCCTGAAAATATCTAGCGGAGCTGTTCACGAGTATTCTGCCCAGGAGGTAGTCTGGTCCTGCATGGAAACTGCCTGAAGACCTACGGGCACAGGTTTGTTCACTAAAATATAAACTGACTTAATCGTCTGCTTGATCCAGCTCACAATGGTCGCTTTGGAAGCAGCCACCCCTTTTCGTGGACCAGAAGTCAGGACAAAGAGATGATTGGAGAGACGAAACAAAGTTTGAGATAACAGCATAAAAACCTACAGACATCCAAGAGGTGAAGGACACTGTTGTCACCCAAACACTGCTCCTTAAAAAAGGAAGGAAGTGAAACTGATTGGCATGAAAATCCGGAAGGATCTTTGGCAGAAAAGAGGGCACTGTTCAAATGGTAACACCCTCCAGGAAAAGAGAGAAAAGGATTCCAGCAAGAAAGTGCCTGGAGCTCTGAAAGGTGCTGTGCTGCAGTGGCTGCTATAAGAAAAACAGTTTTGAAAGTCAAACCTTTGATAGATGCCCTACAGAGAGGTTGAAACATGGCACGGGTGAGCGTGCGAAGCATTAAGGACAGATCCCAAGAAGGGACAATTAGATGAATGGGGGGGCCTCAGCGTATGAACACCCCACAGAAAATGGAAAATGTCCACATATGAGAAGCAAGAGACCATCCACGGAGAGGCCCCTGAAGCATGCCAAGGCCGCAATATGTACTTTTAATGAATTAAGAGCAAGACCCTTATCAAATCCATCCTGAAGGAAAGGATGCCTGGATCATCAACTCGCCAAGGGGAGAGGGATCTCTTTGAATACCAGGAAGAAGAAAAAAAACAAAGATGCCAGATCAGAGTGTAGGCACGTTAGGAAGAAGACCATCGAGCCTGTAGCAGAGTGGCCACTATCTGCAGCGAGTAACCTTTGCGCAAAAAAGCAATGCTGCTCAAAAGCCAAGCCATAATGGAGTGGAGGAATGGCCTAGTGGTTGGGGCAAGGTACTTCAGGCCGGAAGGTCGGGGGTTCAAATCCCACTAGAGGACAGCAACCTTGGGCCAGAAGGACTGGGGTTTCTAGTCCCACAGGTGCTCCTTGTGGTCTTGGGCAAGCCACTTAACCCTCCATAGCCCATGTTCCCTGTAAAATAGTTATCTCCAAGTTATAATGCCCTGTTCAATGTAATTTCAGTTTGTTCAATGTAAACCGCACTGATGCAGAATAGCGCGGCATATAAGAGAATGTAAATAAATAAATAAAATAAATAAGAAGTAAAGAGCTGGGTCATTCATGAGAACCAGCCCCTGAAACGGGAGACCTCTTCTGAAACCAAGGGGTAGGGGTGCATCCTGCAGGAGGCAAAGGAGATTGACATACCCAGGAGTGGAACTATCATTAGGCAGGGTGAGATGGCTGCCTCAGGTGGCAGAGTTTTTGGGGCGGCAAAAAAATGCCCCCAAATCATGCCAGTGGTGGCCGCCTCATGCTGTCTAAAGAAAATGGGAGATCACAAATTAAGCAGTGTTTCCTGCATGCCATTGCTGTTGCTGCTGTCAGTTTTCCTGTTTTGGCAGCAGGACCTGAAATTAAGACAAAAAAAAAAAGAATGCTCAAGTTGATGCTTCATTCTGCTCCTGTGCACTGCTCGGCCAGTCCGGCCCCCCTCTGACAGTGTGTCAAGGGGGCACAGGCGGCCCTTGCGCAAGAGTAGAATGATGCATAGGCCCGCATTTTTTTTCTTCATTCTTGGAGGCCTGCTGCTGCTGTAGAGTTGCCAAACGGCCAGCTTTCAGTCTTTTTTTGCCCCTCTATTTCTCTTTCCTTGCCCCATCACCCCCCCCCCCCATCTCTATTCCTTGCTGCCTTTCGCCGCATGACATTTCCCCAACCTCTATCCTGCATTTAACCTCTCTCCCTATCTCTCCCTTACCAGCACCTCTTCTCCCCTCAAAGCTTAATTTTACCATGACAGTGACAATTACCAAAAAGCAAAATCTCCTTTGCGAACATTAAAGCATTGCTGTGGAGTCCGCAGAGCCTCCCAGCCCATGCGATTCTGCAACCTCTTCCGTGTCCTGCCCCTTCGGAAGTGTGTCTCAGAGGGTGCATGACACAGAAGAGGTTTCAGGATCGCATGGGCTGGGAGGCTCCATGGATGCCACACCATGCTTTATGGCTGCTGCCATGGAAAATATAAGCTTTGAGGGGAGAAGAGGTGCTGGCAAGGGAGAAATAGGGAGGGGGATGCTGTAGGAGGGTTGGGGGAGAAAGGAGAGGAATGCATTGTGATGGATGGGGGGGGTGGAAGGTATGCTGGACATAGGACTGGTGGTAGAGGGTAGATGTTAAGGGATGCCGATGTTTCAAGGGGCTGGGATTGGGAACCAACTCCAGATATAGTGCTAATGCTGGGGCTGGAAGATAATGCAGGAGGTGGGGGCTAATGCAAGGACTGGGAGGTGGGGTTAATGCAGGAAGAAGGTGTCTCAGGTATAATATAGGGTCTGGAACTGGAGAATGGGACAGATGGCTAACATGGGGGCTGGAGATGGGAGACGAGGGAAACTGCTAAGGGATGGGGGTAGGAGAAGGAATCTGATGCTAATGCAAGGACTGGGAGAAGAGAACTGGGGGAAAAGTCAGATGTTGGGGTTGGAGTCAGGGACATGGGGGATGTTGGGCTTGGGGAAATAGGGACAGGGACAAGGACAAGAGGAGAGATGACATGGGGAATATAGACATTGAAGGAATGTAGTGGGCACTGAGGGAGGGATAGGAAAATACTGGATGGAGGAAGGGAAAGGACATGGAGAGGGGGAGAGTTAAAGACTAGGAAATACAAGGCTGGGAATGGAAAGAGATCTAGGAAATTGGAGGGATGGGGTGAGGTAGAGGAAAATGAAGAGTGGTTGGTAAGGAGAAGGAGGAGTGAAATCTGGAGAGAAAAGCAGAAAAATGAATGGAAGAAAACAGTGTTAACAACTGATTTAAGGGGGATGTGAAGACAGGAAGAGAGAGGACAGCATGAAAAACCAGAGACATGGACTAACAGAGTTAGGAACATAAAATAATGGACAACAAAGGTAGAAAAAATAATTTTATTTTATATTTTATGATTGGAAAATGTTAGTGTTTGGAAAGCACATATGCTAGGAATCAAGAATGGTGCTGGACATAACTGGAGCTTATTCCAAGCTCACTATCAAACTATGTCTTTTGCAGCCTCAGACAGATGTGTGTGTGTGTGTGTGACCAATGATGGGTTATGTGTTAGTATGGACTTTCTGTTTAAGAATGTGTGACAATCTGGCTTGCTCAGCTTGCACACTGCCCCCTCCAATTATTTTTTTGGGGCAGGGCAAGAGAGGGGCAGGGGGTCGGCATAGGCAAAGCATGGTTAGCACAAGTTGCTGCTTTTTCTCTTTCAAAAAGTTGGCAACCCTATGCTGCTGCTGCCAACACAGAAGCAGCAGCTGATGGCAGAAGACTAGGGCTGAAAGAGAGATGTAAGACAGCAGGGTCGGCCCTAGGCATCATGCCCACACAATGCCCTATGCTATTACAAGACCCCCAACTGCTGCTGTATTTTCTCAGCCACCACATCAATATCAGCACATAGCATGGGGCCTCTCTCCCAGCTCCTGGGCAGCAGGGCCAGTTCTAGGTATGTATGGTCATACTACTACAAGGCCCACGCTGCTGCCGATCCTGTTGCATTTACTCAGAAGCAGCATTGACATTTCTTCTAACTGCTGGACAGCGTCTCCTCCTGCCGACCGCCACTGAGAAGAAAGAGGTAGTGGCAGCAAAGGGACAAAGCCAGCGCTGCAGAGGCCTGAATGTCCATAGCCCAGGTTCCAGCAGCCCTGGGAGAGGGAGAGGAGGAGACTGTGCTGATGGGAAGAGGCCAAGTGGGCCATGCCAGAGACCAAAAGGAGCTGTACAGTGGCCTTGAGCAGCAGCCAAGCCCCAGAAAGATCTCTCTCGGACATCATGATCAAGGTGAAGGGGCTTCTGCACAGGAGGGAGGTTGGGTTATAGTAAACATACAGCACCATTTAGCTGGGGAAGAGTAAAGCTACTGGACATCCAGGACACAGGGGAGATATGGAGGAGGGGGGGAAATTCTGGACGTTGTGGGAGGTCAGGGAGAGGGAGGGGGATGCTGGACACATGAGAAGGGGAATAAAGAGATGGAGGAAGAGATGGGCAGGTGAAACTGGATATTCAGTGCTGGAATTGGGATATCCTCCAGCACTAGATACCCAGTTTCAGTGGTGACCAATACAGCTATCCAGACAGTGGCAATACTCAACTGCTGTCCAGATAGCTGAAATGCAAAAAGTTAGGACAGTTATTGAAATGACCTGACTTTATACGGGCATTTAGCCAGTTAGCAGACTGAAAATCGCTGCTAACCAGTTAAGTGCTGGGACTACCCTTGCTCTGCTCATGGATTGTCCTGGCACTGTGCCAGACAGTGGCATAGCGTTTAGAGGAGATACTCATCAGCACTGGCCAGTTAGTGCCCTCTAAATCTCTGTCAGCAGGCATTATTTAACCAGGGCCAGCCCCCGAGTTGGTTTAAGGTGTTGGTGCCATAGGCATACTTTAAGCCTTAAGCCCCTTTTGGCTGTCAGACTATTGTTTTTGCTTTGAATGCTCTGCTCTTTGCTGCCTCCAAGAAGCTGCCGCACTAGGCAGCTACCTAATTTGCCTAGCGGTTGGGTCCAGCCCTACTATTAACCAGATAAACCTCTTGGGCCATACATGTCTTATCTTTACAGTTTGCACAGTACAGGGGCACCCGCCGATCTGTTTCTCTAGTGTTGTACTGGATGCAGTCTTTTTTTTATTATTTTTTTTAATTTTAATTCAATTTTGTCTACGTAATTTTATTTTTAGTTAGTGGTAATGTAATCTATACTTGACGAGGATCTATCTGTGTTCTGAGCGTGTGACCAGTGCCAGGTAATTGGTTAGAATGGAGTTTCTATGTAGGAATCTGTAGCAATCCAGTTTGTTCAGTTTCCAAATAGGTTTATCTATGTTCTAGGGCCCACTGCAATATGTACAGTGCTGCTATTTTCTGGGTAGGCTCCTTGTGTGAATTTTAGTAGTTGGTACTGTTATAGTATGATAGATTTTCTCTACAGGTCCTGAGTGATTGTTAGAGCTTTGTAGTATTTATTTTATTTTTATTTAGCAGGTTTATATACCGCATTTCCAAAGATCAAGAGAGTTTACATTTAACACAACTTTAACAGTACAGTAAACATGGTAAAGGGACAGAGGGAGGGATACACTCAATTTTACTTCACAGTATATCCAGTACTGGTGAGAGTTTATATTGCTGTTACTGAGATGACATCTGAATCAAAAACTATTTTTTGTACACCCTTGGGCATATTAATTGAAACAAACTGAAAAATAAGTGAAAACTGGAATTTCCATTGAAAAATGTATTAATAGCCACATATTAGAACATACTATGACCTCCATTTTTTTACCAGCATCTGGACACGATTTGGCAAGAAGTCCACTAATTTTGAGCGGTCTGCAATGATTTTTGGGTCCCTGTACCAGACTTGAATCAGATTTTGAATAAGCTCCTTTATCGTACAGTCCATTCCATGAAGGCAAAGTTTGCAAATGGACCACAGATTCTCTATTGGGTTTAAATTTGGAGAGTTTCCTGGCCAGTCCAGTACCTTTATTTGCTTTTTTTGAAAAAAAAAAAACTTTTCACCAATGTCAATGTGTGGCATGGGGCAGGATCCTGCTGAAAGATGCTAGCTCCATCAGGAAATGTCTTCTCTAGCTCTGGAACAAACTTTTCATTGGAGAACATCGACATATTGTTGTGAACGCATCATTCCCTCAAATGGATGCAAGCTACTGACTCCATAATAACAAACACCCTATGTCACCTTTTGGGGGTGTTTCATATTCTGGTTGATGTGGGAATCACAAATCTTTTCTCCAGATGAACATGTTGGCTTCTTTGGCCCTGGACGAAGAAACGACTTTCATCACTGAGTATTACTTTTCTCCAATCTTCTTTAGTCTACTCTATATGTTTCCGTCTCCATTTATATCACTTCTCTTTCATAATCTTTATCAGAAGTTGTTTTTTCAGAGGTCATCATGCTTTTCAACCAACTTCTAAAAGTCGCCTGCGAATTGAGGAAGAACTGACCATTATATCTTTCTTGTCTAAATCTCTTTTTAATGCGTTGTTTGTCTTGCGAGGGTCTTTTCTACTTTCCCTGAGAACACAGTTGTCGTCTCTGGTGTAGTTTTCCTCTTACGACCACAATTTCCCTTTTGTTTAAGAGAGATGGATCCTGTCTTCTTTTTAGATATGATCACACAACTAACAGTTGCAAGACTGACACAGACTATACTTACTATATCCCTGTAGGTCTTCCCTGTGTATTCATGCAGGGTGACTATCTTTGTGCATTTTCTAGGTGTCGCGTCCATCATGCACAATGGTTGGATTAACAACTAAGAATGCACTCAAAAGAAAATCTGATGCAATGTTGGCTGATGATATAGTCGCATACACAATAAGTCATTCCTACGTCATATCATGTCATCTATTTAGTCATTTAACTCATAACCCCACAAATAATGATGAAACATCTCATATGTAATGGTTTAACCCAGTTGATTAAAAAGTGATCAAAATCAAATGCACATACAATTTGTAGGCTGAAAAAGATTTAAAAAATCTGGTTTGTTTCAATTAATTTGCACAAGGGTGTATGTTGAGTTCAATGGGAAAATGTCCTTTGCGCCCACTGTGGAAGGTGGGCTTCTTTGGGTGTAGAATATGGAGGTTATTTTAGAAGCCCTATTCATACTTTGATATCTGAAAATGGGCAAGGAGATGTCTCCAGAGATGTTTTAGAAGCTGGGGCAAGGACATCCATGTCTGAATGGAGGCATGGAATAGACATGTCCAGGGTGTTCCCAGGACTTGGATGTGCTCACGCAATTTCAGAAACACCAGTTATGTCCTGAAACAAATCCAAGTTTATACCTGCCCCAGGCAACAACAGATATTGGAAAAGTGCTCGTTTTGTCAGACATTTGGAGACCGTGGAGGAGATGGTCTGTTCATGTCTCCTATATTTTCCATGTTGACAACGAACACTGATGGAGAATGAGGTCTCATGTATTAGTTTTGCTACAGGCTACCTAATTCAGCTGCTACAATTTTTGCTGCATTAAAAACATTGCAAAGTTTTTTAAAAAGTATATGGCCTGGGAATATATTGCTTTCTTTATTCTTAGGATAATCACCTAATCTGTTTTATGAGTAAAGGGATCCACTGGTTCCTAACTGGAAATCTGAGGAGACCCTCCAATTTGGCTGCCAAGAGAGTGTTGGGGGAGGAGAGCTCATCTCTTGCCTCAGGCAGCAGATTGTCTTGAGTCACCCCTGGGCATACCATGGACGCTGAAGCCAATCTGGGGCCACCAGCACTACCCAGTCGGAGTGTGATTCTATCCGACCGAGTATACCTAGAAGCCAAGAAGGCAAGATGTAGAGAAGCTTGTTCGAGGGCCAGGTCTGAACCAGAGCATCTAGGCCATGAGACTTCAGTTCCTTTCGACAACTGAAAAAGACTATTGTCTTGGCACTGGAAGAGGTAGCTATCAGGTCTAGAGCCAAATGACCCCAGAGCCAAATGACCCCACCGATGCACTGTTTACAAAATTCCACGGAGCTAGTTCCCACTCAATGGGGTCCAGGATATGACTCAGGAAATCCGCTTGAATATTCTCCATTCCTGCAATGTGCTGCACAGAGAGAGCCAGGAGATTGGATTCTGCCCAGGGAAACACAAGGCTCATTTCCAGGGCCACTCCAGGACATTTGGTCCCACCCTGCCTATTGAGATAAGTCACAGTGGTGGAATTGTTGGAGAGTACTCTGACTGCTCGACCCCGGAGGTGGGACTGACAGAAGAGTAGAGTCACACGAACAGCCAGGCCTCGAGGCAATAGATGGTCCAAGAGGCTTCTTGAATGGACCAAGACCCCTGTGCTGTCTGTCCCTGGCAGTGCACTCCCCAACTGGCAAGACTGGCGTCCGTGGTTACCATCACCCACTGCAGAATTTCCAAGGGAACGTCCTTCAAGAAGTGATGAGGACAAAGCCACCAGTGGAGGCTGCAGCAAACCACTGAGGAAAGGAATAGACTAATCTGATAGTCCTGGGTGGATGGGGACCAATGTGACAGGACAGAGTACTGAAGTGGATGCATGTGAGCACAGTCCCAGGGGACTACATCGCGTGCAGCCACCATGGTGCCAAAGAATCACAGATAATCCCAGGTAATGGGAGCTGCCATGAGTCGGAGCTTCTTGCATCTGTCCTGAGAGAAGAAGAAATGACCTACTCTTGTGTTGAAGCTAGTGCCGAGGACTCTGGAGAATGAACTTGGTGCAGATTGCTTTTAACATAATTGACCACCCAGCCGAGATGGTCCAGAAAGGAGAGGACATGAGAGACCGCATTAGTAGCCTCCTTGAAAGTCGTTGCTTTGATCAACCAGCCGCTCAGATAAGGATGAACCCGAATACCTTAGTGCTGCAGGGAAGCTGCCACTACTACCATCACCTTGGAGAAAGTGTGTGGAGCTGTGGCAAGGCCAAAAGGCAGGGAACAAAACTGATCATGTTGACAGAGGACCACAAAACAAATACTGCTCATGATCTTGGTAGATTGGAACGGAAAAATATGCTTCTGCCAAGTCAAGGGATGCAAGAAATTCGCCTGGCTGGACAGCCTGAATGACTATCCTGAGGTTTTCCATCCGGAACCGTGGCACCTGAAGACAGAAGTTGGCCCCTTGAGGTCTAGGGTAAGACAGAAGGAGCCATCCTTCTTGGGAATGAAAGTAAATGGAAAAGTATCCAGAACTTCTTTCTGAGGGGGGAACTAGGCATACTGCATTGAGCTGAAGGCGGTGGTGGAGTGTCAGGCGTACAGCCACTGCCTTGGCCACGGATCTGCATGGAGAGAGGAGGAAGACATTTGGCACAGACTTGGCAAAGCTAGGAGCATAACCCCGTGTTACTACCTCGAGCACTCACCTGTCCGATGTTACCTGGGTCCATTCGTGGGAAATATACTGGAAGCGGCCGCCCACATATTTCACCTCAGAATGGACCCAGAACAGACTGACCATGTAAAAAGAAGCAGAAAAAAATCATGCCTGCAAGAAATGGCACGAGCATTCTGCCCCAGCCAGGAGAGAAAATGTTACTGCTGAAAACGCACAGGTACTCACCTGTAACAGGTGTTCTCTGGGGACAGCAGGAATCAGTCCTCACATATGGGCGACGTCGGTGCCAAAGGAGCCCTTGTGCGGAGAAAATCCCCAGCTTTCTAAGAAAGCCTTTGGGAATTGCATCACGCATGCGCGGTCCCCTTCCCGCCCAAGGGTGCCATCTTGCTCAAATGACATAGCTAAAAAGACAGCAAAAATAAGAAAATATAATAGGACTGCAACTCCAAGGGGGGGGAGGAGGGAGGGTTGTAAGGACTGATTCCTGCTGTCCCCAGAGAACACCTGTTACAGGTGAGTAACTACGCTTTCTCCGGGAACAATCGGAAGTCAGTCTTCACATATGGGACTCCCCAGCTATAGGCTACCGAGAACCCACAGCTGAAAAATAGGCTCCCTCTATGAGAGTCGCAAGCAGCCACAATAGGAATCTAACAGAGAGTAGCATTCCAGTAGCCTGACACAGAAGGGTTGGAGAACAGGAGTTGCCTAGACCTCGAAAAGATTACGGAGTACAGCCTGGCTGAAAGCACTGTCCCGTCAGGAT
Source organism: Ichthyophis bannanicus (assembly GCA_033557465.1). Lineage (NCBI taxonomy): Eukaryota > Metazoa > Chordata > Amphibia > Gymnophiona > Ichthyophiidae > Ichthyophis > Ichthyophis bannanicus. Next base: position 1,281,509,217 of record CM066032.1, read on the forward strand.
TCCCTATCCAGGCAGTAATGGGCTGTGAAAGTCTGATCCAAAGACCAGGTGGCGGCCCAGCAGATGTCTGCCAGCGGAACAGAGCGGAAATCAGCCACTGATGCCACCATAGCCCTGACCCAGTGGGCCGTAACGACCCTGCAACGGAAGCGTGGCCACCCTGTATGCCCAGGCAATACAGTCTGCTACCCAGGTGGACAGCATATGCTTTGAGACGACCATCCCAGCTTACTGAGGTCATAGGATACGAAGAGCTGAGTGAGAAGCCCTTCTATGGCCTTGCGTATGCTGAATGTAGAAGGCCAATGCCCTCTTACAGTCCAGAACTGTATGAGATGTATGCAGAACTGTCTCTGCCCAACTGGCATGCGGCCTGGGAAAGAAGGTAGGTAGTACTACCTCCTGGTTGAGGTGGAACGAAGAGACCACTTTTGGAAGGAACTTGGGGTGTATGCGGAGCACCACCCGGTTCCTATAGAACCTTGTATAAGGCCTGTCAGACACCAGGGCCTGAAGTTCACTCACTCGCCGAGCCGACATGAGTGCCACCAAAAAAACTACCTTCCATGAAAGGTAACGTAGATGGCAGGTTGCCATCGGTTCAAATGGCAGACGAGTAAGCTGCCTAAGACTACATTCAAATCCCACTCGGTTGCCGGAGGGCAAACCGGAGGCTTCAGCAGAAGTAGGCCTCTCAGGAACCTCGACAAAGGATCTGCAGAAAGAGGCTTTCCTTCTGCTGGGAAGTGGTGTGCAGCCAAGGCACTGAGGTGAATTCTGATGGAGATGGACTTAAGGCCCAAATCAGAAAGGTGGAGAAGATACTGTAGTACCACTGCAACCTGGCAGGAGAAAGGATTCACTTTCTGCTTTTCACACCACACCACCTACACCACTTAAAAGGCATAGGTTCGTCTAGTTGACTGCCTCCTTGAAGCCAGCAAAACCTCTTCCATGTTTTTCAGAAGGAGGAGTGGTGCAAGCACTACCCTTTCAGCAGCCATGCCATTAGGTTGAGGGAGCTGAGGTTGGGGTGCAGGAGAGTGCCCCCCTCTTGAGACAAGAGATTCAGAGAGTACCCCAGGGGGATTGGGGCCTCCACCGCTAGTTGAAGTAAAAGCAGAAACCAGGGTTGTCTCGGCCATCTTGGGGCTACTAGGATGACCAAGGCTTGAACAGCATTTTGGCCACCAGAGATGTCGGAGAAAATGCATACAGGAGGCCCACAGACCACGAGATGAGAAAGGCATCGGCAGCCACCCTGTTTGGATGTGGCTGCCTGGAGCAAAACCAGGACAATTGGCAATTGTATGGGCTTGCAAACAAATCCAGTGTCGGCTGTCCCCAGGTCTGAAAAAGACATTGGGTCACAGTCGTGTCCAGCTGCCATTCGTGGGGCTTCAGAATCCTGCTTAGCCTGTCGGCTAAGTAATTTTCCTGGCCTGGCAGATAAACTGTTCTTAGGTGCTTGCCATGCTGGACTGCAAAGGAGCAGAGATCCAGGGTTTCCTGACACAGCAGGTGGGACCCCGTGCCTCCCTGCTTGTTCAAGTAGAACATCGCTACTTGGTTGTCTGTTTGCACCAAGACAGGCTGATGAGCCAAAGTTTGACAGAAGGCTCATAGAGCCAGGCGAATGGCACGAAGTTCCAAGAAATTGATCTGTTGTGTGCTCTCATTCGGAGACCACACGCCCTGAGTGCAACATCTCTGGCAATGGGCTCCCCAGCCCAGCAAGGATGCATCTGTAGTTAGGATCCTCGTGTGTTGAGAAGCCTGGAAGGTCACTCCCGCCTCCAAGTGCTTTGGTTGAAGCCACCATTCTAAGGACTGTAGCAGTCTTTTGGACACTTTGACTATCTCGGAGTCCGCCTGTGGCTTGTGTCCATTGGTCCTTGAGGCACTACTGAGCTGTTCGCATGTGGAGGCGGGCATCTGGTGTCACATGGACTGTGGAGGCCATGTGGCCGAGGAGGCACAGGAAGTGTCTTGCTGATATTTGGGACCTGCGACTCACTTGACATACCAGGGCCAGGAGTTTCTGTGCCCTGTCTACTGGCAGGTAAGTCCTTGCCTGAAGGGTATCTAGCCTGGCCCCAATGAACTCTATTTGTTGAGTGGGCACTAGGGTAGACTTGGGGTAATTGATTACAAACCCTATATGCTGAAGCACCTGAATGGTGTGAGATGTGGCCTGTTGGACTTCCATGGTTGACGTGGCTCTGATGAGCCAGTCGTCTAGGTAGGGGAAGACAAAGACTCCTTGAATTCTGAGGAAGGCGGCCACCACCGCCAGGCACTTTGTGAATACCCTGGGGGCAGAGACCACGCCAAAGGGAAGTACTCTGTAATGATATTGGTTTCCCCCCACCAAAAAGCGCAGATATTGTCTGTGGTCTGTATGAATTAGGATGTGTGCATACGCATCCATTAGGTCTGTCAGACGGCTGCCTAGGGTGAGAACTTACACAATCTTGACGATGCATATATTCATATGATTCTTGCAAGGTATTGTGGGTATTGTAGTTCATTCACTCCCAAACACAGCTGATGACAATAATTTGAGTTGTGAAACCAAGTGGTAAGATCAATAAAATACTTCTTTTATTGATGGGGTTTAATTCACCCAGCACATGTATGCTTGATAGCACTATAAATGAGGTTACTTGCTTGCAGTGTTTAAAAATGGATAACAAAAAGTCACAAAGTAAAGAATAAACTTTGCTGGTTAGGTTAACTTCTGCTTATTTTCCACGCCGATCTCAGCAGTGATTCTCCCTTGCTCACACACACAATCAGGTGCAGCCCTAATTACTATCAATGGACCAGCTGAAAGCCTTTAGCTGGCTGGCTGCTACTGTGTGAGCCCAAATCCTGCTTTAAGAGCTGTTTGCAGTGGAAATAAAGAACCAAGTTAGGTTTCTTTGTGATGGCTGATGTGTTTGCTCCCAGAAAACTAGCAATAGCATTTACATAGAGAACAGTCCATATAAATAGTTTCATCTGCTGTATCTCCCCCTTCATCAACAATCATAGGGTCAATATCATATATTGGCACAGATGAGTCTTTCATTAAGGCACTATCATGAGAATGCTTATTCCCTTGCTGCCATTCTCTATTATAGATAGGGTCTGGATCAGTGTTCATACCTGAGCCTCTCCTGCCATCATTATTCCTCTCTGTATAGCCTGGCCAATATGTAATCCAATTCTGATGTCCAGCCTTCCAATCTTGATCCCTGGACACTGGATCTCCTCTCACATACCTTCTGGCCTTGGTCTGAAAGTCCCTTCCACATGCAGTCTTCTCTCTTCCAGGTAGCCACTGGTGATTCCTATCTCTGCCACTCCATTCCTCTGGCTGAATCCAGTCCAATGGACTCTGCTGGCTTTTGGAATACCTCCCAGTATGAGTACTGCCTTGGAATCTCCCAGACCTTCCAATGGCCTTTCTTCTCTTCCTTCCAGAGAGTTTCCTTCTCTCTCTATCTGCTTGGCTTGGCTTCTGTTTCTCCAGGTGATACTGGTGCTTGTAGCCGTTGCTGAAGCTCTCCCCTCTGTATCTCTTCCTGAAGCTGTTCTTGAAACTCTCCCTGAATCTGTTATCTGAAGAATAAGCTCTATTCTTATCCTGTTCTAATGTGTGCTGCTCCCTAACACAGCGCAGCTGTCTTGAATCAGGCCCTGCCCTTTGAGATGAATGCTTAGGGATTACCTCATAGCTCTCTTGATTGTACACACATTTTCTCACTTCAGCCCCTCTCATGGCTGCTGGAAACCTGGTGCATTCTGGGACTGGTAGTCTTTTATGTGAAAACTCTGTTTTCTCACTTCTACCAGAACTGACAGGTTGCTTGTTCAGAGTCACATCATCTTTTCTATAGTTCCTACCTGAGCTATGATAAGCTTCCTTATCACAGGTCTAAGGAGCATAGCCAGTCTCCCTGGTGGAGGCAAGGCAGCAATATTCCAAGTGAAAGCATCTTGAACTTCTCCCTCACCAGGAATTTGTTTAAGCTGCGCAGGTCAAGGATGGGTCTGAAGCCTCCTGTCCTTTTTGATACCAGAAAGTACCTGGAATAGAAGCCCTTGCCCTGTAGGTGGTGGGGCACCAGTTCTACCGCCTGATCCACGAGAAGACCTGCTACTTCCTTCAGAAGGTGGTCCCGGTGAAGAGGAGACCTGAGAGGCTCTCCTGGAAAGTAAGGAGGCAGTACCTGGGTCAAATGGAATAGATAGCCTTGATGGATTATCTGTAGGACCCAGGCATCTGTGGTGATGGCTGGCCACCTGTGCGCATACAGGGAAAGCCTTCCTCCTGTGCATTGCCTGTCTCCTATGCCTTGAGAGTCAAAAGCCACTCCCAGGCTGAGCCGGAACCTGGGGTTTGGGGGCTTTCTGCTTACGCGGGCCATGCCCCTATCCCTTGGCCTGCTGCCCCTGTTGGGAAGCCGGCGAGGCCTGAAATGGGGGGTAGCTTCGGTAAGCAGCACACTTCCTCAGGAAAAAAGGCTTCTTACCCAAGCCCTTCTTTTTAGAAGGGGCAGAAGTCTTCTTTGAGAGCCATGTCCTGGTCATGTACTCAGTCTCAAGCTCAGCAGCCTTTTCGGTCATGGGTTTGCCAAAGAGGTTCTCTCCCCAGCATGGGACATCAACCAACTTGTAGTGAACCCATTGCTCGAGGTCCGACGACTGTAGCCATGCCTGGAGGCGTGCACCGATGTCCGCCGCAGCTACCCAGGCCGCCGCCTCGCACCCATCATAGGTAGCTTGAGTCATGAACTTCGAGCACACATGGACTCCAGCGGACAGGCTCTTGAAGCGCTGCAAAGGTCCCTTGGAGAGACCAGCAGAGAACCTGGTGATGCCCATGTACAACTGGTATGCCTGGATACGACGTGACAACATAGAACTCTGGTAGCACTTCCTGCCAAGGGTGTCCAAGTTGCGGGCCTCCCTGCCAGGAGGCACCGAGGAGGGCGTCTTCTAGCTCTTGAGCCGGCACATGGCCAATTCCACAACGATGGAGTTGTGCGGCAGTTGTGCTTTTTGGAACCCAGGACTCCTGCGAACCCATCGAGTCGATCTGCCTGCTGAAAACCGACGCCGGCATCTCCCACATGCGGAGCATCAGTCGATCCAGGATCGGAGGCACTGGTACAGTAAGGGCCTCCCGAGGGGGAGAGTCATACTGGAGGATTTCGAGCTCTTTGGCTCGAGGATCCTCTTCGGACTCCGCAGGGAACGCCAAAGCCTTTGACATGTCCCTTACGAAGTCCAAGAACCTAGTGTCCTCCGGGGGGGACCTTCTCTGAGGCTCGGACACTGGGGAATCGGACGGGATGTCCCTGTGCCAGCAGGTGTCCGGGGACTCTTCTTCCTCAGTCTCCCAGCCTGATGCCTCCGAAGAGGAATCTAGTGGTTCTGGCCTTGGCTTTGACCGCCCCGACGCCGGTGGAACTGGCGGCGACGATCTCGGTCCCATATGGGAGGTCAAGGGAGACCTCGGCCGAGGATTGACTCAAGTATGCATGGTCTCAAGGATCGGCTTGGATGTCGGTGGCCTGGTGGTTGGGGCGGAAGGACTGATGAGATTGGCTATCAGCGTCTGCTGCTGGTCCATGAAGGCAGACATACTGCACTCCAGGGCTACGATTCTGAGACCGAGCTCAGAAGGCTCCACAGCCACCGGGTCGACGCCAGTTCTCCCGGAGGAGAGTCCTCAACGAGGACAGTTGTTACCTGCCTCGGCTGTATCCCGTCGAGGAAGCTTCGCTGTATGCTCCATCTCTGAGGATCAGGGCCAGCGCTCGGGGCTCCACGATAGGTCCCGGGAGGAACCAGGCCGTTCAGAGCCATCCAATAATGCTGCCTTCGAGGATTTTTTCTTCTTTCGATGTTCCCGCGAGGGAGACCCCCTCTGAGGAACCTCTACGATGCTCTGGCTCAGAGTGTTCCCGAGACGTAGAGGCCTCAGACGAGGTCTGGGCCCGCGAAGGTACAGACTCAACAAAAATCCTATCATGCTGCTGCTGGCAGCTTCTCAAGGCCTTCGAGGACATTTTCCTACACGGGCCACAGACCTTCGGGTCGTGGTCAGGCCCAAGGCACCGGAAACAGCAGTCATGTGTATCGGTGAGGGACATTAATTTTGTACACCAATCACATTTCTTAAACCCACTGGCAGCCATCGGGGGGGGGGGGGGGGGGAAGGGCCCCTGTGAGATCGAAGACCCGGGCTGCCAGTGAAAAAGAGTGTGAACACTAGTCACAAAGGACAAAAACCGAAAAATCAAACCCGACTCAATACCGGTGTACCGAGCCGAAGTGTCAAACCGGAGGAAAAGATGAAACTTTTAAGTATTTCAAATACTTTTTTCGTGGCGACAACTGGACTACGAAGGGCTCCGCGGAAAAAAAGAGACTGAGCAAGATGGCACCCTTGGGCAGGAAGGGGACCGCGCATGCGTGATGCAATTCCCAAAGGCTTTCTTAGAAAGCTGGGAATTTGCTCCGCATGAGGGCTCCGTCGGCACAGATATCACCCATATGTGAGGACTGACTTCTTGCTTGTTCCTGGAGAACAGACTTGACGCTGCCTTAAAAAAAGAACAGCTAAATAAATATAAAACTCACAGCTCTAGCAGGAGGAAAATAGAAAAAAAAAACAAAAAATAGCAAAAGGTGACTGGCAAACTTAACTGAGAAAAGTCTTATTTGCAGAACAGTCTGAAAGGAAGGCTACAACTGCTCTTCATGAGCAGGAGGCACTTCCCTTCAGAGGTGCTCTACTAGTCCTCTTAACCAGAAGCTCTGGAAAGTGAAGAAAAGAAAACTGTTGGCAAAGAAAGGGCACCACAGCATGAACAACTGCCAAGGAAAGCTAACTGATACAAAATCTCTTCTCAGAGACTGCCAGGAGCTAGGATTAGTCCACCATCTGCTGAGAGAGAAAAATACTGAACCTCCCCTTGGGGGATGGGTTTTTATACCAAGGGTGAAGTCACAAAGCTTCTGGAATTTTTCTCTGTCTCACCATCTGCTGGCAGGGGGACACAACCCACTAGTCTGGACTAGTCTAGCAGGATGTATTAGGAAACACAGTTAGAATCTGAGCAAAGGTTTTCTAACGGTACGACCGGATATACAAGTTTGCTCTTTTACTGTCCACATGAAGATGCATAGGAAAATTGCTTCTCTTCATCACTAGGAGTAGCCTAGTGGTTGGGGCAAGGTACTTCAGGCCAGAAGGTCAGGGGTTCAAATCCCACTAGAGGACAGCAACCTTGGGCCGGAAGGACTGGGGTTTCTAGTCCCACAGATGCTCCTTGTGGTCTTGGGCAAGCCACTTAACCCTCCATTGCCCATGTTCCCTGTAAGTATTAGTGTATGTGTCTCATATCCCCGCGTGTTTATTTAACATCTTTTTATATACCGCTCTATTTATAATCAGCGCGGTTTACATAGAACAAGAAAACATCAGATAAGGTACATGTTATCTGTTTTTTACATAGAACAAGGAACAAAAACTTGGATAACCGGGGTAATTATTTACAGTGAATGTATCCTCCAATTGTGTTGTGACCGCTTTGATTGAAGGATAAGGCGGTATACAAAACTGTCTAAATAAATAAATACCCTAGTGTATCTATGCTCTATAGTTTTTATTTTCCAAGCATATTATGAGAAGGTCCATTCCCATTCTATCACTTAGTGCATAGCGTTATACATGCCTCTTCCATTTTAGAATGACATTAAAATGTTTAGGTTCTTCTTCTTTAATTCCTAGCTGGCATTTGGAGAGGCGGCTGTCCCCGCAGCCAACACGCTACTGTAGGTGCCACTGGATTCCTTGTGTTACTCACAATACACTTCCAACCTTGGTGATCAGTGGCAACATTTCTGAATGCATTGATGGTCAATTGTTGGTTCCTTAGGTCTTCCTCGATATGTTTGAGCTACTTTTTCTATGATGCTGCTCGTTGAGCCCTCCAATGGACAGGTCGCCCTTGCCAGAGGAGTTTGTATGGCAGCTGACTGGTGTTCCTTCTGCAAACATGGTAAACCAGAGCAGTCTGCATTTTTAGATTTGTTCTTCGATGGAGGATTGATGGTCGCACTTTGTCCGAATTGTCTTGTTTTGATGGCAATCATGAAGAGAGACACCCAAAATCTCTCAGGCATCGCATTTGAAAGACTTCAAGTTTGTTTGTCAGGTCTGAGCAAAGTCCATGTTTCTGATCCGTACAGAAGAATTGGCAGGATCGACTTTTGGAAGAGGCAAATTTTGGTCTTGGTGGAGGATACTGGCCTTCTTCCAGAGGCACCATTTGAGTGAAATGAATGCTGTTGTTGCCTGGCCAATCCTGCTGAGGACTTCAGTGGTAGATACCACCTCCATCTCGTCTACCAGCAATCACAGATATTTGAATTCTTGGACCTGCTCAATGTTTATGTTGGTATACCAACGTGGGAAATCATTTGTTTTATTACAGTGTATATTTTTAGGTGCGCAAGACGACTAGTTTTACGGTGCTATAGTATCGGGTAATGTGTTGATTATTACATTTCCCGGTTCCTACTCTCCCACATGAGTTCTCTCCAGTTTGTCCTTCTATGTAGTCATCTTAGCTCTCATCTGAATGATTCTGTTCTAGATGTCATTGATAGTCACAATGTGTTTAATTCCGTGTAAAAATGATGTTATATATATGATTATATGGACTCAGTTTAACAATTTGTTTTATTTGTGCTTATCATCTGTCTCACATGCCATGAAGTTTATCCATTTGTCTGTGAATGGCTTCCAATTTTATCATTTTTATCTTCTTATTTACTTATGATTTTTTATATATAATTTGCTTCTATGTATGTATTAATTTTATCATTATATTTTATGTGATCTTTACATTTATCTATCTATACATTGTTTTTAATGTGCATAATTTATTGTAGTGGCATTACACCACTGAAAAAGGCAGGTACTGAAAAACGACCATGTTGGATAAGGTTATATTGTCCCCTCAATAAAGACTTTGAAATACCACCTGACTACTCACTCCAGTTTTGTTTTGTTTCTCTCTTTCAAATACTATGGGGCTTCCAGTGTTTTAAAAGGCTGGTTGATGACATGAGATATGGTGCCTGCTGCTGCAGTCAGGCCCTAAGATGGTCTGGTTGTTGCCTACTCACTCCGAGCCCAAATAGACACCTCTGTCTGGCGTCTCTCCATTAAAGAGTATTATTAAAACAGCAATCAATCATGTATCCTTGTTTACCTTCACATGAGTCATGTCCCATCATTGTATGCCTTGAATTTCAATGGAAAAAGACTTACTTGTGCATCCATAAAATGCCTGTATCATCTCTCCTCTGTCTCTTCTTTTCTCTAGTGTATACATATTTAAAGCCTGAAATCTATACTTATGTTTTCTTGTGCAGACCCAGCACCATTTTGGTCAATTTCCTATGAATTCCCAGCACCATTTTGGTCAATATCCTTACAGAGACACTGCCTCCAAAACCAAAAAGAGCATTCTAAATGAGGCTTCACTGAAAACCTGTACAATGTCACAATAGTCTTTTTCCCCCCCAATATTTATGCCTTTTCTTATGCAGTCCACCTGATCACATTATTTTGCTACCTTGAGGTCAGACGCCATCAGCCGAAGGTCTCTCCCCCTACCACTTATAGTTCCATTTGATATCTGAGCTTTAAATACAGCAGTTTGCTTTTCTTTATATTAAATCTTAACCGCAAGCCTTTGACCAGTCTTCCAGTTCTTGCAGATCATGTGACATACTGTCTATTCCCTCTAAGGTAGAATTTGTTGCAGATCTTCAAGACACTAACAAAAAAGGCGAGTAGCAGCCTAATGGTTAGAACAGTTTGAAAACCATAGAAGTCTGACTCAAATAACACTGCTGCTTCCTTGTGGTCTTAGGCAAGTTACTAACCCGCCACTGACTCAGGTACAAGCTTAGATTGTAGAGTCTCCATGGGAGAGGAAAATATCTATTGTTTCTGAATGTAACTCGCTCTAAGCTACTCTTGAAAAAGCATGCGCTTAATACAAAATCCCATCCCCTTCCCTTCTCCTTATTTTAAGAGCCTACTCTGGGCAGGATCATGTTGGAAAGGCTAGGCCCAGGCAGAACTTGCAGGTGGCCAGGCAAGATCAAGAATCGGGCATGGGGCAGAAACCAGATATAGCAGACGTAATACTCCACTAAAGCAGCTAAGTGGAGATGGGTAGCAGCAGATAAAGGTCAGGGCCATCAAAAACTGTTGAACCAGCAAGTGTGTGTCTGGCTAGACTTCCTTATATATAGTGGCTGGGTCCAATGGGATCCTACCGGAGGCAGGCAACTCCTTCTGCCATTCATGATCATGTTTCCTGGACTTTGTCCTATAACTAAGCAGCCTCAGTGGCTCCAGCTGCCAATCACAGACTGCTGGTGCACAAGATAACATGTTTGAATCACAGCAGACATATCTTCTAACTCTTCATCAGTATCACTCAAAGAAATATTGAACAGAATTATCCCAGGGACCGAATTCCAAAGTACTCCACTACTTGCCTTTCTCTCTTCTGAATGACTAGAGAAGTTACTCACCTGTAACAGGTGTTCTCCAGGAGCAGCAGGAATCATTCCTCACATATGGGTGACGTCGGCAGAGCCCCCATGCAGAGCATTTCCCCAACTTTCAAAGAAAGCCTTTGGGAATGCAGGCACGCATGCACAGTCCCCTTCCCGCCCAAAGGTGCCATCTTGCTCAGTCTGATGACATAGCTAAAAGACAGCACAAAAAGTAAATGAACTATATACAACTGCAACTCCAAGGGGAGGAGGTAGGGTTGTGAGGACTGATTCCTGCTGCTCCTGGAGAACACCTGTTACAGGTGAGTAACTACTCTTTCTCCAGGACCAAGCAGGAAATCAGTCCTCACATATGGGTGACTCCCTAGCTCTGGGCTACCAGGAACCCAGGCTGAGAAATAGACCTCCCTCTACAGCCTCAGCAACAGTGAGAGAATCTTCTCCGGGACCACACCTGAACCGTAGACCAACACCAGGGCCGGAGGGTAGGAGTTGCCTAAACCTCGAAGAGATTACAGAGTACCGCTTGCCCGAAAGCACTGTCCCTACGGGACTCTCTCTCGAGGAAGTAGTGGTCCGCAAAGGTTTGGCTTGAAGACCAAGTAGTGGCCCGGCAGATATCTGCCAACGGAACAGAACGGAAGTGAGCTACTGATGCGGCCTTCGCTCTGACCCAGTGGGCCGTGACTCGACCCTCCAGGGAGAGGCCGGCTGCCCTGTACACCCAGGCGATACAGTCTGCCACCCAGATGGACAACGTACGCTTAGTGACAGGCAACCCCAGTTTATTAGGGTCAAAGGAAATGAAGAGCTGAGAAGCCCTTCTATGCCCCTGCTTACGTTCTAGGTAAAAGGACAGCACCCTTCTACAATCCAGGGTATGCAAGACAGTTTCGGCCCTACTGGCGTGCGGCCTGGGAAAGAACGTCAGAAGTACCACCTCCTGGTTGAGATGGAAGGAGGACACTACCTTTGGAAGGAACTTAGGATGAATCTGCAAGACTACCCTGTTCCTATAGAACCTGGTATACGGCCTATCCGAGACCAGGGCCTGAAGCTCACTCACCCGCCTAGCCGAGGTGAGTGCCACAAGGAACAACACCTTCCAGGAGAGGAGACGTAAATGGCAGGTTGCCATCAGCTCAAAAAGTGGGCGAGTCAGTTGCTGCAAGACCACATTGACATCCCACTCAGTGGCTGGTGGATGAATAGGAGGCTTAAGCAGAAGCAGGCCTCTGAGAAAGTGAGACACCAGGGGGTGGCTTGAGAGAGATTGTCCCTCCACAGGCAAGTGGTGATCTGAGAGAGCACTGAGGTGAACTCGGACAAAGTTGGACTGAAGTCCTAGGTTGGAAAGGTGGAACAGGTATTGTAGCACCACCTGGACCGAGCAGGAGAAGGGGTCCTCTTGCTGTTGAAAACACCAAGTAGAGAACCTACGCCACTTCAGAGCATAGGCCTTCCTGGAGGCCAACACCACCTCTTCAACTTCCTTTGATAGGAGCAAGGGAGCAAGGACTACCCTTTCAGCAGCCAGGCCATCAAATTGAGGGATTTGAGGTTGGGATGCAAGAGGGACCCCTGATCCTGAGTCAGAAGGTCGGGTTGCAGCCCCAGAGGAAGTGGAGTATCCACTGCCAACTGCAGAAGAAGAGGGAACCACGGCTGCCTGGGCCACCTGGGGACTATCAGGATCACCGTGGCTAGGTCCTGCTGGATCTTGAATAGAGTCCGGGCCACCAGAGGTGTGGGAGGAAATGCATACAGCAGGCCCTCTGACCAGGGGATCAGGAATGCATCTGGCACTGTTCTCAAGGAATGCGGTTGCCTGGAACAGAATCTGGGTAGTTGCCTGTTCAGTGGACTGGCAAAAAGGTCCATGGTCGGAAGTCCCCACTTCAGAAAGATCTGTTGAACTACCAGAGGATCCAACTGCCATTCGTGAGGCTGCAGGAGTCTGCTTAGCCTGTCCGCCAGGTAGTTTTCCTGGCCTGGGAGGTAGATCGCCCTGAGGGTTATGCCCTGATTGATAGCCCAGGAGCAGAGAGCTTGTGCTTCCAGGCACAGGAGTCTGGATCCTGTGCCTCCCTGCTTGTTGACGTAGAACTAGGACAGACTGGTGAGACAGGATCCGAGAGAAAGTCCGTAAGGCTAGTCGAATGGCTCTCAATTCCAACAGGTTGATCTGCTGGGCGGCCTCCCACGGAGACCACAGGCCCTGGGTGCAGGCCCTCTGGCAATGTGCCCCCCAGCCCTGCAGGGAAGCATCGGTTGTCAGTACCTGAGTGTGTGGGGAGGCCTGAAAAGGAACACCCCTGACCAGATTAGGAAGATGCCTCCACCAGCGTATGGAGTCCACCAAGAGTTTGGACACCTTTATTCTGTCTGACAATTTCCCTGTGGCCTGTAGCCACTGTGCCCTGAGGTACCACTGAGCCGGCCTCATGTGCAGGCGGGCATGTGGGGTGACATGCACTGTGGAAGCCATGTGACCTAAGAGCCGGAGGAAGTGTCTGGCCGAGACCAGAGAGTTTGCCCGAAACTGGCCAACCAACTTTACCAGCCTGTGAGCTCTTTCCACATGCAAATAGACCTTTGCATGGATGGTATCCAACCTTGCCACTATGAACTCCACGTCCTGTGAGGGGAAAAAAGTGGACTTGGGGAAATTTATAACAAACCCCAGGGGCTGAAGCAGGGATATGGTTCTGAAGGTGGCCTGCCTGGCCTCTTGTGGAGACTGGCCCCTGATAAGCCAGTCGTCCAGGTAAGGGAACACAAAGATCCCCTGGTTCCTAAGGTAGGCCGCAACCACCGCCAGGCATTTTGTAAACACCCTGGAGGCGGAGGTGAGGCCAAAGGGAAGCACTCTGTACTGGAAGGGTTTCCCTTCCACCACAAATCTGTGACATGGATGGATGAGGATGTTAGTATACGCATCCTTTAGGTCTAAGGAGCATAGCCAATCTCCCTGCTGGAGGTAGGGCAGTAAGATTCCAAGGTTAAGCATCTTGAACTTTTCCATCTCCAGAAACTTGTTCAGATTTCTCAGGTCCAGGATGGGTCTGAGGCCCCCTGTTCTTTTTTGTACCAGGAAGTACCTTGAGTAGAAGCCTTGCCCTTCCAGGTGGTGGGGCACCGGTTCCACCGCCTGGTCCTGTAGCAGACCTTCCAACTCCTGAAGGAGCAAGTTTCTGTGCAGAGGGGGGTCTTGGAGGCTCCCCTGGAAAGTAGGAGGGGGGTATCTGGGTGAAGTGGAGCAGATAGCCCTTCTGGACGATGCTTAATACCCAAGTATCCCCTGTGATGGCTGGCCACCTGTTTGCATACAGGGTCAGCCGACCTCCTGTGCCCTGTAGAGGAGGAGAGGCTATGCTGGCATAGTCAAAAAACCCCTCCCTGCTGAGCAGGAGCCGGAGTAAGAGGCTTGGGAGCCTTCTGCCTAGGGGGACCATGCCCCTGGCCCCTTGGCCTGCTGGCCCTGTTGGGGAGCTGCAGAGGCCTAGTAGTGAGGGTAGGTTTTGTAGGCAGTGGTCTTCCTCGGGTAAAAGGACTTTTTCCCCGAGCCCCTCTTCTTCTGAGAAGGGGCAGAGGTTTTCCTGGACAGCCTTGTCCGGGTAAGAGTCTCGGTCTTGAGTTCTGCAGCCTTTTCGGCCATGGGCTCGCCAAAGAGGTTTTCACTTTGGCAAGGGACATCGACCAACTTGTCCTGTACCCATGGCTCAAGGTCCAAGGAATGTAGCCAGGCCTGGCAGCGTGCACCGATGCCGGCCCCAGCTACTCAGCCGGAAACCTCAAATCCATCGTAGGCTGCTCAAGAGATAAACTTCGAGCACTCTCGAATACCAGAAGACAAGGCCTTGAACCTCTGCAAAGGTTCCTCAGACAGACTAGCAGAGAACCCGGCAATCTCCTTTGCCAGGTCTCGAAGGTACATGCCCATGTACAGCTGGTAGGTCTGGACACGGCAAGCAAGCATAGAGCCCTGGAAGCACTTTCTAACGAGGGCATCCAGGTTCTGGGCTTCCCTGCACCAAAGAGTGCATCTTCTGACTCTTCAGGCGGTGCATGGCCGATTCCACAACCATGGAGTGGTGCGGCAGCTGTGCCTTTTGAAACCCGGGGCTCTTGTGGACTCGATAGATGGAATCGACCCGCCTGCTTAGAGCCGGCATTGAGGCCGGTGCCTCCCACATACGGAAGAGCAACCGCTCCAGCATCGGAGGAACTGGGACAGTAAAGGCCTCCTTGGGAGGAGAGTCAAACTGCAGAGCCTCGAGCTCCTCGGCTCGAGGCTCTTCCTCGGGGTCCGCAGGGAATGGCAATGCTTTGGCCATGTCCCTTATGAAATCCGAGAACCTGGTATCCTCCGGAGGGGACCTTGTCCGAGGCTCGGATCCTGGTGAGTCCGAAGGGACGCACCGAGTTCGGAAGGTGTCAGGAGACTCCTCCTCCTCCGTTTCCCATGCCGATTCCTCCGAGGAGGAATCGAGCGGCTCCGAGTGGGCGGGCACCGACGCCATCCGCCCCGACGCCAAGGGTACCGGCGTCGACGACCTCAGTCCCGAATGGGAGGCCGAGGGTGACCTCGGCCGAGGATCAACTCGAGTTTGCATGGTCTCGAGGATTGGCTCGGCCTCCAGGGTCGACTTGTACGTCGATGTCCCGGTGGTCAGGGACGAAGCGCTGTTGAAACCAGAGATCAGCACCCGCTGCTGCTCCATGAAGGCAGACAATCTGCTCTCCGAGGCCGTCAACCTGAGTCCGAGCTCAGGAGACCCAGCAGCCTCCGACTCGGGCCCCAACGTCGGCTTCCCCGGAGGAGAGTCCACGAGGACTACAGCACTCACGTGACTCGGGGCCTCCGACTCCACACGAGGATGCTTTGCAGGCCTCTCCGACTCCGAAGACCCGGGACGGCGATCGGGGCTATGCGACCTGGCCCCCCGAAGAGCCAAGAGCGTCCACTGATGCCGCCCTCACGGGTTTCTTCTTCCTTCGATGCTCCCTCGAGGGGGACTCTCTTTCAGAGGAGCCCCGACGATGCTCGGGGTCAGACTCCCGAGACGTCGAGGCCTCTGACGAAGTCCGGAACCGTCCAGAGGCAGATTCGGAGAAGATCCTCTCACGCTGGTGCTGATGGCTCCATAATGCCTTGGAAGACATTTTGCCACAGGGGCTACAGACCGTAGAATCATGGTCTGGCCCTAGGCACCGGAGGCAGCAGTCATGTGTGTCGGTGAGAGACATGAGTTTCTTGCACCGATCACACTTCTTAAAGCCACTGGCAGCCATCGGGGGAAAAAGGGCCCCTGCAAGATCAAAAAATTGGGCTGCCAGGGAAAAGAAAAAAGGCACAAACGCAGTCTCTAAGGACAAAAACCGAAGAGAGAGATCCGGGCTCGGCACCGGTGTACCGAGTCCAGGCGGGAAAGGAACCGACGTTGAACCGAAGTAAAAACTCGATCCAGCGCAGAAAGGTTAAATTAGACTTAGCTGCTAATTGTTGTTCTTGGAGTGGAACCAGTCTAGTCCCGAAACCTCTGGGTTGCCTATCTGATCCAGCAGCTTGGAGACTGAGAAACACCTCTTTTTGTGACATCACTGGTTTATCTCCCCGGGAACCGCCTTCTGCCACCAGTATCCTATTGACAAAGCAGACTCACCGGAGCAACAATTAAGAATTTATCGAAACATACTAACATATTAACACATTAAGATCCCTTGAACTGAAACAGCAAGTGATAGCAGAGGAAAGAAAAAAACCCCTGCCCCACTGTGACTTGAGAACTGAACAGGCCACTCCCTCCTGTAGAAGAAAGGCCCACCCAGTCCCCCAGAGACCAAACAGTAAAGACATATACGACTCCCCGATACTGTCGGGTTTTTTTTTTTTGGAAAGCAAACAGCTCTGACCTGCGACACACTGGCACCGTTCAGGCCGAAACACTACTGCAGACAATCGGGAGGGATACGGGACTAGACTGGTTCCACTCCAGGAATAACAATTAGCAGGTAAGTCTAATTTAACCTTCCTGATCGTGTCCCCAGTCTAGTCCCAAAACCTCTGGGTCAATACCAGAGCAGTGAAGCAAATCACACATGGGAGGGACCTGGTAAACCGGCCTGAAGAACCGCCGAACGGAACGACGCCTCTCCTGACCCCTGGACATCCAGCCTATAGTGCTTCACAAAGGAATTCAAAGACAAGGTCGCCGCCTTACAAATTTCTGCCAGCGAAACCAAACGAACTTCCGCCCAGGAAGCGGCCTGAGCCCTAGTAGAGTGAGCCTGAGACCTTCCGGAACCACTCTGCCTTTGATGACATAAGCCGACGCAATTGCTTCCTTAATCCACTGTGCAATAGATGCCTTGGAAGCCGCCTCCCCCTTGCGGGGGCCCGCAAAGAGCACAAACAGTCTATCAAACTTACGAAAAGACGCTGTACGCTTAAGACACTTTTTCAGTGCTCTGCGGAGATCCAGGCGATGAAGCCGCCCCCGAAGGCTCCCCCGACCCTCCAGAGAAGACCGGGAACTCAATCACCTGGTTCACATGAAAAACCGAAACTACCTTTGTGAGAAAAGACGGCACCGTCCTTCGAACGACCTTTGAGGAAGAGAACGATAGAAAAGGATCCCTACAGGAGAGGGCTTGCAACTCCGACACCCTCCTAGCAGAGCACACAGCTACCAGAAATACTACCTTAAGAGTGAGGTCCTTGATCGTCGCTCGAGCTAAGGGCTCAAAGGGCTCTTTCTCCAAAACATCCAGCACCAAAGGCAGATGCCACACCGGAAACAAAGGCCTAGCTGGTGGCCGCACTAACGATACGGCTCTTAAAAATCTCTTAATATCTGGATGGGTACCTAGAGACTGACCTGCCACCTTTCCGCGATAGCATGCCAATGCCGCCACCTGCACTCGTAGAGACGCGGCAGCCAATCCTTTGACAAATCCATCCTGCAAAAAATCCAAGACATGGGGAATAGCTACTTTCAAGGGGTCAATCTGTCTTTCCTTACTCCACGCCTCGAAAATCCTCCAAACACTCACATACGCCAAAGAAGTAGAACGCCGTCTGTATTTCAACAAAGTATAAATGACCGCCGCGGAATAGCCCCTGGACTTCAGCCGCGCCCTCTCAAGAGCCAAGCCGTAAGAGAGAACCGACCCACGTGAGGCATGAGCAGAGGTCCTTGAGACAGCAGATCCTTGCGTAATGGGAGTCGCCAGGGGTTCTCCATCAGCAGTCTGACCAGGTCCCCGTACCAGGGACAACACGGCCAGTCTGGCGCTATGAGAATGACTCGACCCCTGAAACGCTCTATGTGCTGCAGAACTCTTCCAATCAAAGCCCACGGAGGGAAGACAAAGCAGCTGCCCCTCCGGCCATGCCTGCATGAGAGCGTCCAGACCTTCCGACATCCTTTCTCTGCGCCTGCTGAAAAAGCGACTGACCTTTGCTGACGCGAGTGTCGCCATCAGATCCATGACCGGCGACCCCCACTTGCGAGTGATCATGTCGAACACGTCTGGATGAAGGACCCATTCTCCCGGATCCACCCTCACCCGGCTGAGAAAATCGGCCTCCACATTGGCCACTCCTGCCACATGCGCCGCCGATAGATCTTGAAGGTTGTCTTCTGCCCACTCGTACAGGGCTTCGGCCTCGGCTTCCAGCGCTATACTGCTGGTGCCCCCCTGCCTGCTAACATAAGCTACGGCCGACACGTTGTCGGACAAAACTCGAACCGACCGCCCCTTCAGCAACGGTCGAAACTCCTGAAGTGCCAGCGAGACCGCTCCCAACTCCAACCTGTTGATTGACCACGTTTGCTCCTGGGGAGACCACTGCCCCTGCGCGAAAACCCCCTGACAATGAGCCCCCCAGCCCAGTAGACTGGCATCCGTCATGAGCACCACCCAATCTGGCGACTCCAGCGACTTCCCCTTTTCCAAGGACCCGGGCCGCAACCACCAGTCCAGTGAATGACGTGTCTCCTCCGGACAAGGCAATCTGCGGCCCAGCGGATCCTGCTGATGGGACCATCGGCGAAGCAGAGCTCCTTGTAACGGTCTCATGTGTGCCCTTGCCCATGGGACCGTCTCTATCGATGCCGCCAAGGTGCCTAGTACCTGCAGATACTGCCAAGCTGAGGGAGCTCTGTACCGCAAGAATTTCGTCACCAACTGCCTTAGACTCTGCGCTCGCTGGTCGGTAAGAAACACCCTTCCCATTTGAGTATCGAACCGAGCTCCCAGATAGACCAGATTCTGGGAAGGAATCAAGTGGCTCTTTGCCCTGTTGACTATCCAACCGAGGCTCTCCAGAAAGTCCACCACTCGTGAGGTGGCCGCCACGCTCTCGGCCCGCGATTTCGCTCGAATGAGCCAATCGTCCAAATAAGGGTGCACGAGAATGCCTTCCCGACGCAGAGCTGCCGCCACTACCACCATCACTTTGGTGAAGACCCTTGGTGCTGTCGCCAACCCGAAGGGCAACGCCTGGAACTGGAAGTGCCCGAACGGCACAGCAAATCTGAGAAATTTGTGATGATCCCGTCTGATGGGAATATGAAGATAGGCTTCGGACAGATCCAAAGAGGTGAGGAATTCTCCTTTCTGAACGGCCACTATGACTGATTGCAGCATTTCCATGTGAAAGTGCGACACACGCAGGCAACGATTTACGCCTTTGAGGTCCAAAATCGGCCGAACCCCCCCCCCCCCTCCCCGTCCTTCTTTGGAACCACGAAATAGATGGAGTATCGACCGCATCCACCCTGGTCTGCGGGCACCGGAACCACCGCTCGGAGGCTCAGAAGTCTTTGAACCGTCTCCCGCATAGCCGCGCACTTGACGGCAGACTTGGCGGGAGACTGGACGAAGCTCTCCGGCACCGGACGCGCCAGCTCCAGAGCATAGCCCTTGCGGATGACCTCCAGTACCCACTGATCTGACGTAATTTGGGCCCAGGCAGGGAAGAACTCCTTCAAACGCCCCCCTACAGGGGTAAGGGGAGCCTGGGCCCCCTGCATCTCATTGGGCCTTTTTGGGAGTAGTCGAGGAGGAGAAGGAAGATCCAAAGCCTCTTCCCGCTCCTCGAAACCCCGAAATCCCTGGTTTCTGTAAGGGAACCGCCCTCTCTGGCCCAAAGTGAACCTTTGGGACCAAAACCTTCTAAAATCTTGTAACTGCCCTCTGCTCGCCTGGACAGTGCGACCCGATTTGGCCTTATCCTCCGGTAACTGACCGCCCTTAGACTCACCAAGATCCTTAACCAACTTCTCCAACTCCTCACCAAACAACAACCAGCCCTTAAACGGTAACTTGCTTAACCTAGCCTTAGAGGAACTATCCGCTGCCCAATTCCGTAGCCACAGGTAACGGCGCGCTGCCACCGCTGACGCCATGCTCTTGGATAGTCCCCTCATGAGGTCATACTGAATGTCCGCCAGGTAGGCAGCCCCAGATTCCAAGCGGGCAGCCTCCTCCGACAAAGGAGGAGACTGGCCCTCCTGCAACTGTTGCGCCCAGCGAAGGCAGGCCCTAGCCACCCACGCCCCGCAGATAGCTGCCTGAAGCCAAATAGCATTGACATCAAATACCTGTCTCAGCAGCACCTCCAACTTCCTATCCTGCACATCCTTGAGGGCCGCACTACCTTCCACCAGAATGGTAGTCTTCTTTGTCACTGCCGCGACAGCCGCATACACTTTGGGCGATATAAATATTTCCTTATCTTGGTCCAACAGCGGGTAGAGCCGGTTCATAACCCTAGCTCCCTTTAGCGCCGCTTCAGGGAGATTCCACTCCTCCTGAATCATCTCTTGAAACACTTTATGTACTGGGAACGCTCGTTGGGTCTTGCGGAAGACCTGCAACAACGGATCCTCCAAGGTTTCATCCTCCGCGGCCCCCGGTACTGGCATGTTAAGAACCTTTAGGGTCTCCAGAATGAGCGCCGGCAGCTCTTCTCTCCGGAAGATCCGCACTATCCTCGTCTGATCTTCCCTTTCTGATAACTCCCCTTCCTCCAACTCCTCTTCTAGGGGCAAACGGTGGGCATCTTCATCCGACAGAGGACACTCGGAGGACACTGAAAGCTCCCTGGGGACCCCTTCCTCCCACTAGGCTGGCCCTCACCCAGCAATGAAGTCGCATGCTTCCGTGTCCCACTAGCGCCTACAACGGCTCCCTGCTGCCTAGGCTCCCCCAGCAGCATCTGCTGAAGTAGGGCCACAAACTGGGGAGAAAAAATAGATGCCAGCTCCTTAGTTAAGCCCCCTTGAGGGGTGGGCAGACCCAAGCCTGAAGAGGTACCCTCCATCGGATCCTCCTGCTGCAAACCTGGAGGCAGCGGCAGCGTGTCCTCCGCTTCACCGACTGGGCTACCGTCCATCTCCCCCCGGAGGAGCTCTGCAGATGCTGGATCCCAGACACACAATGCACAGACTGCCGCGGCAGAGCCCTTCCGCGCCCCACACACGATGCAATGAGGCTTAGCTGGCATTGTGCGCTGTAAAGAAAAAAACGCCGCAAGAGCTGCCCTCCTAATCCACAGGAAGCCCCGCTGCAGGCAGGGGGTTCTAAAACTGCCAGCAGGGACCGCGGCCTGGACCACGTTCCTGATAAGGACCCGAATAATATGCCTGATCTCTCACTCAGCAGAAACGTTTAGGCCCCGAGAACGTACCGCTATATCCAGGACTTCCCCGACAGGAAAATCAAGTCGCTGGGCCCGACGCCTGCGCACGCCGCCGCCACGAGGTTGCGTCCACCCCCCTTTGCGTGCCAAAAACTCACTGCAGAAAGCACCCGCTGCGAGCAAGCTACCCCCCTTACCTGCTGCAGGGCAAAGACACTTCCCGGCAGTTCACTCTTCGCCCGCGCTGTCCGCCGACGCCAGAGAACACAAACGGCCGGCTCCGTGCTCGGGAGTAGGGCCGCCAGGCACGCTAGCAGGCAAACCCTCTGCGTGGTGCCGGCGAGACCGATGCGCACTCCCTCTCTTATAATCAGCACAGGTCCTGAAACCAGGCACAATCCTCCGGTAAAGGAGCCTCTTTCTGAACCCTAGACAAGAAGTTAAAGGAGAGCGGGAGAGAGGAAAGGGAGGGGGGGGGGGGAGAGAGATCTGGCCTGCTCAGATTCCAAAGGAACAGCTTAAAAGGCACAGACAGTCCAAAAACAAAAATATATAGGCAAAGAATGAAGAAACCAGAAACTATCGCCAATAGTGATGAAACTATAAATACTCTACACTGCCAAAAAGACTGATCCTGAATTGTTTCTCCAGCGAGCCCGGACCCCCGGGCTCCCTATCTATCCAGCTGCTTGGAGACTGAGGATACTGGTGGCAGAAGGCAGTTCCCGGGGAGATATAACAGTGATGTCACAAAAAGAGCTGTTTCTCAGTCTCCAAGCTGCTGGATCAGATAGGCAACCCAGAGGTTTCGGGACTAGACTGGGGACACGATCAGGAAAATCAACTTTTTCACGGATGACAAGGACAGGCGTCCGTAGGGCTCTGCGGAAAAAAGAAGACTGAGCAAGATGGCACCTTTGGGCGGGAAGGGTACCGCGCATGCGTGCCTGCATTCCCAAAGGCTTTCTTTGAAAGCTGGGGAAATGCTCCGCATGGGGGCTCCGTCGACGCCAATGTCACCCATATGTGAGGACTGACTTCCTGCTTGGTTCTGGAGAATCCATTTACCACTACCCTCTACAATCTGTTGATCAACCAATTTCTAATCCTGTTCAGGCCCATGGGGTCCATGTCCAAGCAGTTCAATCTACTTACCAGCCTCCTATCAGGAACAATATCAAAGGCTTTCATGAAATCAGAGTAGACAACTTACAGAATATCCTCTCAATCTAGTTCTCTAGTCACTCAATGGAATAACCAATTATGTTGTTGTTAAGTGCCGTCGAGTCGGAGTCGACTCATGGCGACCCTCTGGATAGCTATCCTAAATTGTGTTCGGTCTTCAGTCAGGCGGCTTATTGTTGACAGACTGGTACCCGTAGCTGCTGTTATTGTATCGATCCATCTCATTGCTGGCCTTCCTCTTTTACGTTGACCTTCTATCTTGCCAAGCATGATGTCTTTCTCTAATGATCTCTCTCTCCGCATGATGTGTCCAAAGTATGAAAGTCGAAGTCTTGTCATCTGAGCTTCTAAAGAAAGCTTAGGTTTGATCTCCTCTAGTACAGACTGGTTTGTTCTTTGGGCAGTCCATGGTATACACAGTATTCGCCGCCAGAAAAATATGGGGACTGGGTTGGCAGGAACCACAGCTGGGACTTGAACCTGTGACCTTCTGCTCCTGAACACACTGGCTGTGTGCACTGCACCACCGTGTTGCCATATTTGTTTGAAATAAATTTGCTTCGGGTTTACCCTGGATTTTGCAGTCCACTAGATGGTGGACAGCTTGCTATCCTTTCCTTTGGTAGCATATACATTGCTTTTCCCATCACAAAATTAAAAAGTACTGGGCCTATAGTTCCCTACTTTTTCTAGTACCACTTCTATGAAAAGGGATTACTGTAGTGTCTCCAATTCTGTGTAACCTCGCCTCTATTTAACACATCCTTCACAGCTAGTCATTGCCACTGAAAATTAAACCTGGATATTTGATGCCAGGGTCATATCCAGCCAGTGGCACTGAATATCTGAGATGGTCGGCTACATTAACTAACCGGTCAGTAATGATATTCAGCCACTGGCTGGTTGGCTAAAGCGGCTAAAATTAGGCCAGCCATTAAATTTCCTAACTTCATTCACACTTTGGGAGAACCAGCTTGTGGCTGAGAATATTGCCACTAGCCAGTTATCCCTCAGTGCTGCCTCCGCTGCACCCCTGGAACAACCCTACGCTAGCTGGCTAACATGGTTCTTAGAAGCTGAAACCAGGGATATTCAGCAGTACTAACCGCGTTAGTGCCATTGAATATCCCACTGAGCACCATTTAGACAATTTGCAGGTCTGAAAAATGCCTAAATAGCTTTGAAAAAAACCCACCTCCCACGTTTTTAAGTGGTAATCCTTTTTCTGATGAAATTATTTTGTGGAAACAATACATTAATAATTGTAAGAGACCACAGACTTTCAGCTGATTATTTATTTTTTATGTGCCTCAGTCACTGAGAACAGCATCTCATGCTTCAAATAGACAGTAGTCCTAAAGAGATAACTTATCTGGATATTCTTATAAGAAAGAAAATGGTCTTGATACTACAATTTATCGGCAACCCACTGACAAAAATAAGCCCTTCACTATCAGAGCTACCATGAAAGGAGCTTGAAAGACAATTTACATGTCAGTCAGTTTTTATATTTCAAGAGGCTGTATGGTACCACTCAGGAGTATGAATGACATGCTGTTCATATACGTAAGAGAAATTCAGAAGAGAAAGGTGTGGATCGCCTGGAAATATGCCTGCCTGGTGCAAAGGTAGCAGACCTCACGCGCCACCTAGATAAGGTCTTAGATAGTGCTGGGGAGAAGTCTGCTGTCCTGGTACATGTCGGTACCAATGACATAGGAAAATGTGATAGGGAGGTTCTGGAGGCTAACTTTAGGCTTTTAGGTAGGAAGCTGAAATCCAGAACTTCCAGGGTAGCGTTTTCTGAAATGCTTCCATTCCACGCGCAGGACCCAAAAGGCAGGCAGAGCTCCGGAGTCTCAATGCGTGGATGAGACAATGGTGCAAGAATGAGGGCTTTGGATTTTTTAGGAACTGGGGAACATTCTGGTGAAAGGAGGGGCTCTTCCGAAGGGATGGGCTTCACCTTAATCGGGATGGAACCAGGCTGCTGGCATTAACCTTTACAAAGGAGATAGAGCAGCTTTTAAACTACATAATTTATGTTATGCATCCCGACTTTACCGCCCTACTGGAATGCTTCAATGCAATCACCGACTGCCTTCAAGACCAGAACCTCTGCATAAACTTAAAGAAAACTGAGGTCCTGTTCATCACAAAGAACAAAAACTTCTCGCCCCCCACTACCTTGAAGGTGAGAGATGCTGAGCTCCCAAGCAAGCCCGCGATACGCTACTTGGGTGTTACGCTTGACCAACATCTCGACTTCAAAGAGCACATAAAGAACACTAGCAGGACTATATACAATAAAATCAAAACACTAAGGCACCTAAGACCCATGTTAGCTCCCGACGATTTCCGAACAATATTCCAGGCGCTGGTAACACCACATTTCGACTATGCGAACGTCATTCTGCATGGCCTCCCCAAGAGCACCCTCAACCCTCTACAACTTGTGATGAATGTGGCTGCCTGCATTCTCTGCAGATTATCCAGAAGAACCCACATCACTCCCATCCTTAAGGACCTTCATTGGCTACCGATAAACTGCAGGCTCACATACAAGGCACTAATCCTCACCTTCAAAGCCATCAACAAGATATCCCCCTCGTCCCTCACAGTCCTCATCACCCCTACCCCCAACAGGTCCAGAAGGACAGTAGCCGCCAACACGTTGGTTATCCCCATGGAATCTACAAAATATACACAAGCAACTAGGAATAGAGCCTTCGCTTTCTATGCTCCAAAGTGCTGGAACAACCTTCCACCAAATATCAGATCGATCAGAGAACTTAGACAATTCAGGAAAGCCCTCAGGCATCACCTATTCCTTCTACACTTCTCGCAGCCAAACGATACTCAACCCCCTCCCACACCCCAATTCACTCAAGCAGCACCCAACACATTACAAACTAGGACAAACCGAGCCACAAACACCCATCGGGTACCTTCATCAGTATCAAGCTTAGGTGTGTATAGCAGATCGACAGAATACTATGAATATGACTAATACCTCTACCGTAACAATTAACATGTGTTGATATACATACGATAAAGATTAATGTAATAACCGATAAGATCCAGTCTTAACCATGCAGTTTGGTCTAACATCTAACATGTAAATAGTTACCTCGCCACATCTTCGATGGCGAATATGTAAATAGTTCACCCAGTTTCAGCTCCAAGTTACCGATCCTGTTCAATGTAAGCACAAGCCAGACCTGACTGGTCTACTGCATGAATTGTTAATTGTAAACCACACTGATAACAAATAGTGCGGTATAAAAAAGTGTTTAAATAAATAAATAAAATAAAAGGGGAAAAGACTAAAAAAAAAAAATCCACTCAGATTGGTGCTTCATTCTGCTCCTGCACACCACCCAGCTGATCCTGTTTCCTCGAATGTTGTGTCAAGGGGGCAGGAGCGGCTGGCCCGTGCACAGGAGCAGAATGGTGCACAGGCCCACTGTTTGTTTTTTCAGAATCTAAGGACTGCAGCTGCCATTGCCCAGGGCCGGCCCTATGCATGTTCAGCTGTGATTTTTGCACAAGGCCCCGCTCCTCAAAGCAACGGCTGGAGCGGAGCTGAGTCACAGACAATATCCCACCTTTTTCTCTCTTCCCCCACCTCTGTGTCCAGCATCCTCCTCCCTCTATGGCCCTCCAAAACCTCCGACCTCAGTATCGTCAAAAAAAAAAACGAATGTGGCGCAAAGCCTCTCTCCCATCATTCCAGCAAACGTCTTGCTTCCTTTGGGGGAAATAGCAAAAAAAAGGCAACATGGCACTGAACCTTGCACTGAAGCACTGGGCAAGGCTCTACAGGTCCCACCCCCTCTGAAACACTTCATGCCGCTGAAGAGGGGGGATCCCGCAGAGCCTTGCACAGCACTTCAGTGCCAGGCTCTGTGCCACGTGGCTTTTTCTTTTTTTTTTTATTAATAAGAGATTCCCCGAAGAAAACAAGAGCTTTGCAGGGATGTTGGGAGAGGGGCTCACTGCCACTTGGGGGGGGGCGATATCAAGGTGGCAAGAGATTGGGGGGGGGGCCATAAGGGGATGAAGATTGGGAGACTCATAGGAGGAATCTAAGGGGAGAGTGTGTATTGAGGGGAGTGGGAAAGTGAGAGACAGAGGAGAGTGGGAGCGATATGAGGGAAGATGTGAAGACAGGGATGGGAAGTGATGGGGAGGGGAAATTAAGGGGGGAGGGAAGAGATGGAAGAAGCAAGACGACAGGGAGGGTGAGGAAGGATGAAGGAAATGGAAGAAGAGCTAAAAGAGTGGGGGAGCAGACATGAGTGGGAAAGGGCAGAAGTGGAAGGAAGGAGTGAAGGGAGAGATGTTGGACATAAGTGGGGGGAGGAGGGCTGATGTTGGACATAAGTGGGGGGAGGAGGGCTGATGCTGGACAGAGTGAGGGGCATAAGGGGATGAAAAGCAGATGGTGGATACAGGGTAGGGGAGTGCGGGGATAGATGCTGGACGGGGGGGTAAAGAATGGAAGGCAGATACTGGACATGAGCTGGGGCATAGGAGCTGGAGGGCACAGGATGGAAATAGGGTAGAGTTGGAGGGCAGAAGATGGACACAAAATGGGAGGGACAGACGGCAGATGCTTGACATGGGGTGAGAGGATATACTGGACGCCGGATGGGGAAGAAAGCATAGTTACTCACCTATAAAGAGTAGTTACTCACCTCTAACAGGTGTTCTCCAGGAGCAGCAGGAATCAGTCCTCACATATGGGTGACATCGACATCGATGGAGCCCCTGTTCGGAGCATTTCCCCAGCTTTCTAAGAAAGCCTTTGGGAATACTGCACGCATGCGCGGTCCCCTTCCCGCCTAAAGGTGCCATCTTGTTCAGTCAGATGACATAGCTAAAAGACAGCACAAAAAAATGTAAAAATAAACTATGTACAACTGCAACTCCCAGGGGAGGAGGGAGGGTTGTGAGGACTGATTCCTGCTGCTCCTGGAGAACACCTGTTACAAGTGAGTAACTACTCTTTCTCCAGGACCAAGCAGGAAGTCAGTCCTCACATATGAGACTCCCCAGCTTCAGGCTACCGGGGACCCACAGCTGAAAAATGAGCTCCCTCTAGCCGCAGCATCAGAGAAAGGATTTCACTGAAACATACCCCCACCGGTAGCCCAACCAGAGGGCTGGAGGGTAGGAGTTGCCTAAACCTCGAAGAGATTCCGGAGCACTGCCTGACCGAAAGCACTGTCCCTACGGGACTCCCTCTCCAGGCAGTAATGGGCCGCAAAAGTCTGGCTTGAGGACCAAGTTGCAGCCCTACAGATGTCTGCCAACGGTACAGAGCGGAGATGAGCTACTGAGGCAGCCATCGCCCTGACACGGTGGGCCGTGACCCACCCCTGCAAGGGAAGGTCAGCCGCCCTGTAAGCCCAGGTGATACAGTCAGCCACCCATATGGACAAGGTACGCTTGGAGACAGGCTACCCCATGTTATTAGGGTCAAAAGATACGAAGAGCTGAGTAGCCCTCCTATGCTCCTGCGTACGTTCAATGTAGAAGGATAAGGCCCTTCTACAGTCCAGGGTATGCAGGACTGTCTCAGCCCGGCTGGCATGGGGCCTAGGGAAGAACGTTGGAAGAACCACCTCCTGGTTGAGATGGAAAGAGGAGACAACCTTTGGAAGGAACTTAGGATGAGTCCTAAGGACTACCCTGTTCCTATAAAAGCGAGTGTATGGCCCGTCACAGACCAGGGCTTGAAGTTCACTCACTCGACTGGCCGAGGTCAGGGCCACTAGGAATAGAGTCTTCCAAGAAAGGAAGCGGAGAGGACATGTAGCCATCGGCTCAAAAGGTGGGCGAGTCAGTTGCTGCAAGACCACATTCAACTCCCACTCAGGGGCCGGAGGATGAAGAGGAGGCTTGAGCAAGAGCAAGCCTCTCAGAAACCGGGACACCAAGGGGTGAACCCACTAAGAGTGTCCCTCCACCAGTGAGTGGTGAGCTGCCAGAGCAGAGGTGTGGACCCGAACAGAATTGGACTTAAGGCCCTGATTGGACAAGTGCAGCAGGTACTGAAGCACTACTGGCACAGTGCAGGAGAAAGGATCTTCCTTGCATTGCTGACACCACACGGAGAACCTTCTCCACTTCAGGGCATAGGCTTTCCTGGTGGATTGCTTTCTAGAGGCCAAGACCACCTGTTCAACTTCCTGAGGCAAGCCCCAGGGAGCCAACACTACCCTTGCAGCCTCCAGGCCATCAAATTGAGATATTTGAGATTGGGGTGCAGAAGGGAACCCTGATCCTGAAAGAGAAAATTGGGTTGCAACCCTAGAGGTAGTGGGGTTTCCACTGCCAGTTGAAGCAGAAGTGGGAACCAGGGCTGCCTCAGCCACCTGGGGGCTACCAGAAGTACCGAGGCCTTGTCCCTTAGAATCTTGAACAAGGTTCGGGCCACCAGAGGCGTGGGAGGAAACGCATACAGAAGGCCCTGGGACAAAGAAATCAGGAAGGCATCCGCTGCTAACCTCAGGGGATGCGGTTGCCAGGAACAGAACTTGGGTAGCTGCCGGTTCAGGGAACTGGCAAAGAGATCTACAGATGGAAGTCCCCATTTCAGGAAAATTTCTTGAACCACTAATGGGTGCAGTTGCCACTCGTGGGGTTGCAGAACCCTGCTCAACCTGTCTGCCAGGAAGTTCTCCTGGCCAGGGAGATAAACAGCCTTGAGAAACATGTTGTGCCTGAGCGCAAAAGAGCAAAGGGCCTGTGCCTCCTGACACAGGAGCCCGGACCCAGTGCCTCCCTGTTTTTTCACATAGAACATGGCCACTTGATTGTCCTTCTGTACCAGAACAGACTGATGAGCCAAGGTGTGAGAGAGAAGGTTTTGAGGGCTAAGCAAATAGCCCAGAGTTCCAGTAGGTTGATCTGTTGCATGGCCTCCCATGGAGACCACAGGCCCTGGGTGCACCTGTCCAAACAATGTTCACCCCAGCCCTGCAAGGAGGCATCTGTCGTCAACACCACTGTGGAAACAGGCACCCGAAAAGGCACCCCCTGCAGCAAGTTGGGGGGGTGTAGCCACCACTGTAGGGAGTTCAGGAATGGTTTGGACACCCATACTTTGTCTGTGAGGCTGCCTGTGGCTTGCTTCCACTGAGTGCTGAGGTACCACTGTGCAGGTCTCACGTGGAGGCGGGCAGTGGGGGTCACATGCACTGTCGATGCTATGTGGCCTAGGAGCCTCAGACAGAGTCTGGCAGAAACCCGTGACATGCTTAGAAACTGGTTTGCCAAGTCTATGAGCCTTTGTGCCCTGTCTTCTGGCAAGTAAGCCTTTGCTTGCAGGGAGTCCAGGCACGCCCCTATGAACTCCAGGTTCTGGGAGGGGAGCAAAGTGGACTTTGCGAAGTTTATGACAAAGCCTAGAAGTTGAAGGAGAGAGACAATTCAGAGGGTGGCTTGCCTGGCCTCCTGGTAAGTCTGACCCCTGATGAGCCAGTCGTCCAGGTAGGGGAAGACAAAACCACCTTGATTCCTCAAGTAGGCCGCCACCACTGCCAGGCACTTTGTAAAGACTCTTGGGGCGGAGGTTAGGCCAAAGGGCAGTACTCTGTACTGGTAATGGTTTCCTCCCACCATGAACCTGAGGTACTTTCTGTGGTCTGGATGAATGAGGATGTGAGTGTATGCGTCCTTTAGATCTAAGGAGCATAGCCAATCTTCCTGCTGGAGGTAGGGCAGAAGTGTTCCAAGAGTAAGCATCTTGAACTTCTCTTTCTCCAAGAACTTGTTGAGATTGTCCCTGCCCCTTGGCCTGCTGACCCTCCTGGGGAGCTGGGGAGGCCTGGTACTGAGGGAACAGTTTGTAGACAGCCGCCTTCCTCGAGTAAAAGGACTTCTTACCCGAGCCCTTCTTCTTATGAGAAGGGGTAGATTTTTCTGGACAGCCTTGTCCTAGTCAGGTGCTCGGTTTCGAGCTCAGCAGCCTTCTCGGCCATGGGCTTGCCAAAAAGGTTTTCACCTCGGCAAGGGATATCGACCAACTTGTCCTGCACCCAGGGCTCGAGGTCCGATGACTGCGGCCATGGATGGCATCGGGCCCCGATGCCGGCTGCCGCTACACGGGCTGAAGCCTCGAAGCCATCGTAGGTCGCTCGTGACATGAACTTCGAGCATTCCCGGATTCCTGAGGACAAGGTCTTGAACCTCTGCAAAGGATCCCTGGAGAAGAGAGCAGAGATCCTGGCAATTTCCTTCGCCAGGTCTCGTAAGTACATGCCCATGTACAGCTGGTAGGACTGGACACAGCAAGCAAGCATCGAGTCCTGCAAGCACTTTCTGCAGAGCACATCCAGGTTCCGGGCCTCCCTGCTGGGAGGCACCGCAGAGTCCATCTTCTGGCTCTTCAGACGATGCATGGCTGATTCCACCACCATGGAATGGTGCAGCAGCTGCGCCTTCTGGAATCCAGGGCTCTTACGGAGTCGATAGATGGAATCGACCCGCTTGCTCAAAACCGGCGCCAAGGTCGGTGCCTCCCACATCCGGAAGAGGAGCCGTTCCAGCATCGGAGGAACTGGCACAATAAAGGCCTCCTTCGGAGGAGAGTCATACTAGAAGACCTCGAGCTCTTCAGCTCAAGGCTCCTCCTCGGGGTCCGCGAGAATCGCCAAAGCCTTGGCCATATCCCGGACGAACTCCAAGAACCGGGTGTCCTCCGGGGGGACCTACTCCGGGGCTCGGACTGCAGTGAGCCCGAAGGGATGCACCAAGTCCGAAAGGTGTCGGGGGACTCCTCGTCCTCCGTCTCCCACGCGGACTCATCCGAAGAGTCGTCGGGGGGGCTCCGACCGCGCGGGCCTCGGTGGCACCCGCCCCAACGCCGAAGGTACCGGCGTCGACGCCCTTGGTCCCAAGCGGGAGGTCGAGGGTGACTGTGACCGAGGAAGACTTCGAGCCTTCATGGTCTCGAGTATCGGCTTGGTCTCCGGGGTCAACTTAGACTTAGACGTCGATGTCCCAGTGGTCGGGGCAGATGCACCGGCGAGGCTGGCCATCAGCACCTGCTGCTGATCCATGAAGGCAGACAATCTGCACTCCAAGGCTGTCAGCCTGAGTCCTAGCTCAGGAGACTCAGCAGCTATCGACTCGGACCCCGGCAGCGTTGAGCCTGATGTCAGCCCCCTAGGAGGAGAGTCCTTGAACACAACAGGACTTAGGTGTCCAGCGGACTCCGGCTCCACGCAAGGTATCTTGGATGGCTTCTCCTGCTCCAAGGGCCCGGGGCGGCAGTCAGGGGTCCAAGACCTGGCCCCTGAGGATCCAAGGACCTCCTCCGACGCTGCCCTCACGAGCCGCTTCTTCCTCTTAAATTCCCGATCAGGGGACCCCCTGTCCGAGGAACCCCGGCGATGCTCGGGGTCAGATTCCCGAGACGTCGAGGCTCAGATGAGGTCCGGGCCCGGCCGGAGGCAGAGTCAGAAAAAATCCGTTCTTTCTGATGCTGGCGGCTTCGGAGTGCCTTGATGGACATTTTGACACATGGGACACAGACCTTAGGATCATGATACGGTCCGAGGCATCGAAGGAAGCAGTCGTGTGTGTCAATGAGAGACATCAGTTTCTTACACCGATCACACTTTTTGAAACCACTAGAAGCCATCAGGAAAAAAGAACCCCCGCGAGGTCAAAGGACCGGCCTTCCAGGGAAAAAACAAAAAGGGCGCAAACACCAGCCACGAAGCGCAAAAGCTGAAAAATAGAAGACGGGCTTGATACCGGTGTACCGAACCCGGCGGGAAGGGGAACCGGTGTTCAAACGGAGAAGGACAACGAAGATAATCGCAAGAAAAAAGTCAACTTTTCTGGGTGACACGGACAGACATCCGTTGGGCTCCATGGAAAAAAAAGACTGAGCAAGATGGCACCTTTAGGCGGGAAGGGGACCACGCATGCGTGCAGTATTCCCAAAGGCTTTCTTAGAAAGCTGGGGAAATGCTCTGTACGGGGGCTCCATCAACGATGTCACCCATATGTGAGGACGGACTTCCTGCTTGGTCCTGGAGAACAGGTGATCTCAATAAACAGCAGGAATTTAGTCCTCACAAATGGGTATCGTCAGTACCGACGGAGACTGCGCGGGAACGCTCCCCAGTGTCCAATAGGAAAGCTTTTGGGAGCATCCCACAGCGCCTGCATGCTACCTTCCCGCTTTTCCCAACTGTCCCTCTCCAGTTGAGTTTATAGCTGAGACAAAAGAGAGAGGGAAAGAGAAAAAGAGAGAGATAGAGAGATACAACTCCTAGGGGAGGTGAGTGGGTTGTGAAGACTAAATTCCTGCTGTTCCCAGAGATCACCTGTTACAGGTGAGCAACTATGATATCTCCAGGAACAAGCAGGAATGTAGTCTTCACATATGGGGACTCCCTAGCTGCAGATGCCAGGGAGATGGCCCCAGAAAGTTGTGTGCCCTTGTGAAAGGGCTCCACTTCCCCCCATGGATCTCTGGCATCCTACCAGGGATGGTGGGTAGGAGTTGATTAAGTATGGAACAGGTGTTGAAGAACAGCCTGACCAAACAAGGCATCCCGGCAGGGGTCCTTGTCTAAGCAGTAATGGGCTGTGAAGGTATGTACCGAAGCCCAAATAGCTGCTCGACAGATGTCGTCGATAGACACAGAGTGAAGATGAGCCATTGAGGCTGCCATGGCTCTCACATTGTGAGCTGTGACATGGCCTTCAAGAGGAAGGTTCTTACTCTCATAGGCAAAAAATATACACTGTGCAATCCAGCTGGACAGTGTCCTTTTGGAGACTGGAAGTCACAAATGACTAGGATCAAAAGCAACAAAGAGTTGAGAGGATTTTCTATGTTGCTCTGTCCTTTGCAAGTAAAAGGCCAAAGTATGAAGGTTCCTTTCTGCATTTGAGGCGTGAGGCCTTGGAAAGAATACAGGAAGGTAAACTGCTTGGTTTAAATGAAAGGACAAAACCACCTTTGGCATAAAGTGTGGATGAGTCCTAAGGACTACCTTATCATGATGGAACCTTGTATAAGGAGGATCAGCCACCAACGCTTGCAATTCACTGATGAAACGGGCTGATGTGATTGCAATGAGAAAGATAACTTTCCAGGAAAGGAATTTCAAAGAGGTAGTGGCTAATGGTTCAAAGGGCGGTTTCATGAGCTGCCCAAGTACCAGATTTAAGTCCCATGCCACCAGTGGTGGCTTAATAGGAGGCTTCATTAAAAGGCGGCCTCTCATAAATCTCGCTATGAGAGGATGAGAGGAAATAGGTTGTCCATTTAGAGGCTTGAAAGAAGCTGCAATAGCACTCAAATGGACTCTCACTGAATTGGTCTTAAGCCCTGCATTTGATAAATGAAGGAGGTACTCCAGTGACAGAGGTATCGCAAGAGAGTTAAGACCCTTCTGCAGGCACCATATGGTAAACCTTTTCCACTTAAATGCATAAGAGCGTCTTGTGGAAGGTTTCCTGGAAGCACGAAGTATATTCTTTACCTGCTGAGAAAGGTTAAGACCATGAAGTTCTAGGCTTTCAGCAACCAGGCCCTGAGATGCAGAGACTGGGGATTGGGATGCCACATCATCCCGTTCTCCTGAGAAAGAAGATCTGGAGCAGATCCTAACTCATGAGGCAGAGCTTGAGAGAGATGTAGGAGCAGAGGGTACCACATTTGCCATGGTCAACGTGGAGCTATGAGGATCATATGACCTCTGTCTCTCTGAAGCTTGAACAGGGTTTTGGGAATTAGGGGAATGGGTGGAAAGGCATAAAGGAAGTCCTGACCTCAATGAAGGAGGAAAGCATCCATGGCCTGACAACCTCGAGCCGGAATTCTGGAACAGAACCGGGGAAGTTTGGCATTCAGCAGACTTGCAAAGAGGTCTATGTACGGGGTTCCCCAAATTTGAAAAATGTTGGCCACCTGGTCTGCATGAAGAGACCATTCATGTGGAAGCAGAACTCGACTGAGTGTCTGCCCAAGAGTTTTGAATGCCTGGAAGATGCACCACAAGGAGATGAATCTGATGCTCTCTGGAGAGGGCCCATAGTCGCAAAGCTTTGTTGCACATCGACAGAGAGCCTGTTCCGCCCTGCTTGTTCACATAGAACATGGCTACCTGATTGTCCGTTTGAACTAGGACTGTCTTGTAGCTGAGCTGGGTGTGAAACACTCCAAGAGCAAGGAAGATTGCTCTGAGCTCCAGGAGGTTGATATGAAGATAGGCCTCCTGTGGAGTCCAGGTACCCTGGGTAGAGGGGCCTTGCAGGTGGGCTCCCCAACCCACCTGTGAAGCATCTGTTAGAGTGGCTTGGGGTGGGGGTTGCTGAAAAGGAGACCACACCAGAAGGTTTTTGGGTGACTGCCACCATTGGAGGGATAAAATAAGGCGATCTGAGTTTGCTATTTTGTCTGACAGGCAACCTGATGCCTGAGTCCACCGAGTGGATAAGGTCCACTGGATGCCCTCATATGGAGGCGAGCATAAGGAACCACATGCACAGTGGATGCCATGTGGCCTAGCAATTAACATTTCCTGAGCAGTGAGGTGAGGTTTTGCACTACTTGGGAAGCTAACTGTACAATGCAAAGGCAGTGGGGCTGTGGAAGAAAGGCCCTAGTCTGTCTGTTATCCAGACGAGCTCCTATAAACTCTAGGGATTGAGTGGGAGCAAGGTTGGACTTTGGGAAGTTTATGACAAGTCCCAAATACTGAAGGATGCGCATTGTGCGAGACAGAGCAACCCTGGCCTCTGGCTCTGAAGAGGCTCGAATGAGCCAGTCGTCTAAGTAAGGGAAGACAAATATTCCCAGAGTGCGGAGAAATGCTGCTACCACAGCCATGCATTTTGTGAATACTCTTGGTGCAGAAGCCAGGCCAAAAGGTAGAACCCTGTATTGGCAGTGCTTTCCTTGAAACAGGAATCGAAGGAACTTTCGGTGAGTTGGATGGATGAGAACATGAGTGTACGCATCCTTGATATCTAGAGAACAAAGCCAATCCTAACTCCGAAGGTATGGCAGCAGAGTTCCTAGAGAAATCATTTTGAACTTCTCTCTGAACAGGAATTTGTTCAATTCTCTGATGTCTAGAATGGGTCTGTGTCCTCCTGTTTTCTTTGTAATAAGAAAATAGGGGGGAGTAAAACCCTGTACCCTGTTGGGGAATGGGCACCTCTTCTATTGCTCCTTGAGCAAAGAGCATAGTGACTTCTTGACCTAAACGGTCATTGAGAGAGGCCTGAGAATTGAACTGTCTTACTATTGTAGGAGGGGGCATGCTGAGGAAATGAAGCTTGTACCCCTCTCTTACAATAGACAGAGTCCAATTTTCTGCTGTTATCTGACACCATCTGGGGGCAAAATGACATAACCTTCCTGGGATGGTGGAGGGTTCTGGGCCGTTCAGGGCCAGGAAGGCAAAGTTCTCGAGACAGGAGTCAAAGCCCCTGTGGAGGCTGAGTCTGCTGAGCTGGTTGAGGCTTAGCTGCTTTTGGCTTCCTTTGTTGCCTAGGATGTTGCTGTCCCTTTAGCCTATATAAATATATATTACTCTAATAGTAAATGCTGTATTTCCAGATATAACTAAATAGAATTTTGCTTGAATCTCTTTGAAATATACAAATATATGAAGAATATCACTGGAGCTGTTATAAACTTGTCTAAAAGACTTTTTCTTTTTGTGAAGCGGGTCTCAGACTATCACGGAGCTTCTTCCATTGACAAATGCCAGTGTTTGCTCCTATTGTACATCAACGACCCATTTTTTAAAACGTTTTTCATATAAATGTAAAAGTCTTGGTATTAGTCATCCAAATGAGTGCTCTTAAATTCATCCAATATTTAGACAATAAAAAGCATAAAGTCAGGCTTATCTTGAAATGTGGTTTCCCAACGCCAACCTCAGCGCTGCCGCGTTTCACGGACTGATTCCGTTTCTTCAGGGGCTGGTAAGCCTATTCTTTATGTTATTTAACAGTCTGGAAAATAAAATCAACATAATTATACAGTCATTTCTACCAATAATTATCAACGATCCACATATTTGATGGCTCCATTTCTTACGGGAGGACACTTCTTACCATGCCCATAAACCCCGAGTCATATTGTTGCAGAGAGTCAAAAAAACGCCGCGCATGCGGTCTAGGAAACAAGAGAGTGCTCTTAAATAACAAAGACAT
Organism: Ichthyophis bannanicus; assembly: GCA_033557465.1. NCBI lineage: Eukaryota > Metazoa > Chordata > Amphibia > Gymnophiona > Ichthyophiidae > Ichthyophis > Ichthyophis bannanicus. The sequence goes on from CM066032.1 coordinate 1,281,545,857, forward strand.
CCACACTATTTAATAATTGATGCCTCAACATTCATCAGGTGCAAAGAGTCCAGTCAATTTGAGTGTTAAGCCCGCCAGGGATAACTGTTCGCAAATTGAAGATCCATCGTTGTTCTTTGTAAATGAGGGTTTGATCTAAAGTTTTACCCCCTATGGTCTTGCTGACTTTCTCGATGCAAAAACAACGGAGATCAGTAAAATTGTGATGATGATCCAGACAATGGGCTACTATGGGGGCAGTTAACGTTTTACATTTTAATCTGCTTCGATGCTCCCCCAATCGGGTCTTGAACGGGCGCATAGTCTTCCCAATATAAAGCAGCTGGCAGGGACAGCGAATCGCGTATATCACTTGTGAGGTTTGACAATTGGTAGAGTGTCGTAGATGATATTGTTTACCTCCATATTCAAAAAATTGAATCGTTTGATTAACCTCACATAATGAGCATTCCCCACAGCTAGAGTGCCCTACCACAACATCTGCACTACAATTAGTGAAAAAGGGCAAGACAGTAGGACTCACTAGTTCCTTTAAATTCCTATTTCTTGTCCATACACATCTGATGTTTTTCTCCCATAGTGCTGTGATGCTGTGGATCACATTCATATGTTTTTTAAGTATTCTCTGGATGTCGTTGCTATACGGGGAGTATTGAGTTACTAAGTTTATCGATGTATCTATTTCCTTAGGAGTCTTAGGCTGTAATAAATGTTCCCGATGGTTATAAAGAGCTCTCTTGTAAGCCCTCTCTATAATTCGTACCGGGTAACCACGTTGTAGGAAATTATGTTTTAAATCTTCAGCTTGATGCTTAAATTCTTGCACATTAGAGCAGTTCCTCCGATACCGGAAGAACTGCGAAAGTGGAAGGCTATCCTTCAATTTTCTAGGATGAAGACTGTCATAATGCAATAAAGCATTACGATCTGTAGGTTTACGAAAAACATTGGTTATCCAACCGGTGTCTCCAATGCTTACTTCAACATCTAAGAAAGAAATATGGGATTGACTACAAGTACTGGTGAACTGGATAGACGTTTCTCTGGTGTTCAACCAACCCACAAACTCGTGCAATGTTTCCACAGAGCCCGTCCATATAACAAAGATATCATCTATATAGCGGCACCAAAGCCGAAGTTGGCTCGACCATATAGATTGTTTTAACCATTCTGCTTCAAAAGCGCCCATATAGATGTTAGCGATTGAAGGGGCACAGGTAGCACCCATTGCCACCCCTGTTTTTTGATGATATATTACGTTGTCAAATTGAAAATGATTATGGAACAAAACTAACGTGGTTATTTGATCCAGAAAGGATAATTGTCCAGAAGTCAAATCTGGTCTAGTGTGTAACAGTGCCATCACTTCAACATGGGCTCGCTCTTGTTGGGAAATTTGATTTAAAGTCTGCCTTGGGTCTGCTTATATATGTATATATTGGCTTTGTATGACTGAACTCTTGCCTGGTGAAACTACACAGGAGGATGGATGGCACAGAAGACAATAGCTATATGAGAGTATATGCTTGCCATAAGATAATGGATGCGGCCTGTTATGGAGGATTCTGGGAAACCATATTCTGGATAGAAGTATGCAGAATATTGGGCCTAGTAATTAATATCAGCAAAAAGTGCAGGTCAAGCAAAGAATTCAAACTAATGAGCACAAAATACTCTCTGCCTGGTTTCAATTAGTGCCAGAAGAAGAACAACACAGGAAGGGTCAGAGGTCACAAGCTATGCATAGATGAACAGACCTATAAGCAGAACCAGAAGGTATCAATGTAAAGAGATTCTTCCCCTGGGAAAAGTGTTGTAGGATCCTGAGGCCCTGCTGACACTTAAGAATGTATGATGGATTCACTGAAAATTAATTTGAAACAGACATTTGAGACGGGGAGAAATGTATATAAGGCAGTTATTTTTCAGGTAAGGGCGGGCAGTATTTTCTCCCCCTTCACAGAGAGAGAGAGAGAGAGAGAGAGAGAGAGAGAGAGAGAGAGAGAGAGAGAGAGAAAGTACTGTCTGCCATTTCTATAGACGGGCTTTTGCTGTTCTGCATGACAATATTATTTTGCTGTTATGCTGAAATAAAAGATTTTTGTAGCAACTGCCGTCTAAGTAATTCTTTGATTGGTGATATTTGGGCAACTGCTTGTGAGAACCAGAAGCCACACTCTTGAGGTATGTTTGTGTATAAAGCGTTCACATCTAATGTCGCTAACCAAAGATCAGATTCACCTACTATCGAAGAGTGAGTTTCCAGCAGTTGCAAAAAATGCATCGTGTCCCTCACATAGGAGGGAATCTGCGATATTAATGGTCATAAAAAAGAGTCTAAATAGACAGAAAGTGGTTCCAATACCGACCCTCTGGTAGACACAATATCATCTATGACACTCTACCAATTGTCAAACCTCACAAGTGATATACGCGATTCGCTGTCCCTGCCAGCTGCTTTATATTGGGAAGACTATGCGCCCGTTCAAGACCCGATTGGGGGAGCATCGAAGCAGATTAAAATGTAAAACTTTAACTGCCCCCATAGTAGCCCATTGTCTGGATCATCATCACAATTTTACTGATCTCCGTTGTTTTTGCATCGAGAAAGTCAGCAAGACCATAGGGGGTAAAACTTTAGATCAAACCCTCATTTACAAAGAACAACGATGGATCTTCAATTTGCGAACAGTTATCCCTGGCGGGCTTAACACTCAAATTGACTGGACTCTTTGCACCTGATGAATGTTGAGGCGTCAATTATTAAATAGTGTGGATGTCTTTGTTATTTAAGAGCACTCTCTTGTTTCCTAGACCGCATGCGCGGCGTTTTTTTGACTCTTTGCAACAATATGACTCGGGGTTTATGGGCATGGTAAGAAGTGTCCTCCCGTAAGAAATGGAGCCATCAAATATGTGGATCGTTGATAATTATTGGAAGAAATGACTGTATAATTATGCTGATTTTATTTTCCAGACTGTTAAATAACATAAAGAATAGGCTTACCAGCCCCTGAAGAAACGGAATCAGTCCGTGAAACGCGGCAGCGCTGAGGTTGGCGTTGGGAAACCACATTTCAAGATAAGCCTGACTTTATGCTTTTTATTGTCTAAATATTGGATGAATTTAAGAGCACTCATTTGGATGACTAATACCAAGACTTTTACATTTATATGAAAAACGTTTTAAAAAATGGGTCGTTGATGTACAATAGGAGCAAACACTGGCATTTATTTATTTATTTATTTATTTAACAGGTTTTCTATACCGCCTTTTCCTTAAATCAAAGCGGTTACCAGACACAAGAAGGGAGAACAGAGACAGGGGGGCATACACTGACTAAACTAAAGAGTGAAGGTAAAATTGGGATACGCAACATCAAGGAACCGTTACAGTAAAACAAGTTATATGCAGGCTATAATAATAGAGACTGTTAGATGTCTGTGCCATAGTACTCAGTGAAGAGTACAAATTTCAGTTGTTTTCTGAACTCCTTTAAATCATCCATGGATCGCACATCGGGAGGGAGAGAGTTCCATATAAGTGGGGCCGATAAGGAAATTGCCCTTTGTGTAGTACATTTACACGCTTTTCTGAAACTACTTGGGGTGCTGAGGGTGTTTGATGTAGTTATTCGTCTTGGCCTGTTGTTATTCTGGAGTAAGAGGTTATGAAGGCTAAAAGCAGAGCATTTATGTCTGATCTTGAATATATTAATTACTATCTTGTATTTGACGCGCTGGCTTATTGGAAGCCAGTGGAGCTCTTTGAGAGTAGGGGTAATGTGATCTTGAGATGCTGAGCCAGCAATAATTCTGGCTGCCGTGTTCTGAGCCATCTGAAGAGGTTTAAGTGAGTGTTTTGAAAGACCGTAGTAGATAGGATTACAATGGAAGAAGCTCCGTGATAGTCTGAGACCTGCTTCACAAAAAGAAAAAGTCTTTTAGACAAGTTTATATCAGCTCCAGTGATATTCTTCATATATTTGTATATTTCAAAGAGATTCAAGCAAAATACTATTTAGTTATATCTGGAAATACAGCATTTACTATTAGAGTAATATATACTGTATTTATATAGGCTTAACAGTAATATTACTCCAAAGTTTGAGACCAAATAAGATTGCTGTCCCTTTAGGGCAGACCGACCTGAACGACGTCCCTGCTGGGTATAGGAGGGATAAAACCATTTCTTCTTACTGAAGAATGGTTTCTTAGAGGATCTTTTCCTCGCAGGATCAGCTGTAGATTTGGACAATCTATCCAAAGTGATATTGTCAGCATCTATCTCATTAGCTTTTTTCTGCCAATTCTTGCCAAAGAGATTCTCTCCTGTGCAAGGTATATTCCCCAGTTTCTCCTGTACCCAGATTTCCAAGTCAGATGCCTGGAGCCAGGCAATTCTATGTGCACCTATGGCAATAGCAGAGGTTCTGCTTATGCATTCAAAGCAGTCAAAGGCTGCACGATTCACAAACTTGGAAACATCCTGAGCATGTTTAACAAGAGCAAGATAATCTGGAAGGAGGGGGCTCATAAGCTCTAAATCTCCTGTGACCTCCTTAAGAAACATTCCCATATATAAGATATAGGAACTGATCCTAGCAGAAAGCATGGAAGCCTGGAAGGATCGACGTCCAAAGGCATCAAGAGTCCTACACTCAAGTCCTGGAGGATTAGATGCATGACTTTTTGCACTCTTCATCCGTCTCATGACTGTTTCCACCACCATGGAATGGTGTGGTAATTGAGTCTTCTGAAACAAGACAGGACAAGGAGGAACTCGATACATGGTGTCGAGTCTACGAGAATGAGGAGTTGTGGTTAGAGGTGTTTCCCACATCCTTAATGTAAGATCATGCAAGATCTCATGAATAGGTAAGGTAGCTGCCTCCTTGGGAGCTTTAGGGTATTGTAGGATTTCTAATTCCTTTGCCCTAGGCTCTTTTTCAGGAGCCACTGTGATGGAAAGACCTTGGGCCACATCTCGGATAAAATCCTGAAAGGACATATCCTCTGGTGGAGACATCCTACGCTGAGGAGAAGAAGAATCCTCGGGAAGAAGTACTCTGGTATCGGCAGAGCCTTCGGAGTCTTCAGACTCATCCGGGGATTCGAAGTATCTCCGATCCGGGTGATCGTGCAAGGCACGGTACCAGTACCGATCGAAGTCGGCATTGGAGTGGTCCGGTACAGACTTGTCGATGCCGGATAGAGACGCATGACTCGGTCCCGGTAGAATACCTGCCGATGTCGATGCAGTCGGTGCCGGTACTGGTTGAATTGTCTGAAGTGGTTTCAGGGGCATTAAGGCCGTGAGAAGAGCCGCCAGACTGCGTTCAATAGCCAAGAATCTCTGGTCTATCGACGCTGCCGATGCTTGGGTATCGGTGCTGGTTAAAGCGTCCGGAACCCCAGAGCATGGCACCAGTAGTTCTGCCGAGGTTGAAGCCTCGAGAACATCCTGGAGCCCCGTTAGTGCTTTGGAAGCCGAAGCCTCCTGCCGGGGAAATTTTGCCGGTACAAGTCCCTCAAGGGCAACGCCGGAGGCATCTCGATGTTTAGAAGGAGATCTAGCTTTTGATGACCAGCTAGTTTTATGTTTAGTTACCTGAGATTCATGGAAGGAAGATGAAGCTCTGGAGGACGTCGATGCCACGGACGCCGCATCGGAGGGAAAAAGGGTGCTAAGCTTACCAGCTCAGTTTTGCCGGCCCGTTTTTGCATCATTCCACAGGCAACACTCTGAAATAGAGTGGTCAAGACCTAAACATTTGAGGCACCACTCATGGGTGCTGGTGACGGAGATGGTAATGCCACACTTAGAACACTTTTTAAAACCCGAAGTGGGTTTTTCCATTTTGAGGAAAAAAATTGAGCCTAGTGCCCAAAATGGCGCGTGGCACCAGAGAAGAAAGTTACTGGAGAAAGACTCCAGAAGCAAAGTTTATTATTTTTTAGAAAAAATAAAAAGAAGAACTGGCGGTACCGGTATAGCATCGAGGGAAGGCAGACGCGACCACAAAAAAGAAGTGTAAGGGAATTTTCTGCGGTGACAGGATGTGCTACCTGTCGGCTCCGCGGAAAACGAAAAACTGGAGAGGGACAGTTGGAAAAGGCGGGAAGGCAGCACACAGGCGCTGTGGGATGCTCCCAAAAGCTTTCCTATTGGACGCAGGGTAGCGTTCCCGCGCAGGCTCCATTGGTACCAACGATACCCATATGTGAAGACTACATTCCTGCTTGTTCCTGGAGATCAGAGCAACTACTTGCTACGTCCTCTCCCTTGCTTTTTATTTATGAAATTTCCAAATATATTACAAGCATTAACACTTGAATATGGGAAAAGGCAGGACACTGCAAAATACAAAGAAACAGGATGACAAGTATATTAGATATATTTAAGATATCAGCATGTTGTAACTCAGAAAGAGGGAACATAACACACTTTAGATAACGGTGGCTGGGATTTGGGTGGAATACCCAAAATCTCAGCAAAATATTGCTTTAACATTTCTTGCAGATACAGAAGGAGAACATGGAAAATAATTAAGGGCAAATTCATAGATTGATCTTGATTCTCCAAAAATTCAGTTTTGAATTTCATGGCAGTTTGAGATCAACCAGTAACAGTTCTCATGTTTTTGAACATCCAGCTGCAAGGACTTAACAGATTCTTTAATTGTAACCAAATCATTATCAGTAGTTTGAGATAATACCGTACTGGATTGAACCTGCAAAGCAATTTTGTTAGTCTACTGAACCAGTACTTCTCCCAAGGATGAGACTGCAGTCCAGATCGATTCTAGGGAAAAAGTTGGATGGATGCTCCAAAGCAAACAAAAAAGGAAAATTAGGTCTAGAGCAGTCTTGTTCTCCATGTCTCCATGGCTCTCGTCCCCTTTTGAAGCCATGGCGAAGATCTCAGATGCCAACCCAAACACCAAATCTGACCCAATTGTACTACCTCCTACTGGAAGAGTAGCAATCCCCAATGTATGGTCAGCATCTCCAGAAACATCCGGGCAGGATAAAACAGCAGACAGAGCAGGAAGAGGTTGCAGCAAGGGCAATAAATCACAACTGGAAGACATCAGGCTCTCCAGTCCTGGCATCGGCCCAGCTGAAAAAAATGCCAGTTTGCTCTTGTGGACTCCCTAGACGAATAAAAAAGGCATCCACAGGGCCTGGCACAGAGGTAAGAGAAGAGGAAGGGTCTCCACAAACTCTGGAGGCTGCTTACGGGTCTTCCCCTTCCTTTTCAGCATTGCAAGGAAAACACGTTTGGAGACACAGCAGGCTAAGCAGCCATCTTGGATCCCCCTTGATGTCCAGCCCCTTGCCCTCTACCTTTTGCTCGCATTCGCTGCATCAGTAAGCAAAGTGGGAGTACCCATGCTACCTGATGATGCAGGGAACATGGGCCTGTGTGGTAATCAGCAGGGCCTGTGTGGGAATCGTCTGCCCTATGTGGTATCTGCAGGGCAGATGCTTACCACTCCCCCTGACTCCCTCTGCAGATATAACCTAGATTTTGCAGCTAAAGCATGGTATTTTTACCTATGTCACAGAAAGCACAGTTACTTACCAGTAACAGGTGATCTCTGGGAACAGCAAGAATTAGTCCTCACATATGGGTACGTCGGTACCGACGGAGCCTGCGCGGGAATGCTCCCCAGCTTCCCACAATGAAAGCTTTTGGGACATCCCACAGCGCATGCGCACTGCCTTCCCGCCTTTCCTACCAACTCTCCTCAGTTCAAGTTTAAAGCTGAGACAATAGAGAGAGAGAGGAAAGGAAAGAACGAGAGATACAACTCCTAGGGGAGGTGGGAGGGTTGTAAGGACTAATTCCTGCTGTTCCCAGAGATCACCTGTTACAGGTAAGTAACTGTGCTATCTCCAGGAACAAGCAGGAATAAGTCCTCACATATGGGGACTCCCTAGCTAAGATGCCTGGGAGATCCCCAAGGGTATGAGACCCTGAAAGGTTCCTCGTCTTCCTATGGATCGCAGGCATCCATTAAGGGATGGAGGGTAGGAGTTGTTTAAGAATGGAACAGGTGTCTGAGGACAGCCTGACCAAACAAGGCATCCCGGCGGGAGTCCTTGTCCAAACAGTAATGGGCTGTGAAGGTATGAACCAAGGCCCAGGTGGATGCTCGACAGATCTGGTCGATGGACACAGAATGAAGATGAGCCATAGAGGCGGCCATAGCCCTCACATTGTGAGCTGTGACATGGCCTTCCAGAGAAAGGTTCTTACTCTGGTAAGCAAAAGAAATACACTGAGCAATCCAATTGGACAGTGTTCTCTTAGAGACTGGAAGTCCTAAATGAGAAGGATCAAAAGCAACAAAAAGCTGGGAAGACTTTCTATGTTGCTGTGTCCTGTGCAAGTAAAAAGCAAGAGCTCTTTTACAATCTAGAGTATGGAGGTTCCTCTCTGCACTGGATGCATGAGGAGCTGGAAAAAAGACAGGTAAATATACCTCTTGATTAAGATGAAAAGGTGAGACCACTTTAGGCATAAAGTGAGGATTTGTCCTAAGGACTACCTTATCATGATGGAACCTTGTATAAGGTGGATTAGCCACTAAGGCCTGCAGTTCACTGATGCGGCGAGCAGAAGTGACTGCAATAAGGAAAATAACCTTCCATGAAAGAAATTTCAAGGAGGTAGTGGCTAAGGGTTCAAAAGGTGGCTTCATAAGCTGACCAAGAACCAAGTTTAAATCCCATGCCACCGGAGGAGGTTGAATGGGAGGTTTTGTTAAAGTTAGGCCTCTCATAAATCTTGCAATAAGAGGATGAGAGGAAACAGGTTGTCCATTGATAGGCTTAAGGGATGCTGCAATAGCACTTAAATGGACCCTTATTGAATTCGTCTTAAGGCCTGCATTGGAAAGATGCAGGAGATATTCTAATAGAGAATTCACAGGAAGTGCCAGAGGGTCAAGACCCTGTTGAGCACACCAAATGGAAAATCTTTTCCATTTAAAAGCATAGGAACGCCTAGTGGAAGGTTTCCTGGAAGCATGGAGGATATCCCTCACTTGCTGCGAAAGATTGAAGTCTTGAAGGTCTAGGCCTTCAGTAACCAAGCTCTGAAGTGAAGGGACTTGGGGTTTGGATGCCACAAAGTCCCCTCCTCCTGAGACAGAAGGTCTGGAGCAGCTCTCAAGTCCAGGGAGGGGGCTTGGGAGAGATGCAGAAGTAGAGGGTACCACACTTGGTGTGGCCAGCGTGGAGCTATGAGGATCATAGATCCTTGATCCCTCTGAAGTTTGAACAGAGTCTTGGGAATCAAAGGAATGGGTGGAAAGGTATACAGGAAGTCCTGACCCCAATGAAGGAGGAAGGCATCCTTGGCCTGAACTCCCTGACACGGAATTCTGGAACAGAACTGGGGAAGTTTGGCATTCCACGGACTTGCAAATAGGTCTATGTCCGGGGTTCCCCATTCCTGGAAGATTCTGAGTACCTGATCCATGTGCAAGGACCATTCGTGTGGAAGCAGAACTCGACTGAGTCTGTCAGCCCAAGAGTTTTGAATTTCTGGGAGGTATACTGCCAGGAGATGGATTTGATGCTCTCTGGCGAAGGCCCATAATCTTAGAGCTTCGTTGCAAAGCGACAAAGCCAGTTCCTCCTTGTTTGTTTATGTAAAACATGGCTACCTGACTGTCCGTTTGAATGAGGACTGTCTGGTAGCTGAGGAGGGTATGAAAGACCTTGAGAGCTAGGAACACTGCTCGAAGTTCCAAGAGGTTGATATGAAGAGAGGTCTCTTGTGGGGACCAAGTGCCTTGGGTGGAGAAGTCCTGTAGATGAGCTCCCCAACCTATTTGGGAGGCATCTGTTGTGAGGATTGCTTGGGGCAACAAAGGTTGGAAGGGGGACCCCAGCAACAGATTTTGAGTGGACATCCACCATTGGAGAGACCAAAAGAGACGTTTGGAGTTTGCTATTTGGTATGAGAGAGCTCCTGAAGCTTGAGTCCACTGGGTGGACAAAGTCCATTGAGCTGCTCTCATGTGTAGGCGAGCATAGGGCACCACATGTACTGTGGAAGCCATGTGGCCTAGTAGTTGTAGCATCTCCCGGGCAGTTAAGTGGCTCTTTGACTGAATCTGGGAGGCTAACTGCACTAGACGTTGGCAACGAGCCTGGGGAAGATAGGCTCTTGCAGTAGTGGTGTCCAACCAGGCCCCTATGAATTCTAGGGACTGAGTAGGGGTGAGCTGAGACTTTGGGAGGTTTACCACAAGTCCCAGATAGTGCAGAATGCACCTGGTGCGGTCCAGGGAAATTTGGGCTTCTGACTGAGATGGAGCTCAGATGAGCCAGTCGTCCAGGTAGGGGAAGACAAATATTCCCAGAGTGCGTAGAAATGCAGCAACTATTGCCATGCATTTGGTGAACACTCTTGGAGCAGAGGCTAGACCGAAAGGAAGCACTCTGTATTGGTAATGTTTTCCCTGGAACAGAAAATGTAGGAATTTTCTGTGAGATGGATGGATGAGGACATGAGTGTACGCATCCTTGAGATCTAGAGAACAAAGCCAATCCTGACTCTGTAGGTATGGAAGGAGAGTGCCTAGAGAAAGCATCTTGAACTTCTCCTTGCATAGAAATTTGTTCAATTCTCTGAGATCTAGAATGGGTCTGTATCCCCCTGTTTTCTTTGGAATGAGAAAGTAGGGGGAGTAAAACCCTGACCCCTGTTGAAGAAGAGGAACTTCTTCTATGGCCCTCTGGGCCAGAAGGGTGGTTACCTCCTGATCCAGAAGGTCGAGGAGAGATGTGGGAGAATTGAACTATCTCACCATGGTGTAGGGAGGAAGGTCTGAGAAATGAAGTTTGTAGCCCTCTCTGATGATGGAGAGGGTCCACTGCTCTGATGTGATTTGCTCCCATTTGGGAGCAAAATGAGCTATCCTTCCTGGAATGGTGAGAGGTTCTGGCTGTTGTAGAGCCAGAAAGGTTACGTTCTCTAGTATCAAGTCAAAAACCCTGAGGGGCTTGGGACTGCTGGGTTGCAGCAGCCCCTGCAGGTTTAGGCCTGGCCTGTTTAGGTTGCTGACGCTTAGTAGCAAAGCGACCTGTAGAAGATTGTTGACCAGAAGTGGAAGGAAATCTGCCCTTCTTGTAAAAAGACTTTTTAAAAGATTTTTTCTTGGCCGGAGTGGAGGTAGACTTAGAAAGTCTATCCAGAGCAGCATTTTCTGCGTCCATTTGAATGGCTTTAATTTGCCACTCTTTGCCAAATAGGTTTTCACCTGTACAGGGCAGATTTCCTAAACCATCTTGAACCCAGGGTTCTAGATCAGAAGCCTGGAGCCAAGCAATTCTACGAGCAGCTATAGCAATGCCTGAGGCTCTGCTGGCACCTTCAAAAGAATCAAAGGTTGCCCTGTTGGAAAACTTTGAAATGTCTTGAGTATGCTTAAGCCAAAGAAGGAACTCATCCCTTTTATCCTCTGGAATAAAAGGGAGAAAGTTGTGCAGTTTTTCTGCAACCTCCTTCAGAAACATACCCATATAAAGACTGTATGAATTGATTCTGGCAATAAGCATGCTAGCTTGGAAGATTTTCCTACCAAAAGCATCCAAGGTCCTGCATTCTCTTCCTGGGGGAGTAGAAGAGTGTCTTTTGGTACTCTTTATCCTCTTCATAGCTGACTGCAGCACAATGGAGTGGTGAGGAAGCTGAGTTTTTTGAAATCCAGGAGAAGGAGGGACACGATACATAGTGTCCAATCTACGAGAATGAGGAGAAAGGGTGAGAGGAGTCTCCCACAATTCAATCAAATGTTCTTGAAGAATTTCATGAATTGGCAAGGTGACTGCCTCTCTGGGAACCTTAGAGTATCCCAAAATATCTAATTTTTTTGCTCTAGGTTCTTTTTCAGAGGTTACTGAAATAGAGAGTCCTTTAGCTACTTTTATTATGAAGTCTTGAAAGGACAAATCCTCTGGAGGAGACATTCTCCTTTTTGGAGAAGGCGGCTCCTCAGGAAGGGTGACAGATACTTCAGGGGACTCATCCGATGACTCAGAATCATCAGAAGAATTGAAGTATCGTCTGCTCGATTCTAAAGATCGATAGGCGTATCGATCGATACCGACATCGGGTGTCCCCGGTACCGGGTCGGTACCGAGAAAGAGCCCAGGACAGGGAGCCGGAATCGGTATCCTGGCCGATGTCGATGCAGCTGGTACCGGTATCGAAGTTGGTACCGGTACCGGTACCGACAACAGAGCTTGTTGTGGTACCGACGGCGTCGCAGCCTTGATGAAAGCCAGTATAGCCTGCTGCATGGATTGCAAAGTGTAATCCATGGACGCCACGACTGCCTGGATGTCGGTACCGGGAGATTGTGCCGGTACCCCAGAGCAGTCTAACAGGTGATCGGTCGAGGCCGTGCCATCGATGTCAACCTGTAACCCCATAGGAGGAGCTTTGGAAGCCGGAGCTTCCCGCCGGGGTTGTTTGGCTGGGGCAGGATCCTGAAGGGCAAGCCCGGAGGCATCTCGATGCTTAGAGGGAGATTTGCCCTTCGAGGACCTGCTAAAAGTATGTTTGGTTACCTGAGATCCATCAGGAGAGGAAGACCTGGAAGATGTCGATGCTACCGCCGGTGCATCCGTGGGAAACAGCACATGGAGCTTGGCTGCCCGGTTCTGTAACCCTCGTTTAGACATTAGAGAACAGGACTGGCAATCCGGGATGGAGTGTTCAGGCCCCAAACATTTAAGACACCATTCATGGGTATCTGTAATAGAAATTGTACCGCTACACTTAGTGCATTTTTTGAAGCCGGAGGCTGGTTTTTCCATGAGGGAAAGTTTCTTGTGTTCCTGGAGGCCTAAGAAGAAAAATACACCAAGTGAGGAAAAGTATTATATATATATATTTTTTTTTTTTAGACGAAAAGAAAAGACCGGCGGTACCGGTCCAGCGTCGGGGAAAGCAGACACGCGACCAAAGAAATAAATTAAAATAAAGAACTTCTTCAGCGGTGACAGGAACACGACCTGCTGGCTCCGCGGAAAAGAAGAACTGAGGAGAGTTGGTAGGAAAGGCGGGAAGGCAGCGCGCATGCACTGTGGGATGCCCCAAAAGCTTTCATTCTGGGAAGCTGGGGAGCATTCCCGCGCAGGCTCCGTCGGTACCGACGTACCCATATGTGAGGACTTATTCCTGCTTGTTCCTGGAGATTAGCTGTAAAGAGGCGTATCACACTTTAGTAAACATATCCCTGCTGTAAAGAGGCGTATCACACTTTAGTAAACATACCCCTATGTATCCATCGGGACTTAAGAGACAGATTATTCTGTCTTTCTATGACTGAGGGGGAGCAGCTTCCCCTCCTGCCTGTTATTAATCTGTTAGTTCTAACTATGTCATTTTAGCTGTTGTGTACTTTTTAAAATATTTTTTAATCAATTATAAATGTTTTTCTTGTTTTAGCCCCCTTTTTGCCTGTCATCAGTTTTTTTATTCTTTTATTTAAAAATTTTAAGTGATTTTAATAGTGTGATTTGCTATGTCTGATTTTTAAACTTTTTAAATATATTATTTTATACGTTTTATAGTCCCTCTTATTACTATTGTGTTTTATTATTTTGGGTTTTCTTTTATTTTCTTGTTGGGCTTATTTTTTCATGATTCTAAAGATCAGTGGCTTTTTTTTCCTCAGCAGACATCCAAGGCATATAATACCAACTTTAAAACATCTATATAATAAACCATACATTACACAAGGTACACATGTGAAGCCCTCACTTGGTTTGTAGCTTGTGCTGTGAGGCTTGTGTGCGGCAGTGATGCTGAGGGCTAAGCTATAGATAGCTTAACTACAGACAGGGTCTCCCAAGATGGACAAGTCTCAGCTGAGATTCCAGACAAAACACCCATGTTTATGTTTATTAGTAGTGATGGCAGATAATCACATTTCTGTGACAACGGCAGCACTAGACTTACCCGAGCTGAAGAAAAGCCTGGCAATCTACTTCCGATCTTGCCACAAAAACCCAGTGGACAGTTACAACAAAACAAATTGAACTATAGTACTGGAAGATGAGACCCCCAGGTCGGAAGGCACTCAACTGGTTACTGGGGAGAAGCTGAAGACTTTTCAGAGTAAGGCCAGCATTTATGACTGGATTAAAGCCCTCAGGACGTCTGACTGCTGATGTAGCTGCACATGAAATGAGAATCAGAAACTGCAAAGATGTCTTACATATTGGGACATGGAATATATGAAGCATGAACCAAGGGAAGTTGGAGGTGGCCAAGAATGAAATGGAACATGTACAACTTGATCTGTTGGGTGTCAATGAACAGAAATGACTGGCATCAGGCACTTTGCATCTGATGATCACATGGTTTACTATGCTGGAAATGACAGAAAGAAGAAATGGTGTTGCATTTATAATTAAGAAGAAACCTGCAAGAACTGTAATGAAATACAATGCAATTAGTGAACGCTGAATTTCTGTTCGTCTATGAGGAATGCCCATCAACACAAATATAATTCAAGTATATGCCCCAACAACAGCTGCAGAGGAGGATGAAGCTGATGAGTTCTATGAACAAGTACAAGCTGAAATTGACAGAACATGCAAAACAGGATATCCTGAAAGTCATGGGTGACTGGAATGCAAAAGTTGGTAACAAAGAAGGAAGCAAAGTGGTTGGAAAATATAGACTTGGCAACAGAAATGAAGCTGGAGAAAGACTGATAGAATTCTGCAAGACCAACGATCTAGTCATCTCAAACACCTTCTTCCAGCAACACAAGCGGCAACCGTACCCATGGACTTCACCCAATGAACTGTACAAAAATCAAATTGACTACATCTGTGAAAGTCAACAATGGCAAAGCTGTATAACATCAACAAAGACAAAACCTGGCGCTGACTGTAATACAGATCATCAACTACTAGTTTGAAAATTCAAGCTAAAGTTGAAAAAGAGCAAGCCACTCATAAATGTAGCAAAATATGACCTTAAGACTGCCTGCAAAATCAATTTGCTGCTTTAGAAACAAATGACAGAGCTCCAGAAGAGTTATGGGATGACATCAAGAAGGTTGTGTTGGAAGAAAATGAGATCTATACAAAAATGTAAGTCTAAGACTTACATTTAAGACCTTGCTACTCACCTTCAAAGCCACCAAAGGTCTCTCGTCAGCATCGCTAGCAGAGCTAATCCAGATGACACCCCACAACAGAGACAGAAGGTCAGTAGCACAAAACACCTTGATAGTTCCAAGATCAATAACTCAATGCAACAAGTCAACATCCAGCAGGGCCTACAAATTCTATGCACCAATGATCTGGAATAACCTCCCCCACAACATCCGAGCAATCCCAGACATATTCCAATTCAGGAAGGCCTTGAAACACTACCTCTTCCTCCTGCATTACCCGGAAACCAATAGAAGTTCAGCACCAACTGCTGAAACCACCCAAATCTCCCTTGTCTGAAACCAAAATGAGCACATGACCATGTTGTGAATTGTATATGTTGTGAATTGTATATAGTTCCCCTGTTACCCAAGTTAAATGTCCTGTTCATCTGTAAACACAATTGGAAATGTGTGATTTCATTGTTTATTGTAAACCGCGCTGATGCTGAATAGCGCGGTATAGAAAAGACTATAAATAAATAAATAAAAAGTGAAAAAGCAAAAATAGTCAAAGGATGACCGAAGAAACTCTGAAAATGTCCCAGAAACGCAGAGAAGCTAAATCCAGAGGAGAAAGAGAGGCGATCGCAGAACTCAGATTTCCAACATGCAGCAAGACAAGAAAAGAAGAATTACTACAATGACGCATGCAAGGAACTAGAAGCAAAAACTATAAGAGGAACAAGATCAGCTTTCCTTAAGCTACGAGAGTTAAAGAAAAAAAATTCCAAACTATTTGGAATGTTACAAGATGCTCAAGGATCCATGTTGAATGATGCTAAGATCAAGAAAAGGTGCAAAGAATACAGTGTCATTATATGATAAAGATCAAGTGGACCAACAATCATTTCAACCTGTATCTTATGATCAAGAACCATTGGTGATGAAAGACGATGTCAAAACAGCATTAAAAGCCTTATCAAAGCACAAAGCACTGGGTATTGATAGTATTCCTATTGAAGTGTTAGTAACAATTGGATGCAGCTGTTACCATACTTACAAGGCTCAGCCAGAAAAATTGGAAGACAACATCATGGCGAACAGACTAGAAAATGTGTTTATACCAATACTGAAGAATGGTCAGCCGACCGACTGTGGAAATTATCGCACAATCTCTCTGATCCCACATGCCAGCAAGATGCTACTCAACCGAGGTGTGAAGATTGGTGGAAGACTCAACAACCTTCGCTATGCTGATGAAACTACATTACTGGATGCAAGCAAATTTGAAACATCTGCTTCTCAAGATCAAGGAACAATGTCTTCTTTATATTAAGGTGCAGGCCAATTTTAAGACAAAGATCTTGACAACTGGCAAAATCAATAAGTTCATCACTGATGAAGAACCTACTTGGATCAACAATCAATAAAGAAACAAGCAGTCAAGAAATCAGATGACGCGTTGCTCTTTGCAGAATAGCTATGAAGGATCTAGACAGGATTCTCAACAGCAGAGATATCTCTCTCCATACAAAGATTCAACTTGTTCAAGCCATGGTATTTTCAATATCATATGGATGCAAAAGTAGGACAGTGAAAATGATAGACAGGAAGAAAATTGATGCCTTTGAATTATGGTGCTGGTGACAAATACTGTGCATCCTATAGACTGCCCGGAGAAAAAACCAGTCAGTACTAGAGGAGAACAAACCTAAGCTTTTCTTAGAAGCTCAGATGACAAGACTTCGACTTTCATACTTTAGACACATCATGCGAAAGGAGAGATTAGAGAAAGACATCATGCTTGGCAAGGTAGAAGGTCAATGCAAAAAAGGAAGGCCAGCAATGAGATGTATCAATACATGGGTGCCACTTTGTCAACAATGACCACCTGACTGAAGACCGAACACAGTTTAGGACAACTACTGTATCCAGAGGGTTGCCATAAGTAGACACCGACTCAACAGCACTAATACCACCACATGTGAAGTACACAACCTTTGCATCTACCAAGAATCTGCCCAAACTATTCTCCCAAATATACCTACACTTGGATTGCATGAAAGGTAGGCATGAGAATTCCCTGGGCCTTTTCTATATGTGCAGAACCCCTGAAGGTCTTTGTAATCTCCTCAGCTCCTCAGATAGTTCCTCCAACTCTCAACCTAAGAAATTCTCAGGGAGGTGGGAGAGATTGTGTGCCTGATCAATCCTGCTGTGTAAGAAAAACACACCTGTTACATATCCATGACAATGCTTTTTCATCAAACAGCAGGCACACAACTGGGTGACTCCCATACCTAGGAGCAGCCCACACAGAAAAAATATGCACAAGTAAAGAATGGCCAGCAAGCCTGACTAAAGGCAGTGTGGGGGGGGGGGGTTGTTTTTCTTTTTTTTTTATTGAGGTCTCGTCTCTCCCCTATTGCCTATGCTGTATTCCTACAGAACAGACTCTCTACTCTTCAGTCCTCTTTTCCCTTCCTCCTCCTCCCTCCATTCTCCAACATCTTCTCCTCTTTCATTCTCTCTTCCACATGTTCTTCCTTCCCTTCCCTTTCGCTGACCTTCATAGAACATGCCTTCCTTGCTTTTCGCCTCTCTACCTCTTTGTTGGACCCTTGGCAGGTACATCTTATATCTAGGCTAGTCTCAGTCTTCACTCCTAGAACACTCCTTCCTCTTGATGCTAGAATCTCCTATAGCTATGTCCCATCCCCCTAGAAACATGCCGTCTGTCGTTTGTCTCTTACTTAAGAAACCTTCCATGAATCCATTCTGTTTAACATCCACCCCATCTCCAATCTGCATTTTTTCTAAACTTATTGAGTCCATTCGTGGGCTCTTGTGCTTCATTTTTTCATTGGTCACCATTTTTTACTCATTTTTTATTTTTATTTCGGTCAGTTGTTTGATACATGGTTTTACCTCTTCTTTTTTAATATATTGGTTTTATTGTACTGCTCTTATTCTTGTTTTTTTACTATTAGTGCTTGTTTGTTTTTTTTCTGAGATTTGGGAGAGTCTAGCACATTATATGGTCCCCCGGTTTTAGCATTATGAGCATACAGTACATATTGAGATGTAACGCACCATATCACTATACCACATATACGCTTTGCTTTGGTTTTTAGTTTCACTTTTAACATCCTTTGGGTTTCTATTTTATTTTTGCCATGCTCTTTTGAGTCTCATATTAAGTTTTTTGCAACCGGTATCAATATCAGAGCATGGAGAACACAGTCAAACGTCTGCCTACCACTTAATATGAAACTCAAAATAACATTGCGAAAAAGTGGAATAGACTTTCAGAACAAACATTAAAGCTTGATTAATGTGAATATAATGTGTATAGTATAATACCAGTAAACGTTTTATGTATTAAAGCAGGCAATGGAAAGTTTGATAAAAAAGGCAGGGGGAATGTGCCACTATTCATATTGCCGATAGCACACTCCAAGCTCGATCGAGGTAGACAGGAATTTGACGGTGTTCTCCGTGCTCTGATATTGATACCAGTTGCAAAAAACATAGTATGAAATCAAAATAACATTGCAAAATGTTTTTTGCAACCGGTATCAATATCAGAGCACAGAGAACACCGTCAAACGTCTGCCTACCTCCTTCAAGCATGGAGTGCACTACCGACAATTTAGAGTGGCACACATTCCCCCTGCCTTTTTGATCAAACCTACCATTGCCTAATATATAAAATGTATACTGGCATATTATTATACACATTATATTCATATTGATTCATAAAGTTTTAATATTTTAATGTTCTTGCCGAACTTTGATCCCAATTTTGGCACGTGTCCTTTTAAAACAATGGCAGCTCACTGCTTTCCTATTTCTGCTAGTCCTGCGTTCCTGAATGTCCTGCTTTTAACGCAAAAATCAAGTAACTGAATGGTTCGCACTTTCTTGATGATACTCTTGCTTCTCATAACCTTCATATCCAGGTTGAACAGACTTTGCTTTGCTTTTATCGGCCTAACAAAGTCTGAGTTTGTAGACTTTACATATCAGATGTTACATTTGTTTCCCCTCTCTTCTCTCTCTATGTGCACGCGACACTTTACTTCTAAATAAGAGGCCTTTTGACCCGGTGAAAAGCGGGATATAAATGCAGCTAAATAAACAAATAAAATTTTGTTTTCACGGCTTTATTGTTTGTACACTAAAGTCCTTCAGGTATGCACAGAATCTTATTTTATGGTGACAATTGCACACTAGAGATTGATGCTTGCTATTTCTCTAAGTCTGCAGCAACTATTCACATCCTTGTCCCTCCTCACATTGTTGCACTTGGCTATAAGCAATATTGTAGTTTTCAGGTTTTCTTTTCAAGTTTTTCTGGTCCACAGCTCTTCTGGGTTTTTTTTATTTCTTTTTATCTATTTTTATGTCATTTATATAGTGTTTTTGAATTTGGCACTTTCATTACACTGTTTTTATATAAGTTCATTGGTATTTATTTATTTTACTTTACATGTCATATCTATACAATGCTTTTTTTTTAATTTGGCTCTTTTAATCCATTGTTTTTACAAAAGTTCATTGGTATTTATTTTATTCACTTGTATCTGCACATTTGTTTGCAGGTTTAAACTATGTTTCCTGGATTTTACCAATGGATTATTTACATGTTTTATATTAGGCTAATACCCCCTGAAGAAGGCATCCAGTCAAAACACATTGGGGTTTCTTAATAGAAGTTTTATACACTTACCACTGTCTTGGTGCACCTGTTCCTGTTGTCGCAATAATGAGCAATCTGTAGTAGAGAACTATGTAAAGGAAAAGATAAAGAGAAAGCTGTCAGAAGATGATGAACCTGCAGAGCAAAATGGAAAAAGATCACAGCGGACCCAAGAGTACCACAGAAAAAGAACAGAGCAAATACAGTTTTAGGGGTGGGCCTTGGACTGGTCTAGCAAGATTCAAGGAAAGGACATTAACTATTAAATAAAATGTCACCTTACATACTGTCCTGTTAGACCAGTCCAGACAAATGGGATGTGCCAAAGCCATGACTCCACTGGGCAGGATGAAAACACAACTCGCAAAATCCTTCAGCCAAGGCTGTCTCTGCCCACACATGGACATCCAAGCAGTAATGCTTGAGAAAAGTTGAGTGATTGCCCACATTGCTGCCTGACAAATATCTGCAGGGGCTACTAAGCTCCACTCTGCCAATGGGGACACTTATGCTCGGGTAGAATGGGCACGCAAACCATCCAGAACCAACCGGTTCCGCAACCGATACATGGAGGCGATGGCTGCCACTTTACCCTTGTGCGAGCCAGAAAACAGCACAAAAAGATGGTCTGACTTACAAAAGGAATTCTTAACCTCCAGGTACTGGAGGAGTGCCCTCCGGACATCTACCAGGTGCAGAGCCTCATCTTTCGACACTGCTCCTTTAGGAAGGAGATCAGACAGACCACCTGGTTCACTTGAAAGGGAGAAAGCAACTTAGGCAAGAAAGCAGGCACAAGCCAAATGTAAATGGCTTCCAAAGAAAAGGACAGATAAGGATCTTGGCAAGGTAGAGCCTGAAGCTCAGAAATCTGCACCGCAGAACAAATTGCAACTATGAAGACCATCTTGAGTATCAAATCCTTTGAGGTTGAGTGCTTCAATGGCATAAACGGCGCCGGCATCAGGGCTCTGAGCACCAGACACAGATCCCAGAAAGGGATCACAGACTGAAGCGGAGGACACAGATACCAAACCTCCTGGAGAAAACATGAGACATCTGGGAACAAAGGCCAAAGACCGAAAACACAAACTGGAGCACCTGCTCGCGAAGTACCTCAAGAAACACAAACAGCAAGCAGAGAAAGGGTCACAGGCGCTTTATTAATATTCAAAACACACCCCAACGCGTTTCGGCAAACGCCTTAATCAGGGGGCTGAGGACTGCAAACAACAAAAACAACAATAATAACATTATCACATAAAAATAACACAATTCATAAAAATATATATATTAAAAACATGAAGCATAAAAATAAGAAAAATGACTAAAATACATGTATATTGTAATAATAGGAACAATAAAGTGTAAAAGGACATTGACTAAATCAACAAAAAGAGAAACAAGAAAGCAAAAGCATACTTACATATTATGTATATCGTATACAGAACGTAGTGCACAGTGGAATATAAATTCGTGGCACAGGAACAATCTTATAACTAAAAGATAGTAAAATCATTAATAACCAAAAGAATGGAAAGCAAAAAGCTTAAGCAAAACCACTGAATAATGGGAAACCCAGAACCAAAAAAGGAGAAAACCAGACCATACTAAACATTTAGTTCATTTAAATTCATTCAAAAATAATAAATATGAGATCCATTAAACAATGCAAAACATTGATAAAAATATAAAAATATAACAGAGAAAGTTAAAATGCACTAATATGACGTACACATATATTGGACCAAAGAATTTGAAACCAAATAGTTGAATGAAAAAATGTTCATTGAAACTAATCCAAAAAGAGGGTGAGACTCTTGCCAAAAAATATATATATGTAACCGCGTGATAAGTGTAGACAAATAAAAGGTGCAAAAGCCACCAAAATATTAGTAAACCTCATATATTATAAATTAGAGAGTATTGGGGGGCGGAGCCTGATGTCCAGCGGGATGGTCGCATAACGCTGAGGCTCCCGAGAGGCCTACTCAGAATCCTGAATTAACACCGGACATTCTTGAATTTCTGCTCTGATCTTACCGGGGCACATTGGTGAGATGGCGGGGACCAAACCTACGCGCCTGGAATTTGGATCTCCAGCGGCTTCTCAAGGCAAACGCTCCAAAACTGAAACCCCGTCCCCGCAGAAGGGGCTGGCTCTACGCGAGGGCCCCGAAATGCAGCAGGAGATCCTCGCAGAGATCAGAGGGGTTAAAGACCTCGTGCAGTCAAACGGGGAAGCACTCCGAGCGCTGCGGGAAGACCTTGGTGTGTTGCAAGGCAGGCTAGAGGGGCTCTCCTCGCGTCAGGACAAAATGGAGAGCATATTAGATTCCCATGTGGTCCGGCTGTCCAAACTCGACAAAGTTGAACGTCAGGTGCGGGCCTTGCAGAAAGAAGTGGAAGATGGCAATAATAGAGCGCGCCGCAACAACCTGCGACTAGTGGGCATACCGGAGGGAGCGGAATCGGGAGATATGAAGGAGTTTCTATATAAAATCCTCCCTTCTCTGCTCCAAATCACCTTTACCAAAGAATTGGAGATCGATCGCGCTCATCGTGTACCCACAAACACAACGCTCAACAGGAAGACCCCGCGGCCTATCATCTTTCGACTTTTGAGATATCAACATGTGGAGCAAATTCTCAGCGCCTCTCGGGCAAAGGGCCATATGGAGTTTGAGAGCCACAAGATCTCCTTCTATCCTGACTTGGCTAAACCCACGGTTGATCGCCGAAAGCGCTTTCTGGAATTCCGGCCGAGGCTTCAACAATTACAAGCACGCTATGGCCTGATGTACCCGGCCAAGCTCCGAGTCACGCTACACAATCAGACAAGAACATTTGAGGACCCTGATCTACTAGCGGAGTTTTTGGATGCTAAAGAAGCCGACTTGATGCGCTGACTTCCAGAGTGTTCCTACCAGTGTTCTCCTATCCGCTGTACCCGCCATCTTGGATTTGCCACGGTCCAGCGAGGAGTCTGTCGAGGGCGGTTTGTTGCCTTCTTTTGATGATGTTTGTGACCCGACTCCATCTACCCAGAGTAGCTTCGCTGAATATCAGAGACAGTGTTAATTATGGACTCTGGTGTTTCTTCTCTTTTTTTTTTCATGTCTTCATCCTCCTCTCTAGGGCCTCCTCCCGCAGACATATGGTCGCCATATTCTTTGGGGGTTTTGCTTCTTCTCTAAGTTACTTTGGTACATGCTTTTCAATATGGGGTGTATTAGCCAGCATACTCGGTGATTATGTCATTGCTGTACAGATTCTGCTTATGTTGTATGTTTTCAAGCGCCCTTACCTAAAATGTCTATTACCG
Source organism: Ichthyophis bannanicus (assembly GCA_033557465.1). Lineage (NCBI taxonomy): Eukaryota > Metazoa > Chordata > Amphibia > Gymnophiona > Ichthyophiidae > Ichthyophis > Ichthyophis bannanicus. The sequence continues at coordinate 1,281,569,024 of CM066032.1, forward strand.
ATTGATGGCACCATGTAAGATTTTATCATTGAACGTAAAAGGCATCAATAATCCGATAAAACGGAAGAAAATCCTGAGCTACCTAAGTCATGAAGCTGCAGACCTGATTTTCCTCCAAGAAACGCATTTAAATTCGAAGGAAACTCTTAAACTCAATGTTAAACCTTACATGGTGGCCGCCTATTCCCCAGCTGTTTCTAAGAAATGTGGGGTTGCCATACTGGTTAGGAAATCTCTGCATGCTACTATTATTGCGACTAGCTCAGATACAGCAGGCAGATGGTCCAGGGCTCACCTCAAGATAGGTAACCTTGAAGTTACATGTATATGCCTTTATGCTCCTAATGTAGATGACCCTGCCTTCTTTGCTACCATTGCTCAGGTTGCGCAGGCCTCTGCTAATACTTCATTGATAATTGGGGGGGATTTCAATTTAGTTCTTCATCCCCTGATTGACAAACAGCCGCCTAGGACGAGTGGTCCCCCCAAGAGTCACACTACGCTTACCTCTATGATCAAAGATCTTGCTTTAGTCGATCTATGGAGGTTACTACACCCCAATGAGCTTGACTTTACCTTCTTCTCTTCCCCTCATAAATCCCAGTCTCGCATAGATTTCTTTCTAATATCAAAACTGTTAGTTCCTCAGGTAGACACTGCAAAGATTCACTCCCAACATATCTCAGATCACGCTGCTATTTCTTTTCAATTACACACCACTGCGCCCCAAGGGAACTCGGGGGCCTGGTTCTTTGATAGAGCCCTATTAACTCAACCAGAGTTCCAGTTAGAAATTCGTGCAGCCATACAGGACTACTTTCACTTTAATCTACCCCAGGACACTGCAAATTGGGCTTGGTGGGAGGGTTTTAAAGCGGCCATTCGTGCAACGATCACTAGTTATCAAATTCGCCTGCGGAAACAACGCAAACAGCAGCTCCTTATACTAGACCACAAATCAAAGCAGGCGAACGAGTTCTAACTTCACGTACTGATCCATGCGTCTTAGTTCGCTTACAGCGTCTCCGTTTTCAATATAATGCAATCCTCTCAACTGCAGCTTCTCAGAGTATTGCACTTCAGCAAGGGACATATTACCGTGAAAGCAACCGAGCCGGTCGACTTTTAGCCAACGCCTTGAAAGGTCAAAAAGAAGCCAAACGCGTAGCGGCCCTTCGCGCCCCACAGGGAGGGGGCATACTGACCACAGACTCCAATATCGTAGAACTTTTTCGGGATTTCTATACCCGTCTATATCAATCTGAATGTGAGTTCTCATCCGAGACCTTCGAGCGCTTGTTTTCTGGTATTCAGCGGCCGACCCTTTCTGAAGCTGATAGGGATGCGCTGGATGAACCCTTCTCTACTTCAGAGATCCATTCTGCCCTAAAACGAACAGCCTCGGGTCGAGCCGCTGGGCCTGATGGTCTCCCGACAGAATTCTACAGAACGTTCAGTGCAGATTTAGTTCCCTACTTAAAACTTTACTTTACTGCCCTTGCGGTAGATACATCCTCTTTGGGATCCTTTTCTGCAGCTAATGTGGTAGTTTTTGAGAAAGAAGGCAGAGACCCGCTGCTAACCGCCAACTACCGTCCAATCTCCCTACTTAATGCCGATTATAAGATCTTCGCAACGATCTTGGCCACCCGGCTATCTGACAGGATGGCCACCTTAGTCCATCCCGACCAATGTGGTTTTATACCCGGCCGCTCCACCGCTGACAATGCTCGGACCTTGTGCCATGTGCTATCCAGTGCTGCCAATTTAGACCACCCATGGGTGGGTCTTTCCCTAGATGCTGAAAAAGCCTTTGATCGCCTGGAATGGCCCTTCTTATTTGCAGTTCTCCGATGGTATGGCTTTGGGGAGGGCTTCCTCCGATACCTCCAAGTCATGTATTCTCAACCCGCTGCCAGTATTTGTGTAAATGCCATTAAGTCTCGGCCTTTTAATCTTCAAAGAGGCACGCGTCAAGGTTGCCCCCTATCACCAATGCTCTTTGATCTAGCTCTTGAACCCCTCGCCCTCCTTATTAGACAGTCCGCACGTATTCGAGGTGTCCCCTTCAGTCACAGAGAGATTAAACTCTCTGCATATGCAGATGACCTTATGCTCTTTGTATCCCTTGATTCGGTCCCGGCTGTCTTGGACCTGATTGATGGATACTCGCAATTATCGGGCTATAAAATAAACTGGACCAAATCCGTAGCATTCCCACTGAACCGCTGGGTACATGAGGCTGACATGCAGGCCTTTCCTTTCCTTTGGCAATCCCGCATGGTGAAATATCTTGGCGTCCACTACTGTTCTCCTTTAGAAGACACTATTAGTTTTAATGCCAAGGAGGTAGTCTCCAAAGTCCGTGAGCTCACAAATCGGTGGTCTCCCTTATCCCTTACATGGTGGGGCCGCCTAGAAACCGTCAAAATGATGATAGTCCCCAAAGTGAACTATATTTTAGAAATGCTGCCCTGCTTCCTCCCGCTACACACCTACAAAGACATAGAGGGCCTTCTCGTCCGTTATCTCTGGCAGGGAAAACCACCAAGAGTAGCTAAACAAAAACTACAGTCTGCGAAGGAACTAGGGGGTACCCGCTTTCCTGATTTTCTTAGATATCATCAAGCCTTCCTACTTAAACAAGGTGCCCGATGGCTAGCTGCCTCAACAGACAACAGACCAGTTTGGCTTGACATTGAAGAGGAGCTAAGTAGCCCAATTCCGTTGATCCATCTCCCCGGCATGTCCCATCAAGTAGACACACGCCATCCCCCAATGATTGTCGATACTCTTGCGGCCTTTAACACTCTCATTCTGTCACTGGGTCCAAACGTATGTCCTCCGGACGGACTCCCGCTGTGGAATAACCCCAGAATTCAAGTCCTAAATAAAACGATTGCATGGAAACCCTGGTACTCTAGGGGGATCTGGACATCCCAACAACTCTTCTCTGCAGCTCGTTGGAAGACCTTTTCTGATTTACAAACGGAATTTGCGTTACCAGCGAAACATTACTTTCAATTGATGCAGCTTCAACACTGCCTCAAAAGTGCTCAAATCCTGCCGCCCTCTGCCCCTACTGAGGACGGGCTATTAGAACTAATTCACTCTGTTAGTAGTACACATGGGGTAGCCTCTAACTTTTATAAATTATTATGTCAGGGTACCGATACTGCTACTTGTAGAGCTCAACAAGCCTGGGAACGCGAACTGCAAACCACTTTAACCCCCTGTGCAATGGAGCGTTTTCTGGAGCAAAGTAGTGCGGGTTTCCCGATCAGCCTCTGTAACCCAAACTCTATTCTTTTTTGCACATAGATGCTTTTATACTCCAGAAAGAATAGCCAAATGGAACACAACTGCTAGGGACCAGTGTTGGTCTTGCCATACTGCTGTGGGAACCCTTGCTCATGTTCTTTATGAATGTCCTCAACTGCAGGTTTACTGGGGGCGGGTCTGGGGTCGTATTCAATCTATCTTACACCTCCACGAGCCTCTTTCTTGGAAGATTGTGGGACTCCGCTCAGTGGCGGAGGTCCCCTCTCTTCCTAAGAAGGGTCGCTTTCTCCTTGATTTCATGCTGGGTATAGCCATATGTTTAATCACGAGGAATTGGAAGGATAGCTCTCGAATTACTGCCAATGAATGGTGGAACCATGTCTGCTTATATAGTAAATATGAGCAGATATCTCGGAGAGCTATTCCCCATATCCAAACTCACTCTCGCTTGTCTAAATGGCAGATGCTCAATGATTATGTACACTCTGCTCATTGCTCCGGCATGTCTGTTTAATGTATACTCATCATGTTTCAGATCACCGTTAGGTCTTGTACCACAATAATGTCAGTACACGCCCGTTTTCGGGAATGATTAGTTTCTAGAGAAGAAGCAGGGGGGAGGGGGGTGGTAGGGGTTTACTTTGGTGTATGTATCACATTCTATGTATGTATTTGTCTTTTAGCTGTATGTCTTCCTTTCCTTTGTTGTTATAAAACGAAAATAAAGCATTAAAAAAAAAAATAAATTAGAGAGTATTAAACCAAATGTATGGGAAAAACGTTCATCAAACCGTCCACAAAATACAACATATATTTAAGAATGAATTAAAACTCATGTCCCCCTTTTTTTTTTAAAAAAAGAAATTCAAACTCTTGCCAAATTTAAATGCCCCACGATTATAAATGTTACGCACGCAATAGTTAAAAATAAAAAATCAAGGGGGGCGGAGCCTGATGTCCAGCGGGTAGGACGCTTTGCGTTGAAGCTCCCGAGAGGCCTACTTAGAATCCTGACTTAATACCTATATAAATTTACCATTTCGCTCCGAGCTGACCGGGGCACCTCGGGGGGGATGGCGGCCCATAAACCAGCGCGCTTGGACTTCGGGTCTCCTTCTTCTTCTCACGGAAAACGCTCCAAAACAGAGGTGTCCTCCCCACAGAAGATGGTTCCATTTCGTGAAAACCCCGAAATGCACCTGGAGATTTTGGAGGAAATACGCGGCGTGAAGGAATTGGTGCAGTCCAATGGAGAAGCGCTTCGAGCCATGCGAGAAGACTTTGGAGTGCTCCAGGACCGACTTGAAAGTCTTTCATTACGGCAGGACAATATGGCGGGGGTCCTCGACTCGCACGAGGTGCGCTTGGGCAAACTGGACAAGGCTGAGCGCCAGATACAGAATCTTCAAAAGGAGTTAGAAGATAGCAATAATCGAGCCCGTCGCAACAATGTGAGGCTCCTCGGAATGCCGGAGGGGGTGGAAGCAGGAGATATAAGAGAATTCTTGCTCAAAACTCTTCCCTCCTTGCTGAAGATCACTTTTCACAGAGAACTGGAAATCGATCGAGCACACCGTGTTCCTGCCCACATGGCGCTCAACCGCACGACCCCCCGGCCTATTATCTTTAGCTTGCTACGATATCAACAAGTGGAACAAATTTTACATGCTGCCCGAGCGAATCATCATTTGGAATTTGAAGGTCGTAAGGTCTCCTTCTTTCCTGATTTGGCAAAGCCTACCGTTGACCGTCGGAAGAAACTCCTTGCTTTTCGCCCTCGACTTCAACAGCTACAGGCTCGCTTTGGCCTGTTGTATCCAGCGAAGCTCCGAGTGACTCTCCACAACCAAACCAGGACGTTCGAAGATCCTGATCTACTATCAACATTTTTAGACTCCAAAGAAGCAGAGCAGATGCGCTGATCCCAAATCTTGGACTCTTATCTGCCGGCTCTATCCGCCATTTTGAAGGGCCCGATGCGGCGGTCATAGCCAAGCACAGAAATAGCCTGGACTTTCTTTCTTTCTCTATATGACTTTTGTTTTTTGGTCTCCTATCCCTTCATGATGTGTGCCTCGGTCGGATTCGGAGCACGCACAGTCCTACAGGTTATGTGTTTTTTCAATTTCGGCCTTCTCTGGGGTTTCTCCCCGCAGACACATGGTCGCCAGTAATTTTGGGGTTTTGCTTCTCCTCTACCGTACTGCGGTTTTCTTTGTTAATGTGGGGCGCTTCATTGTATTATATTAGCTTATTTTTCCTATGTCATGTGTACAGCCAGATACAGTCAGTTTGAGGGACATAGTGAAATTATGTGTGCTATCATGCTCAGAATTTTTAACTTTTTTGAATGGCCTTATGTAAAATCTTATCATTCACCGTCAAAGGCATTAATGGTCCACTCAAAGGAAAGAAAATCCTTAGCTATCTTAGCCATGAGCATGTTGATTCAGTGTTTCTTCAGGAAACGCATTTAAACTCTGCTGAAACACTGAAACTCAATGCTAAGCCTCACATGGTAGCTGCCTATTCTTCCACCGTTTCCAAATGGTACGGGATAGCCATTCTGGTTGGGAAGTCTTTGCACGCTACTGTATGCTTGGCATTGCTATTCCCCTAATTAAGTAATACTGGAAAATTAGCTCCCATCTGAGCCCCAATGAATGGTGGAATCATGCTTGTCTTTACAGTAAATATGAACAAATACCTCGTCTGTTCGCTTCCTCCGTTCAGACTCCTTCTCATTGGTCTCAATGGAAGATGCTCATTGACTATGTACATTTTGTTAAATGCTCTCATCTGACTGTCTAACTTTGTATATATCTCTGTCCCATGATCATGCTGTATTGTAGATACTCTTTTGATCGTTTGATGTATAATCACTGTTAATGGAAGCGCTCACATGCTGATATAATCGGGTAGAGAAGAAGCATCGGGATGGGGGGTAATGGGTTTACTTTTCCTTATTGTATACTTGTTTTGTCTCTTTTGGTGTGTTGTTTCTTTTGTTTGTTGCAAAATGAAAATAAAAGTTTAAAAAAAAAAAAAAAATCAAAAATCAAGACAGTATCCACATGTCTTATGTGCTACAAAAGCGATCCTGTATAAGCTACAAAATGAACACCAGGACCGGGGCGCTTTTTAGAAAACATGATAAATATCGAATGACACTCGATTGAAGTTCCCAATGATAGCAAAAGTGAAAGTGCGTAGAACTAAATATAAGAACCCATACCATTTTAAGTTAACATGGCCATGCATGGCATTATTCTAAAAAAAGGGATTTGCAAGGACCAAAAAAATATATATGCAGTCCGGTGTAAACACTGCAGAAAATGGCACGCTATTAAGAACAAACGGCACAAACCGAATAATTACATGTGCGAAGAGCACGAATTAAAACAAGACATTGCTCTGCTAAAATAAAAAACAAAAAGAAATTCTTAATAAAAACATACACTATAAAGCTAAACAGAAAGAAACCTTAAAAGTGTGACTAAGAGTTTGTCACATAATACGTAACTGGATCGTGTTGTATTACAAAGGCAACGAAAAGTCAGGTTAATAGTAGAACTAACTGAGGGCCGTGTATCGGCTCCTGAAACCCAAATTCGTGTGCACAGAACAATAAAAACAATCAAAAAATGAAAAGAACAAATACCTTTAACTCTTCAAGTAAAATCCTGCATAGATTCTTGAAAGCCGCCGAATGGCGCGCTTTTAAAGGCACATGATAAAGAAATGCATATGTATAAATGCACATGATGAATAAATGCATATATTAGAGAAACATTGTACCTGCTTTCTAAAAAACAAGAAGCTATTATGCTGCGAGTCGCAGGGTCATGATCATTTAATATGAATGCAAGAAAAACTAAACAAGGAGGGGGGAGGGGGAAGGGAGGGGAAAAGGGGAGGAAAGACCTGCATACTACCGGAACCTGGAAACAGGCCAGAGCTGCCACCTGAACTTTCAGGGAGTTAAGGGAAAGGTCCTTCTTTAAGGCTATTCTTTAGAAAGGACAACAAGGACACCTTGGCCGCCTCAGAAGCCAACTGCCGCAAGCCACAGCAGATCTCAAAGAGAAACCATATCCATACGCATGCTAGCTTGATAGACCTCCTTCAGGCACTGAGCAGAGTGAAGACCACTGCTGGAGAGTGGCCCTTATGCACTAGCTGCCTCCTTTTAAGAGCCATGCCATAAGTGATAAGGGGAGTCAGGTCCTCTAGGACGATCAGCCCCTGACGCAATAGGCCCCGAAACAGAGGCAACTGAAGAAAAGGTGTCTGCAGGAGCCGCATTGAGTTTCTGAACCACACTCTCCTCCAGCCAATCTGGCACCACCAGAATAATCCTGCCCAGGTGGCATTCTATACAGTCGTCCCTCGTTTACTGCGGTTAATCCATTCCAGACTCTACCGCGATAAGTAAATTTCCACGAAGTAGGATTCTTTATTTATATCCAAGAGTTTTACCTTCTCCTGGATGGTAAGCATCTTCCTCCGGAGCTTAGTTTCATCGTCAGAAGGCTTAGAAGAAGCAGCACTTTTAGGAGACATCGTGGGGCTTAGATAAAGGCCTACAGTCCATATGTACAGTAATTTTAATTTTAAATTGTAATACAGGTGTGTATAATTGACTCGGACAACCGAGCGTGCGCTGTATCATTTTCACTGTCTCAATCAACTTTTTAATGAATGTACATGTATTTGGAAAAAACGCGATAGAGTGAAGCCACGAAAGTCGAAGCGCGAAGTGGCGAGGGACGACTGTACCCCAAATCACATGCCCCACCAGGGGCCATGGCAGAAACACATACAGCAGTCACAGACTGGCCAAGGATGGGTCAGAGCGTCAACACCCTTGGACCCCATCTCTTTGTGGTGACTGAAGAAGCGGCAAACTTTGGCAATGGAGCGGGCCACCATCAGTTGCATTTTGGAGTGACCCCAGTAGCACAGTATCCACTGAAACGTCTCCTGACTCAACTCCCACCCTCCAGGATCTAAACTGTGCTGGCTGAGGAAGTCCGCTTCCACATTGTCCTCCCCGGCAATGTGTGGGGCCAATGAGGCTAGGAGTTTCTTCTTCACCCAGGCAAACACAAGAGCCATCTCCAAAGCTACCCAGGCACTCCTCTTACTGCCTAGCCGATTGACATAAGCCACTGCTGTGGCATTGTCTATAAACACGTCAACCACCCAGCCCTTGACCAGGGGCTGGAAGTTCAGAAGACTCAACCTGATGTCCCTCACCACAGTTCCAATGGTCCTAGGCTGGTTTTAGCAATGGGCTCCCCAGCCTGAGAGACTGACATCCATTGTCAGCAGGATTCAGGAGAAATTGTTCAGCAGAATGCCCCTTCCTCAGATGACAGGACTGCCACCACCACCACAGGCTGGTCTTCACCATCAACCAGAGTGTAAACCAACGCTTCAACGCCTGAGAACTCGGGGACCACCAAAGTGGTCACATGTGTGCATGTACCCATGGCACTATTTCTATAGTTGCTGCCATGAATCTGAGGAGATTAAGGTAATCCCAGACTCTGGGAGCCTGCTGCGCACAGAACAGCATCATGCAATCCAACAGCTTTGACTTTCTCCTCTGGTGGGAAAACTCTGCCCACTTGAGTATCAAAACATGCTCCCCGAAACTCCAGAACCTGTGAAGGCAACAGCTGGCTCTTTCCCTGATTGATCACCAGCCAAGGCTTTCCAAAAAGAACTCTCTTGGGACACCATCTGAAATACTTCAAAAAGGGAATTGGCTCGGATGAGCCAGTCGTCTAGATATAGATTTTATTTTATTTTTTTTATTTACATTCTCTTATATACCGCGCTATTCTGCATCAGTGCAGTTTACATTGAACAAACTGAAATTACATTGAACAGGGCATTATAACTTGGAGATAACTATTTTACAGGGAACATGGGCACAGATGGACACAGATCATTTGGTGCTGCAGCGCTACAGCCGCTGCCACCACCATGACCTTGGAGAACATCCTTGGGACAATGGACAGCCCGAAAGGAAGGGTGGTGAACTGACAGTGAGAGCCAAGCATGGCAAAAAACAGATATTTCTGCTTATCTGCCGGGATCGGGATACAAAATATGTCTCGGCCAGACTCAGAGAAGCCAGGAACTCCCAGCAATGCACTGCTTAGGGCACAGAGCACAAGGTTTCCATCTGGAGGCGAAGGACGTGCAAGTGCTCATTGACCTCCTTGAGGACCAGAATGGGCCAAAATAGATTATTTGCCATTTCCCTGCTCATTTAAGGTACATACTGGCACCACCGCCTTCAAGCATAGCAACTTGTCCAAGGTGGTCTGCATAGTAGCACTACTGATCGCAGACCCACAAGGGGAAATGATGAAGGCATCAGGAATCGGCTCTTTGCATTCCAGGACCTAGCCGAACTGAATGCTGTCTAGCACCCAGCAATCCTTGGTAACCCGGACCCATTCCTGAAAGAAAAGGCAAAGCCTATCTCCAACTGGAGGAACCAGAGAATGGGCTCTGGAAGGGACTCCCTGCGCCCATGAGCTCCACAAAAGTACGAAGAATGAGCACCGAGGCCCAAAAGCAAAAAGGGAAGGTGGTTTTCCAGGGTGGTAATGCAGAGGATCCCAAAACCTCTGGGAATCCGGCCAGCGCAACCTCGATGGATGGGCGGAGGCTGCTGAGAACCAGTCCCAAAAAGGGATAGTATCATCTGGCAGAAGAGACTGAATCCATAGGACCAGGGCTCAAGATGTCAGGCTGGTACATACTGCCAGCTGCAGAATAGTGGCTGCCACAGCGCACTGGCTCCTCAGCAATGAATCCACCAAAAGGTCCAGAGAATCCTTTAAGGTTGATCCACCTTCCACAGAAATGGTGGTCTATCTGGGTAACCACCATAACCTGTACATCCACCTTGGGAATGACAAGCCACTCAACGCACTCCTCCTCTGGAACAGCATAGTAACATGACAGTAGCTAAAGACCAGTATACCATCTAGTCTATGCAGCAAGGTGGCTAGAGTGGTTGTAACTGAAGCTCCGTGAAGGTCACCTCCCTCTATGTCTGTGTTTAGAGCTGTAACTGCTGCTCTGTGCAGGTCAGTCCCCCTCTATTGAGTATAAAAGATACTTAAGTTTGCTTTGATTTTATCCTCTTGCAAGAAAGGGATCCCACTGTGTCTGTCCTATGCAATTTTGAATTCTGTCACTGCATTTGCCCCCACCACCTCCATCAGGAGGGCATTCCAATCATCCAACACCCTTTTCAGTGAAAAAGTATTTCCTGATATTGCTTTTAAGTTTAGCGCCTTGCAGCTTCATCGTATGCCCTCTAGTTTTACAACTTTCCCTTCTTTGAAAAAGGTTTGTTCGTTCATTGATACCCTTTAAGTATTTAAAAGGTCTGTATCATATCGCCCCGTCCCTCCTCTCCTCTAGGGCATACATTTATTTATTTATTATTTATTTACATTCTCTTTTAAACCGCGCTATTCAACATCAGTGCGGTTTACATGAAACAGAGAAGTACACAGTGCAGCAAGCTGCACTGCGTTTACACAGAACAGGTACTAGAAACTTGGATAACGTTGGGGTAACTATTTACATACAGACATCACATCAAGAAATGTTAATCGGTAATCCTTTGTCATGGGTAGCTTGCTGGGAGTGCTGCTGTGGCTGTACTCGCTGGGGGGTGGCTGCTTGACATTCTGTCATCTGAGTAGTATTTGAGGAAGAGGTGGTGCTTAAGTGCCTTCCTAAACTGGGTTAGCTCAGGGATAGCCCGGATACCAGGTGGGAGGGCATTTCAGCATCTCGGTGCGCAGAATCTGAAGGCCCTGCTTGCTGTTTGGGTACATTGGGTTAAAGCCTTCGGGATTGCTAGGATATTGACTGCTGCAGATCTTCTGGATCTATCTGGGGAGATGGTGTGGATAAGCTCCGTGAGTGAGGCGGAGGAGAGCCCATTGATGGCCTTGAATGTCAGTAACAGGGTTTTGAAAGATAGCCTGGCTTGTATAGGGAGCCAGTGGAGGCCTCGTGTAGAACTCTCGCCGCGGCATTCATCGCAAGCTGGAGTGGGTTCAGGGTGGATTGTGGGAGCCCTTGTAGGATTGCATTTGCATAATCAAAGTGCAGTATAATCAATGCTTGATAAATTGTCCGGAAGTCATCCGGCTCTAGCAGGGAGCGTAGATGTCTGAGTGTTCGAATCTTGTGGTAGACTGCTCTTACCGTGTTGCTTATGTGCTCCTTCATATCCAGCCGTTGGTCTAAAGTGACACCAAGGTATCAGATAGAGGATTTGGTTTGTAGCTCTGCTTTCTTAACTTTTAAATGAGGAGGCGGGGTGAAGTTTTGGTTCCTCGTAATGAAGAGGACCTCAGTTTTCTTATGCTGAATCCGGAGGTTTTGGGTTTGGAGCCAGTCGGATACTGCGTTGAAACAGTCTGTCAGTGGGAAGAGGTCCAGTTGTTCCATTGAGAACGGCATGTAGAGCAGTACATCACCAGCATATATCAAGCAGTCGACATTGAAAGATCGGATGAGATTACAAATGGGCTGCACGTATATGTTGAACATCAGGGCAGAGAGGGAGGATCCTTGCGGAACGCCCTGCCTCTGGTGGAACGGTTCTGATGTTGAGGCCCCGATTCGTACGTGCTGCCACCTGTTAGACAGATATGATTTGCACCATTCTAGTGCTGTGTCACAAATACCCTTCTCCTTTAGTCGCCTCAGGAGAGGTTCGTGGCTTACTGAGTCGAATGCAGCGGCTATATCCATGAAGATGAGAACAAACCCTTGACAGATGTTGTCAATTCCAGCAATTATGTTACTGAAGAGGGTGGTGAGGAGAGTTTTGACACCGTGGGACTCCCTAAAACTGTGTTGGCAAGAATCCAGTGGAGCGTCGGTTTCAATGTGACCTTGTATTTGTCTTTGGACTTCTTTTTCAATTATCTTGGCCAGTAGTGGTATACTAGCTATAGGTCTGTATGAATCCACCTTCTGGGGGTCGAGCTTGCTGTTTTTCAGCAGGGGTCTGATGGACGTGTGTTTGGGGGATTGGGGGAACAAGTCTGTTGTGAAGGATAGATTCATAAGCCTGGCTATGACCAGGCTAAGATCATAGCGTAGTTCTTTTATCCAGAAGGCCGGGCAGGGGTCGGTTTGTGCCGTGGTGGTATTGATTGCAGCAATAGTGTCTTCAATGTACTTCTTGGATGGGGTGGTGAAGATGGTCAGGGGTGTTAGATCGGTTGACTCACATGCAATGTCAGGTGCTGTAGACTTATCTGTCTGACATAGTTTTGATTTAAGTAGTCAGTGAATTCCTGCGGGTGGATCCCGTCTTGTTGGTCAGGGGCTGGTTCCTTTGTAAGGTTCTTGACTAGTTTGAACAAGTCATGAGATTTGTTTAGTGATCGTTTTAGGGTGTCTGTGTGGAATTGTCTCATTTTTCTCTGTTATTGCCTCGCGGTGGTATGCTAGATGCAGGTTGTATGCCCTTTGGTCTTCCGTGGAGTGTGATCGCCGCCATCGTCTTTCCAGCTTCCTTAAGTGGGTGAGTGAGGACCGCAGCTCCGTGGAGTACCAGGGTGCGGTCGCTCGTCTCTTCGGAGGTTTGTTAGATGGTGGGCGTTCTGCAGTGGCGCTGAGGCTAGTGTTCCAGCTGGAGATCAAGTCGTCGAGGTTGGGTGCTGTCGTGGCGAGGAGCGGGTGGGTTTTTGTTAGTATAAGTTCTTTGTTGAAAGGTCGGAACCTTCGTGCTGGTGTTCTGGTGGTGCTTCCCAGATTTCTGGCGTTCAGTCGGTTGTTGTGCACGAGTATTTGGAAGCTGGTAAGTTTGTGGTCAGACCATGGTACCGCTGTAATGGATAGCACTGGATCCTGGGCTGCATCGAAGGCTGACAGTGGGGCGAATACCAGGTCTAATATATTTCCTTTCGCATGGGTAGGATCGTTTGTATCCTAGTTGCTTGAGGGCTTCGAGAAAGGCTGATGCTTGATTGTCTTGCAGGGATGGCAGGATGAAGTCGCCAAGTATCTAGTTTGGTGTGTTTGGGTTATGTATTTTGGAAGCTAGGTCAATTATTGCTGAGAGGTCATCCGGGGAGGCAGATGGGGCTCTGTACAGTAGGTTGATGGAGCAGTGCTTATTGGCTATAGTGATCGTGTTGAGGTAGTTTGTGCTAGTAGCATCAATCAGATGAAAGTGGAGGTCCGTTTTGGTGAGAATGAGTATTCCTCCCCCTCTTCTATTGTCTCTATGGCATGTATGTATTGAGAAGTTGGTAGGCAAGAGTTGTGATCAGGAGTATGTCAAGCTCATGGAGGGATATTATGTCCGAGATCACTGCCCATTTCTTGCGGATTGAGCGTGCATTGATGAGGGCACATTTTGGGCTTTGGGGGTGGGAGCTTTCTTCTTGTTTGGCTTTCCTGGAGTGATGAAGTGCAACATGCAGCAAGTGGGGGTGGAGCACACGGGTATCTTCCTTTGTCCTGTGGTGAGGAGCACTTGACCATCTCCTTCCATGGCTCTGTAGAAATGGAATGTGATTGGGGGTAGGGGATAAGAAAAGAGAACTACTGAGCCATCCAAAGAGGAGGTAACAGCCAATTACGGTAAGGAGGGGGGAGGCCATTCTTTGTATCCCCAATTGTATATGGCCGAGGCAAGTGGGCTGGCCGGTGAGAGAGCAAGTAAGGTGAGCTATCCCAGGTAGGTATACAAATGTGCAGTAATATCAGTCAGGTAGGAAGGGTATGTAGTTATAACAGACACGTGGCAGGTAGCATAGGCATGCACTTCAAACAGTCAGGCAGGAGGTAAGACAGAGAAGCAGTTATAACAGACAGGTAGGCAGTTAACACAGGTATGTAGTTGTAACATTCAGGCCGACAAGTAACAATGGTATGAGGATTATAACAGGTATGCAGTCTAATTCAAGTAGGCAGCTAATGCAGGTATTCAATTACAACAGGCAATTTATGTAATCTCATAGCAAGGCCACGCCGGTGTGTGACTGCAACAGACAATACTACTTAGCTGAGAGAAGCTGTGCTCTGCTGCGGATCCGTTTGCATCGCGAGTTGGTGAAGGCACCTTTCACCACCTCTGTTTGTGTCTCTGGGGTTCCTTAGGTTCACAGGCGGGCGGTATTATTGGCGAGCAAGCTCAACCCTGGGGGGAGCTCAAGCTTCAGTCTTGCTGAGCGGTTGTGGTTCTCTCTCTTTAGAATTAAGTCGAGCTCTAGGTGTTTCAGGCAGGCTTATTAGGGTGTGGTGGGCTTCGAGTTGTGGGCCACCGCCTAAGGGCCCTCTGGCGAGGCCCTCAGGTGCGGGCCCGCCAGGCACAGGTGCACCTTCTGGCGCTCCTTTTATTGCTCTGGAGCTGCCCTGATTGGGCAGCAGGAGCAGGCTGGAGGTGGCGCTGGGGACGTCGGCGGCTCTCTCCCTCCTGGGAGCGCTGCTGGGCCAGAGAGGCTGTCTGCGAGGAAGGCGCTCCTTTTATCGCTCCAGAGCTGCCCGATTGGGCAGCAGGAGCAGGCTGGAGGCGGCGCTGGGGACTTCGGCGGCTCTCTCCCTCCTGGGAACACTGCTGGGCCGGAGAGACTACATATTTACATATTTAGGCTACATATTTAGGTCTTCAAGTCTCTTCTAGTATGTCTTCTGGCACAGGCGTCAAATCATTTTGGTTGCCTTCCTCTGAACTGTTTCAAGTCTTTTTATATCCTTTGTGAGATATGGGGCTAGATATTTAATTGGGCAGCCTATGCACCACTACGGCGCATAGCCCTTCCTGTCAAACCTTAACCACAGATATTCAATGCTGCGGTGACAGAAGGGAATATCCAGGGTCATGGCACATGCTCCAGAGGCACCAAAGCCAATCGGGTAGCAATGATATTGCACCGCTACCCCGTTAGCTTCTGCGGGTAAAACTAGGCCAGCTTTTGCTTTGTCTAGTTCTACCCACTGATCGCTAACCAAAGATATTCAACGGCATTCATTGTGTAACTTAAGGCATTTAACTAGACTGTAAACTGTGTAAATGCCTTTTGAATATCAGCCCATGGTCTCCAAAAATGAACACAATACTCCAAGTGAAATCTCACCAACGACTTGTACAGGGGCATTAAAACCTTCTCCTTTCTGCTGGTTATTCCTCTATGTATGTAGCCCAGCATTCTTCTGATTTTGGCTACCACCTTGTCACATTGTTTCACCACCTTGAGATCTTCACACACTAGCACCCCAAGATCCTCTCCTGGTCTGTGCACACCAACCTCTTTCTCCCTATTGCATATGATTCCTTTAGATTTCTGCATCTCAAGGGCACGACTCTGCACTTCTTTGCATTAAATCTTTACTGCCAAGCATTAGACCATTCTTCCAATGTTTGTAGAACTTTCCTGATGTTGTCCACTGCCTCAGAAGTGTCCACTCTGTTGCAAATTTTCATGTCATCTTCCATTCAGTCCTTCTGCAATATCACCCACAAATACAACACACACTATTGGTCCCAGGACTGATCCCTGAGGCACGTCACTACGCACTTTCCTTTCTTCTGAGTGAGTTCCATTTACCACCACCTTCTGTTGTCAGTCAACCAATTTCTGATCCAGTTCACCATCTTGGGGACCTATCCCAAGCAGAGATCTTCTTACACAACCTTAACCCTTTAGGCAGAGAGTCTGATGACTTCCAGGAACAGGACGATGGTAGTGGATTTTTGCACCCCTTGAAGGAGCGGGTCTACTTTCTGCTCCTGCTCCATGCTGGACGCATCTGTCAAGCTCAAAAGGAATGAGACCTGGTAATCAATGCCGCTGGATCCTCCTTCTGAGATAGGCAGATCACTCCAACCTCTGAATAATCCTCTGAAGGTGAAAGTACTCCTTCATCCACAACACAGCCCCGCACCAAACCATCTGAATCACAGCCAGTCAAAATCTCAGACAGCTCCTCGCCGGGGACACTTAACCAAAGATAAACGGGGCTTCCAGCTTTCCCCGCATGAGACTGCGCCCGGGGGCACCCAGAGACTGCAGGGTCTGAATTTCTATACCAGAAGGATCAGGCCTGCTGCAAAAGGGAAAACAATTTAGGGGAGGACAGCCTGAGTCCAGAAGCTCTCCTCTCAGACATGAATCTCCAATCCAGGGGGCTCAGCTGCCACAGACCCCCTAGAGGATGATGAATAGTTCACAGCATGGTCACTGGATCCTCTGGTCAGGTGAATATCCTTACCCATAGCACCATCCGTCACCTTCTGCCCTGAAGTAGGCAAGCTCGGACTAACTATATCCTGGCTTGGAGGGGAAAAGCAGGCTCTCCAGGAATGACTCAGAAGCTGCCATGCAAGAAGAGCAGAGTCCAAAATCCAGAGATGACGCACCTTGCTTGCCACAGCTCAATAATGGAAGAAAATAAAGAGTTGAGCAAGCACACACTTAGGCTACGGTGGCCCAAAGGTGTGCGTTAACTGCACTTTTATGCAATGTGCATTACAGGCGCTAGTAAAGGAGTGCGTGTTGGAGAGGCTCGAACAGAATGCACATTAGGTCCATGCAACCACCAAGGGCACAATAGATAAAAGCTCTATTAATGTGTGCAGAAAATGGCGGGAAACCCCCACACTGCACCAACAGTCACCAGCTGTCCATCCTGAATTGCATCCCAGGAAGATTGAATCCAGAGCCCCTAACAAGGGCAATGACGAGATCAAGCCTTGGTACTCACCCTCTGAGAGCACCAGGCAGAGGATCCGTGCCAGGTTCAGCTCTACTTCTATGAAACTGTTACACTAGCTTTGGCGGCACTGTGTTTTCCTCAATCACTTAATTAAAAATGGACTTTCTGTAACATAAGGTCCCCCTTTATTATAGTCGTCCCTCGTTTATCGCGGTTAATCCATTCCAGACTCTACCGCGATAAGTGAATTTCCGCGAAGTAGGATTCTTTATTTATATCCAAGAGTTTTACCTTCTCCTGGATGGTAAGCATCTTCCTCCGGTGCTTAGTTTCATTGTCAGAAGGCTTAGAAGAAGCAGCACATTTAGGAGACATCGTGGGGCTTAGTTAAAGGCCTACAGTCCATACGTACAGTAATTAAAATTTTAATTGTAATACAAGGGTATATAATTGACTCAGACAACCGAGTGTGCGCTGTATCATTTTCACTGTCTCAATCAACTTTTTAATGAATATACATGTATTTGAAAAAAAACACGATAGAGTGAAGCCGCAAAAGTCGAAGCGGCGAGGGACGACTGTAGTTT
This sequence comes from Ichthyophis bannanicus, assembly GCA_033557465.1. Classification (NCBI taxonomy): domain Eukaryota; kingdom Metazoa; phylum Chordata; class Amphibia; order Gymnophiona; family Ichthyophiidae; genus Ichthyophis; species Ichthyophis bannanicus. The sequence continues at coordinate 1,281,586,615 of CM066032.1, forward strand.
GGTTCTGATCGAGTATTTACATTGAACCGCACTGTATGGTGTGCATTTGATCCCTATAATATACTCTATTACATATACTGTCTCTATGTCAAATGTATAATCTGTATCTATCTTAAAATCATTCACTACCCTCTTGGTTACATTACTAGAAGTCAACTTTGAAAATTAGCTACCCAGATTTCATGTCTATTCCATTCCGTTTTCTTCATAGCATCTTTCTTATTCCCATTCTGCAAAATCAAATTATAAAGCCCAGGTTTGGTTCTCCCTACTTAAGGCAAAATTTTGACAACACTATCAGCAACCAACTAAGACCATGCTTAATATCCATGGTCAACAAACAGTAAGGAGGCAATTATAATTCTAAATGAAAAAAAAAAAAGATATGAATGGAAACATAGAAAATCCAAATAATTTAACCACATAATGCTAAGTGTCATACACTAACACAGTTATGTTTCTATACAGTAAAACAGACGCTGCATTGTGGTTGTACTCTGTTCAAACAGAAAGCAGTCATACTCACCAAAGCCTGCATATTCCGTAGATATTTAAGAACAAATTCCACTTTCTTCTGAGTCGTGAGAGAGGCAAGTGCAGCATTGTGATTCCGACAGGCCAGTTTAGCATTATCATAGTTTTCCTTGGTTGCACTGAATTTTAAGCATGAACTGCCAACCAAGTACCAGCTCACACCACAAGTATTTTCTAGATATTTATGTGAAAGAAAAGTTTAAAAAAAGCATTAAAGATACACATTTATTTTGTATCTAAAAGTAACCATTTTGAATTGACTATCAAAATTTGATGATAGGATTAGCAAGCTACTTTATGCAGTGCATGGCTAGAACAAAGCAACTCATTCATGCGAATGCACAGACTGTATATCAGCAAATATCTAAAATCATCTAAAACTACCGTTTTCTATATACAAATGGATTTTTGCTTTAAGTTAAAATAAGCCAAGACCTAAAAGTCACTCTTTGTTGCTATCTAAACTGCCACAGTTTCCATTAGCAACCCACCTAACAAGAGATACGGTAGTAGACAACTTAATGGGGGAAGGAGGGGATAACTTATGTTCCTCCACACCTTCAACTGCCATTGATTTTTTTTTAAACCACTCAGATGAATTGTCGACAACCTCACTACTCAATCTCCGATGAATAAGGATGTGACAAATCAACTACATAGACAGAACAAAAAAACAGCAATAAAATGACAAGCTCCATAATCCAACTACTAGAACTGCTAATAGGATATAATCAAAAGGAACACACAACTTTGATCCCTACAATATAATCTATTACATATACTGTTTTTGTGTGTCAACAATAGGTTGTATTACCATTCCACAAATGCATTCCTAACAGAGGCTCTGCATTTCAAGCAAAGTTAAGGGTGTGTGGCTATTAAAAATTAATTCTCTGCCTCAGAGCTCTTAAAACGGTTTTTGGTACATTTTTAAAACAAAGCTACATTCTTTTTGGTGCTTTAGTTCAAAAGGGGAAATATTTTCTTTAGTGGTATAGATTTAGAAACTCTGCTTTCAGTATCTTTCTCAGCTTTTTGAAGTCGACGCCTCATCAGGTGTTAGTTCCCTCCCTATTCCCCCCCAACTCCCACCCACCCCATGTGAGCAGTCTTGCTTTATAGGGCACCTCCCCAATTAGCTAGACACAGGGACTTGGAATAGTATATTTAGAACACACTTGAGAGGTTGGTTTGTTTATTTATTTAACTGGATTTATATGCCATTTTTTCTACTAGGCAAAACGGTTTCCATGGAACAATAAAAGAACGTTTACGGAGAAACTTTACAGAGAACAATTGAAAGAATGTACAAGGAATTTTAGGAACAAGTTAGTTAACATAGCAAACATCTTTTATAACTTAACATAGTAAACAACTTTTAGCATAGGGAGGGATACCAAGGGGGGGAGGGTAGGATAGGGAAGATGAAGTGTGGTATTTGAGGTGGGAAGTGGGGAGGTGAGCAGAGTGCCTTTGGTGGTTGGGGGGAGAGTAATGGGAGCAATGAGAGGGCGAGGGGATGTTCTTGCAGGGAGCCTGTTGTTGTGGGAGCACTATAGTGTTCTTCAAAAAGTAGTGTCTTGAGGTGCTTTTTGAAGAGGGTGTGAGATTGGAGGCAGAATATTGTGGAAGGTAGTTTGTTCCAGTTGATAGAGGCGTAGAATCGGAAAATTCTTGTGCAGATGCGTTGTGATTTCTTGTGATTCTGTGCTGGAGGGGAAGAATTGTTACATTCTGTTGGCTGAGTCTGCTGTCATCGGGACGTCTGATAACTGACTGTAGATGTTCTGCAGAGGTGCTGAAAAGAGCTCTGTGGGTGACGGCAAGTATCTTGAACTTGATACAAGATGCAACTGGGAGCCAATATAAAGATTTCTGGATAGAGTTAATGTGAAATTGTCTGGGAGCTCTGGCTAAGAGTTGTGCAGCTGTGTTTTGTGCAAGCTGTAGAAGTGCAATGGTAGCCTTTGAGGACAGAATTGCAATAGTCAATGAGATGAGTGACAGAGGCTTGGCATACAGTGCTGAAGCAGTCATGAGATAGGAGGGGGCATAGGTTGTAGAGAATTCAGATTTTGAAGTAAACATTTTTGGTGATGTTCATGATATGAGGCTGGAAGTTTAGTAGAAATATTTATTTGTTTTCGATAATGCATCAAATTACAAATAAAGCAAAGAAACACGGATCCCAAAAATCTAACACATTATAAGGAAAAGAAAAAGGAAAGGAACAAATCATTATAGTCCACAAAAATGAGGAGGAACAATCCCAATATAAATATACAAAATTAAAGAAATCACAAGACGACTAAACTACATATTGCAGTCAAAACAAAAGCCCAGTACATCCACCAACAAACCTCATGGATCCGGGTCTTCCTTACTAGACAGAAAATTCTCTAACTGCAGTGGATCAAAAAAAAACCATATCTGACCCCCTGGAGGGATACCAAACATTGACAAGGATATCGTACAAAAAAAGAAGCTCCAAGAGCCAAAACAACCTTTCCTCCGAGACTGTGTAGCTCTTGAAATATCAGGAAATAACTGAATAGGAAGCTCCACAAAAGGAAATAGTTCTATTCTTAAAATACTCTTTAAACACAGAGACTTTATCACGATCTGAAACAAAAGTCACAAGTAATGTAGCTCTAGAAGGGATATTATCCTGGGTGTCCTCCAGAAACTCAGTTAAATAAAGTCCTGGAGATAACTGCTGCTATCAAGCAGCAGACCACCTTCCAGAAATACCCCGACCAGACAAATAGTACATTTAAGAAATAAAAATAATATCAGCATTAAGCAATTTTAGTATCTCACGAAAAGTATTTCCATAATAAGATCTCTGAAGATAACAAATGACACATTGGAAAGTTCAAAAATCTAATATTCTTAGATTTAGCAACATTCTCATACATCTCCAATTTATGATTAAGCAATAAATTATCCTTCACTACAGCTGTCTGACCTGCCTATAAAACTTGACACAAAGATTCACATTTAGGTAAGTGAGTACTAAGCAAATCTACCTGCTTCTCCATCTGAGCCAGCCCTGCCACCACATCCCGTGTGAGTAAGCAGAGTTGGGACACTGTGGAAACTAAAGTGCGCTCAGTCCGTGTCACCACCCTCCAGATAACAGCCAGGGAGACCTGTAAATCCAAAATCTCCGTGGCCTCAACCAGAGGGGGAATCCATACCACTGGCACAAGAGATCTCACCACAGGGACCGGGGCACTCTGGTCCAACGGAAAATCACAGGTTAAGTATTCAGGGGTAGATCCCAAAGGAGGAGGGGGGCAGAGTACGGTCAATGGAGCTTAAGGAAGCCCCCAGAGACGTCTGAGAGGGAAACCACAGCAGAGTGTGTTAAAAGCCCCGACAAAGGTAACACACGCCTATCCATAGGGCCACTCACCACAGAAACTAATGGTGCCGCTTTCTTCTTCCGTTTCCCCATGGATACCACAAGTATACTGCTTCCAGGTGCTTCTGCGGTGCTCCAAGGGGCTCCCAAGTGGCCTGCAATACCCCTTGTAGCACGCCCCTTCGATGCGCGCCACCCGCGTACGCTCACTCATGCAGGACTGACTATGGGGTGTTAACACACAGCAAGGCCCCCAAGGGTATCAGGGCCGTCCTGCCCACAGCCTGCCACTCTGATGACCTGCAGCTGCTGAAAGCAGCTCCTCCCAAGTGAGTGTGCTCCCAGTAGAGTTTTAAAGCCCCTGAGGGCGTCAGGGTCATCCTGCTCACATCCTGCCGCTCCGATGACCAGCAGCTGCTGAAAACAGTTCCTCCCCGAGGCTGGAAGTTTAGATGGTGGTCCAGGATTACACCAAGGTATTAAACCTGAGGTTTGACTTGTATTTCAGTGTCGCCAAGTTTGATGCTTTGTGGAGGAGTAAAACTAGGGTGTTTGGAAACATGAAGGATCTCTGTTTTGTTGAAATTAACTAAGGTTGTGAAGCTGTTGATGGAGTAGTCTGGGGAGGTGGTGTTGAAGGGGGTGAAGATTATTATGCCTGCATAGAATTGGTAACAGACGTTCAAGCTCTGGAGGATGCAGCACAGGGGCCTTATGTAGATGCTGAATAGGAGGGAGAGCACGGATCCTTGAGGGAGGATGCGGATCCTTGAGGAAGGATATAGGGTGATGGCGATTGCTTGTTGGTTCTTATTGTTTGAGTGCGCTGGGAGAGGTAGGAGTGAATCCATTTGAGCGGGGCACCCTGGACCCTGGAGTGAATCATTTGAGCTGATTGATTAGAGTCTGGTGTGATAACAGTGTCGAAAGCCACAGATATGTCAAGGAATAGCAGCACAAACCAGAGAGGGTTTTTTCGGTTCCGGTTATAAGTGTGTTAAGGAGGGAGGTGAGGAGTGTTTTGGCAGTATGGTAGGGGCGGAAGCCATGTTGACTTTGGTCAAGAGGGGCATATCTGTTGAGATGCTCCTCTAGCTGAATTTGTACTGCTTTCTCAATGATTTTGGAGAGGAAGAGAATGCTGGCAATGGGTCTATATGACGTAGGTGAGTTGGGTTTCTTCAGGAGTCATCTCACAGAGGCTTGCTTGAGCAAAGGTGGGAGGTAGACATGGGTGAGTGGGGCATGGAGAATTGTGGAAATAAATGGGAGCATCACAGTCTATTAGTTTGATCCAGGTTACTGGGCAGGGATCCAGAGGAGAGGTGATGGTGTTGATGTGGGTGATGTTTTGTAATTCATCAGGAGGGACATCCCGAAAAGAGGTCCATGGTTGGTTAGCGAAGATAGGGGTGGTAGGAGGAAGACAGACTAGTGTAGTGGAGCCATGGGGCTTATGCTTAGATATGAGGAAATCCGCTAGAACTTGGGTATGGATGTTGTCGTCTTGATGGGGTTGGGAGGGGTCACTTGTAAGGCTCCTGACAAGGTTGAAGCGTTCTCTTGGCTTATTTATGGCATGGAGGAAGATATTTTTGTGATGTTCATGCGTAGCATTAAGGGTGCTTGTGGAGTAGGTTGCACGATGGTGCAAGTAGGTGTCGCGAAGTTGTGGGTCTTTAGATTTTCTCCATCCTTGTTCAAGTCTTCTGAGGAAGGCTGAATACCAGAGGTCATGAGGACAATGAGCTTTGGGAGGGTTGCGGGGTGGAGCTTTGGGAGGGTTGCGGGGTAGAGCTTTGGGAGGGTTGCGGGGTGGAGCTTTGGGAGGGTTGCGGGGTGGAGCTTTGGGAGGGTTGCGCGGTGGAGCTTTGGGAGGGTTGCGCGGTGGAGCTTTGGGAGGGTTGCGCGGTGGAGCTTTGGGAGGGTTGCGCGGTGGAGCTTTGGGAGGGTTGCGCGGTGGAGCTTTGGGAGGGTTGCGCGGTGGAGCTTTGGGAGGGTTGCGGGGTGGAGCTTTGGAGGCATTGGTGATGGTGTTGTCCCAGGTTTGTACCAATGTGTTGAGGTCTGAGTGCAGAAATGCTTGTTTCAAAGCAGGGATGGTCTGTTGGATGAAGGTGTCCTCGAAGTTTGTGAATCTTCTTGTTGTGGGAGACTTGTGAGGTGGGGGATGTTTGGGCTGTGGGGTGGGTATGGTAAAGGAAATTAGATGGTGGTCGGACCATGGGAACGGGGTAGAGGAGGGGAGAGTGGGGTGAGAGGAGGAGAGTAGATCATTGGGTAGGAAGAGAAGGTCCAGGGTGCTTTCTGGTGGGTTGAAGTGTTGACGAGTTGTGTGAACTGGAGGTCGTTCGTGGCTTGCAGGAAGGCATTGCTATGGTAGTGGTTGACAGAGGGGAGGTTGAGGTCTCCAAGGAGAATAAGATGCTGTTGGCAGGGAGCATAAGAGCAGACTATTTTGAGAAGAGAGTCAAGTTGGTCTGTGTTGTGGTGCTCTATATACCAGATAGATGGTGAGGTGTTTTACTGCTTATGATCATGGTGTCTAGACCGTGAACAGATGATGTGCTGGTTGTAGTGAAGCCCAGTTTGTTAGAGAGTATGCATATTCCACCGCCTCTACTGTTGGTTCGTGGACAGTTGTGGATGTTATGGGTGTTGGTATTCAGTTGATATGAGTAAAACATTGTCTGCTTCAGTGAACCAGGTCTCTGTATGCAAAGAATATTAACTGCATCAGTGATATGGTCAACAAGGGTTTGTATTTTATTGGGGGCAGAGCGTGCGTTGATAAGGCTGCATCTGATTGGGTGGATGGGGAGGGTAGTATTAGGAATAATTATCTCAGTGAGGGGGGTGAGAATGTGGAGCAGTCGGGATTGTCTCCTGTAGTGGTGACTGTAAAGAGGGGTTAGGAGGTATGGTGAGAGGAATCTTGGGAGGTGTATGATTGAGATGGAGAAGGGAAGGGTAAGGTGGGGTGAGAAGCAGTGTAAGAGTAGGGAGGAGAGGTAAATGAGGGTGAACTAGCTGGGCGGGAGATGCATGATTATGTGAATCGCTCAGGCGGGGGATTGCTGAGGTTAAGTATTAAGCAGAGAGTAGGGTATAAGATGTTATGAGAAAAACTATGTGAGAATAAAGGATGGCTGTAGAGCAAGTGGTACAGCAGTAAACAAAGCGTTTAATATGCGGAGGAGTATAGGTGGTACAGTGTGTTAAAAGCATGAATTGGAATGTGAAATGCTAATGTGATGTTATGTGGTGTGTTTTTTTTTTAATCTGAAAGGACAGCTGGGAAACCAGCTGGTACCTTGGTAGGTACCTCTCTCTTTTTCTTAAACAGGTACCTAAGCTTAACCAGCCGAACAATGGCTGGGAAAACTCATATCACCAAAGCTGTTGCCCCCATTATAGCTTCCGCCTCTGTCCAGATAAAGATCCCAAAGCCATTTGAAGGACCAATTCCATGTGCAAGATGCCTGCATGCTGAAGCTCTCAGGAAACAAGTGGAGGAGTTCAGAGAAGAGGTGGTGAGGCTGAGGAGCATTTAAGACAGTGAGAAGTACATGATGAGATGCTTCTTGCAACATCCAAGCTCTCCAGCAGAAGAGAAGATGGAAGCTGCCGGGTGGGGCTCAACGAAGGTTGGACACGAGTCACCAGGGCCTGCAGAATCATCAATCCTGCTCCTTCAGCCCTTGAACTGAAGAACCATTATGCAGCCCTGGAAATAGAGGAGGTGAAAGTATCCCAGGAAAGGGAAGAACCAGATTCAAGCACCCCAAAGTTGAAGAATCAGTGGCCACAAGGAAGCGAAGGGTAGTCGTGGTTGGTGACTCTCTTCTGAGGGGAACTGAGGCATCCATCTGCCGATCAGACTTGGTGTCTGGAGAAGTGTGCTGTCTGCCAGGTGCTAAAATCCAAGATGTTACGGAGAGTTTGCAGAAATTCATCAAGCCCACTGACTGTTACCCAATGTTGCTCATCCATGTCGGCACATATGATACTGTCAGTTATCCCTCTGAGCATATTAAAAGTGACTTCATGGCTCTGGGACAGAGGGTGAAGCAGATTGGTGTGCAGGTGGTGTTCTTTTCAATATTCCCTGTTGAGGGTAAAGGCCAAGGCAGAGAAGCTCGCATCCTGGAGATAAATTCATGGCTGCGTAGATGGTGTCATCGAGAGTGTTTTGGTTTCCTGGACCATGGGTTGCTGTTCCAAGGGCTGCAAAACAAAGATGGTATCCATCTGTCCAAGAAGGGTCAACATGTCTTTAGGAGCAGACTGGCTAACCTACTGAAGAGGGCTTTAAACTAGATTTGTTGGGGATGGGTGAAGAAAGCCCCCAAGTATGTGAAAGCCCCCAGGTAAGTGAAACATTAAATACCTTTATGAAAATGGGAAAGCAGTGTATATAAATGCCCGTAGCATAGGAAATAAGATACCAGATTTTGAGGCTTTAATGGGAGTGGCTGACTTGGATTTAGTGGCAGTAACAGAAACATGGTTCACAGACAACCATGACTGGGATGTAACTATACCAGGCTATACTTTATGCAGAAAGGACAGGTTAGGAAGAAGGGGAGGAGGAATGGCACTGTATGTAAAAAAATATTAAAGCGATGGAAATGCAGGGTTTAAAAGAGAGAAAGGAGGCACTGTGGGTTAAATTAGAAAGAGGGAAAGAGAAATCTCTTTGCATTGGTGTCATATACAGACCTCCTTCACAGTGAGAACAGGTGGATATAGATTTAATAGAAGACATACTCAGCATTGCCAGGAAAGGGGAAGTGCCACTGATAGGGGATTGGTACATCCCTGCTGTTGTATCATCTAGAAAGATATCCTATATTCTCTACAGGGAGAACTATTCAGGCAACTGGTGACAGAACCCACATGTGAAATGGCCATACTGAATTTGGTGCTTACCAATGGTGAAAGTGTTTTTTGATGTTAAAGTGAGAGATTATCTCGCATCCAGTGATCACCAGATGGTGTCATTCAGTATTAGGATTACGGCTGATAAAATCCATTCAAAAGCGAAGGTCTTAGACTTTAGAAAAACTAACTTTGCCAAGATGGGCCAATACCTCAAGGAGTCATTAGCGGGATAGGAACAGCTGGGGGGGGGGGGAATGTAGAAAAATAGTGGGCAAAACTGAAAGGGGATATATTAAGGGCAACCAACCTTTTTGTTAAAATGGTAAAGGGAAAAGGAAAAGGAGACCACTATGATTTTCAAAAGAAGTAGATGAAAAGGTGAAGAATAAGAGAGGCCTTCATGAAATACAAGAGATCACAGAGAGAGTAAGACAGACATCTATATTTGGACAAACTTAGAGAAGATAGCAAAGTAGTCAGGAAAGCAAAGATTAAAAAAGAGGAGGAAATAGCCAATGCAATAAAATGGGGAGATAAGACATTTTTCAGATATGTTATAGTGAGAAGAGGAAGGGCAAAAGTGGTATTGTCAGACTCAAGGGTGAAGGGGAGGAATATGTAGAAGCTGATCAGGATAAAGCAGAATTGCTTAACAAATATTTCTGTTCAGTGTTCACAGATGAACGGCCAGCAGGACCTCAGAAAACATCCAGAAATAGGAACAGAAGCGAGGCATCTTGAACAGTTTTCAGAAAACTGTGTTTGTGAGGAACTAGCTAAACTTAAAATAGACAAAGCGATGGGACCAGATGGGATACACCCGAGAATACTGAGGGTACTTGGGGACATTCTAGCAGCTCCACTAACTGACCTTTTCAATGCCTCTTTGGAGTCGGGAGTAGTGCCAAAGGACTGGAGAGGCACACATGTGGTCCCTTTACACAAAAGCAGAAGTAAGGATGTGGTTGAAAACTACAGGACAGTTAGTCTAACCTCTGTGGTGAGTAAATTATTGGAAATGCTGCTGAAAGAGAAAATAGTGAGGTTTTTGGAGTCCAAAGGCTTACCGAATCCGAGGCAGCATGGATTCAATAGAGGCTGGTCTTGTCAGACAAATCTGATTAATTTCTTTGACTGGGTGACCAGGGAGTTGGAGTGAGGGAGAGTCCTAGATGTGGTGTATTTAGATTTCAGTAAAGCCTTTGACACTGTTCCACACAGGCGACTAAAACAAATTGAGCACCCTAGGGATGCACCCTAAAGTTACTGCTTGGGTTAGAAATTGGTTGAGTGAGAGGCGAAAAAGGGTACAGTTAAATGGAGCTCACTCTGAGGAGAGGTTTACCAGTGGTGTGCCCCAGTATCTGTCCTTGGTCTGATTCTTTTTCACATCTTTGTTAGTGATATAGCGGAAGAGCTGTCGGGTAAGATTTGCCTCTTTGCGGATGATACCAAAATCTGCAAATGAGTACACACCTAGGAAGGTGTAGATAACATGAGGGATCTAGCTAAACATGAAGAATGATCTAGAATTTGGCAGCTGAGATTTAATGTTAAAAAATGCAAGGTGGTTCCGGTGACGTCACCAGGCAGCATGGCGGTGCCCTAGACCGGCTCCGCCGATTTTCCCCTGCAACCGGCGCAAAAGGCATACCCTGGCGCGGTAATCGCTGACCGAGAGACCGGAGTTAGTTTCTGAAGCACTCCCTGAGCGTCCCGATGCAGTTTTTAAAAGCCGCGACCGCACGTAGCGCAGCACTGGTCGACGTGTGTGCAGGCAGCATGGCGGCGGGCTTTTGAGGAGCTTATTCTCTCCCCCCCCCCCTCCTCTCCATAATTACCGGCGAAGTTGGCGGGCCGGAGTGAAGTCTGCTCGGGGGCGATCCCTTGAACTGAGGGGAGCGGTGTGGCTGTCAGCTGCGGGACGGGAGATCGAGGGTTCCCCCCGCGGCGGGATCGGAGCTGAGAGCCTGATAGAGCTGAACTGCCCGACCACGTGGCCGCAAATACAATGGAGGGGAAGCAGAGACGACCGGGCCTGATGTAAATCTGCCCCCTGCGAAGGTTGGAGCCGCAATTAAGCCATCTCCCCTGGCTCCGAGGGAACTTGGTCTCTGCTGTGTCTGAAAGGAGGGGCTCCCCCCCCCCCCCCCCTGTGCACCTCTTTCTGGTCCTCAGTCCTGGGACATCCATCTGGGCCCATTTTTGAGTTCTCAGGTCTGCTCCCGGCTGCCTAGCCTGCTCACCAGTGTAATCGTAGGAGAGCAGTGGAATACAACTTCAGGAGTGGTCCCCTACGGGGAGGACCTGCGGAGCCCACTGAGGGGCCGTCTCGCGGAGCGGGGTGGCTGCCCGAGCGCACCTTGGGGAAGCGATGGCAGGCAAAAAGCCTGGGACTGACATAAAGACCTTTTCCTTTAAAGGGGGAACTGGTATGAAGACTCCTGTGAGCAAAATGGCGACTGGGGACAGCACAGTGGCGGAGAAGGGAGAAGAAGTTGGTGTTGTCGCGCCGGGCAATGCAGGCGACATTTTGAGCTTGCGAGCAGACCTGAAAAACTGGTATGAGTCTACACAATCGGAGATTTCCACACTTAAGTTGGAAGTTCAGAACTGGTTTAAGGACTTGAAAGGCGATATGTAAATGCTTGGCACCCGGATAGAGGAGCTGGAAAACAAAACGGAGGAGCATGATGAACAGATCGAGATTGCGACCCAGCGCACTGCTGCACTGGAGGAAGCGCAGGGCGATATCCTACAAAAATTGGAGGATCTTGAAAACCGCTCCCGCCGATCTAACATCCGGATAAGGGGCCTCCAGGAAGGGGATGGAGCTGTTAATTATGTGGCTCTAGCGGAAGAATTCTGTGGCGCTGTTCTGAAAGCTGCTGACATGGATATAGAAGGGGTATGTCTCAGACTGGATCGGGCCCATGGTCTTTGGGGCCGAAACGCGACAATAGAGCCCGGGATATTGTTTGCTGCCTACATGAATATCGATCTAAAGAGCTGGTATTCCGAGCGGCGCGGAAGCTGGGGAAACTCAACTGGCATGGAGCGGATGTGGAGGTGTTTGCTGACTTATCTAGTATCACTATGAGAAAGCACCGGGAGTACCAGCAGGTGACGAAACGGCTTCGTGAAGAAAATGTGCGCTACCGGTGGTTGTTTCCTGTGGGCCTACAATTTACTATTAACACGAAATCCTATGTGGCGCATTCAGTGGAGGCAGCCATTGCAGGGCTGAAGCAGGCGGGATGGGCCAATCTTCCGACGAGTACCCCGGACGATCAGCGGGCGAGAGTGGGAGAAGACCCACCTAGACGCCCCCAGACGAGCTGGAGCAGAGTGTCGGGCGGGGAGCGGAGGCTACGGAAGACAAGGCCGGCATTGCAACCTGCAGAGTTGGCCTCCTGAACTGTGGGGTTTTGTTTGGTTGGCCTAAATGGGGTTTCGATAACTTGGTTGGGGTTGGGAGAGGGGTGTGGGGAGGGCCTGGGGGGCGGGGTTATCATACCCACTTTGAATTGTATGTTTAACATTTAAAGGGGAGAGGAGAAAGGAAAAAAAAAAAAAGAAAAAAAAACCCAACGAGGGGGTGTAGTTAATATGATCTGCTGCCAAGACACATCATTTGGGGTCCTTGCATTATGCCTGCTGCAGGGGTTACTTGTAATCTGGTTGTTACATGTTGGTACTTACTCGCTGTATTGTGTGGGATGTGGGGGAGGGGGAATTGGGGGAGTAATTGGCAGGCCCTTTCGCATAAGCGGGAATGTTTCTGAGCTGTGTACCTGTGCCCGGGGAAGAGACTACATAACGGGCGGGGCGGCTGCACAGGCTGACGTGACCTGGAACCGATCTACTTGTTGGATCGGGCGGTACGATGGGGGATGGGGGGAGGGGGGTTGGATGGTGGGGGAGAGAGAGAGGGGGGGGAGGGGGGAGAGGGCTAATGGGGACCCGGGGGTGGCTATGACTAATGGTGTTAAGGGGAGAGACTACGGCCACACTTAAGTTGGTGACTATCAATGTTAGGGGTTTAAACTCCTACTATAAAAGACAATTGTTTTTTAAAGAATGCTCTAGATTGGAGGGGGATGTCATTTTTGTACAGGAGACCCATTTGCTCTCTAAAGACGAGGGTCGCATGCGTCATCCCCGCTTCCCACAACAATATTTTGCCTCCAATAAGCTGGAGAAGAAAAAAGGCGGGGTGGGCCTACTGTTGTCCAATAGGGTACTGGGACAGGTGGAGGAGGTGATTAGGGACAAAGGGGGGCGGTATGTGGTGGTTAAGCTACGGTGGGGTCAGCAGCTGTATACTTTGGCTAGTGTTTATGCTCCCAACACTGAACAGGCAGCTTTCTTTGGAAAGCTTGAGACAGTTCTTCTAAACAAGGGGGACGGGCAGCTAGCGATCGGGGGGGACTTCAACGTGGCCCTTAATCCTCTAGTCGACACCTCGCGAGGTGCAGCGTCCACGACGAGGAAGCATCGCTTCCGTTTGAAACGTACGATGGAAACTTTGGAGGTGGTGGACCTTTGGCGGGAGGCGCACTATGGCGAGCGGGACAATTCGTTCTTTTCTCCCGTACATGGGGGATTTTCTCGGATTGATCTGATGCTTATTGATAAAGCGTTGATGACTGAGGTGGCTGATTGTGTCATTCGAGAGCGGACGTGGTCGGATCACGCCCCGGTTGTGTGTACCTTACAATTTGGGAACCCGCGACCCACTAAGAAGTGGTGGAAATTGAATGAGTCCTTGCTAGAGGATGCGGAGGTAGTGATGCAGATCCGGCGAGATGTAGAGGAGTACTTGCTCCTGAACGATAATGGGGAATGCTCACCGGGAATTGTGTGGGACTGTTTGAAGGCGGTGATCCGCGGGAGGTTGGTGGCCTGCGGTGATCCGCAGGAGGTTGGTGGCCCGCGGTGATCCGCGGGAGGTTGGTGGCCCGCGGTGATCCGCGGGAGGTTGGTGGCCCTCGGTGCTCTTAAAAAGAAATTGCGTTTGGAGAAGCAATCGGAATTGTTGGCTGTGATAGGTGAGCTGGAAAGACGCATGAAGCGGGGGGAGGAGGTGCCCCTGGCAGGGAAATTGCGGAAGGCGCAGTTGGAATTAAGTGAATTGAATATGCAAGAGATCAGACACAAATTGAGTCTGCTACAGCAGAAGTTCTTTAAATTCGGCAATAAGGCGGGCAGGCTGCTGGCACGCCGGGTTAAGAAGTTGGCTGCCAGGAACGCTATCCTGAAGTTGCGAGGGAAAGAGGGTGGAATGCTGTGGTTGGGGAGAGACATAGAGGAGTGTTTTGTTCAGTACTACCGGGAGCTCTATTCGCCGGAAACTGAGGTACCAGAGGCCGCGATCAGTGACTTTTTGGACACTGTTCACCTGCCCAGACTGTCGGAAGCGGAGGCTCTTTCTACTCCCATTGGGGAAAATGAGGTCCTGACAGTGATTAAAGGCCTGAAAGCCCACAAAGCCCCCGGCATGGATGGTTTTCCCAACCGTTTTTACAAAGTCTTTGCGGGGTGTTTAGTTGGGCCATTGGTGCGAATGTATAATTCCTTTAAGGGGGATAGTATTTTACCACCCTCCCTGAGGTTGGCAGGGGTTAGTCTTTTATACAAGGAGGGGAAGGATCCTTTAGAATGCGGCTCTTATCGACCTATCTCGCTTTTAGGCAGTGACCTTAAGATCTTTACTCGAGTCCTGGCCAATAGACTGCTCCCGCTTATGGGACAATTGGTTCACCCAAACCAATCGGGATTTGTGCCCGGGCGATACACCTCAGATAACATTCGAAGAGTGCTGAATTTAGTGTGGCAGGGGGGTAGAGAGGGGGCAGAGATGGCATTGTTGGCGGTGGATGCTGAAAAAGCATTCGATAGGGTGAGTTGGCCTTTTCTTTTTGCGACGCTCGAGCGGGTGGGGATCGTGGGGCCTTTTTTGGACTGGGTGCGTGCTTTGTATCGGCATCCACTAGCTTGCCTAAAAATTAATGGATCCACCACCCAAGTTTTTGAATTGCATCGGGGGACGCGACAGGGATGCCCACTCTCACCCCTGCTGTTTATACTTGCCATGGAACCGCTGGCCCAGAGGATCCGGGACAGTATGGAAGTGCATGGTGTAGCGGTGTGTGGGAAGCAACACAAGATATCTCTTTTTGCCGATGATGTCCTGTTTTTTGTTTCTGACCCTTTGCGATCCTTTCCGGCTATCCTGGAAGAACTGTCCAGGTATGGCGCCTTGTCAGGGTTTCGTATGAACCCGACGAAATCAGAGGTCCTGAATCTCACCGTGGGTGGGGAGACCGTGGAGGCTCTTAAGAAGTCCTTCCCTTTTCGTTGGGCCAAAACTAGTATTCGGTACCTTGGGGTGCAGCTTACCGGCCAGAGCCGCGATCTGTTTCAAGAGAATTTCGTGCCCGCCCAGGGTAAAGTCATGCGGGAGCTTGAGAGGTGGGGGGCCTATGAGGTTTCCTGGCTAGGTCGCATAGATTTGACTAAGATGATCTTAGTGCCGCGTCTCCTATATCTGTTTATGAATTTGCCAGTCGAGGTCCCAAGGTCGTACCTGCGGAAGCTACAGGTTAAGCTGATGTTTTTTGTGTGGCAGGGTCGGCGGCCGCGGGTGGCCCGGCATATCCTATATGCACCTCGACGTTTGGGGGGCATGGGGATGCCTCAATTGAGTAGATATTATGAGGCGGCCCGAGTGCGGGCGGTCTTTGAATGGATATTGCGGGATGCAGTTGAGTGGGTGGAGTTGGAACAATCGGATTTAGGGGGGGGAGACGCCTATCACATCTTGTGTGGGTGAGGGACACTGGCGCTGTGACAAAAGGAGGGGGAAACCCTTATGTAGCGCTTACTATGCGCTATTGGTTGAAATGGCGCTCCAGGTGGTATGGCAATCGGGGGTGTTCAAGGTTTATGCCCCTGTTGGACAATCCCGACTTTCCGCCAGGGCGGTGCGATCCTGCCTTTCAGCGGTGGGCACGTCAGGGGTTGCACCATGTGGGGCAGTTTAAGGACGGGGCGGCTTGGGTGACCTTTGAGGATCTATGCGTGGAATTCCCAGTGCTGGTGGGGGATAGGTATCAATTCCTGCAAGCACGTCATTTCTGCAACAGTTTGGGTGGTTGGGGGGGAGAGGGGCAAGGGGCTGTTGTGGATGGACTGGTGGAGGGCGGGATGGTTAAGGGCATGATTTCCCGGTTGTACGGGCTAATGGACACCGGGGATAGGGGAGGGTGGGCCCACAAGAAAGCTTGGGAGCGGGACTTATTCAAATGTTGGGATGAGGACCAATGGGAAATAGTTTACAAAGGATTATTCAAGGGAATCCTATCTAGCTCTCTCTTGGAGCAAAATTACAAGGTGCTCTATAGATGGCATCTGACGCCCCAACGCCTACAGAAATGGAGTGGGGGTCAGGGGCTCTGTTGGAGAGAGTGTGGGGAGTTGGGATCCGTTATGCTCATCTAGTGGGAATGCCCAAAGCTTCAGCCCACGTGCTGTATGGTTGCTGAGTGGATGGGGGAGGTCCTGGGTGAAGGTATCGCTTTAGGTCCCTGTATGGCCTTGCTGAATGTGGGAGGGGGTCAAAGTGGTGTAGGGTGGTGTGCGGGGCTGTGCGACTCCTGATAGTGACGAAGTGGAGGGCCGTCTCCCCGCCCACCTTGGAGGAAGTACAAAGGAGAGTCGAGCACCTCTCATTAATGTACCGCCTTACCGCCCTCCGCCAGCAGCGGTTGGCTCGGTTTCAGGAAATCTGGGGTCCTTACCTTAGATGGGTTAGGATCCACCCCATCGAGAACTCCCGGAGGTGTCTTAGTGGCGGGGGGGCTTTCAGCCTGTGCCTTACTGCCTAGGAAGTGCTGGGAGTCTAGTTACAGCTATTTAGACAAGATTTCCGATACGGCCCATTGCCCCTAGCATTGATTGATTGCTCATGTAACTGATGAGAGGTATTGTTCCTGGTCCGATCTCTACCCCATGACTATATTAAGGGTTGTATTAGGGGGTAGCCGCCTTGAGGGGGGGGAAGGGAGGGGAGGGGGGAGGGGCTCGGGGGGGGTGTGGGATGCAAAGGAATGTAGTTTTCTACTGTTAGCTCTGTATAAGGAATTTTGTGTTATTGTTTATTGTTCTTGAGTTGTGGAATTCTTAATAAAAACTTTAATGGGAAAAAAAAAATGCAAGATCATGCATCTGGGCTGTAGCAATCCAAGGGAGCAATATAGTATAGGGGGTGAAGTACTTCTGTCCACAAAAGAAGAGCAGGACCTAATTGTGATTGTGTCTGATGATCTTAAAATAGATAAACAGGTAGAAAAGGCAACGGCGAAAGCTAGAAGGGTGCTTGGGTATATAGGGAGAGGAATGGCCAGCAGAAGAAAGGTGGTGATCATGCCTCTGTATAAGTCTTTGGTGCAACCTCATTTGGAGTAGTGTGCGCAATTCTGGAGACCGCACTTTCAAAAGGATATAAACAGGTTGGAGTCTGTGCAGAGGGTTGCTAGATAAATTTGAATAAAATGGGGGCAGTGCATGCAAATATCTCATGCATATTCATTAGGGACAGCCTGAAAACCTGAATGGTTTGGTGCCCTCCAGGACTGGAGTTGGAGATTTCTGACTTAGACCATAAGTCTTTATAGTGGTAAACTGAAGGCCCAGTAACTTGAGATTCTTTGGAGTACCAAAGTAGTATGAGTACAGTTGCAGTTTTGTTATTTTGAATTTACCAGTATCCACAAGTATTTTTAGGGTAGTGCTAACTCTAATTAGCAGATATACAGTATATGAAATTCACTAAAACAGTCTGCATACTGAACCAGTCTGCATACTGAACCAAGTCTATATTAACTAACATATCTCCCATTTATCAGCTGTTTGTAGGATGTTGCTCCTTACATTAGTTATTGTCTTCCTAATCTGTTCTCTACCATCTTGAGCATAGGTAATTTCATACTTATCACCAAGGTCCATGCCCTTGTTTTCCATCCTATATCCTACCAGCAAGCTTTGTATAACATCAACAGCTATCAAAACTGGTGAGACTGTTTCCCAAATGTCCAGTCACCTTGGTCACTGTGGCCTTGCTGGACAATACCAATCAATAATAACTTGCCAGCATGGGGCAGAATTGATTTATGGGAAATGATCTGCTAGTTTCATTTCAGATAGCCACACCATAGGCCATGGAGTAAGTCATAAAAAAGGACTCTTTGGGCTATGTTTACTACAGTATTTTGTTAGCACATGCTATCTGCTGGTATGCCCAGATGGCACACACTAATGTCCAGTAAATATGACTGTGAATATAGAAAATAACCTAAATATTTGAGTCACCTGAATAATAAAGTAATTTTCTATGCATACCAGGTAAAGAGATGCACTCCTGATTCCTCGACTCCCACTGACAGTTCTGATCGACTGCACAGCTTTTACAGCTTGTTTTCTTGTTACAGTAATAACCTGGAATATCCTTAGGACAACCGTCACAGACAATAATTGGACCCTAAAATATATGTAATAGTCAACCTCTGCAACAAATTCCATAGCAAACAAAAGTGCAAAACAGATGTAAATAAAGTTTCATGCTCTGCAATTTAAAAAAATAATCAAAATTTGAGACAGTGACATTTTACTTACCAGATGTCCTTTCCTTGAGTCTTGCTAGACCATTTCAGATAAGTGGGTTGTGTTCCCTACCATCAGATTGGTGGAGACAAACCACCAATGAAAAGCCCAGGTTTCAATGACATCACTCTTGTACCTCTATCCACCTCAGCCACCAGAAGTCCCTTCAACATGCATCCCAAAGCAAATGGGAGATACAGAGCAAGCCTCACAAAACCTCAATGTGGGCAACAATGCGTAAACAGTAGAGAACTATGCACAGGAAGGTAGAAACAGAGGCTGTCAACAGAAGATGAACCTGCAGAGCAAAATATAGAATCATGGCCGACCCAATTGCACTGCAGCAGAACAACAAAGCAAATACAGTTTCAGGGGAGGGCCCTAGATTGGCCTAGGAGGACACAAGGAAAGGACATTATCTGGTAAGTAAAATGTCACCTTCCATATCATCCTGCTAGACCAATCCAGACAAGTGGAATGTACCAAAGCTACACCACCATTGGGGACAACGAAGAGAAAGCAGCTCGCAAAACTCTTGAGCCAAGTGCCATGTCTGTCCGTATGTGGACATCAAAGTGGTAATGCTGGACAAACGAGGAAAGAGGCCCACATTGCTACCCAACAAATGTCTGCAGGGGTTACCAAACTCCACTCTGCCCACAAGGACATTGGCGCTTGAGTAGAATGGGCACACAAGCCCTCCGGAACCAGCCTGTTCCATAACAGATATGCAGAGGCAATAGTCTCCTTAATCCAGCACCCCAAAGTCAACTTAACCGCTGTTTCACACTTGACAGCACAAAAATATGGTCTGACTTGCAAAGGTTATTTGTAACCTCTAGGTACTGGAGAAGCACCCTCCAGACATCCACAAGGTGAAGATCTTTATTCTTCCCCCAACACTGCTCCTCAGATAAGGAGGACAGTCAAACCACCTGATAATCAACGACTTGCTATCTGACTCTAAACCAGATATATTATGTATTACAGAGACATGGCTCTCTGATACTGATACTGTCTTCCTAAATCAACTTGACAACTCAAACTATGATATTACTTACACACACAGATCCAACAAAAAAGGAGGTGGTGTACTAATTATGACAAATAGACATCTAAAAGCTAAGATGATACAATCTAACACTTCCAACAACATTGACACTCTCATAATAAAAATTGGCCCACTAAGAATCTGCTTAATATATAGACCTCCTAACCAAAATGCAGATAGTTTGCATTCCCTGATTGAACTCCTTAACACATCATCTGAACAAAACCCTCTAATCATGCTAGGAGATTTCAACCTTCCCTCACTCCCTATAACTGAATCCAACCTTTTTCTGGAAACCATATCCGACTTAGACTTCCATCAAATAATAAACATACCAACTCACACTAAAGGAGGCACTCTTGACCTTGTCCTCCTACCCTACTCACTTATCAAACTTTTCAATTCAAATTCTTTAGAATGTACCCAAATACCCTGGTCAGATCATCACCTTATCAAATTAAACATCATGTATTATACTAACTGTGCCATAAAACAAACAAGAAGTGACCAAACAATAAAATTCAAAAAATTCAATGAAACTGAATTTCTGGATTCAACAATACCTCACCTCTCTTCATCTCCAACAGACTTAGATGAAGCGGTCAAGAATTGGCATACCACCATAAACAATGCAGCCAAGATTAATCAAACCAATAAAAAACTAACTTACTCAAAAACTAACTTTACTCCATGGTTCAATAGTACATTAAAACAAATGAAAAGAGAACTAAGAAAACTAGAGCATAAATGGCGCAAAACTAAATCCACTATCCACAAAGACTTATACTATAACCATCTAACAAAATACAAGGAAACCTTAGACTGTTCAAAGAAAAATCACTATGCAACAATCCTTTCAAACTCATTTAATAGACCAAGAGAACTATTCTCCATTGTTAGTAATCTGACTAATAACTCTCAAACATCCAGCAAGGAAATTACTGACATATCAGCACAAACCTTAGCTAATTACTACCAAAACAAAACAAAACTACCAGTTATAACTCTTGACGCTATTCATATTCCTCCTCATCTCCTGGATGAATGGTCTGAATTTCAACTTATGTCCAAAACAACACTAAAAAATATCATTCTCAACCTTAACACCACTACCTCCTACCTTGATCCTTGTCCAGTAATCTGGATAAAAAACACACTTCCAATCCTTCTATCCTTCTTACTCCCCATTGTTAATCTCTCTCTACTCCAAGGTTACCTCCCACCCACACTTAAACATGTTCAAATCAGACCAATTCTTAAGAACGGCACACTCGATAAAACCTCCCCAAAATCATACAGACCCATCTCCTGTATACCGTTCCTTGCAAAAGTAATAGAAAAAACGGTACAATTACAGACACAGGAATATCTAGATTCATCCTACCCTCTTGATGATCAACAATATGGATTTCGGCCCAAACATGGAGTAGAAACACTTCTTACAGTTTTAATGGATGCCCTATTAAGAGGAATTGACAACCACAAGCAGGCATTTATCCTATTATTTATTGATATCTCGGCCGCTTTTGACAGTGTTCACCATGCAATAATGCTTAACAACCTGAGTCAATTAGGTATAAATGCCACAGTTCATAAATGGTTCACCTCCTATCTAAATAACAGAACCCAAAATGTAAGAATAGGCAACCAAACCTCGGCTTCATACAAACTTGAAACAGGATTACCACAAGGATCAGCGCTATCAGCCTTACTATTTAATATATACATAAAACCAGTTTGTAATATCTTCAAAAAATTTGGTGTACTCTATCATCTATATGCAGATGATATCATGATGTACATCCCGTTCACGATCCCTAACTTACCAACGAAACTCCTGTCAGATTGCTTTGATGAGATCACATCCTGGCTAAATGCCCATAATCTACAAATAAACCACTCAAAAACTGAAGTGCTAATAGTTACTAAAAATCAATCTTACACTCCCCCAACACACATAACGCTACAAAACCAAGAAATTAAAATAAAAAATGAAGTAAGATATTTGGGAGTTATTCTAGATAGACATCTCACAATGGACACCCATATTAGAAATACTACAAAGAAAATTTATTTCAAACTTAAAATCCTTAAACAACTAAGACCTCTTGTATATATACAAGATTTTATCAATATAATTCAAGCCACCATAACCCCTCACTTTGACTTTGCTAATTTAATTTTATTAGGTACTACAAAACAAAACATTAAAAGAATTCAACTTTCACAGAATGCAGCAGCTAGAATAATAATGAAAGTACACGCACATCAACACATAACACCAATTCTAGCATCCCTTCACTGGCTGCCAATACAAAGCAGAATAGTATACAAAATATTAATAACCTCATTTAAAATTCTAAATGACATGGCCCCAGTCACACTAAGCAACCTAATAAGTAAAGAACAATCAAAATCTACTCAAAGAAAAAACCAATTAAATAAACTAAAAACTCCCAAAGACTTCATAAAAGCAAATAAACTAACAACCAATAGAGCTTTTTCACATGCAGCGCCAACAATTTGGAACTCTCTCCCAGATGAACTAAGAACATTAACCAATATCATTGAATTTCGTAAAAAATTGAAAACGCATCTATTCACTAAACATTACAATAATACAGATCATCCCTCAATAGACCTAGATAAAGGCTAACCTGTTTTCTTATGAGATATCCCATGACCTATGAAAATTCTCATAGCAGTAACGGTACTTTGCAATATGCTTAAGCCCTAAACAATGTATATCTGTATATAATGTATATAGTTTTGCACTGTTCTGTGCTAGTTAACTTTAACAATTGTTTTCAAGTTTTATTGTCTTTTGGTTATATGATGTTATATGTAAAACAAACTCTGCTTTGTTGATTGTTGTTTATTGTGAACCGCAACTGATGTATTGAAGATGCGGTATATAAGTGATTGTTAAATAAATAAATAAATAAATTCACATGAAAGGGAGACAAGCACTTTAGGTAAAAAGGAACAAGCTGAATAGAAATGGCTTCAGTTGAAAAGGATAGGTAAGAATCTCAGCAAGACAGCCTGCAGCTCAGATCTGCCTTGCAGAACAAATCACCACCAAGACAACAGTCTTAAGCGTCAAATCCTTCAAGGTAGCGCCTAGCACCCTTCAATAGCTCAAAGGGTCACACCATCAGGACTCTGAGCACCAGAGACAGAACCCAGGAAGATATCACAGACTGAAGGGGAGGACACAAACATCGAACCCCTTGGAGAAAACTTGAGACATCCAGGTGTAAGGCCAAGGACTTGCCTGCCCTAGAACACAGAAACAGACCAAAACTGATACCTGAACCTTCAGGGAGCCAAGTAAGAGGCCCTTCTCTAAAGCCATCTTGCAGAAAGGCCAATAGGGAGGACACTTTAGCCAACTTGCCAACTAGATTTAAAAGCAGTATATCAAGTTTTTACATTAAAAGAGTGTCACACGCCACACCAGTGCTCAAAGAGGCACCATATCTGTATGCAGGCACCAAGTGTAGTAGAGATTACAGCTGGAGAGTAGCCCTTACACGCTAGCAGTCTCCTTTCACAAGCCATGCTGTAAATAATAAAGGAGCTGGGTCCTCCAGGACAATCTGTCCCTGCCACAATAGCCTCCGAGATGGAGGCAACTAAAGAGGCGGCACTTTAAGGAACCACATTAGGTCTCTGAACCATACTCTCTGTGGCCAATCCAGCAGTAACAGAACTAAGCTGCCAGGTGGGGCTCTATACACACAATCACAGTCCACCAGAGGTCATGGAGGAAACACGTACAGCAGCCAATTATTGAGTCAAGGCTGGGTCAAGGCTGGGTCAAGGCTGGAACAGGGCATCGATGCCCTTGGAGCCCATCTCTGTGCGGTGACTGAAGTGCACACCTTGGCATGGGAGTGGGTTTCAAGGTGACACCTGAAGTGCAGAATCAACTGTAATGCCTCATCTTAACTCCCACTCGCCAGGATACAGAGTGTCGACTAAGGATGTCCACTTCCACATTGTCCACTCCAGCAAGGTGCTGAGCTGACAAGGCTAGGAGGTGGTTCTTCGCCCAGGCAAACAGGAGCTTCATATCTCAAGTGCCACTCCAGCGTTTCTTGTGCCACCCTGCTGACTGACATAAGCCATCTCCGCGGCATTATCTGAAAACACTCGAACTGTCCAGCCCTCGACCAGGGTTGGAAACACAGAAGAGTCAACCTGACAGCCCTCACTTCAAGGTGGTTGATGGACCATACCGCTTTCCTGCCGTTCCAAAGACCCTGAGCTGTTTGGTCTCAGCAATGGGCTTCCCAGCCAGAGAGACTGGCATACATCAGCAAGAACCAGGAGAAATCGTCCAGCAGTACATCCTTCCTCAGTTAACAGGTTTGCTGCCACCACCACCACAGGCTGGACCTCACCCTCAACTTGAGCAGAAGCCTGCACTCAAACTCCCAAGAAGTCTGAGACCATGGGGGTCAAAAAGGACAGCTGAAGCAGCCGCATGTGAGCGCACGCCCACGGGACCATCTCTATGGTCGCCGCCATCAATCCAAGGAGCAGAAGATAATCCCAGACTCTGGGGACCTACAAGGCAATTCAACAGTCTTATGACTTTGTCCTCTAGCAGGAAAACTGCCCACTTGAGTGTTGAAATATGCTCCGAGAAACTCCAAGCACTGAAGGTAAATGCTGGCTCTTTTCCTGATTGATAACCCAGCCGAGGCGTCCCAAAAAGGACACCACTCAGGACGTTACCCGAAACACTTCTGACAGGCAACGGGCTTGGATGAGCCAGTCATCTAGATAGGGATGGACACAGATCCCTTGGCGCCACAGCTGCCACAACCATGATCTTTGAGAACATCCTTGGGGGTGTGGAGAGCTTGAAAGAAAGGACTGATAGTGAGAGCCAAGCACAGCAAAATTCAAATACTTTTGCTTATCTGCCTAAATCAGGATATAAAATACACCTTGGCCAGATCCAGAGTTTAAGGTTTTCATCCAAAAGAACAAGACACAGAAGTGCATGTTGACCCCTTTGAGATCCAGAATGGGCCAGAAGGAACCATCCTTTTTTGGCATTACAAAGTAGATAGAGTATCTGCCCTTGCCGCATTAGTCTGGGGAGGCAGACAACAACGCCTTTAGGAGAAGTAACTTGTCCCTAAAGCAGGCAAGGCCAGACTAATCGCAGCACCTGGCTGAAAGAGGGGGAGCGAGCCCTCCAGGGACGACTCTCAAACTGCCGTGCAAGAAGAACGGAGTCCAGAATCCAGAGATGAGACACCTCATTTGCCACAGGTTAAACATTTCCTGGAAAATGACAGAGCGTTAAGGCAAGTAGCAGAATAGTATATGCTAAGGCCACTGCAGTTTGAAAGTGTGTTTTGACTGTGCTTTAATTGCGGTGCGCATTAATTGCGCTGTTACTGCAATGTGCCTTGCAGGCACTAGGGCAGGAATAAGCGTTAGAGCCACTTGGGCAGAATGCACATACCGATCGTGTGACCACCAGGTGCACAAGAGGAGAAAGCGTAGTTACTCACCTGTAACAGGTGATCTCCGGGAACAGCAGGAATTTAGTTTTCACATATGGGTGACATCGGGTACCAACTGAGCCAGCGTGAGAAGCTCCCTAGCTACCAATAGGAAAGCTTTTGGGAGCAATCCACCACACCTGCGCTAGTGCCTTCCTGCTCTTCCAATGTACTCTCCCCAGTTGAGTATATAGCTAAAGAAAAAGGAGAGTATGGAAGAGAGACTAGAGAGAACCCTGCAATTCCACGAAGAGGTGGGTGGGTTGTGAAGACTAAATTCCTACTGTTCACGGAGATCACAGGTGAGTAACTATGCTATCTCCAGGAACAAGCAGGAATGTAGTCTTCACATATGGGTCTCCCTAGCTCCCAGATCTCAGAGGACAGTTAATGTCGGACAAGGTCGTTGACCTCGCCTTCCCCTTCACAGAGATCTGGTCAAAGTGGACAGGGGAGTAGGAGTTGATTCCACATACCAAAGAGATGCTGAAGGACCGCCTGACCAAAGGCTGCATCCCAGCGGGAGACCTTGTCGAAGCAGTAGTGGGCTGCAAAGGTATGGGTGGAGGACCACCATGTAAGCAGCTGGGCAAATCTCAGCAACAGGTATGGTACATAAGTTGGCCACAGAGGCCGAGACAGCACCAATATTGTGAGCAGTGAGTGACATGTTCCTTGAAGGAAAATCCTGCTTTGTCATAAGAGAAAGATATGCAGTCAGCTATCCAGTGGGATAGACAGCATTTACTCACTGTGAGACCCAAATGTGCTAGGTCAAAGGACACAAACAGCTGTGAGGTTTTCCTGAGGTTTTGTGTTCTCTGGAGGTAGAAAGCCGGAGGGACTGGGGTCTCTAGTCCCATGGCCACTCCTTGTGGCCTTGGACAAGCCACTTAACCCTCCATTGCCTCAGGTACACTTAGATTGTGAGCCCTTTGGGGACAAGGGAATAAAAAGTACCTGTTAGTATACATGTAAACCGCACTGATTCTAAAGAGCGCGGTATAAAAAAAGAAATAAATAAATACTGTGCAATCTGGTAAATGGACGCACTTGCTGCCACCCATTGAGTGGCGTTAAGTGCGTCTTACCTCTTACTAATAACCCCATTTTTTTTTACTGCAAACGCCTTAAACAAACTGTTACTGATGACCTTTTGTGTATAGTTTTTGAAAATAGTTGTAAATAGTTGTAGTACTGTTCCATGTAGTTCTGTTGTACATAGTTCAAACACCGTTCCATGTAAAATATACCCATGTATACATAATTGTTACTTGTTCAATGTAAACCGCCCTTGATCTCTGGAAGGGGCGGTATAGAAGAAACTGATAAATAAATAAAATAAAGCCAGAGCTCTCTTGCAGTCGAGGGTATGCAGAGTTGCTTCTGCACGTGAGGTGTGCGGCCTTGGAAAGAAGACTGGGAGGATGATAGATGTGAAAAGGGGAAAGCACTTTCGGGAGGAAGTGGGGGCATGTCCGTAGGACTACTTTGTCATGGTGAACACACATATAGGGGGCGTGAGCAGGCTGGCGGAGGTCAGGGCGATGAGGAAGAGCACTTTCCACAATAAGTAGCAGAAATGTGTGGTTGCTAACAGCTCAAAGGGTGGTTTGAAGAGTTGAGCTAGCACCACGCTGAGATCCCATGCTACTGGTGGCGGGCAAATAGGTGACATGGTGAGTAGACCCCTCATGAATCGTGCCACGAGAGGAACTGTGGAGATGGGTTTGCCATTAACCAGGTTATGAAAAACTGAAATAGTGGGAGGGATCCAAGATGGCTGCCAGATCCGTGTGTCTGTGAGCTGCTTTTCTTGATGCCGAAGCGAAAGGGGAAGTTATGGGGGAACCCTCCCCGGCCAACACAACCCCCTTCTGCCCTTGCCACTGACTGGTCCGATGGATACCTTCTTGCAGCTGCATGGAGAGGCTCGGTTAGGTTCCTGAGTAAGCCCGCTTGAGTCGATGCCGAGACCGGTGAGTCCAGCGTCTTCCTCTGGGTGTGATCTCACTCTGGACCTGCAACTCCCTCCCGCGCTGCCTGCAGACTTTTTGAGCCTCAGCCCTGCTGGAACTGTGCGTCCCAATGTGGTCGACGATGTTTCCTCAGTGGGAAGGAAGGCTGGCGTCTCAAGTTTGGTTTTTCCGGGGTCAGCGTCTGCAGGAGCCGAGTTGGATACCACAGTTGAGTCGCAAACCCCCCCCCCCCCCGAGGTGTTTCATCTTTACCAGGGGAGTTAAGAAGCTTGGTGGTTTCTCCCAAAGCTTCGTTTGAGCAAGTTTCCTTGGCTCCCTTCTCTTTAGAGCGTCCAGAAAATATTACTTTGGATTCCATTTGGACGGCACTAACAAAACTTGGTGAATGCTTGGTGTATCAAACTAACGCTACTTTGTTACTGATTCGCGGAAATGCTACGGCTGTTCAGCAATGCCAGGAATCAGTGGCTGGTATGCAATCTCAAGTCTCTACCATTGACAATAAGGTTATATCGCTGGAGGATAAGTTTACCACTGTTTGGTAAAGAGATGTCTTGGGTTAAATTTAAAATTGAATTGTTGGAAAATCAGTACAGGGCCATGAATGTCAGATTATTGAATTTTCCTCGTTAGTTACACCTCAAGATATGTTTAAATTATATTTATTGGAAGTTTTGAATGTTCCTGTGGAGTCTCATCCTCCACTTTCGAAAATCTATCTTCCAACAAGTAAGATGATAAAAGGATCAGATTTGGAAACACCTGCTGAAGCTGAAGTTATGGATATTTTAAATGTCTCCGAAATCTTGGATACTTCTATATCAGAGACTGTGGTTCCTGCAGCTCTTTTGGTGTCCACTGGCTCTGGTATATGATCGCGAATGGTTACTTAGAATGTATTTTAAGAAATGATCTGTTTTGTTTAAAGGTTTAGCTATCCGAATATTTCCTGATTTATCTCGAGACACTCAGAAAAGAAGAAGGGAGTTGTTGCTGCTTAAGTGAGGTGTGATTCAGCTGGGAGGTTTATTTTTCCTGAAATGTCCTTGCAAATGTTAGGTCAAAATACAGTCTGTCATATTTTTATGACCCTTCTAACTTAGTTTCCTTTATTAGCTCTCGACTCTGTTCCTTAGGTGGGTGGGTTAATCAATTAATTCCAGACCTTCCCGGATATGTTTATCTTTTTGAGTGTCTCTTGTTTGTGTTTTTCCTATATCATTTTGGGTCCCTCTTAGTGTGAGGACTAGTAAGGCATGGGGTTTTGTTGATTTTTTGTTTGCCTTGATAATTGCATTGTAGATATTACATGCTCATACCTTTTTTCTGTATCAAGTATTATTGACTTGCTTATATACTGTAAAATCTCTATAAATTAAAAAAAAGCTGAAATAGCACTAAGGTGTACTCGGACAGAGTTTGATTTAAGTCTGAGTGAGGGTAAATGATAGAAATAGTGCAACAGCATTGGCACTGATGCTTAAAATAGATTGTGAGCATTTTCAGAGCACCATGTAGCATATCTTTGCCACTTGTAGGAATAAGCCCTTCTGGTGGAGGGCTTTCCGGAGGAAAGGAGGATGTCTTTGACCTCTGTAGATAGAGAAAGATCCTGAAGAACTATTGCTTTCAGGAGCCAAGCTATTAGGCGAAGGGATCGGAGATTGGGGTGGAGGAATGCTCCATTGTCCTGAGAGAGGAAATTTGGCTTGGATCCCAGCAGGATCGATGAGGCTTATGCCAGCTGTACAGGAGGGAAAACCATGGTTGACAAGGCCAGTGTGGGGTTATGAGTATCATGGAGCCCTTGTCTGCCCTCAGTTTGAAAAGGGTTTTCAAGATTAGGAGGGAGAAAGGCATAGACTCCAATAGATCATGATGGCAGACAATTTGGATGGTATTTTGGAGCAGAATGTGGAAGTATGGAGTTCTGCGGGATAGCAAAGAGATCTATCCATGGAGTTCCCCAGAGATGGAACAATTCTGTTGCCCTTATCTTATCCAGAGACCATTTGTGGGGTTGCAGGATGCATCTCAGGCATTCTGCCAGAAGATTGCTCTCTCCTGGAAAATAAACTGCACATAAGTATATGTGGTGTTGGTTGGCAAAGTCCCAGTGTTCGCAGGCTTCCTGACACAGAGGGAGAGAGCCCGTTTCCTACCCCCCCCCCTCCCATTTGTTGATATAGAACACTGCAACCTGATTGTCTGTCTGTAGGAGGACTGGACTGTTGGAGAGTTGATGTTGAAAAACGTGGAGAGCTTTTGTGATTGCTCGAAGCTCTAACAGGTCTCTCTGTTGTTGAGACTCTCGTGCTGTCCAGAGACACTGTGTGCAGAGAAAGTCCGTGTGTGTGCCCCAGCCCTGTTTGGAACCATCAGTCATCAGCGTATGCTGAGGTTGGGGTGTCTGAAAAGGAGACCCTGCTAGTAGATTTGCTGGGATGCTCCACCACCGGAGGGAGTCAGCCATGGGAGATGTTATTTGGATCAGATCCCGTAGACTCCCTGTAATCTGAGTCCCCTGGGTTGAGAGTCCATTGTGTCTGACGCATGTGGAGTCTGGCATATGGAACTACATGCACTGTGGAGGCCCTGTGGCCTAGCAGGGTTAGAAAGCAGTGTGCTAAAGCCTCTTGGCTTTGTCACATGCTTGTGGCCAATACTATTAAGCAGTCCATGCGGTACACAGAGAAAAGCTTTGCACTGCTTGGTGTCTAGGATGGCACCTATGAATTCCAACCTTTGTGTTGGAACAAGGTGTGACTTTGGAAAGTTTATGACTAACCCGAGGGATTGTAGACGAGTTAGGGTCTCTTGCTGAGGGGAGCAGAGTTATCCAGGAGAGTCTGCCTTTATGAGCCAGTCGTTTAAGTAGGGAAAAACATTTTGTTTTCTTGAAAATGAGCAGCCACTATGGCCATGCATTTTGTAAAAACTCTTGGTGCAGATGCCAGGCCGAAGGGGAGAACCCTGCATTGATGATGAGTTCCTTGACATGTGAACCTGAGATACTGCCAGTGGCTTGGGAGTATCAGGATATCTTTGAGGTCTAGGAAACAAAGCCAGTCATTTTCCTGGAGGTAGGGAAGTAGGGTCCCCAGGGAGATCACCTTGAATTTTTCTTTTATCAGGAATTTGTTTAGATGTCTGAGGTCCAGGATGGGCCTGTAGCCTCCTGACGTCTATGGAATGAGAAAGTAGGGGGAGAAGCAGCCTTTGAACCGTTCCTGAAGAGGCACAGTTATACAGCAACTTGTGTACTTGTGTAAGGAGAAGTTTATTTCATGCTAGAGGAGGGCCTCCAGGGGAGGGGGGGTTGGAAGGATAGTCCCCTCTGAAATAGTGAGGGGGAAGCTCTCGAAAGTTGAGTTGATACCCTTTCTGTATGATGGTGAGTCTCCAGTTTTCTGTGGTAATGGTATGCTATTTCTGGCTGAAGAGCGAGTGTCTTCCTGGAATGGGTATCTGATCCTGCAGAGTCTGTTGGTGACTGGCTATGTTCCCCATCTGGGAGTCAAAAGCTCGATGCAGCAGGAGATGGTTGAGTTTGGGATTGTGTATTAGCAAGTCAGGACTTATTGGCCTGCTTGGGTCCCTGCTGCTTCTGTTGTGGGTGGTAGGTTGGCTGGGGGCAAGGGTAAAACATTCTCTTCTTGGGTAGAAGGCTTTCTTAGGTGGTGCCTTCTTTTTGGAGGGATCAGATATCTTTCTAGAGAGCCACTTGAGGGTGGTATCATCGGTCTCCAGTTCCCCTGCTTCTTCTACCAGTTCTTACCGAATAGGTTTTCACCTGTGCAGGGAATGTTGCCAAGCTTATCTTTCACCCATTGCTCCAAATCCGAGGCCTGAAGCCAAACCAGCTGCCTAGCCCCTATAGCTATAGAAGATGCTCTGCTGGATGACTCAAATGCATCAAAGGAGACTCTGTTGACAAATTTTGATACATTGTGACTATGGGAGAGGACAGCCTGGAAGACTGGTCATTTTTCTTCTAGGAGGAAAGGGAGGAATCCTTCCCAGTCCTTGTTCAGTTCCTTCAGGAACATCCCCATGAAGAGGATGTAGAAATATATTCTATTAGCCAGAATCGATGCCTGAAAAGAGCGTCTGGCAAAGGAATTGAGGTTCCTCGATTTAAGGCCCAGAGGAATCGAAGCATGGTTCTTCCCGCTCTTTATCCGGCACCGCCAATTCCACCACCATGGAATGGAGAGGAAGCTGCGGTTTTTGAAAGCTGGGGCAGTCAGGCACTCGATACATAGTATCCAAACGACGACTTATAGGGGAGATGGTAAGAAGAGTCTCCCAAATTCGCAGCATTAAATTGTGTAGAATTCAATGCACCAGCAGGATGGTGGTTTCTTTTGGTGCTGTGGGGTACTGGAGGATCTCCAGCTGCTCCGCTCTTGGTTTCAGCTCTGATGCCGCCTGGATTGAGGCGCCCGCCGCCATATCCCTGATGAATACCTGAAAGGACATGTCCTCAGGAAGGGATTTTCTTCGGGTATTGGCCAATGGTGGCGAGGGTTCTGACGTGAAGTCACGAAGGTCATCTGAGTCCAGCGATCGGAAGCGGACTCTGGTGAGTACCAGCAGTGCCAATGTCCAGTATCACTCAATGTCCTCAGGGTCGAAGCCCTGCACTGTCCAGGAGGATTCCGTGGATGGTGGTGGTATCGGTAGCGGAACCAAACTCTCGGTGTCTCGAGGCCCCTGCTTTAATACTGATGGTACCATTGGGGATGGCTGCTGGGGGATCAAGGTCAGTGCCACTAGCCGATTCTCCGGGGCTGTCTGCGTCAGTGATACCGATGCCACCAGGAGACCTGCTAAGGTCCTTTCCAAGGACAGCATCCGCTGGTCCAAGGATGAAGCCTGTGCCTGGTCCATAGATAGAACGGGGCTGGGTACCACTGTACGGCATCGGGGGTTCTGCAAAGGAAGGCACCGGGTACCCCCCCCCCCCCCGCCGAATCACCACCGGGGCTTAGGAGGACAAGTCCTCCCATCAGGGATGCTTGGACCTAAGGCTTGAGTCTGACGAAGTCCTGGACGATTCTTGGTGTGAACAGAAACATTCTCTCAATTCCCGAAGCTTACCGGATGAGTCCTTGGACTTATGGCTCAGTTCCTTTGGAGTCTGAGGGTTCCTGGGGTCTGGACTTATCTTTTTTAGGGCGAGATGGAGAAGACGGCTTCTTTTATTTCTTCTCCTCAGATCTGGACTCTTTGAAATGTTTAGAAGTGTGAGCGCCCAACAACGCCCTTGAAGTTGAAGCCAATGATACTGTGTCCAAAGGAAAAAGCTCTCCAAACTTCTTGGTCCAGTTCCCCAGGCCCCTTTTGGTCATGTGTTTGCATAGGGAGCACTCTTGAGGGATGTGGTCAGAACAGAGGCATTTAAGGCACCAATCATGCTTATCAGTGATCAATATGGTGCCTGAACATTTTGTACATTTTGTTTTTAAAATGCTGGTGGATTTTTCCATGATTGGAAAGGGGTAGGCAAGGCCCACAGGACACGAGGTGCTAAAGAAAAAAAAATCCTACTTTTTAAGTAAAATCAAGAATAAAGGGAAAGGTAGTATCAATCGATACTGAAATTAATCAGAAAAGGAAGATATGTGGTGATTCTTCAGCAGTAACAGGGAGAGGTCCTGTCGGCTCCGCAGAAAAAGAACTGCTGAGGAGAATACGTTGGAAGAGCGGGAAGGCACCAGTGCAGGCGCAGTGGATTGCTCCCAAATGTTTTCCTATTACTAGCTGCGGAGCTTCCACGCAGGCTCAGTCAGTACCTGATGTCACCCATATGTGAAGACTACATTCCTGCTTGCTTCTGGAGATACCCCTACTAACTCATGCAGAAAATGGCAGGAAACCACTACACAGTGCCAATAGTCGTCCCACAAAGATGGAATCGGGAGCTCCCAACAATCAATGACAAGGGTCAAGCCTTGGTACTCACCCCGAGAGCCCCAGGCAGAGGATCAATGTCGGGCTCAGTTCTACTCCCATGATACTGTTATGCTGGCTTTGGCAGCACTGCATTTAAGGTGGTTGGCAGAGAGCTCCCTCTGTGAGCTTTCTACAATCTTTGGGAGAGAGCAGGGGGTATTGAGGCTGTGTGAGGCTGCTGCACTCACCAAATCCTTCCAATAATGTGGCTGCTCAACAGGCTCTTAAGATAAGAGCATGGAACTGAAACAATTTTCCCTCCTCCTATGGTTACTAAAAAGACAGCAGTCTAATGGAGTCTCCCACGCCATGCTCGAGTGAGTGTCACCCTCAAGGTGGTCATTCATGAGCGTTTAATTAATCGTTTTCTCTCAATCCTCATATTTTCTTCAGGGAGAAGAAAATCAATCCACCATCTGCTGGTGACAAAGAAATACTAAAGGGACCTTTGCTAGCTGAAGCAAATAGAAGCATGGGAGTGATGTCATTGAAACCTGGGCATTTCATTGACTTCTGTGTCTACCAATCTGCTGGTATGGGAACACAACCCACTTATCTGGACGAGTCTAGCAGGACGATATGGAATTACACCTTTAGAAAGCAGCTGCTATGATCCCAGCTGCTGAACACCATTTAAGCCATCCTTTCTGGCTGCCAACACGAATGCAGCTTTTAAAAGCGAAAAACAGGCATGTTTCTCTCACAAACACACAGGAAGCATTTTTTCTCTCATTTAAAGCTTGCAGCATCGACTCTGGCCAAAAAGGATGACTTAAGAATCTCAGGGAAGCTGCAAGCAAAGGAGGAAGCTCCCATGGCCTTAAAGCCAGCGAGGCACGCTTTTGGCACCCAACTTAGTGCCTTGGTGGCTCAACCCTTAAGCTGGCCCAGCCCACCCTTTCCTATAAATAGATCATAAAGCAGATAAATCACTGAGCTCTGGAACTAAGTGACTGGCATAAAAAAATGCTACTTCACTAGTCAGATACTTGATAGCAACACCTTAGAGAAAAGATTTCATCAATAAGACTTCCTTCAGGTTACTCTATGCCTGGCTCTATATTCCTTACAGCAGCTATGCACCCTGTTTGGCAGGATGGAGCACAACTTGCAAGAGCAATGCTGTTCTTTCAGCCTCTACTCTATGGAATGAAGATTCCTGAAGCAGGACCAGTATTCAAAGGGAGGCTTTTGGCACTTCCATTTCTCTCAACAATAGAATCCTGGCCAGAAGTTCACCAACAATAATGTTAAAAAAAACCCACCACACAAGTATTGGCCAAAAAATACGTTACAAGTAATTACTCTACATTTCCCTTGCTTATAAGGCAGGCCTCAACAAATTTTTACCTAAGAACCAGACTTGAAACAACTGGAATTTTATTTATTTATGCATGCTTATAAATCACGCACCTCAAACCTCCACAGCTGTGCGTAGCAGCTGCAATTTTAACCTCAATGGTGATGGAGGCAGGCTGAATGCCATGGTTGCTGAGCAATGGGAGGGAGGCAAACTCAGGGCCATTTCAACCCCTTATGGGGCCCAGGGCAAAACATTTCCAGTGGGTCCCCCCATTTGGGGTCTCCCTGCCGCTGCCTTACTCTGGGACAAGCAGCAATAGCAAAACATTAAAAAGGCACCACAGTGTCTGAGTTACCTTCTTTTCCAGCACCACGGTGCCATTTGCACTTCCACTTCTGCCCCCCTCCAATGATTGGCTGGCTTCAATCGGAGGGAGGGAAGCACAAACAGCACCACAGCGCTGGAAGAAAACTCACTCTGGTGCCACGATGACTTTTTAATGTATTACTGCCAATGCACGACCCAGAGAGGAGCAGCAGGGGGTGTGGAGGAAGGAGCCCCTTTTGCACTTAGGTAAAAGTGGCTCTGGGGAGGCTAATGCTGTGGCTGTTGAAGGCAGATGACCAGAAGCTGAAGCCTCAGCCTTTCTCCATTGCCTAGCTGTCCCAGCAGTGACAACCTCTGTTTTTCCCTATCATCTGCCAACCTGACTACTGCAGCCAGTGTCTCTTTATCACTCATCCAACTCAGCAGCAGCCTCACAATTTCCCTCCAAGCAGTATCCTTCATCAATCCTCTCCTCCCTCACCCCCCACCCCCCCAGTTTTATCTGCTCAACTTATGTTCCCTTAACCCTGGCTCAGACCTGAAATCAGGATTTTGTTTTAGTTAAGAAATAACACTACAGTTGTATAACATTTAAGTCCTAATATCGGCCCACCCTTCTCAACAGAAAAAAGATTCTGGGAGAGCCAAGACGAGTCCCGCCTCAGCTCCTGTCAAAGCTTCACTGCATCACATGCAAGCCCTTGTGACATAGGCCCTGCCAACCAAGGCCTGTAAGGCCAAAACGTTTACCTCAAAGGCCTGCTTCAGCAGTGTCGCCACCTTTTTATTCCTGGGGATCCTTTAACGCCACACCCCCTTCCAGTGTAAAGCGTAGTTACTCACCTGTAACAGGTGTTCTCCAGGGACAGCAGGAATCAGTCCTCACATATGGGTGACATCGGCGCCGACGGAGCACTCATGTGGAGCAATTCCTCAGCTTTCAAAGAAAGCCACTGGGATTGCATCGCGCATGCACGGTCCCCTTCCCACCCAAGGGTGCCATCTTGCTCAGTCAAATGACATAGCTAAAAAGACGGCAAAATGAATAAAAATCAATAGTAGGACTGCAACTCCAGGGGAGGAGGGAGGGTCGTGAGGACTGATTCCTGCTGTCCCTGGAGAACACCTGTTACAGGTGAGTAACTACGCTTTCTCTAGGAACAAGCAGGAAGTCAGCCCTCACATATGGGACTCCCTAGATATAGGCTACCGAGAACACATAGCTGAAAAATGGCTCCCTCTAAAAGAGCCCCAGCAGCTGTGATAGGAATTCAGCGGAGACGCAACACCCCCAAGTAGCCTGACACCAGAGGGCCAGAGGATAGGAGTTGCCTAAACCTCAAATAAGTTACAGAGTACCGCCTGGCCGAAAGCACTGTCCCGTCGGGACTCTCCATCCAAGCAGTAATGGGCTGCAAAGGTCTGGCTTGAAGACCAGGTGGCGGCCCAACAGATGTCTGCCAGCGGAACAGAGCGGAAGTGAGCCACTGATGCAGCCTTAGCCCTGACACGGTGGACCGTGACTCGACCCTGCAACAGGAGGTCAGCCACCCTGTACGCCCAAGGCAATGCAGTCTGCCACCCAGGTGAACAACGTGCACTTAGAGACAGGTAGCCTCAGCTTACTGGGGTCATAAGAGACGAAGAGCTGAGTAGCCCTTCTATGTCCCCACATATGCTCCAGGTAGAAGGCTAATGCCCTTTTACAATCAAGAGTATGCAGAACCGCCTCTGCCTGGCTAGCATACAGTCTGGGAAAGAATGTTGGAAGAACCACCTCTTGGTTGAGGTGGAATGGAGAGAACACTTTCGGAAGGAATTTGGGGTGGGTGTGAAGGACCACCCTGTTCCTATAAAACCGTATGTACGATCTTTCTGAAACAAGAGCTTGTAGTTCACTCACTCGTCTGGCAGATGTGAGTGCCACCAGGAAGAGCACCTTTCAGGAGAGGAAGCGCAGATGGCAAGCGGACATCGGCTCAAAAGGTGGGCGTGTAAGCTGTTGCAAGACCACATTCAAATCCCACTCGGTTGCCAGAGGACGAACCGGGAGTTTTAGTAGAAGTAGACCTCTGAAGAATCTGGACACCAAGGGGTGAACCGAAAGAGGTTTATCCTTCCACTGGAGAGTGGTGTGCTGACAAAGCACTCAGGTGTACCCTGACAGAGTTAGACTTGAGGCCTAATTCTGAGAGGTAAAGCAGGTACTTCAACACCACTGGTACAAGACAAGAGAAAGGGTTTTCATTGTGCTGGTTACGCCACACCTCAAACTTATGACACTTGAAGGCATAGGTTTTCATAGTGGACTGTCTCCTTGAGGCCAGTAACACTTCTTCTACGTTCTTAAGCAGGAGGAGAGGAGCCAGCATTACTCTTTCAGCAGCCATGCTATCAGGTTGAGGGACCTGAGGTTGGGATGTAAGATAGAGCCCTGCTCCTGGGATAGGGGATCGGGCTGCATCCCCAGAGGGAGTGAGGTTTCCACTGCCAGCTGGAGGAGAAGCATGAACCAAGGTTGTCTTGACCATCTGAGGGCTACCAGAATGACCAAAGTCTTGTCTCGAAGGATTCTGAATAGAATCCGGGCCACCAGAGGCGTGGGAGGAAATACATACAGGAGGCCCATGGACCAGGAGATTAGAAATGCAACTGCAGCCATCCTTTGGGGATGTGGTTGTCTGGAGCAAAAGTTGGGCAACTGATGATTCTGCGGACTGGCAAAGAGATCTATGGACGGATGTCCCCAGCAGTGGAAGATCTGCTGGGCTACTTCTAGATTCAGTTGCTACTCGTGTGGTTGGATAATTCTGCTTAGCTTGTCTGCTAGAAAGTTTTCCTGACCTGGCAGGCAAACTACTTTGAGGGACATACCCTGTCGGACTGCAAAGGAGCAGAGGTCCAGTGTCTCCTGGCACAGGATACAGGGCCCCGTCCCTCCCTGCTTGTTCACGTAGAACATAGCTACCTGATTGTCTGTCTGCACCAAGACCGACTGATGTGAGAGAACATGAGAGAAGGTTCGAAGAGCTACACGTATCACCGGAAGCTCTAAGAGGTGGATTTGTTGCGTCTTCTCGAGGGGACCACAACCCTTGAGTGCATGAGTTCTGGCAATGGGCTCCCCAGTCCAGCAGGGATGCATCTGTCGTTAGCACTCTTGTGTGCAAGGGAGGCTGGAAAGGCACTCCCTTGAGCAGGTTGGATGGCTGAAGCCACCAGGTCAACGACTTCAGTAGTCGTTTGGACACACTGATCCTGTCTCCGAGTCGCCCTGTGGCTTGCGTCCACTGATCCCGGAGGCACCACTGAGCTGTCCTCATGTGGAGACAGGAGTTTATGATCACATGAACCATGGAGGCCATTTGTCCTAGAAGGCACAGAAAGTGCCTCGCTGATATCTGAGACTTGTGGCTGATTAGGTGTACTAGTTCCAGAAGCCTCTGTGCCCTATCCTTTGGCAGGTAAGCCTTCGCTTGAAGGGTGTCTAGCCTTGCACCTATGAACTCTAAATCCTGAGTAGGGAGTAAAGTGGACTTTGCTTGATTTATGACAAAGCCTAGATACTGCAGTATGCTGATAGTGCGAGCTGTGGCTTGTTGGGCCTCTTGAGGCGACGGGGCCCTGATGAGCCAGTCGTCCAGGTACGGGAAGACGAAAATTCCCTGGTTCCTGAGGAAGGCCGCCACTACCGCCAGATACTTTGTAAACACTCTGGGGGCAGAGGCTAGGCCAAATGGAAGTACTCTGTACTGAAAATGGTTTCCTCCCTCTACAAATCTGAGATATTGTCTGTGGTCTGGATGTATGAGGATGTGTGTGTAGGCATCTTTCAGGACTAAGGAGCATAGACAATCTCCCTGGAGGAGGTAAGGCAGCAATATTCCAAGGGAAAGCATCTTGAACTTTTCCTCACCAGGAACTTGTTTAAGTTTCGCAGGTCGAGGATGGGCCTGAGGCCTCCTGTTCTCTTTGGTATCAGAAAATACCTGGAGTAAAAGCCTTGTCCTTGCAGGCTGTGGGGCACCGGCTCAACCACCTGATCCTCTAAAAGACCGGCCAACTCCTGTAAGAGGAGGTTCCTGTGTAGAGGGGGTCAGAGAGGCTCTCCCGGAAAGTAGGAGGGAGGTAACTGGTTGAAGTGAAGCAAATAGCCCTGGAGGCCTGGTGAATGGGGTAGTTGTGGTAAGCAGCACCCTTCCTCGGGAAAAAGGGCTTTTTACCCGAGCCCTTCTTTTTAGAAGGGGCAGAAGTCTTCTTGGAGAGTCTTGTCTGGGTCAAGCACTTGGAATCGATTTCAGCAGCCTTCTCAGTTATGGGTTTGCCAAAAAGGTTGTCACCTCGGCAAGGGACATCGACCAACTTGTCCTGAACACATGGCTCTAGGTACGACATTAGCCACGCCAGGCATCAGGGACCAATGCCGGCTGCGGCTACCCGGGCCGAAGCCTCGAAGCCGTCATAGGCTGCTCGAGACAAACTTCGAGCACTCCCGAATCCCAGTGGACAAGTTCTTGAAGCGCTGCAAGGGCTCCTCAGAGGCCAGCTGAGAACCCGGCAATCTCCTTTGCTAGGTCCCGCAAGTACATGCCCATGTACAGCTGGTATATTTGGACACGGCATGATAGCATCGAGCCCTGGTAGCACTTTCTGCCGAGGGCATCCAGGTTCCGGGCTTCTCTGCCAGGGGGCACCGAGGAGTGCGTTTTTTGGCTTTTGAGCCTGTGCATGGCCAATTCCACAACCATGGAGTTATGCGGCAGCTGTGCCTTCTGGAACCCAGGGCTCTTGCGGACTCGATAGATGGAATCGACCCGCTTGCAGAGAACCGGCATCGAGGCCGGTGACTCCCACATGTGGAGCATCAGCCGTTGCAACATCGGAGGAACCGGTACTGTAATGGCTTCCCGAGGAGGAAAGTCATACTGGAGGGCTTCGAGCTCCTTGGCTCGAGGCTCCTCCTCGGTGTCTGCCGGGAATGCCAAAGCCTTGGCCATGTACCTGATGGAAGTCCGAGAACCAGATATTCTCCGGGGGGGGGGCCTTCTCCAAGGCTTGGACCCCGGCGCGTCCGATGGGACACCGGGTCCGATGGGTGTCCAGGTACTCCGTCTTCCGTTTCCCATGTTGTTTTGAGGGATTGGGCAGGAGGTCTGAGCTGCAACCAATGATCTGAAGGACCCAAGCCTCACTCCTCCCAGGGCCTCCTGCTGACCAAATGGCTTCAGTCCCCTGGGGCAGATCAGTCACCACAGTAGCATCCTGAACACTTAACGTCCCACAACCTCTTTAGCACAGGAGAATAGCAGCACTCAGTTCCTTTCTGATTTTTTTTTTTGAACTCCTGGTCAAACCCATAGTATAGCTCAGGCTACCAAGGGTTCTGTCCTACCTCCTGGAGACTGAGGATACTGGCTTGGAAACCCAAAACAAAGGCTGCAAAATCAAATGGGGGCAAACACCTGTAATGGACCAAAACATGGTAGCAAACTGCAACACAGAAAGTCTGCAGCTTTGGGCAGTACCACGACACCCACACAAACATAAATCACCACCGCTATGCCCCATTTAAATAACGGGTTTGGTGTGACATTCATACGGAACAGAATCCACACCCGGGGGTAGTCATCAAGGACAGGAAGATCGAGTAAGAATGAATGTAGCTCCAGATATCCAACCAGGCTGATTCCAGCATATCCCAAAGCACCCTAGCCCAAGCCTATCACAACAGAAGCGGCAGAAATCTCTCTGCCAAATCCACAGAGAGAGTCCTGTAAAGACACGCAATTGGGTGACTGGCCTACATCAACTCAAAGAACAACCTCTACCAAGGCTTAGGGGAACAAAGCACTTCCCCTTTCTGTGGTAGCTGTCTCCCAAAATGGCATATTTGAAAGAACTATAAAAGAATTGAGAGGTTCACCTCCCCCCCCCACCTCCATCTACATAGAACAAGGACAACCACGGGGCTTCTGAGAAAGCAAGGACACCATGTCCCATGTCACTGATAAAACTAAACATGTAAAGAGGTGTATAGGGTGAAAAACATGGGGAGATCCACAAGCCCTTGCAGAGTAGCCACCATTGCCCTCCAGAGTGGGCAAAAGAAGGGGTGGGAGAGGATCCTCTATCTGCAGTCTAGGCCCCCGCCAAAAAACAAACAAGGCTTGTAGGGAATAGGGGACATCCACCCAGCCTCCAGCTGCACCTCCCTCCATACCAGCACCAGGCTGCCTGCAAACAGGCACACCAATCCCCCTTGCTTCATGGGAGAGTTGAGTGTGACCCAGCTTACCCTGGGGTTTCCACCCCTGCCATATGAATATAGTAAACTCCCCCAGCACACTCTTGAAGAAACTTCTGGGTATATGAATTGGAAGCTGCATTATCAATAAAAGAATTTTGGGCAAACCCAATATCCGGAGCACATTAGCCCTACCTAACCAAGAAACAGTGCAATCTATCCATCCCCATTCACCCGCCAATAACTTATTGTAATTAACAGAGTACAACCAAGACAAGTTGCTATGAATAGTAACCCTCAAATATTTAAAATGGTCAACCACCCAGACAAGCCGTCTGCTGCCCAGGTACGGCATCATATCAGTGCCAACTTCTGCTAGTTCACTGAGAAACCAAACACTCAACCAAAGCAAGTGATAATATACACAACCTGGGGGAGGGACACCATTGGCTCACTCAGATATTTCAGGGTATCATCTGTATACAAGATCGCATGCCTAGTAGCCCAAACTATAACTCCCAACTCACTCACCTGTGCCTTAACATGTGCAGCTAATGGCTTGATAGCCAGAGTGAACAGGAGCGGAGACATTGGCAACTCTGTGTAGTTCCCTGCCCCAGCTGAAACGAAGGGAATTTAAATCCATTAACTAGAACAGAGGCTTACCACTGGGCATAAATGGCCACAATCCACCAAAAGAAATTCTGCCCCGAAACTGAAATGTGCAACTTGACCAGCAGATAAAGCTTTTTCAGCATCCAGTGGCAGTATAGTACAGTACAATATATGACAGCAGATAAAGGCCAGTATGGTCCATCTATTCTGCCCAGTAAGGTGGCAGGAGTAGGCAT
Organism: Ichthyophis bannanicus; assembly: GCA_033557465.1. NCBI lineage: Eukaryota > Metazoa > Chordata > Amphibia > Gymnophiona > Ichthyophiidae > Ichthyophis > Ichthyophis bannanicus. The sequence goes on from CM066032.1 coordinate 1,281,628,304, forward strand.
GCCCACAGCTCTGTGCAGCATGCACAACACAGGATTCACGAAGCAAGTAGAGGATATCCACCCAAACTACAGACATTCTCAAAGCCAAAGTGATTCTTCAATTATTTTTAATTTTTATTTATTCAAATTGCTTAGGGCATGTTACAAAATACATATACAATAGAAAGTAACATAACAGACTGATAATACCTCATCATAATACAGTATCTACTCTTCATAAAAATTATAGTATAGGACATTAAGAGTAGTTACTCACCTGTAACAGGTGTTCTCCAGGAGCAGCAGGAATCAGTCCTCACATATGGGTGACGTCGGCGCCGACGGAGCCCTCGCGCGGAGAATTTCCCCAGCTTTCAAAGAAAGCCTTTGGGAATTGCAGCGCGCATGCGCGGTCCTCTTACCGCCCAAGGGTGCCATCTTGCTCAGTCTGATGACATAGCTAAAAGACATCAAAAAAATTAGCAAAAACAAAATGATAGGACTGCAACTCCAAGGGGAGGAGGAAGGGTTGTGAGGACTGATTCCTGCTGCTCCTGGAGAACACCTGTTACAGGTGAGTAACTACTCTTTCTCCAGGACCAAGCAGGAAGTCAGTCCTCACATATGGGACTCCCCAGCTTAAGGCTACAGGAGACCCCAAGCGGAAAAATGAGCTCCCTTCTAGCTCGTCAGCACAGAAGGAAGGAATCTTCTCTGAGAACGCTCCCGACCGGTAGCCCAACACCAGGGCCGGAGGGTAGGAGTTGCCTAAACCTCAAAGAGATTATGGAGGACTGCCTGACCGAAAGCACTGTCCCTGCGGGACTCCCTCTCCAGGCAGTAATGGGCTGCAAAAGTCTGGATTGAAGACCAAGTAGCGGCCCAGCAGATGTCTGCCAACGGAACAGAGCGGAGATGAGCCACTGATGCAGCCTTCGCCCTAACACGATGAGCCGTCTCGACCCTCCAACGAGAGGCCGGCCGCCCCATAAGCCCAAGCGATACAGTCAGCAACCCATATGGACAAAGTACGCTTGGAGACAGGTAGCCCCAACTTATTGGGGTCAAAAGAAACAAAGAGCTGAACAGCCCTCCTATGCTCCCGCGTACGTTCAAGGTAGAAGGACAACGCCCCTTCTACAAGTCCAGGGTATGCAGGACCATCTCAGCCTGGCTAGAGTGCGGCCTGGGAAAGAAGGTCGGAAGAACTACCTCCTGGTTGAGATGGAAAGGGGAAACAACTTTAGGAAGAAACTTATGGTGAGTCCGTAAGACTACACTATTCCTGTAGAACCTAGTGTAAGGAGGATCAGACACTAGGGCCTGCAGTTCACTAACGCGCCTAACAGAGGTAAGGGCTACCAAAAACAAGGTTTTCCAGGAAAGAAAACGAAGAGGGCAGGTAGCCATAGGTTCAAAGGGCGGACAGGTAATCCGCTGCAAGACCACATTCAGATCCCATTCAGGGGCTGGTGGGCGCAAAGGAGGCTTAAGGAGGAGGCAGCCTCGGAGAAAACGAGCCACCAAAGGGTGGTTGGAAAGAGGCCTGCCATCCACCGGTGTGTGATGCGCAGAGAGGGCACTGAGGTGGACTCTGACAGAGTTGGACTTAAGGCAAAGATTGGAGAGGTAAAGCAAATATTGCAAGACCACTGCCACCAAGCAGGAGAAGGGATTCTCAGACTGCTGAGCACACCACATGGAGAACCTATGCCACTTAAGAGCGTAGGACTTCCGGGTGAAGGGCCGCCTGGAGGCCAAGACGACATCTTCCACCTCCCAAGGGAGCAGGAGGGGAGCAAGGACTACCCTTTCAGCAGCCAGGCCATCAGATGAAGGGACCTGAGGTTGGGGTGTAGGAGAGTCCCCTGATCCTGTGACAGGAGATCGGGTTGAAACCCTAGAGGAAGAGGAGTGTCCACCGCCAGCTGCATTAGAAGCGGGAACCAGGGTTGTCTCGGCCACCGGGGAGGTACGAGGATCATCAAGGCTCTGTCTCTGAGAACTTTGAAGAGCGTCCGAGACACCAGTGGCATGGGAGGAAAGGCATACAGAAGGCCTGTGGGACCATGGAATCAGGAAAGCATCCGCCGCCACTCTGAGAGGATGCGGTTGTCGAGAGCAGAATTTGGGAAGCTGCTGATTCAGGGGACTGGCAAATAGATCCATGGTGGGGAGGCCCCACTTGAGAAAGATCCGCTGAACCACCAACGGATCGATTCTCCACTCGTGAGGTTGGAGGATCCTGCTCAGCCTGTCTGCCAGGTAATTTTCTTGACCTGGGAGATAGACAGCTTTGAGCAGGATGCCGTGAAGAACGGCACAAGAGCACAGTCTCCGTGCCTCCTGACAGAGAAGGAAGGAGCCTGTACCTCCTTGCTTGTTCACGTAGAACACTGCAACCTGATTGTCCGTCTGGACCAGCACAGACGGGTGAGAAGTGAGGTGGGAGAACGCTGTCAGAGCTAGGCGGATGGCTCTGAGCTCCAGGAAGTTTATCTGCTGAGCAGACTCCCAAGGAGTCCAGAGGCCTTGAGTACATGTCCCTTGGCAATGTGCTCCCCAACCCAGGAGAGAAGCATCGGTTGTGAGCACCTGAGAAGGCGGAGGAGATTGAAAATCCACTCCCAGCACAAGGTTTGGTAAATGAAGCCACCACTGCAGAGAAGAGACCAGCATGTTGGATACCTGTACTGAGTCCGCCAGGCTCCCCGTGGCCTGATGCCATTGAGTGCGAAGGCACCATTGAGCAGGCCGCATGTTCAGGCGGGCATTGGGGGTTACATGGACCGTGGAAGCCATATGGCCGAGCAGTCTCAGAAATTGCCTGGCAGAGACCAGGGAATTGCTGCGAGTGGCTGGCTAGATCCATGAGCCTGTGTGCCCTGTCTAGAGGCATGAAGGCCCGCGCCTGAAGAGTGTTCAACCTTGCGCCGATGAATTCGAGATTTTGAGAGGGGAGCAAAGTGGACTTTGCGAAGTTTATGACAAATCCCAAGTGCTGGAGTAGAGTCACAGTGCGATGAGTGGCCTGAGAGGCCTCTTGGGAAGACTGGGCCCTGATGAGCCAGTCGTCCAGGTATGGAAATACAAAGAGGCCTTGAATTCTTAGATAGGCTGCCACCACTGCTAGGCATTTGGTGAACACCCTGGGGGCGGAGGATAGGCCAAAGGGCAGTACTCTGTACTGGTAATGATTTCCTCCCACAACAAACCTGAGATATTGTCTGTGGTCTGGATGAATAAGGATGTGAGTATAGGCATCCTTTAGATCTAAAGAGCATAGCCAGTCTCCCTGCTGGAGGTAGGGCAGCAGGATTCCAAGGGTAAGCATCTTGAACTTTTCCCTGGCCAGGAACTTGTTGAGGTTTCACAAGTCTAGGATGGGTCTGAGGCCTCCTGTTCGTTTTGGTATCAAAAAGTACCTGGAATAAAAGCCTTGACCTCTCAGGTGGTGGGGCACCAGTTCCACAGCCTGTTCCTGAAGAAGACTTGCCAACTCCTGAAGGAGTAAGTCCCTGTGCAGAGGGAGTCTTGGAGGCTCCCCTGGAAAGTAGGAGGGAGGTACCTGGCGAAAGTGAAGAAGATAGCCTTTTTGAACTATATGAAGCACCCAGGTATCTGATGTGATGGCTGACCACTTGTGGGCAAAGTGGACCAGAGGTTTTTCTGGACAGCCGAGTCCTGGTCAGAGTCTCGGTCTCGATCTGTGCAGCCTTTTCAGCCATGGGCTTGCCAAAGAGGGTTTCACCTCTGCAGAGGACATCGACCAACTTGTCCTGTACCCATGGCTCGAGGTCGGATGACTGAAGCCAAGCCTGTCGGCGGGCACCGATGCCGGCTCCGGCTACTCGAACCGATGCTTCGAAGCCATCGTAGGCTGCCCGAGAGATAAACTTCTAGCACTCTCGAATGCCGGTGGAGAAGGCCTGGAACCTCTGCAAAGGTTCCTCGGAGAGACCAGCAGAGAACCCGGCAATTTCTTTTGCCAGGTCCGTGAGATACATGCCCATATAGAGCTGGTAGGTCTGGACTCGACAAGCAAGCATAGAGCCCTGGAAGCACTTCCTACCGAGGGCATCCAGGTTCCGGGCCTCCCGGCCGGGAGGCACCGAGGAGTGCATCTTCTGACTCTTGAGTCGATGCATGGCCGATTCCACCACCATGGAATGGTGCGGTAGTTGTGCCTTTTGGAACCTGGGGCTCTTGCGGACTCGATAAATGGAATCGACCCGCTTGCTTAATACTGGCGCCGACGCCAGGCTCTCCCACATGCGGAAGAGAAGTCTCTCCAGCATCGGAGGAACCGGTACAGTAAACGCCTCCTTCAGGGGAGATACTGGAGGGCATCGAGCTCCTCGGCTCGAGGCTCCTCCTCGGGATCCGCGGGGAATGCCAAGGCCTTGGCCATATCCCGCACAAAGTCCGACAACCGGGTGTCCTCCGATGGGACGCACCGAGTCCAAAAAGTACCAGGGGACTCTTCGTCCTCTGTTTCCCAGGCTGACTCCTCGGAGGAGGAATCGAGCGGCTCCGGTCGGGCAAGCACCGATGCCCTCCGCCCCGGCGCCGAGGGTGTCGGCGTCGACGACCTCGGTCCCGAACGGGAGGCCGAGGGAGACCGCAACCGAGGATCGACTCGAGTTCGCATGGACTCGAGGATCGGCTCGGTCTCCGGGGTCGACTTGGACGTCGACGTCCCGGTGGCCGGGGCAGATGCACCAGCGATGCCAGCGATCAATGCCCGCTGCTGGTCCACGAAGGCAGCCAAACTGCTCTCCAAAGCCATCAACCTGAGTCCAAGCTCAGGAGACCCAGCAGCTCCCGACTCGGGCCCCGACGGCGTCGGGCCCGACGTCGGCTCCTTCGGAGGTGAGTCCACAAGGACTACAGTACTCATGTGTCTAGGAGACTCCATCTCAAGACGAGGATGTTTCGAAGGTCTCTCCGACTCCGAGGACCCGGGACGGCTATCGGGGCTATGCGACCTGGCCCTCGAGGAACCAGGAGCGTCCACTGACGCCGCCCTCGCGGGTTTCTTCTTCCAATGATGTTCCCGGGCAGGAGCTCCCCCGCTCAGAGGAACTCCGACAATGCTCAGGACCAGAGTCCCGGGACGTCGAAGCCTCTGACGAGGTCCGGGCCCGGCCGGACGCGGAGTCAGAGAAGATTCTTTCTTTTTGTTGCTGCCGACTCCTCAACGCTTTAGAGGACATCTTGCCACACGGACCACAGATCATCGGGTCATGATCGGGTCCGAGGCAGCGGAGGCAGCAGTCGTGTGTGTCGGTAAGAGACATAGGTTTCTTACACCGATCACACTTTTTAAACCCGCTGGCAGCCATCGGGGGAAAAAGGGCCCCTGCGAGGTCAAAAGACAGGGCTGCCAGTGAAAAAAGAAAAAATGGCGCGAACGCTAGTCACGAAGGACAAAAACCGAAAAAATTTCGAACGGACTCGATACCGGTGTATCGGGCCCAGGCGGGAAAAGGATCCGGCGTCGAACCGAGAAAAGAAAAAACAAATAAAATCAACTTTTTCAGCGGCGATCACAAACAGCGTCTGTAGGGCTCCGCGGAAAAAAGAAGACTGAGCAAGATGGCACCCTTGGGCGGGAAGGGGACTGCGCATGCGCGCTGCAATTCCCAAAGGCTTTCTTTGAAAGCTAGGAAAATTGCTCCGCAAGGGCTCCGTCGGCGCCGACGTCACCCATATGTGAGGACTGACTTCCTGCTTGGTCCTGGAGAAAGTTAGTTACATTTAAAAACTGCACAAACAAACTGCTCTGATATGTACAAAACAAAACAAATACAAAACAGCATCAGCAACCACATCTCAGAGACCTGGTGTGAAAGGAAGATACCCAATGGGGCACTGTGAATCAGGTCGCCAAAAGGCTGACGACTCTCCATCCCCCAAAAACAGCCAAGGGCGGAGAAGTGGTTGACTTGGGTGTTTTGGGGGATGGAGAGTCTTCAGCCTTTTGGCGACCCGATTCGAGGGGGAGACTTCGTGGTCCTGAAGGGAGGAGATGTGTTCAAAGTTGTGCAAGTCCAGCAGAGGAAAAAAATTATTTCTGAAAAACAGTGGATCTACCTGGATAACGCTATTGAGCAATCTTATGGAGCTACCTTTGAAATAACTGGTGGTGGGCACCTCCAAGCAAAGAAAAAGCTGGAAGAGGCTAGTACAGAAACTAAAGAAGCAGCTGCTGACAATCAGAACATAGTTGATGATGGAAAGTCCCAGAAACTGATGCAAGATGACAGAGGCTTTGAAAGAGAGCGGCATTAAAGGACAGGAAATAGTTCAGCAGCTAACAGAAAATAGCACAAATTCCGAGACAAGACTGATTTTGCTCAGGAGAAATACATAAAGAAGAAAAAGAAAATGTATGAGGTAGTCGTCACAATTCTGAAGCCATGCGCCCGCATTCTTGTGATGATGTACTATGGAAGAGAACCTGGTAAAATCTGCCAGTTACGCTATGACACACTCGCTCAGATGCGGACTATGGGCAATATTCATGCTGGCAGTTAAGTGATTGTAATAGTACCCTTGCTTGGCAAGTGCCATGTCCATCTGACAAACTCTCATGCCTCCAACCCTCCCCATTTCTGCCACGCTCAATTCTCTCCTCAAAGTACCTCTTCCTCCAACCCCTTTCCTCTGCTTTCTGCACAGACTTTGACTGACTACTTCCATGACTAAGTTCACAAGATTAGTCTTGAGTATTTTACCATCCTCCTGAATTTCCACTTCCTCCACTTCATTCTTAAATCTTTCCTTCAACCACTGCCACCCTTAATTTTTCAAAATCACTATCTGCTCCTCTGATCCTGTTCACGCCCAGCTGCTCAGTTCTCTCCCATGCTGTCATCCAGGACCGTACCGAGACCTGTGCGAGCGGTGCGGCCGCACAGGGCGCAAAGACTTCAGGGGTGCATTTTGGCTCTCTGCCTTTGCCTGTCGCTGGTGGCGGCAGGCAACAGCAGAGAGCCAAAATGCACCCCTGAAGTCTTCCTGCTGGCACACTAAGCAGGTCTGGTTTCACTGGGAGGGACCAGACCTGCTTAGCGTGCCGGCAGCTTGCACATCGGGGATGCGTGCTTCTTCTCTCCCGCCCCCATAAAGTGGCTAATGTGATGAAGCTGAAGCCACTGAAGCTATAGACTTAGAAAAAAACACTGTTTATTATAAAGCAACTGACTCACAGAAGGTGCAGTTACCTAAAAGTGCAGCTAGAGGGAGCAGGCACAAGGCTGCAGAAGCTAAGCTGACACACCCAGGTTTTGAGAATGCAGGAGCTAATCAGGTACACCTGAGTAGAGAGCCAGAAAGCTCAGTGGAGAAACGACTTTATAAACAGTGCTCAGAAGGAAGAAAGCAGAGAGGACCTCAAGCTCAGAGAGGACCTCAAGCTCGGAGAGGACCACAAGTTCAGAGAGGACCACAAGTTCAGAGGGGACCTGAGAGAGGAACCTCACATACTGAAAGACAGAGAAGCTTGGAGTACCTACAAGGAAGAGCTAAGTTCCAGGGAGAACAAGCCCGTTCCAGAAAGCTCCAGGAGCCAGTCTTCAGGGAAGACAGTGATAGAAGGAGACTGCCAGGTAGAGCAAATACCAGCAGAGCACGTCTCAAAGATCCAAGGTACAGTTATATTTCCTTTCCAAGATGTGAGCCAGCTCCTAGAAAAGCTTATAACCCAGAGAGCCGTACTGATAGGAAACAAAGCTGGGAAAGGCTTGTGAAACCTTTACAGAGAGGCATAGTAAAAAGCCATAACAGTTATTTGCCAAACCAGGACCAGCAAGGCTGGGGAATATTGAAGAGATCTATTGAACTACAACCTGCCTTATCCAGGGAAAGCTCAGGACTAGCTGACAACATGGCTGAACAGGAACCTATGCAAATAGAGGTGATAGAACCAGAGCCGTTGCAGTTAGAGCACCCGATGGACTGCTCACTCTGTGTTTCCAAGAGTCTAGAGTCTCTCACAGAATTGTAACCGGCAGGACATGCTTTAACATATCTTTGCTTTTGCTAAGCTGAAAGAAGAAGTTTTTGTATTTGTTTTTCCTCTTGGTGTTGAAAACCTGTTTGAACGCAAAGAACTGCAAAGCGCCTGTAACAGTTACTGACTTTGTAAATATTTTGGCATAAACCCTGAAGTAAGGTACATTCTATTTTTGTCTTCCTGGAGAACCTTTGCGCAACAAAGGGAATAAAAACCATTTAAGTTTAACCCTGCACAAGGCTCACAACTATTTCTTTATGAAGTGGGACTACAAAGACCATGATGCAACTGGTCTAGAAAAGTTTTTCCTTCTTCAACCAACAATAAGTGTCCGCCCTCTCCTTTCTGCACGCTGCCACTAGGAGGGACTGCGACACTAGATGGGGCATGCAGGGGGGGGGGGGTGCCCGATGTGCAAGTCGCACAGGGCGCATTTCGCCATCGGTACAGCCCTGTTGTCATCCCTTCCATCTGTCATATCTTTAACCTATCACTTTCCACAGCAACTGTTCCTGCTGCCTTCAAACACCATGGTTACACTGCTCCTGAAAAATCATTCACTGGAACCTAACCTTCCAGTTATCAACTTTTATCCTTCCTTTCTTTTGCATCCAAATTACTCCAGTGTATGGTTCACCACCACTATCTTGACAGTGTTAAACTTAATCCATTCTGGATCTGCTGCCATCTGGCTTGTACCCTCTGCATTCGACAGAAATGGCCCTTACAAACTCAAAAGGGTACTCAAATTATGTCTGAGCCTCTGCTTGGGCTGACCTCTGATTCTCTCAGGAAACAGTTCTTGTCTGGAAGAGTCAGTGCACCAATGACTTTCAATGCCTAGGACATAGATCTCCCCCCCCCCCACCCCCGTGCACTTGAAAACAATGCACTGGTGACCGACATTGGCTAGACAGGAATCAGCACAGAGGCCATCGAGATCCCAATGTCATCTTGAGGTTAAACTCAATGCATTGATATGCCACTGCTGATGCTATCGAAGCAGCAGAAATGCCTAGGGTAAAAAGAAGAGTCATTCTTTCTTCAAGGTCTCTAATGAGACACTCCTCAGGGTTGCCATTGACAAAGATTTAGGGCCTGCAGCAGAATTGGCTGACGTCTCCAGAATCTGACAGTATTGGAAGGCTGGTCTCAGAATCATGGAGTCTTGGGTGACCCTACTAACACTGATGAGCAGTCTTTATGTCAGAGTTGCTTCGGGAGTCAGAGTTCTTCAGATATCAGAATGCTCTTGACATGCTCAGATGAACTTCAATGCCAAGATGCACTCCAACCTCCACCTTATGGTTGGCATCTTTGGTTCTCGGTGTCTTAGAGGATGAAGACAAATCCTTCCTCTTCCTAGGGGGCTGCACTTATGGGTAACCGATAGAGGAGTCCTATCAGTTCCTCTAAGTTAGTGTTTCACCAGCATCCAGTGCAACTCCAGAGGCCATGGAGACTGATGCCACCAATGCCAATAATGAAGGATCACAGTCTTATCAGTGCCAAAAGTTCTTATGTTCTGCCCTACACAGCCCTTAACTCCTTTCTTTTTCATCTAGGAACATAAAAGACAATGAGAAGGTTCATGGTCAGGCACCAAGCACTGCAAGGACCTATTTGTGAGTGTCTGTTACAGACATGGTACTGCCACATTGGCTGCATTTGTTAAAACTGATGGAGAGTTTGAGGGACATGCCCATCCAGAAAACTAGCTGCGGCAAAATCAAATGACTATCTTGGAAAAAATAAACTAAACCAATGTGCCTGGGGTCTAAATACAGCTTACAGCAGCAACACACAAAAAATAAGTCAACTTAAAAATGGTTGAAAACACTAAAGGATAGAAAAGGTCGCAACATACCGCAACAGCAGCAGCAGAGAAGAAAAACTCACAAGAGTGGTTAAACACTGGGAAAAGCAATAAATTAAACAGTATATGGACAGACTTACCCATTGCTACATAAACATGGGTTTAGCGCATAATTTAAATTGCTAGCACCGCTGAATATATAAAAAAGTAAACATAGGAACCTTACTTTTTCTGGCAACTGTTGCCACTAAATATCAGGCCTAGCCTTTTTTATTTTTAAAATGTCACAATATCTTCCTGTTTGTTCAGATCCTTCTGGTTAAACTGACAGTTAAAAAGATTTGTTTTTTTGATAGTGCAGTCTTAAGATCATGCCAGATTTCTAAGCACCATCAGGGGCTCAGTCAATCAAATTAGCCTACTGGTTGATACCACTGCACCACCCCTAATGCATTAGCATGTCAGCATGCGCTGTTTAACTTTTCTTATATTGCTCCACAGCGGAGCTAGTCCATGTCACATTTTATAAACACAAAAAGGTGATATTTTACTTACCACTCCCCAAGGCCTCTATACATCTCAGCCACCTGAGGTCCCTTCAGTATTCATCCGAAAGCATACGGGAGATGCATAGCAAGCCTCACACAACCTCAACTGTGGGCAACAGAGAGCAATTAACAGTATAGAACTATGTACAGGAAAGTATAAACAGGTTGTCAGCAGAAGATGAACCTACAGACCCAAGTAGAAAAATCATAGTGGACCCAAGAGTACCACAGCAGAAGAACAGAATACATTTTCAGGGGCATGCTCTGGACTGGTCTAGCAGGACTCAAGGAAAGGACATTAACAGGTAAGTAAAGTGTCACCTTCTTTATTGTCCTGCTAGACTAGACCAGGCAAGTGGGATGTACCAAAGCTACATCACCACTGGCCGGTAAGAAGACCAGCAGCCCACAAAACCCCCGAGACAAAGGGTGCTTCCTCCCTCACGAGACCATCCAAGCAGTAATGCTTGACAAAATTGGAAGGTGATGCCCACATTGCTGCTCAACAATGTCTGCAGGGGCTACCGAGCTCCGCTCCGCCTATAAGGATGCTTCTGCTCAAGTAGAATGGGCACGCAAATCCTCCAGAACCATCTGGTTCCGCAACAGATATGCCGAGGCAATGGCCTCCTTAATCCAGTGCCCCAAAGTCGACTTTGCCACTACTCCTCCCTTGCGCGGGCCAGCACAAAAGGATTGTCTGATTTACAAAGGGATTCATAACCTCCAGGTACCGGACTAGTGCCCTCTGGACAACCACCAGGTGAAGATCCTTTCCCCAACACAGCTCCTTTGGGAAGGAGGACAGGCAAACAATCTGGTTCATGTGAAAGAGAGAAAGCACCTTAGGCAAGAAGGAAGGCAAGGGTTGAATGGAAACATCCTCCTCCGAAAAGGACAGATAAAGATCTCAGCAAGACAGAGCCTGCAGCTCAGAAATCCACCTTGTGGAATAAAGCACAACCAAGAAGACAGTCTTGGGCATCAAATCCTCTAAGGTAGCTTATTTCAACAGCTCAAAGAGGGCCGCCATCAGGGCCCTGAGCACCAGATACATATCCCAGGAAGGAATCATGGACCGAAGGGGAGGACACAGACACTGAAGCACCTGGAGGAAATGCGAGATGTCCTGGTGCAAGGCCAAAGACTTGGCAGCCACTGGATCACAGAAAGGCCAGAGCTGCCACCAGAACGTTCAGGGAGCTAAGTAAAAAGCCCTTTAAGCCATCCAGCAGAAAGACCAACATGGAGGACACTTTGGCCGCCTCAGGAGCCAAATGCCACATGCCACACCAGCGCTCAAAGAAGCACCATATCCATACGTATGCTAGCTTGGCAGACCTCCGGGCACAAGCAGAGTAGAAATCACTGCTGGAGAGTAACCCATATGGGCTAACAATCACCTTTCAAGAACCATACCATAAGTGAGAAGGGGGCCGGGGTCCTCCAGGACACTTGGTGCGTGCTGCAATAGTCCCCAAGACGGAGGCAGCCGAGGAGGCGGTGCATGCAGGAGCCGCATCAGGTCTCCGAACCATAGTCTCTAGAACAATTATGCCCAGGTGGCACTCTATATGCCGAATCACATGCCCCACCAGGGGCCACAGAGGAAACATGTACAGCAGCCACTGACTTGCTCAAGACTGGGTCAAAGCATTAATGCCCTCGGACCACATCTCCATGAATGAAGCAGCAGCAAACTTTGGTATTGGAGCAGGTCACCATCAGATCCATTTCAGGGTGACCCCAGTAGCACAGAATCAACTGAAATGCCTACTGACTCAACTTCCACTCTCCAAGATTCAGAGTGCCGACTGAGGAAGCCCACTTTCACATCGTCCACCCCAGCAATGTGCTGGGTCGACAAGGCTAGGAGGTTCTTCTCTGCCCAGGCAAAAGATCCATCTCCAAAGCTACCTTGGCAGTCCTCGCGCCTGATGGCCCTCGCCTCAAAGCAGTTGATGGGCCACACCATTTCCCTGTGGTTCCAACAGCCCTAGACCATACAGTCTTGGCAAAGGGCTCCCCAGCCAGAGAATGTGGCATCTGTTGTCAGCAGGATCCAGGAGAAATTTTCTAGTGGTATGTCCTTCCTCAGATGACAGGGCTGCTGCTGCTGCCACCACCACCACAGACTAACCTTCACCATCAATGGGAGCAGAAGCTGAGCTCGAACTCCTGAGAATTCAGGGACCATCAAGTCAACAAGGACCTCTGGAGCCCAAGGCACCATCCCTATGGTCACCATCAATCTGAGCAGCTGAAGATAATCCCAGACTCTGTGGGCCTGCTGCTTACAGAATAGCGCCAGGTAATCCAACAGTCTTGACCTTCTCCTCTAGCAGGAATGCTCTGCCCATTCGAGAGTCAAAACATGCTCCCAGAAAATTCAAGGACTGGGAATGCAAAAGCTGGCTCTTTCCTTGACTGATCACTCAGCTGAGATTTTCTAAAAAAGGACACCACTCGAGATGCCACCACAGATGCTTCAGATAGGGAACGGGCTCAGATGAGCCAGTTGTCTAGATAGGGATGGTCACAGGTCCCTTGGTGTTGCAGCTGCCACCACGACCCTGGAAAACGTCCTTAGGGCGGATAGCCCTAAAGCAGGGGTTTTCAAACCCAGTCCTCAGGGAACCCTAGGCCAGTCAGGTTTTCAGGATTCCCAGAATGAATATGCAGGAGAAAGATTTGCATGTTCTGCCTTCATTGTATGCAAATCTATCTTATGCATATTCATTGTGGGAATCCTGAAAACCTGACTGGTCTAGGGTTCCCCAAGGACTGGATTGAAAACCTATGCCCTAAAGAGAGGGTGGCAAACTGATAGTGAGAGCCAAGCACAGCAAAATGCAGATACTTCTGTTGATCTGCCCAGATCAGGATAGGAAAATATGCCTCGACCAGATACACAGAGAAGCCAAGAATTCCCCTCACTGCACTGCTTGATCACGGAGCGCAAGTTTTCCATCCAAAAGAGCAGGACGTGCAAGTGCTCATTGACCCTCTTGAAGTCCAGAATGAGCCAGAAGGAACCGTCCTTTAGCACCATAAAATAGATGGAGTATCTTCCCTTGCCCCGCTCATCTGGGGGAAGGGGGGGGACAGGCACCACCATCTTCAGGCGTAGCAACTCGTCCAAGGTGGTCCACACAGCGGCAACTTTGAGCATAGATCCACAAAGGGAAATGATGAAGGATTTGGGAATCAGTTCTTTGCATTCCAGGACATAGCCAAACTGAATGGTATCTAGCACCCAGCGATCCTTGGTAACCTGGGACAATTCCTGAAAGAGGCGGCAAGGCCTGCTGCCCACTGAAGGAACCAGGGGATGGGCCTCCAAAAGCGTAGTTACTCACCTGTAACAGATGTTCTTCGGGAACAGCAGGAATCAATCTTCATATATGGATGACGTTGGCGCCAATGGAGACTGCCTGGAGCATTTCCCCAGTTTTCAAATAAAGCCTTTGGAATATGCTACCAAGCATGCGTGGTCCCCTTCCCACCCAAGGGTGCCATCATGCTCAGTCGGATGACATAGCTAGGATGGTAGTAAGAACTAAAACAAGGTAGGGAGGCAACTCCCAGGGGAGGAGGGATGGTTGCGAGGACCGATTCCTGCTGTTCCCGGAGAACACCTGCTACAGGTGAGTAACTATGCTTTCTCCAGGAACAAGTAGGAAGTCAGTCCTCACATATGGGGACTCCCTAGCTCCAGGCTGCAGAAGACCAAACCATGACAGCACCAACAGCCACCACGTCAGGTTGCAGAAGTGGAGTCCCCACCAAGAGATTCTGCAAGACCCTAGCATCCAGCGAAACTATCACTCCAGTAGCCTGCACACAGAAGGGTTGGAGGGCAGGAGTTGCCTACACCCCAAGAATATTATGGCGTACTGCCTCGCCAAAGGCACTGTCCTGTGGGACTCGCTCTCGAGGAAGTATTGAGCTGAGAATGTATGAACTGAAGACCATGTGGCGGCCTTACAGATCTCACTCACCAGCACCGAGTGGACGTTGGCCACCAACGTGGCCATAGCCCTCAAGTGGTGTGCTGTGATCCAGTGCTCAAGGGAGAGGCCAGCTCGCTCATAGTGACCCAAGTGGACAGAGTTTGCAAAGCTATGGAGAGCCCCAGTCTGCTGGGGTTATAAGACACAAAATGTTGAGGGGCTTTGCAAGGGACCCGAGTCCACTGCAAGTAGAAGGACAGGGCCAGTTTGCAATCCAGTGTATGCAGTACTAGGTTCCTCCCTGCTGGTGTGAGGCCGTGGAAAGAAGGTGGGGAGGACCACCTCTTGGTTGAGGAGGAAAGGAGATACTACCTTCGGGAGGAATTTGGGGTGTGCGCGGAGCACGACCCTGTTCTTATAGAATCTTGTATATGGTGCATCTGCCACCATGGTCTAGAGTTCGCTCACTCTTCGATCGGACACGAGGTCCACCAGAAAGGCATCTTTCCAAGACAGGTATCTCAGGTGGCAAGTGGCTAGGGACTCAAATGGCAGTTTAGTGAGCTGAAAATGCACCATGTTGAGGTCCCACTCTGCCACCGGAGGGCAGAGAGGAGGCTTGGATAACAGGAGGCCCCGGAGGAACCAGGAGACTAGGGGCCGGCTTGAGAGGGGCTTTCCCTCAATGGGGGTGTGGTGGGCGGCTATGGGGCTCAGATGCACCCACACAGAGTTAGATTTCAGCCCAGTGTGCGACAGGTGCAGTAGGTACTTAAGTACCAGTTGCACATGGCAGGAGAAGGGATTCTCCTCCTACGCACACCAGGCAGAGAACCTTTTCCACTTAAAGGCATAAGCCCTTCTGGTGGAGGGTTTTCGGAAGGCCAGTTCGATCTCCTCGACTTCCCCTGGAAGACTGAAAGCGGCCAATGCTACCCTTTCAGCAGCCGCGCTTTTAGCATTAGCAACCCTAGAATGGAGTGCAAGAGGGAGCCCTCCTCCTGGGACAAGAGGTCCACGGCCCAGCCCAGTGGGACTGGGAGTGTCACCGACAGGGATAGCAACAGAGGGAACCAAGGTTGCCTGAGCCACCTGGGGGCGATCAGTATAACCGACGCCTTCTCACTCTGGACCTTGAAGAGGGTAAGAAGGTCTTGGCGACTGGGGGTGGGGGGGGTCAGTGGGAAAGCATAGAGTAGGCCCAAGGAGCACAAGATCAGGAAGGCATCTGCCACCACTCTCCCCATGTGTGACTGGTGCAAGCAGAAGCGAGGCAGCTGCGTGTTGTCCGGGGAGGCGAACAGGTCCAACACGGGCCTGCCCCACAGGTAGAAGATGTGCTTCATTACCCTGGGGTATAAGCACCCCTCGTGTGGATGAAGGGGACTGCTCAGCCTGTCCGCTAGGCAGTTATCCTGTCCTGGGAGATACACCGCGAAGGAGAGGGGGGCCACCGCCTCCTGGAAGACTGAGTACAAGCCTGTGCCTCCCTGCTTGTTGATATAAAACATTGCACCCTGGTTGTCCATCTGGATCAGCACAGGCCAGTGTCGCAGGCAATGGTAGAACGCTAGTAGAGCCAAGAAGATTGCCCTGAGCTCTAGGAGATTGATCTGTGACTCTTCTCGAGACCAGCTGACCTGTGTGCAGTGGGCCCCACAATGTGCCCACCAACCCAGAGGGAGTTATCAGGGGTCAGGGTCCTCTGTGGTGCAGGTGTCTGGAAGGGCATTCCCGCCTGGAGATGGTGCAAGTTCCGCCACTAGTTGAGGGATTCTGCCAGTTGGCAGGTAACCCTGATCCTGTCACATAGCCTGCCCGTGGCTTAAGTCCACTGCAAGTGGAGGCACCATTGGACTGTCTGCATGTGTGTAAGCAGGCTAAGGGCATGATGTTCCAGCAGACAGGCGGCGGCAAGCAGGTACTGACCAGCGGCCTTGTACCTCTCCTGCCAGTTGTTTGAGGCATTCCGCCCTCTCTTTTGGAAGGACAACCTCAGCTTGTAATGTGTCCAACTGAGCAACTATGAACTCCAGACTTTCGGCTGGAGAGAGATGGGATTTGGCATAGTTGATGACGAACCCCAAGTGCTGCAGTAGAAGGTTCTGCAGTAGGGGTGGTACGGCCTGACTGAACTCTGAGGGTGTACCATCCCTGATTAGCCAGTCATCCAGGAAGGGGAAGACAAAAGCCCCTTGCAGACAAAGGTGGGCAGCTACCAGACCAAGGTGGGCGAGGAGGCCAGGCTGAAGGGAAGCACCCTACAGTATACTGGCAGTGCCCTCCTCCTACCACAAACTGCCTGTAGGAGGGGGGATCAGGATGTGAATGTATGCACCCTTTAGGTCCAAGGAGCACAGCCAATGTCCTTGATGGAGGTAAGGCAGCAGTGTTCCAAGGGAAAGCATCTTGAACTTGTCCCATACTAGACTTGAGAAATGTAAACAAGCTTCTGTTGAGGGAGAAGAAAGTACCTGGAGTAAAAACCCTTTCCCCCATAGATGTTTGGGTACAGGCTCTACTGCGTTGTCTCTGAGCAGACCTGCGAGCTCAGAGCAGAAGGGTCTGGTGAAGGGAGGTTACACCAACTCTCCTGGGAAGAACTTGGGTGGTACCTGCTGTAGATTTAGGAGGTATCCCTCCCTTACTACCTGCAGTAACCCACTGGTCTGAGGTGACCTCGACCCACCTGTGGGCAAAGAGTGTCAGGCAGCCCCCTGTGGGCTGGTGAAGGTCTCCCGGGGGAGGGGAGGCCCTGCCCCGGGAGTCAAAAATTCCCCCTGGGTTGGGCTGGAGCCTAGGCCTGGGGCTTTTGAGGTCCCTGGCTTTGTCTCTTAGGGTGAGAACCTTGTTGCTGGCCAGAGAAGAGCTGATAATGGTAACTGTTGGAAGTGCCCCTTTTTCTCCAGGGAAAATGGCCTTTTTCTCCACGGGTTTCTTACAGGGAAAGGAAGAGGTCTTTTTTGAAAGCATCTGGTGGGTAACTACTTCTGTCTCTATCTCGGACGCCTTGTCAGCCATAGGCTTGCCGAACAGGTTCTCTCCGGTGCAGGGGATGTCAAGTAGCTTGTCTTGGACTCATTGCTCGAGGTCCGAAGACTGTAGCCAGGATTGGCCTCAGGCATTGATGCCAGTTGCTGTTACTCAAGCTGCTGACTCAAAGCCATCATAGGCCACCCAGGAAAGGAACTTCGAGCAGTCCTTGATACCGGAGGTCAGAGCTTGGAACAATTGTAGGGATTCCCCGGCACTGTTCCCTCTAAGCTGTGCGCGTGTGCGCGCGCACACACCTCATGGAGTGAGTGCACATACTTTAAAACAGAGCGCACAAAAATTACGGCTCTGATTCTGATAGAAAACACCACAGACGTCTTAAAATTTAAAAGTTATGATTAATTACTAGAAATTTCCTGCTTCATTTAGTAATAGTCTATTTTCATTTAATTTGATTAAAATCAATGTGGTGTACATACTGTATTCTGACGTGTAGTCAAATTTTAAAGTATATAACTCTGAGTGTCATTATGTGGCGCACAAAAATTTAACCTTCCTTCAAAAGCTGCACACAGCTGATATTTTATGCGCACACAGCCTATAGAAAATTAGAGGGAACATTGTTCCCCGGTAAGCCCTGCTGAGAACCCGATTAACTCCTGGGTTAGGGCCTTGAGATACATGACTATGTATTGCTCATAAGCCTGGATTCGACACCCCAGCATAGAGCCCTGTTAGCACTTGCGCCCAAGGGCGTTGAAGGCCTCGCAGGGGGGGGCAAACGAATAGGTCTTCTGGCTTTTAAGTTTTTGCATGGTTGATTCGACAACCATGGAGTTATGTGGGAGTTGGGGCTTGTGGAACCCCGGCCCTTTCCTGATGCAGTACATGGTGTCGAGGCGCCAACTGACCATCAGTACCTACACCGGGATCTCCCACATTCTCAACAGTAGCCGGCTTGAGGATCAACTGCACCAGCACTATGAGCGTTTCCTTGGGTGAAGACTCATACTGGAGAATCTCCAACTCTTCAGTATGTGGATCCTCCTCTGCCTCAGTTTGCACCAAGAGTGCTTGGGTCATATCCTTGACAAAGTCGTGGAAGGCCATATTCTCCTATGGCTACTTAAAAGACCACTGTCTAGTGGAGCCTCCCACATCACGCTCAATGAGAGAGTCACCTTTCTGTACTCAAAATGGTCATTCATGAACATTTTATCAATCTTTTCCTCTCAATCCTCAGGTTTTTTTTACGGAGAGAAGAAAATCCATCCACCATCTGCTGGAGACAAAGAAATACTGAAGAGACCTCTGCTGGCTGAGGCAAATAGAGGCACAATGATGTCATTAAAACCTGTTCTTTTCACTGGTTCTTTGTCTCCAACAGTCTGCTGATAGGGGAACAACCCACCTGTCTGGACTGGTCTAGCAGGACGATATAAAATTTTTAATTTACTTTAAATTCAGAGGTATACAAAAGTATTATGAAGAACACAGTAACAGGTGTGGTGGTTTTTAATCTTACAGGTTTTTCTTCATTTGGACATCAAATGGCCAGAAGAGGCATTAACAAAGGCATTAACAAAGACGTTAAAATTAAATGTAAGTTATGGTAACTTCAAAGAATATTCATTATTTCTACAAAGGGTACTGATTTTAACGTATTTTACCTGATTTTCTGTGCAGTTGCTGATCATTGAGATACACCGATCATTGCACCACTGACAGCCATTTGTATTTGCTGTACAACTACAGCAGTCTGAATACTGATCACATTTCTCATTGTCTGCATCTGCAAGTGAGAAGGAAAGACATGACACAAAGCTTTCTGAAGATACAAAGGAGAAATTAGGCCTTACCTGCTAATTGTCTTTCCTTGAGTTCTCTCCGGGCCAGTCCAGAACAGATGGGTAGTCAAATCTCCCTCCTCTAGCAGCTGAGGACTGAATACCGATTCTTGTTGCTAGGTTACCCATCACTCCCCTGGTGACAGAAGACAGTCTCTACGTAGCAAGCAGCCAAAACAACAACAAAGCAGAAGAGATAGCGGAAGAGTCACACAGAAGGTATATGATCGTACGCCATGCTTGAGCACCAAAGCACTTGACAGCGACAATAGCCAAAGGAAAAACTAACATGTTATCTAAAAACATTTGCTGTGTAGAAATTTTTTTTTTTTTTTTAAATGCGTAATTAAGAACCATGAAGACAACTTCCAACTTTTGTATCACTGATAGGAAGATCCGTCATGGATGAAACTCGAGAAATACTGAGAGCAAAAAACGGATAAAACTCGTAGGGTGAGTTCTGGACTGGCCCGGAGAGAACTCAAGGAAAGACAATTAGCAGGTAAGACCTAATTTCTCCTTCCTATTCGTCTCTCCGGGCCAGTCCAGAACAGATGGGTAGTACCAAAGCAGTACCTAACCCTGGGAGGGACCTGTGAGCCCCACTATCACCGCTGAAGCCCCCACACACGCATCTTGCCGAGCGAGCACATCCAACCTATAATGACGTGAAAAGGCATGAAGAGAAGACCAGGACGCCGCACGACAAATATCTACCGGCAGAACCAAGGCCGATTCTGCCCACGAGGTAGCTTGACCCCTGGTAGAATGAGCCCGAAGACCTACAGGAACCGGTTTGCCTCTGGCTTCATACGCGACCCGAATTGCATGCTTTACCCAACGTGCAATGGAGGCCTTGGAGGCAGCTTGTCCCTTGGACGGCCCTCCAAACAACACAAACAACCGATCAGTCTTACGAAACGGCTCGGTCTCCCGAAGATATCTACGGAGCACTCGCCCCATATCCAATTTCCGTAGAGAACGATCGAAAGAACCTTCTCCCGAATCCACGAAGGTGGGTAGCGAGACCGGTTGATTCACATGAAATGCAGACAGCACCTTAGGTAGAAAGGACGGTACCGTACGCAAGACCACTTTTTCCGCAGAAAACTGCAGAAAAGGCAGACGGCACGAAAGTGCTTGCAGATCCGAAATGCGTCTAGCAGAACACAAGGCCACCAAAAAAGCCGTCTTCCAGGATAACTCCCGCAGCGAACCTGAGGAACGAGACTCAAAGGGAGACTCTGTTAAGACCCCTAACACCAGATTCAAATCCCACGGAGGAATAACTGGCCGAAACGGAGGCCGAAGTTGCTTAGCCGCTCTAAGAAAACGTAGGATATCCGGATGTAACGAAAGACGTAGCCCACGAACCGGCCCTTAAAAAACTGCCAGGGCCGCTAATTGTACCTTTAAGGTGCTCAGAGCACGACCTTTCTCAAGCCCGCATTGAAGAAACTGGAGAATATCTGGAATGGTAGACAGGCGGGCCCTCAAACGGCATTCTGCACACCACGCCTCAAAAACGCGCCATACCAGAATGTACACCAACGATGTGGATCGTCTACGTGCCTGCAACAAGGTGTTGATTACCGACGCCGAATAGCCTTTGCGGCGCAACCGCCGCCTTTCAAGAGCCATGCCGTAAGCAAGAATCGATCCGCCTGCGGCATCCAAACGGGTCCCTGATGCAGTAAGTCGGCCCGAGCGGGTAACCTCCACGGTGGAGCCACGAGGAGGCGCATCAGATCGGCATACCAAGGACGCCGGGGCCAATCTGGAGCAATAAGAATCAGCAGACCGTCGTGCTGAACGGCTCGCTGAACGACTCGGCCCACCAAGGGCAACGGAGGAAACACATACAGAAGTTGCCCCAATGGCCAGGGCTGAACTAGACCGTCGAGACCCTCCGACATATGCTCCCTGCGCCTGCTGTAAAAGCGAGCCGCCTTCGCATTGCCCAGAGTTGCCATCAGGTCCACTACCGGTTGACCCCAACGTACCTGGAGCTCGTGAAACACTTCGGCATTGAGCTCCCACTCTCCGGGATCGAGGACATGTCGACTGAGATAATCCGCCTGTACATTGTCTTTTCCTGCCACATGAGCTGCTGAAAGCGCCGTGAGGTGCAATTCCGCCCAGTGAAACAAGCGCTAACTCTCCTCCAGAAGAAGACTGCCTGTCCCGCCTTGGCGATTTATGTATGAGACCGTCACCAAGTTGTCGGAGAAGATGCGCACCGGCTTCCCCTCCAGAAGACTTGCAAACGCTAACAGCGCCAGATGTACCGTTCTCAGTTCCAGGCGATTGATGGACCACAGACTCTCTTCCGCCGTCCAAGAGCCCTGCGCTATGTGAGTCAAACAATGTGCTCCCCAACCGGACAGACTGGCATCGGTAGTTACCAAAATCCAGTCCGGCAGCGCTAGGGGAACCCCCGCCTGAAGATGTTCCGGAACCAACCACCACTGAAGACTGACCCTTACATGATCGGGACAGCTCAAGCGACGAGAAAGGGGATGACGTTGCGGAGACCATCGCGAAAGGAGAGCCTGTTGGAGCGGCCGCATGTGCACTCTGGCCCACGGTACCAAATCCAAGGCCGCCGCCATTAGCCCTAGTAACTGCAAGTACTTCCAAGCTGTCGGCGCCCGTGCAAGCAAGAAACCCGACACGTGAGCGAGAAGCTTCCGAACCCGGTCTGGAGGTAATAGAACTAGACCCCGGTCCATGTCGAAGAAGGCCCCGAGATAAGTCAGCTGCTGTACCGGCTCCAGACGACTTTTGGCCTGATTCACAACCCATCCGAAACTCTCCAAACAGGAAATTACCCGAGCGGTCGCTCTGAGCGACTCCTTTCGTGAAGCTGCTCGAATCAACCAGTCGTCCAGATAAGGGTGAACTTGAATGCCGTCTCTGCGCAGAGCCACCGCCACCACCACCATCACCTTGGTGAAAGTGCGCGGCGCTGTCGCGAGACCGAACGGCAAGGCCCGAAATTGAAAATGACCCATGGGAACCGCAAAACGAAGAAATCGCTGATGATCTGGTTTGATAGGAATATGCAGATAGGCCTCCGTCAAATCGATGGAGGAGAGGAACTCCCCCGGCATCACTGAGCGGATCACCGATCTCAATGTTTCCATTCGAAAGTGAGAGACACGCAAACAGCGGTTCACGTGCTTTAAATCCAAAACGGGCCGAAAAGAGCCTTCCTTTTTGGGCACCACAAAATAAATCGAGTATCGACCGAAGCCGCACTGGCCTAACGGAACTGGAACCACGGCCTGGAGTTGCAACAACCGCTGCAACGTGTCGTGGATCGCCCTCCGCTTGGCGAGCGGACCGCACGGAGAGAAAACGAATGCGTCGGCCAGAGGATAATTGAACTCGAGAGCATATCCCTCGCGGATAATCTGCAGTACCCACTTGTCGGTAGTAATGGCGACCCAAGCGGAGATAAACTCCTGCAACCGACCTCCTACTGGAAGCTTCGCTTGGGCCGGCCTCACTTCATTGCGGCTTTTTAAGGGAAGCTGGAGGAGCCCCAAAGTAGCCTCTACTGGAGCCTCTAGCGCCCCGAAAGGACTGCCCCCGGAACGGAAAGCGACCACGCTGATAGGGAGCAAAGCGGGCTCCCCTAAAACGGCGAAAATCACGTCCTTGACCTCTAGGAAAGGAGCCTTGCTTAGCTGATTTAGGACGGTCCTCGGGCAAACGCCCTCCCTTGGAGTCCCCTAAATCCTTAACAATTTTCTCTAGCGCCTCCCCAAAAAGAAGTTTACCTTTATAGGGGAGTTTACTGAGACGGGTCTTGGAGGAGGCATCCGCCGCCCAATTCCGTAACCAAAGAAAGCGACGAGCGGCAACCATGGAAGCCATAGCCTTCGCAGAAATGCGAATCAGATCGTAAAAGGCATCCGCCAAATACGCCGCCGCCGATTCCAGCTTCGCCCCCACCCCAGAAGGAGACACTTCATCCTTCGGACCAGAGGCCAGCTGACTCCACCGAATCGCAGCTCTGGACACATAAGCCCCAGAGACGGACGCTTGTAGGGCCAGAGCACTGGCCTCAAAGGCTTGTTTCAACAGCCCCTCTAACCGACGATCTTGCATATCTTTAAGGGCCGTAGCTCCCTCTACGGGTATGGTAGTCTTCTTGGTGACCGCCGAAACCAGGGCATCCACCTTAGGCATACGAAGGAGTTCCCTTTCCTCCTGGGGCATAGGATACAACCGTGCCATAGCCCTAGCCCCTCTTAAGGAAGCCTCAGGACATTCCCATTCAGATTCTATCATCTGTTTGATCACCCTATGTAGAGTAAAACATCTCTGTTCGGTTTTGAAACCCTGCAACAAGTGATCCTCCAAAGGTTCTTGTTGAACTACCCGAGGAACGATACTGAGAGCTGTAAGGGACTGTGCAATCAAGGCTGGCAACTCCTCTTTCCGAAAAACACTAAAAATATTGGGATCATCTCCAGAACCCAACTCTCCTTCCTCTAAGTCTGCGGGCCAGGAGTCCAAACCCTGCTCTGAGAGAAGCTCCCCTTCTTCAGGCCCTAAAGCCTCAGCCCCCAGAGAAACGGTATCTAACTTAGACTCCTTGAATGCTGACAAAGAGGCAACCTCTTCTCCGGGTTCAGACCGGCTAGAGACTGCTGTCTGAGCCAGCTGTGGAGAGTGACAAAAGTGGAGAAGCCTGAGCTTTTTTCAGCAAATATGCTCTATGAAACGCTAGAATAAACTCTGCCGAAAGCAGAGGATCGAGTGCTTCTGAAACCGCTGGCAGCACAGGATGTGCAGGACCCTCTGCGCCATGGCGAGACTTCGCCTTGCGCTTGCCGGTCTTAGGAAGAGGAGTTGAAGAAACGGAAGACCCCCCCTAAGATGGCCGCCGTTCCCGCGCTTTCTCCCGACGGCTGCAGCGTTGAAAACTGCTGTTGGGAATTCCCATTGCTCTCCTGCATACCGCGAACCGAGCGAACAGCTACCAGAGCAGCTGTGAGAGACCGTATAGAAACTTGAACCGCCAGAGCCCGAGAAATAAATAGCACCGACGCTCCGAGAGAGAGAAGCACCCGCGAACAAGCGCTGAGTAAAAACTTCACAATACCCGAATTCTATGCCGGTTAGGCTGAAGTGCTCCCGACTCCACAAGAAACCGCTGCCAGCGATTCGGTAAGTGAAGAAACTCCGAGGAGAGAGACAGTAGCTGGGGCCCCCAGGCCTGCTCCTCCCGAGCACCCCTAGCAGAGAAGAGGAGACAGGCTCTGTCCCATTCTCTGAGCCGTTTACCCGGCTGACACTGACGCTGTTGCAGAAACCAGTCAGTATAATTAACAGCAAAGTGCCTAGTTACCCTGCTAGGGCAAAGCACTAATTCTTCAGTGTGAACTCTTCCAGAAAATAAGAAAAAGAAAGAATGCTAAAAGGTTACAGGTGGGGAGCCAAATCTCCACACATCCAGCTCAGCTGCTGAGGACAATAAGACTCTTCTGTCACCAGGGGAGTGATGGGTAACCTAGCAACAAGAATCGGTATTCAGTCCTCAGCTGCTAGAGGAAGGAGATTTGACTACCCATCTGTTCTGGACTGGCCCGAAGAGACGAATAGGAAATTAACATTCACATAGAGAAAAGCAGGTGCATGCTTGTTTCTACTTTATTTCCCAGCATAGAGGGGCCAATAGGCTATGTCTTTTTAAATTAATATAATTCTAACATATTGCTGAAGAGAAGTTTTGTGAAAATTTTCAAGTCCAAATTTACAAAGTTGCAAGAACAGAACTTTAGGTTGAAGGATGTTTTCTGTAGATCACAATTCTCTAAATACTACGAAGCAAGATGAGTCAGTTAAGAATAAGGGGCATATTTATTAAGAGTAAATTAGACTTACCTGCTAATTGTTGTTCCTTACGGAACTCTAGTCCAGTCCCGGAACCATGGAGTTGTGAATCCCCTCCAGCAGCTTTGGAGACTGAAAGACATTATTTCTTTGCTGGCACCAGTATAAATAGGCTAGCTCCGCCTCCTCTGCCAGTACCTATTGACAAAGCAGACTCAGAGCAACAAATAAGCAGATAAAATAGCAAACTGCAAACAACTACCTTAAGGGTTGGCTTTTTTTTTTTTTCACCTTTTTGAAATTACCATCAGTTCCCAAAAATTGCTTGTTTGGTTTTTTTCCAAATATCTGACACGAACACAGAGCACCGTGCTGCGGAAAGAACAGGCCTGAGGAACTCCGACATCGGAACCCCCCGGGACGCCCCGCAACTACTGAACATACAGTTCCACTGAGAGATACAGCGAGCGATGCCCCTCCCACACTTCAGGCAGAATGGGTCGAAACGTAGGGAGGGATCCCGGACTGGACTAGAGTTCCGTAAGGAGCAACAATTAGCAGGTAAGTCTAATTTACTCTTCCTTTGAGTCCCTCTAGTCCAGTCCCGGAACCATGGAGGATGTAACAGAGCAGTATCAACGGGAGGGACCAGCAAGACCAGCCTGAAGAACCGCAGAACCAAAACGACCATCGCTTGCGGCTTGCACGTCCAGACGATAATGCTTAGCAAAGGAATGTAAGGACGACCAAGTCGCCGTCCTACAGATGTCCGCGACCGGCACCAAACTGAACTCCGCCCAGGAAGATGCTTGCGCCCGCGTCGAATGCGCCCGGAGACCCGCCGGCACCAACCTCCCCTTCAACAGATACGCCGACGCGATCGCCTCCTTCAACCAACGAGAGATGGAAGCCTTGGCCGCCGCCTCCCCCTTCCGCGAACCCCCAAAGGCCACGAACAATCTGTCCGACTTTCGGAAGGCAGCCGTCCGTCGAAGGTACAGTTGAAGAACGCAACGAACATCTAAGAGATGCAGCTTCTCGCCAGACTCCACCTTCTGCCGCTGCGAGAACACCAGCAGCGAAACCACCTGGTTAACATGAAAAGGAGACACCACCTTGGGCAGGAATGCCGGAACGGTACGCAACACGACCTTATGAGTGGAGAAAGACAGGAACGGTTCCTTACAGGACAACGCTTGCAACTCAGAAATGCGCCTCGCGGAACAAATCGCCACCAGAAAAACGGTCTTCAAAGTAAGGTCCTTCAGGGACGCCTCGGATAATGGCTCAAAAGGAGGCCCAAGCAAGGCCCTCAAAACCAGGTTGAGATCCCATGCTGGCACCGAACAGCGGAACGGCGGGCGCATGAGCAGTACCGCTCGTAAAAACCATTTGATGTCCGCATTAGCACTCAAAGTCTGACCCTGAACCTTACCCCGGTAACAGGAGAGCGCTGCCAGCTGCACACGTAAGGAACCGGCCGCCAGCCCCTTATCCACGCTGTCTTGAAGAAACGAGAGGACCTGCGAGACCGAGGCTCTTAAGGGTCGAAGACCGCGATCAGCACACCAGGCCTCAAAAATACGCCAAACTCTGATGTACGCCAAGGAAGTGGAGTGCCTACGCACCCGAAGCAACGTAGCAATGACTGCCATCGAGTAGCCTTTGGCCGTCAGCCTAGCCCTTTCAAGAGACAAGCCATAAGCGAGAATCGATCCACCTGGGGCATCAGAAGGGGACCCTGGGCTAACAGATCCACCCGCGACGGTAACCTCCACGGATGGTCCGCCAGAAGCCTCACCAAATCCGCATACCAAGGTCTCCTTGGCCAGTCGGGCGCTATCAGAATCACTAATCCGCGATGTCGCTCTATGCTCTGTACCACCCGACCTATGAGAGCCCATGGGGGAAACACGTAGAGCAGACCGATGTCGGGCCACCGCTGCGCCAACGCATCCAGGCCCTCGGACATCCACTCCCGTCGCCTGCTGAAGAAGCGTGACACCTGCGCGGATTCGAAACTCGCCATCAGATCCATGAGTGGAAGCCCCCACCGTCGTACCAACAACGCAAACACCTCTGGGTGAAGCACCCATTTTCCTGGATTCACCTTGCGGCAACTGAGGAAATCCGCCTCTACATTGTCCACCCCGGCCACATGCTGAGCCGACAGGGCGGACAGATTCTGCTCAGCCCAAGCTAGCAACAGAGCCGCCTCTGCCTCCAGTGACGCACTGCCCGTGCCGCCCTGCCGATTGATGTAGGCGACGGTCATCGCATTGTCGGAGAGAATGCGCAGCGCGCAATGCCGGACGCCCTCTCGAAATCTCTGCAGCGCCAGCCGCACCGCTCTCATTTCCAATCTGTTGATGGACCAAGCCGACTCCTCCGGAGACCACTGCCCCTGGGCATAGCGACCCTCGTAATGCGCCTCCCAGCCCGAGAGACTCGCATCCGTCGTTAGGAGGCACCAAGAAGGAGGCTCGAGCGGCATGCCCACCTCCAAGTTCCGCGGTCTCAACCACCAAAGGAGAGCCTGACGAACCTCCGGAGGACAAGCTAAGCGCTGGGACAACGCATCCCGCTGAGGGGACCACCTCCGAAGAGAACTCTGTAACGGACGCATATGCGCCCTGGTCCACGGCACTACCTCGATAGTGGCAGCCATTGTTCCAAGCACCTGCAGGTACCGCCACACCGTCGGCGCCGTCGTGGACAAGAACCGAGCCACCAGAAGCCGAAGCCCCCGTGCCTGAGGAACCGGAAGGAACAGTCGCACGCTGGGTGTCGAAGCGCGCCCCCAGATACACCAGAACCTGAGAGGGGACCAAGTGGCTCTTCGCACCGTTGACTACCCAACCGAGACTCTCCAACAACTGTACTACTCTGGAAGTGGCTGCGACACTCTCCTCCCTGGACGTCGCTCGGATTAGCCAGTCGTCGAGATACGGATGCACCAGAATTCCCTCCTTGCGAAGCGCCACCGCCACGACCACCACGATCTTGGTGAAGTCTGAGGAGCCGTGGCTAGCCCGAAAGGCAACGCCTGAAATTGAAAATGCCCCATCGGCACCGCAAAACTCAAAGCGCTGATGCTCCTACCGCACCAGGATATGTAGATAAGCCTCCGTTAGATCCAATGAGGTCAGAAATTCTCCTCCTCTGGCCGCCGCAACGACCGACCGAAGCGTTTCCATGCGGAAATGAGTGATTCTGAGACAACGATTCACCCTCTAAGTCCAGAATCGGACGAAATGAACCTTCTTTCTTGGGCACCACGAAATAGATGGAGTTCCGACCGCAGCCGCACTGCTCTGGAGGAACGGGAACCACCGTCCGGAGCTGGAGCAGGCGCTGCAGGGTCCCCTCAACCGCCCATCGTTTGAGCGGCGCCCTGCACGGAGACAGAACAAAGGAATCGAGCACTGGCCGATGGAACTCCAAGGCATAACCATCCCGGACGACTTTGAGAACCCACCGGTCTGATGTAAGTTGGACCCAGGCAGGGTAAAAGTCCCGCAGCCGACCTTCCACCGGAACCAACCCTACCTGAGCCCCCCTTATCTCATTGTTGTTTCTTAAATGCCGAGGACTGGTAAGGAGGAAAGCCCCTGCCCGCTCCTCTGAATCCCCGGAAACCTTGACCTCGCCCCGGAAACCTAGACCGTTGTGATTGGCCAAAGTGAAAGGAACGAAATCTACAAAACTCCCTGGGAGCACCCCGGGTACTAGCCGTGCTCTTGACCTGCTTCAGCTTATCCTCCGGAAGACGACCCCATTTAGACTCCCCGAGATCCTTTACCAACTTCTCCAAGTCCTCACCAAACAATAGCTTACCCCTGAAAGGTAACTTGCTGAGGCGAGCCTTCGACGAACTGTCCGCCGACCAATTACGCAACCAAAGATAACGGCGAGCTGCTACCACCGAGGCCATACTCTTGGCCAAACCTCTGATGAGATCATAATGAATATCCGCCATATACGTGGACCCTGACTCCATGCGCGCCGCCTCTTGAGCCACACTGTCCGGCTGATCTGTCTGCAATCTCTGGGACCACCGCAAACAAGCCCTCGCCACCCATGCCCCCGCTATCGAGGCCTGCATAGAGAGGGCACTAACATCAAAGACCTGTTTTAAAAGAGTATCCAACCTCCTATCCTGCACATCCTTGAGGGCCGCCGCCGCCCCCTCAATCGGAATAGTGGTCTTCTTTGTCACTGCCGACACCGCAGCGTCCACCTTAGGAGAACGGAAGAGTTCTCTATCCTGGTTAGCCAGAGGATACAGGCGAGCGTCTTAGAGCCGACTCCGGCGTGTCCCATTCCTCCTGAATCATAC
The DNA here is from genome assembly GCA_033557465.1 of Ichthyophis bannanicus. Taxonomy (NCBI): domain Eukaryota; kingdom Metazoa; phylum Chordata; class Amphibia; order Gymnophiona; family Ichthyophiidae; genus Ichthyophis; species Ichthyophis bannanicus. Next base: position 1,281,657,647 of record CM066032.1, read on the forward strand.
TCTTGAAAACTCTATGAACTGGAAATACCCGCTGCGACGAGCGAACAGCCTGCAGCAAGGGATCCTCCAATGTATCCTCCGCGGATGCCTCCCTAAGGGCATATTAAGAGTTTTAAGAGTTTCCGCTATCAAGGCCGGCAGCTCCTCCCGCCAAAAAACCCTGACAACCCTACTCTGCTCCTCCAGGTCCGGCAGCTCGCCCTCCTCCAGCTCTCCCTCCGAGAGCGCTGCCAAGCTCGCGTCCACCTCTCCAAGCTCCTCCTCGAGCCGAGAAGCTGGACCTTCCTCCCCGGAGCCCCTGGATCTCTTAGCCATAGGCGAGTCATCCGAGAGCTGTAGTAGAGACCCCGGCCGCTTCTGCCCCTGAGAGTCCACAGGAGGGACAGACATGCCCGGCTGCAGCAAGGCGAACGCTTGCTGCATAAGAGAAAAGAAGGTCGGAGGAATAACCGGAGCCGACCCCCCCTGACCAACTGCCAGAGACGTAGAGGGGCCCGCCCCCGTGGAGACCTCCACGGTGGACTCTACCAACCCGAGGGAAGGAGAAAAAGGACCCCCAGCAGCAGGAGGGGACGCCGCAGCCCCGGGAAGGGACAGCTCAGAACCTTTCTCCACTCTGAGCGCCTCAAGCGTGCACGGCTGACAGACTCCGGAGTCCTGCACTGTGTCACGCTGCAGACCACAAACCAAGCACCTGAGCTTTGAAGGCATTGTACAGCAGCACAGCAATACTGCAGCCCCGGTTTTGTTTTTTGTTTTTTTGTTTTGTTTTTTTAATACACCAACTGCTGCAGAATCGTGCCCCCAGCTAAGGAAAGGGCTTTGCTCCCAAAAACGAAGCTACAAAACCACGAACAGCAAGCCCTGAAGTGCCGAAACACCAAAAGCCGCTTTCAAAATGGCCCCCGCCGCTTTTCCCGTGCGGCTACACGAGGCACCCAGCACCAATCACCCTCGATGCCAAACGCAGCGGAATGAAGGCCTTAAAAAAATTAGTAGCGTAAAGAGAACCAGCTACTCACCTCGAGCCGCCGGAGGATAATCTTCTCTGTCAGCAAACTCCGGCGACGCTACCGCGTCGGAGCACAGCCCTCCTCGCGGCTTCCGCTCCGCGCTGACAACACAGCCTGAGGCATGTACCAACTTGCCTCCCAACCGTTCCCCTGCTCCTCACCCCTAATCGCGGGTTCGGGAGCAGGGAGGCTGAATGCAGAAGTTTTGCCTTTCCACTCCTGCTCGTTAAAAGCACGGGGAGACAGCACAGTTAAAGAAGAGGAAAGAGGGGGGGGGGGCAAAGAGGAGAGGAGAAGAAAAAGAGACAGCAGGCAGAACTCCACAGCACAGCACTCCTGCAAAAAATCAAAAAGGAATCTCAGAAACAAAGGAATAAAAATCTTATCTAAGAAATAAGAGCCCACTTATTTGTCACTCTAAATAGAAACCCTGAGCCCAGTCCCAGGCTCAGAACCTCCACAGCTGCTTGGAGACTGAAAGTACTGGCGGAGGAGGCGGAGCTAGCCTATTTGTACTGGTGCCAGCAAAGAAAGAATGTCTTTCAGTCTCCAAAGCTGCTGGAGGGGATTCACAACTCCATGGTTCCAGGACTGGACTAGAGGGACGCAAAGGAAAGTGCCTTAATTAGCAGCACGGTGTTTCTGCGCATTTAGGACGCACGGATAGCAAGGAGTGTGTGGGTTGAAAGTGACTGTGCTAAAAATCCCATGCTACCAGCGCAGCGCACAAATAGGTAGGGTTGCAGCTGAAACTTGGAAAAGTCAGGGCACACAGCTAGGGCAGGCGTACTAGACACACACGAGCTACACAACTACGCCACTAGTGTGCTCTGACTGCACGGTTCATACACACATTTTGGAAATATGAAGAGCAGAAGCAGGGCAAACACACACGAATAATACAGGGGGAATAGGAGGTATGAGTTAACTACCAAAGCGCTTGCCTAGGCCATCTTTTTTGGAGGGGTTGCATGGTGCAGCTGCCATGGCAGAGGACCAGAACAGCTACCACAAAACCAGAGCCTGTAGCTCAGTGGTGACCCTGCTAGGACAGTGGGCAAACATCCAAAGTAACATCAGCAGTCCTGATGGACTGCTGTTAATGTCAGCATATGCAATTGCTAGTTGTCAGAGGGTTGCTAGTGATGCATGCAGTGGAGGTGTCAGGACATGGGGCCTGTGCTCTGTGCTGAAGTCAATACTGGCCTCAGACCCAGAGTTGGAGCTAGAGGATTACAGTGGGGTTATGCGCATGCAAATTAGGTGATGCACTTACTGGAATGACACTGTGGCAGCACAAGAGACATCTGACCCTTGCCCCCCTGCATGAGGGGCCCTGTAGCAGTATATAAATGCACCAGTAGGGCCATATTCCTGTGGGCAGATGACCCTTACCCTGACCAAGGGAAGATTACCAGACGTTCCCGATTTTCAGAGATTTTTCCCCGATTTCACATCTCTGTCCCCGACTCCTATCTTTGACAACCTTCTGTCCCCAATTCCTGTAGTGAGGGACAAAGGTGCTGAGACAGGTCTGCAGAGCAATATCACCCTTCCATTACCACTGAAGACAAGAGTGACTCTATCCTTAGGCAGAGTGAGGCGGCTGACTCAGGTGGCAAAGCTTTGGGAGTGGCAAAAAATGTTCCCAAACAGCTCAGCAACAGCTACCTCACGCTGTCTGCTCTTTAAAAAAAATAAAATTGACCGGTCCAACTTCTGCTGCCTCTGAGTTGGCTGCAGTGCCAGTTTCACCCCCTCCCGATGCTGCCACTGACCCAGAGCTAGTGAAAAGAAGCATGTATTAACAAAGCTACAAATTTAGGGGGAAGAAAGCACTGGGTCTTCATTACTCCAGCACTCTTCGAAGGCCCTGCCGGTCCTGCCCCCTTTTTGCATCAGAAGGAAGCGGGACAGGCAGAGCCTTCCAAGGACAATGGAGTCATGCAGACCCTGCGCTTTTGGTTTTCTTTTTTTTTTTTTTTTTTTAATTATTTATTTATGAATTTTCAACATAATAAATCAAGTATAAACTTGTACAGAAAAATAATGCTTGCCACCCAATAAACAATTACAGCAAATATTACAATACAGAAATAAATCAGCAAGAATTATATTAGCCCTCTATAATGGAGGGGTGTAACCTTGTAAAGGAGAAAAACTCCAAAGGAAATAAAAAGAAAAACAAGAAATTAAGAGGAGGCGGCGCCCTTAGGAGAATTTTAACTAGCGATGGAGTCATGTCACAGGCGTTGAGCTAATAGATAAATGAGAATTTAAGAAAACAGTAAGATCGTCAGGGGAGAAAATCACATACTTCTGAGATTTATAGGTAATTAAACATTTACAGGGAAATCTTAGCATAAAATGAGCACCAAGTCGCATTACTCCCGGTTTCAATAAAAGAAAAGCCCTTCTGCGCCTCTGCGTCTCCCGTGCAACATCTGGGAAAGAAGAATCTTCTTCCCATAAAACAGTTTGCCCCGCTTCTTGTAAAACAATTTTAAGAGCCACTGCCTATCTGAGGAAAGAGCCAAAGTTACTAACAAAGTTGAAACAACTATGTCCTCCTCTTTAGGTGTACTAATCAAATCTGTGACATTGAGAGAGTCTATCTCATATTGACCCACAGAAACTTTCCCACCTCTTTTCCCCAGGGGGAGATAGTAGACTTTTGAAACTGGGGGCAACAGTTCTGGGGGAACAGCCAAAACCTCTTGTAGATAGCTCTTGAACATATCCAAAGGTGCCTTCCCAGTTATTACTGGAAAATTCAATAGGCGAACATTACATGCACGAACAGCATTCTCCAATGTTTCAGTTTTAACCCGCAAATTCATATTATCCTTAACTAAAGATTCAGTTAGATCTGCAACTTTAGTTAGTTGCTGGTCCATAGTTAGTTGCTTACTGGTGACTTCTGCAATAGATGCTCGAATTAACGGAGACTCAGCTTCAAGCGTAGTAACCCGATCCGAAAGGGAGGAAAATTGAAGACCCACCATATGGCTGAGATGCGAGATGGCGTCCCAAATGCTGTCCAGAGTCACAGAGGCTGGACGGGTCAAAGCGAATGAGAAACCGGTTGGGCCGTGAGAAATTTGGCCTGCTTCCCCCGAAGATAAGGAAAAAGCTTCAGATACCTGGACAGAGTCCCCGGTCCCAGCTTGAGCTGAAACACCAGGCTGTAAACCTCCATCACGGTCCTTGCTATGCTCCGGAAGCGGGTCCCACATATGCGACGCAGCGGCCAACATTCCAGCAGACCGCCCGTCGTCATCCAGCTCCCGAGCAGACACAGACCCAGGAGGCATCGGGGGACGACGTCCATCAGGGGAGAGCGTGATATCGAGGGCGGAAGACGCCGAATCCAACTCCAACGGCGCTGCCATGCCCGCTCGAATCCCCTCAATCTTCTCCTTAGGCAACTGCACAAAGCGATCCATGGGTCCCTCACCGGTAGGTAAAAGCTCTGCGGGGCGAGCCTTCGCCTTGGGTTTCCCCTTTCTCTTAGCATAACAGTCGGCTAAACGCACGCCGCCGCCATCTTAGAGAAGCCACTCCCCCTGCGCTTTTGGTTTTCTAACTGCTGCCATTGCCACAAAGTTTGAGGGGGGAGCAACAGCACAGGCTGGGGGAAATGGTTAAATACATTTTTTTATCTCTGGGTCATCGGGTGCTTCTGGGCCTGTAATCATAAGTCAGAAGGGTAGGGGAATCCACGGTGTAGATTGAGCACAGCCGGTTCTTTTCTTTCAGGGCTGCAACTGCTGATATCAGCTGCAGCAGGGTTTTTTTCAGGTCTGCCCAATCTGTACTGTGGAAACCTGCAATCACAGCAGGCCCAGGAGTACAAAAAACATGTGTTAAACCTATGGGTTGAAGAAGGCGTGGAAAGGAGTGATGCTGGATGTGTCTGGGTGATGGAGGTGAGTACAGATGCCAACCATGGGATGAGAGGGGCAGATAATGGCCACTAGGTGGGGGAAGGTGGAGGACCAAAAGTGGACACTGGATGAGTGGCACAGGGGGACGGAGACCAGATACCGGGCATAGGGGAGAAAGGTGATGGAGAAAAGATGCTGGACAGGGGAAATGTTGTAGGGGGCAGATGATGGCCACAGGGTAGAGAAGGTGTAGGATAGAAGGTGGATATTGGATGTGGGTAAACAGCAGATGGACTCTAGGTGGGGGCACAGGAGGATGGAGAACAGATGATGGACATTGGGTGATGAAGGGCAAATTCTGGACATGGGGCAGAGACAGAGAACAGGCAGATTCTGACAAAGGGTGGGGGGGGGGAGAGGAAAAAAAAACCCACTACAAAAAACAGGTCAGAGCTGCAATGCCGGAGCAAGCAAGCTCGAATGCGGGAAAGGAACCGGTTGCAACCGGAGAAAAAAGGAACACTTTACTGAGAATTTAATCAACTTTTTCTGGGGAAATCAGACACACATCCGGTGGGCTCCGCGAAAAAAAGAAGACTGAGCAAGATGGCACCATTGGGCGGGAAGGGGACCATGCATGTGTGGTGGCATCTCCCAAAGGCTTTCTTTGAAAGCTTGGGAGATGCTTCCATGAGGTCTCCGATGGCACCAATGTTACCCATATGTGAATGCCAACTTCCTGCTTGTTCCCAGAGAAAATTGGTTTCCACAGTAGCCATCCTGGCAATATGCAGAGCCAACAAATTAGGAAGTTCTTCATTGCCCAGGGAAACATGTCTCCAGGGCTACTCCGACACTCTGAGAGCAAACCACCCCATCCTCGACTGGGTACCAGAAACACTTAGAGCCAACCTAATGGCTCTCACTTCAAGGCAGTTGATGTACCGCACTATCTCTCTGGAGTTACAAGGGCCCTGGGCCATTCAACATTGGCAAAGGGCTCCCCAGGCCAAGAGACTGGCATCCATTGTCAGAAGGATCCATGTGCAATTGTCCAGCAGCCTACCCTTCCTCAGAAAATTGGGCTGCTGCCACCACCGCAAACTAGCCATCATCATTTTGATCAGGAGCCTGAGCTCAAACCACTGCAAACTCGTGGACCACAGTAAGGACCATTGGAGCAGTCACATATTAGCACACGCTCACTGAACCATCTCAACTCTTGCAGCCATCATTTTGAGGAGTTGGAGAGCAACCCAGATTCTGAGAGCCTGCTGCAAACAGAACAGTGCTTGGCAATCCAACAGCCTATGATTCTCTCCTCTGGCAAAAAGACTGCACACTCAAGTATCAAAACATGCTCCCAGGAATTCCAGGGACTGGGAATGTAACTGGCTCCTTCCCCAACTGATCACCCAGTCAAGGCTCATCAGAAAGTAAGAAGCTACCCGAGACACTCTGAAAGAGAATGGGCTCAGATGAGCTAGTAGTCCAGAATGATGCACACAAATCCCTCAGTACCGTATCACCACAGCACCATCACCATGACCATGACCCTTAGATAACACCCTTGGGGCAGTGAGTCTGAATGGGAGGGCGGCCTACTGAAGAGGAGAGCCAGGCACTGCAAAACAGATACTTTGCTGATCCCCCAGAATGGAATATGAAAGTATGCATCGTCCAAATCCAAAGATGCCAGGAATGCCCCTCAGCTCACCGCTTGAATCATGGATCACAAAGTTTCCATCCAGAAGCACATGTCGCATAAGAGCTCGTTGACACATAAGGTCCAGAACAGACCAGAATTGTTCCTTCCCTGTCTGCACCACAAAACAGATGGAATGCCTGCCCTTGTACCAATCTTCCAGAGGAATGGGCACCACAGCCTTCAGGAGAGTCAATTTCTCCAAGATGATCCGCACAGTGGCCTGCTGTTCGCAGACCCACAAGGGGAGACTATGAAAGTGTAGGAGATCAACACTTTGCATGCCAGATCATAGCCACACCTGAATGGGGATTAGCACCCAATGATCCTTGGTGACCTGGGTCCATTCCTGAAGGAAGAGGTGAAGCCTTCCCCCCAGCTGGAGGAACCAGGGAATAGGCACCCAAAACTTTATTACATATCCGGGAGGGTCCTCCTCTGGATGGGACAGAGTCCATGGGCCCAAGAACTCCATGAAGGGACTCAGACCAAGCCCAAAGTCCATAAACAGAGAGGAAAGAAAGGCTTTCCAGGCCAATAGCAATGGGCGTCCAAGACCCTGAAAGTCTCACCAATGCCCATGAGAAGCAGACAGAAGGAAAAGGGACTCTTGCCCGCTTCACAGGCACCTTGTTCCTGTCCCCCACAAGGCAGAAATATTTTGTCTCACCCAGATCCTTCATCAGAAGCATCCTGTAAGGCCAGATGAGCAGCCGGGCTTTGAAAGATAAGACCACTGCCCTGTCTCTGAGCCAAGCCAATGCCATGTCACCGTTGACAGGGTACAATCTCTGGTCTCAAGACATGCCAGGCTATACATAGCATCAGAAAGTAAGACCATAGCAGACTCCAAAAGGGGGGGGGGGGGGGGTAGAATCATCTGGCATAAGACTGGAGTAGGGCTAGAGGCATCAGGCCTGTTCATACCACCAACAGAACAGCAGCCGCCACAGCAAACTGGTTTTTCAACACAAATCCACCTTTCGGTCCAGAGTATCCATTAAGGCCAATCTGCCTTCCACAGAAATGGTGGCCCATCTAGTAACTGCAGTGACCTGTGCATCCCACCTAGGAATATCAAATACACAATCCACTCCTCCTCCAGGAAAGCATGCCTCATCCTATACACAATCCAGAGTCCAGAAGCTCTCCTTTTGGAAATGACCCCCCAACATCAGGGGACATAGCTGCCACAGACCCCCCAGAGGACGAGAAGCAGCAGCTCATAGCACAGTTGCTGGACCCTCTAACCGGCTGGATATCCTTACCCACAGAGCCAACAGTCACCTCCTGCCCAGAGGCAGGCAATGCCAGACTAACTGCATCCCTCGACAGAGAGGGGGAGCAAGCCCTCCAGGGGTGACTCAGAAGCTGCCATGCAAGAAGAGCAAAGTCCAGGATCAAAAGATGAGGTATCTCGCCTGCCACAGGCCAAACATTTCATGAATGAAGACAGAGATTTAAGGCAAATATATCAATAGTGCTCACTAAGGTTGCGGCAGCCCAAAAGGCACATGTTAACTGCAACACACATTACAGGTGCTAAAGTAGGAAGGCACTAGAGTAGGATCGTGCCTTGAAGCCACTTGGGTGGAACGTGCGCTAGGACTGTGCGCCTGCCAGGCACACAATAGGTAAACACGCTGATGTGCAGAAAACAGCAGTAAACTCCCACAGCGTGCCAGCAGTCCACCCAAACTGCATCCCAGGCAGACTGAATCGGGAGCCCCCAACAAAGGCAATCATAAGGTCAAGCCTTAGTACTCACCCCTTGAGAGCAGCAAGCAGAGAATCCGTGACAGACTCAACTCTGCTCCCCTGAAACTGCTTCACTGTCTTTGTAGCACTGTGTTTAAGATAGCTGGGTAGGCAGATCCTTCTGACAGCCTTCTGCAATCTTCGGGAGAGAGCAACAGGGGAACAGAAGAGGAGGGAGGGAACACTGAGGTTGTATGAGGCTGCTGCACTCTTCCAGATCCTTCCAATTTCTGGCTGCTCAACAGGGTCTTATAAGCGCGTAGAGTTGAACCAATTTCCCTCCATATATGGCTACTGAAAAGACACCAGTCTAGTAGAGGCTCCCATGTCATGCTCAATTGAGAGTGTCACCCTCAAGGTGGTCATTCACTAATGTTTAATTAGTCTTTTCCTCTCAAATCTTCATATTTTCTTCTGAGAGGAAAAATCCATCTACCATCTACTGGAGACAAAGAAATATTGAGGAAACCTCTGGTGGCTAAGGCCAAAAGAAGCATGAGTGTGATGTCATTGAAACCTGGGCTTTTCATTGGATCTTTGTCTCCACCAATCTGCTGTTAAGGACACAACCCACTTGTCTGGATTGGTCTAGCAGGACGATATGGAATTATAGTTTCATATTTTCCTTCTGGACTTTTTCTTTTTTTTTCTTTTACATTTCTCTGGTTTTCCCATGTAGTTTATATAGTTATAGCCCTTTTTTGTGAGCTATATAATCAAATTCTACACTTGCAAATGAACAAGCCTATCAAAAACTGTTCTCAGCAACTATGCTTAAATAGTGGTTTACAACAGAAATTAATTTGCATACCTTGTGTACAAAGTTTGTGTGAGCTGTGCAGAAAAGTTAAAATACCACTCAAAACTGAAAATCTCTGTGTAACAGAATCAAACTCAAGGAAGAATACATCTTAGAAATTAGAAAAGCCAAAAAGCAAAAAAAAAATTACATACATGTTTTGTTTGGACAAACAACTTGTTTCTCTTCCTCAGGAGTAGCCATTTCCCATGGTATACACTGAAATGAGCTGCTGTTCCAGACACATCGAATACCTGGTCCTACTGCTAAACAGGCATTCCGATTGGAAAAAGCTTCACAACTTTCTGGTGTAAAAACCAGGATGTCATCAAGGAGTAGGCTGTTGAATCCTCCAAATACATACATAGTGCTAAATAAAAATGAGAAAATTGTTATTTTATTTTATTTTATTTTTTTGGGTGGAGGGAAATGGTATAGAAGGTAAGGTGCTGCATACCTCCCACAATACAAGAAATTTTTAAGACAAGGCCAAGAGCACTAAAAAGAGATACTTTAAATATATCTACAAAGAGAATGAAGATAACAAAAATCATTTGCTAGACATTGCTTTTAACGAGATGCTAATTCTGTGGAAGACTCAGCCATAGTGACAGAAATTCACATTGAACACATTCAATCTACAAATGTCCTTAGAGACAATTTATTTTATTTATTTGTACATTTTTTATACTGCTACTTCCAGAGATCAGATGCAGTTTACAGGTAACAGAACGACAATAATAATGAGATATTTTTACAAAGAACATTTTTAGAACCTTATAAAGAACTATTTAGAACAATTCAGAACATTAGTTTTACAATGAACATTCTTTTAGAACAATGTAACTAATGCATATACTAGTAAGACTGGGCTGAGAATTCAAAACAGTCTTATAAACTATTAACAAGCAGAAACTATTTACATAGAAGGAGTCAATGAAACCGTTTGCTATAATAACTAAACTAGAGGAATTGTGTGGGTGTGTGGGTGTTTATGTTTGTCTAAGTAGGGTCGGTATATGGTTTATTTATTTATTTATTTGGCGTAAATTTGTATACCGCTACTTCCAGCAATCAGCAGCGGTTTAATTGTGAATCAAGGGTGGATGTACAGTACAATTTAAGTATACAAATCTGATTGCTGGGAGGATCACACATCAACAAAATATGGTACAGGTTGTGAATCAAGGGTGCATGTAAAATACAATTTAAGTATAGAAATCTGATTGCAGGTCAGGGTTGATCTGTGAATTCAGGACATCGATATGTTGTAATTTGTAGAAATGCTGGGTGAATAGACAGGCTTTTAATTCCTTTCTAAAAGATTAGAGGTCCTTAATCTCTCTTAGCTCAACTGGGAGGTTGTTCCACAACGTAGGTGCTGTGAGCGAGAAGGCAGAGTTGATCGTCTTCTGCCCTGATTTTCATATGGAGTCAGGGACTAGCAACATGTGTAGATTTGCTCTTCTTCTTAACCTACTTTCCTGTGGGGTATGAATTAATGTTGCAAGGTATGACGTGGCTATGTTATTGATGAGCTTGAATGTGGTGACAATTTATAGTGAATTCTACATGACACTGCGGAGCCAATGCAGGGTGTAAAGAATAGGAGAAATGTGGTCGGTCAATTTCGCTTTGAAAATCATCCTTGCCGCGACGTTTTGAGCCAATTGTAGGGTGTGCAGATTTTTCTTGGTGGCTCCTTGAAGTATGCCATAAATTATAAAGCATTGAGCTTGGGATGAATGGTGATATTTTACTTACCAGATAATGTCCTTTCCTTGAGTCCTGCTAGGCTAGTCCAGATAAGTGGGTTGTGGTCCCCTACCACAGAGGTGAAAATAGAGAAAGATTCAGAGGTTTCTGATGACCTCATCCTGCACTATGTCTGGAGCATACAACCCCAGTATTCATACCCAAGCCATGGATAAGAACCCCTGGCCGCACAAGCTTCAATGAGGGCAACAAGGACTAACAGTCAGATAGGTCTGCCAATAGGAATGTAGCCTGCAGGGCCAAACTGCAGAAAATAGTACAACAGATCATAGTAGATCATTACAGAACAGAACATATTCCAGAGGGCGGGTCCTGGACTTTCCTAGCAAGACTCACAGACAAGACATTATCTGGTAAGTAAAATCTCATCTTCCATATTGTCCTGCTAGGTCAGTCCAGACAAGTGGGATTTACCAAAGCTACTCTTCCATTGGGTGGGAAGACGACATGACAGCTTTCAAGACCTCTGCATCGAAGGCTGACTCTGGCTGAGCGTGGACATCCAAATAGTAAATGCGTGATGCAAAGTGGAAAATTGATGACCATGCTGTTGCCCAATAGATGTCTATGACAGCTATCAAACTGTGCTCTGCCCAGCATGAAGCCTGAGCCCGAGTGGAATGTGCACACAAACTCTGCAAGACCAGCCATTCGCAACAGATGGGATGAAGCTATCATCTCCTTTATCCAGCGGCCCAAGGTAGACTTTGTTGCTGCTTCACCCTTCTACATGCCTGAAAGGAGGACCAGAAAAAGTCTATTCAACTTACAGTAAGAGTTGCTGACTTTAGATACCAAAGAAGCATCCTCCTAATGTTCAGCAGGCGAAGGTCCTTATCCTTCCCCTGGCATTGCTTCTTAGAGACTGAAGGCAAACAGAACACTTTGTTAATGTGCAAAGCTGACACCATTTTAGGCAAGGAAGGAAGGAATGTGCTGTAAAAACACACCCTCCTCCAAAAAGGACAAATAGGTATTTCAACACGACAAAGCCTGAAACTCTTAGACTGCCTTTTTGGTTGCAATCTGCTAGGCAAGACATAAGGGACAAATCCTTGAGTGTAGCCCTCTTCGTGGGCTCAAACGGCTCAGCCATCAAGCCCAAAAGAACTAAACGGAGATTCCAAGAAGGAGCCACCAAGCGCAGGAGAGAAAGCAAGTTTCTAACTCCCAGAAGGAAATAGGCCACGTCCAGGTACAAGGTCAAAGAGCATACCTTCGCCAGTCCTCTAAAAAGCAGCCTGAACCCTCAGTGAATTGAGGAAAAGGCCCTTGTCTAATCCATTCTGGAAGAAAGAGAGCAGAGCTGGCAAGAGCCCAGTGCTAGGACTGACTTGGCATACCCAGCAACAGTACTCAAACACACTAAGTGAAAGTGCACCCATAGGTACGAGAGGTAGAGTCTCTTCTCGTTTTCAAAAGTATAGAAACCAAAGAAGAGTAGCCCTCATGCACTAAGCGTCACCTCTAAAGAACCACGCCATAAGTGAGAAGGGAGCTAGATCATCCAGAAGAACTGACCCCTGCCTCAAAGGCCCTCGCACTGACAGCAGCAGCAGATGGTGCCCCTGCCAGAGGTGCATTAGATCCACAAACCATGGCCTCCCTTGGCCAAGCCAGTGTCTCCAGCACCACTGGACCCTGATGGTGCTCTACACGATGAAGCACTCACCCCAAAAGAGGCCACAGAGGAAACACGTAGTAGAACCTACTTTAGCCAAGGCTGAACTAGGGTGCCAATGCCTAAGGAGCCCACTTCACTTCAATGGATGAAAAATCAGTGTACTTGCTTTGTCCAAAGTTACCATCAATCCATCTTAGGGTGACCCCACTGGTCTGGAATCCTCTGGAACACTAATCGACTCAATTCCCACTCTCTGGGATAGGAGTGGCAAAAGATATTGCAGGAATGGACAGTATGTAAGCAAACTATGCTGCACTAACAAGGCCAGGAGAATGTGCTTCGCCCAAGAGAACAGGAAGCATAGTTACTCACCTGTAACAGCAGTTCTCCAGGGACAGCAGGAATCAGTCCTCACATATGGGTGACGTCAGCATCGACGGAGACCACGCAGAGCATTTCCCCAGCTTTCAAAGAAAGCCTTTGGGAATGCCACCACGCATGCGTGGTCCTCTTCCTGCCCAGTCCCCTTCCTGCCCGAAGGTGTCATCTTAATCAGTCAGGTGCCATAGCTATAGCCCCTTCAAGAAGATGGCAAAAATGTACAGCAACTCCAAGGGGAGGAGGAAGGGTTGTGAGGACTGATTCCTGCTGTCCCTGGAGAACACTTGCTACAGTTGAGTAACTATGCTTTCTCCAGGAACAAACAAGAGGTCAGTCCTCACATGTGGGACTTCCTAGCTACAGGCTATCGAGGACCTGTAGGAAAGAAGCACAGCAGTGCCGTGAGCAGTTGCCAGTGAAAGCCGAAGGCAGCCTGAGGACCCCGGATCCATGGATGGCCACACTACCAGTGGCCGGAACAAGAAGGGTTGGAGAGCAGGAGTTACTAAACCCAGAACAGATTACAGATTACAGCCTGGCTGAAAGCGGCATCCCAATGGGACTCCCTCTACAGACAGTAATGCACCATGAAGGTGTGAGTGGAGAACCAGGTGGCGGCCTGGCAGATGTCTGCCAGTGGCATCGAGCGCAGGCTGGCGACCAACGCTGCCATTGCTCGAACATTGTGCGCCGTGACACGGCATTCTAGGGGAAACCAAGCCTCGGCCTGGGCCAAGGCAATGCAGTCCGCCACCCAGCTGGACAATGTACGCTTGGTAACCACCAGCCTCAGACAGCTGGAATTGAAGGAAACAAAAAGCTGCCCAGATCTGCGGTGCCTAACTCCGCTGCAGGTAGAAAGAGCCCTCTTACAATCCAGGGTATGGAGAATCGCCAACACCTGGTCAGGGTGGGACTTCAGGAAGCAAGTGAGCAGCACAATCTCTTGATTGAGATGAAAATCCAAGACAACTTTCGGAAGCAACTTGGGGTAAGTTTGCAGGACAACCCGGTTCCTATAGAACCTCGTGTACGGTGTCTTGGCCATCAGCGCCTAGAGTTGGCAGACACACTGGGTGGAGGTAAGAGCTATCAGGAAGGCCACCTTCCATGACAGATGCTGCAGCAGGCAGGTAGCCATGGGCTCAAAGGGTGGCTTGGTCAGCTGCGTGAGGACCACATTGAGGTCCCATTCTGTCGGAGGAGGGTGGGTAGGGGGCTTGGAAATAAGCAGGCCTCGCATGAAACGAGAGACAAGGGGTTGCCCCATGAGAGGCTTGCCCTCAATAGGAGTGGTGGTTTGATGAGATGGCACTCAGGTGAACCCTGACCAAGTTAGACTTCAGCCCAGACCGCAAGAGGTGGAGCAGGTACTGCAAGACCAAACTGGTAGAGGATGAAAATGGGTTTGCTCAGAGCTCCGAGCACCACACCAAGAACAGACGCCACTTGAAGGCGTAAGCCCATCTGATCGAGCCCTTCCATGAGGCCAAAAGAATGCCCTTGATCTCCATGGGGAGGTGGTAGGAGGATAGCGCAACCCACTGAGTCGCCAAGTTGTGAAGGATAGGGACCTCAGATTGGGGTGAAGAAGCAGACCCTCCCCTCCTGTGTCAGCAGCTCTGGTGGGAACCCGATTGGGACTGGTGGCTCCGTCGAGGGACAGAGCAGCAGGGGATACCAAAGCTGCCTGGGCCACCTCGGGGCTATAAGAATCGAGGCCCTGTCCCACCGGACCTTGAGAAGGGTCCTGGCAATGAGCAGTGGGGGGGGGGGGGGAAGGCATATAGCAGGCCCGTTTCCCACAAGATGAAGAAGGCGCAGGGGCCGTCCTGCCCAAGCGCGGGAGGGGACTGCAGAATCGAGGAAGCTGTGAGTTCACAGTGCTGGCAAAGACTTCCAGGTCTGGAGTCCCCTAATGCTGGAAGAGTCACTGCACCGTTCCAGAACACAGGCACCACTAGTGCAGCCAGAGGACTCTGCTGAGCCGGTCCGCCATTGCATTGCCCTGACCCGAGAGGTAAGTACAGTAGTGTGCAAAAGTCTGGAATCACTTGTAAATTTGACGGTTTTCCAACTTCGTGACCTTATATCTTAATTTCTTTTTCCTCCCAGTGGCTTTTTCTGTGTATCTCATGATATGTGATAGATTTGGCTATTAGGGCCAACTTTTAGTATTGTTTGGCCCTTATTTTCTGAGTTTGTTCCCCATAGTTGTCCTGTTGATAGACTTTCTGTGAAAATCGCATAATGTACATCGTTGGCCAACGATATATTATTGTAAGTATGCTTTAAAATATTACGGACGCACACCAGATTTCCTTCAAATTAATGTATGTGGCCTTGAAAAAGGCCATTTTTGTGTGTCAGTGATGGCTCAGTATTTGATGGGCCACCCTTTGTTCTTGATCACCTGACTGCATTGAATGAACCAGTCTGACAAGGTGATCATTGGTGACAACGCGGTTCCAAGCTCTAATGAGTGACTCAATCAGCTCACGCTTTGATGTCGGATGCCTCTTGGATATTTCCAAGGCCATCTTGTGCCACAGGTTCTCGACTGGATTCACATCTGGAGACTGGGCAGGCCAGTCCATTGACTTGATGTTGTTTCGCTGCTTCCAGGTGATCACCTGTCTGGAGCGATGGCAGGGTGCATTGTCATCTTGTAACAGGAACTGGCCAGGAAACAGCTGATGTGCTGATGGCATCATGCACTTTTTCAGTATGGTGATGTACTTGGCCCCGTTGACCATTCCATCGACGATGTGAAGATGTCCAATACCACTGGCAGCCATGCAACCCCAGAACATGACCTTCAAAGGATGCTTCACAGTGAGCTTGAGACACTCAGGCTTGAATTCCTCTCCAGGAAATCTCCTCACATAGGTGTGGGCCTGGTTACCAAACAGGCAGAAGGTGCTTTCATCGATGAATAGCACCTTTTCCCACATTTCAGTCGACTAGGATAAATGCTTTCTTGCCCATACAATCCGGTTGCGCC
The DNA here is from genome assembly GCA_033557465.1 of Ichthyophis bannanicus. Taxonomy (NCBI): domain Eukaryota; kingdom Metazoa; phylum Chordata; class Amphibia; order Gymnophiona; family Ichthyophiidae; genus Ichthyophis; species Ichthyophis bannanicus. Next base: position 1,281,673,594 of record CM066032.1, read on the forward strand.
TTTGTATGTCAGTCATCAGTGGCTTATTCCGTGCTTTGCAGCCCCGGATACCAAACTGCAGGCACCGGCGACAAACTGTTGATGAGCTGACACTGACCTCACTCGTCTGACCACTCTCGAAGTAGCTGAGGAGAGGTCAACTTGCGATTAGTCAGTGAAATGCGTCGTCGTGTGTGGTCCTGGTGTGATGTTGATGCACGTGGACGACCTGAACGAGGCTTGTCCACCACTGAACCCGTTTCTTTCTTCTTCTGTATAATCTTAACAGCAGCGCTCTGACTACAGTCAACTTTCCTGGCTATCTGACGGCTTGAAAATCCTTCCCCGCTCATTTTCATGGTCGATCCAGAAAGCGTATGAAATTCAAAAATGCCGCGCGTTTTTATAGCTGCGCTGTTGGCTAGATATCTGCACTGTGAAACCAGCCTCCTGATTGGTCAGAAATAACGTGTGCATATTGGATAATCTTGATCCAGTTTTGACGCAGGATCCACAAAAATCTCAGTAGCTATCTCCCAGTGTCTGTAAAGTATTTAAATTGGAAGCAAGGAATGCAAAAACGTCAACTCTAATAGCCAAATGTATCCCTTTTAACATGGTAGAAAGATGAATATGCTGGGCTAACGCAAAATTTAAAAAAAAAACGTTAGAAAGTACAAAAAATGCAAAACTCACAAGTGATTCCAGACTTTTGCACACCACTGTAGCTCGGACAGTCATGCCCAACTCGCCACAAAGGAGCACAGGGCCGTGGCCTCCAAATAGAAGCTGTAGGAGCTGTCCCCTATTTGTTCACACTGAACATCATGGTGGTCTCTGAAAACCTTGAGAGCGAGGCGAATGGCCTTGAGTTCCGGGATTCCTTGGGGGACCAGGTCCCCTGTGTGTGCCGTCCCTAGCAGTGGGCTCCCCAACCTGCCAGGGAGGCATCCATTGTTAAGACCACCCGATGCACCGGGGCTTGGAAGGGCATACCGCGAAGCAGGTTCTGAAACTTCTGCCACCAAGCCAGAGACTCCGCTGAGCCAGGAGACACCGAGATGGGGTCTCTGAGGTGGCTGGCTGACTGCACCCACAGGCATCAATGCATTGCCTGCATGTTGAGATGGGCATTGGGCACGACATGGACCGTGGAGAACATGTGGCCGAGAAGGCGAAGCATCATTCGGGCCGAGAAAGCACCATGACACCGCACCTCAGATGCCAGGGCCACGAGGCGGTCTGCCCTGTCCTGAGGAAGAGAAGTCATGGCCCGAAGGGTGTCCAAGAAAGCCCCAATGAACTCCAGGGACTAAACTGGAGTGAGGTGGGACTATGGATAATTGAGCATGAACCCCAGATGCTCCAAGAGGTGAATAGTGCAGTCTGTGGCCTGCCTGGCTTCAGTGGCCATGCCCCCTGTTACAAGCCAGTGAAGAGACAGAGGGAGGAGCGAACCTCTTACAGGACAAAGGAGGAACAAACGGAGCAAGAGATGTAGGTTTGAACCAGACTGCTTTAGTCCCTACGCGTTTCGGCTTGCGCCTTCTTCGGGGGACATACAGCTACCATAAAATAAATAAATAAACAAAGTTAAAATAAAATGAATAGGATAATATGTAGCAGTTAGTAATTAGTATACAAAGTAAACTAAAAACAATAAAATAAAGAACATAAAAACATATTAATAACTTATTAAAAAACTTATAAAAACAGAAGGGCCGAGACAAAAACAAACAGATGTATCTAACATAACTGACTATAAAACAAAAATAGATCAATATTCATTATACATATAAATATAATAATGAAAATAAAAATATAAATATATATATATATAATAATGAAAGTAAAAAGGAATCAATCAATAACAATCATATATACAAAGCCAAGAACAAGAAAATATGAAGTTAAGATATTTAGGTTACTCCAAAAGTGTAAAATGTATAAACAAATAAATATTAAATGAGACGTAGTAAAAAAATATATATATACAATAAATAAATACAATCATAAATAAAACAATAAATAATGAAATAAAACAAAATCATAAAAATAATAATTATGATTATTAATAGACAAAAAAAAAACTTGATAAGATACCAATAAAAAATAAATAAATCAAGAGTGGTGCAAGTAAATTATATAAAAAATATAAACCTACCAGTACTGTATCAAAAGGAGTGTCTCATTAAGACAGTTTTTCAAATCACTTTGTGATAGCTAAAAGAGAGAAAACTTACACACCTTAGAACAATTATGCAATGAAACATAAAACTAATAATTAATAATCTAAAGTTGAACAATAAATCAAGATATAATTATGAGAAAGTGAAAGATCCTGAACTATATATGTGTATATGTAAAATTAAACCAATGTGTTATTATCTGGAGAAGGGTATTGTAAAGGGTACAAGACTGTGTGTATATATGTGGGACTGGAACAATGTATTATCATCTGGAATTGGATGCATACTAAGGTATCCAACAGAGATAAAAGACCTTAAGAGTGATGATACTATATTGTGAACTATAAACAAAACAGATATCAAGAAACCTCGCTGACTGAAGCACATGTAGAATGCACAAAATATATATGTATTAAACCAATGCACTAAAAAGAATATGACTATATAAACTGATAAATTAAATGTAATGAGAACATGATAATAATGAAAGAAAACATAGTTGTGGGAGTCAAGTATACTATTTTGTGGGCCAAGGTGAGGGGAATGAAAATGTAAAATGCAGATAAAATAGTAATGATGAAACCAGTAGACAAAAAACAGACAACGGATTGAGCTGGGACTAATCAATCAAAGGGTAAAATTCAAACATAGTGCAATATTAAAGATGATGAATAGCAGATACTGAAATGATAAATTCATTATATTAAAGGATTAACTGTAATACTGTGGAGTATCATAAACAAAACATATGCTGCTTGAAGCTGTGAAAGTAGTTGTAAGAAAACGGATGGTAAATGTTATGTTAAAAGTGAAGCCGTTGTGTGGCCAATGTGCCAGAAGTGTGAGAAATGAGTTTATTGAAGAAACGTGCACGGTAACTATTAAAGAATGAAGTATATGAAATGATGAGTTGATTGTAATTTAAAAAACGGCATGTGAGACTTAGCCGAATACAAAGGTATTACCTCAAAAACAATCTGTGTAAGATGGAGTTTATGAAAAGAAAGAAGAGGGGGAAAGATGTAATGCAAACAAGTCTGTAAATAGAGCTGATGTTTCTGACGAAACGATAAAGAGTGTAATTTGAACAAACCAGCAAAGACTCACTTTTAATCGATGATCCAACGTGTAATCTTTTGCAATACCGCAAAGAAACTTGTGTGTTGAGTACAGGCACAGCGTATAGCCAGTGGGAAGAAAGAACTCGGGGTAATGAACAGTCTATTTCAACGCCGTTTTTTGCGCCATTTTGGGGATGACGTGATCAAAAGTGGGCGGAGTTAACACGAAGTGAAAGGGGGAGGAGTAAAATGAAATAAATTGGAGAAAGGAAACATCTTAACAAAAAGTGAAAGGGGAGAGGTATTCCTGATGTACTGAATATAAAAGAAAACAGTTCCCCAATGTATTGAGAAAATCTCTAGAAGATAATAGCTAAAAAAGGTGTCGAAGAAAAGGACCAAGTGTGTAGCAAGCTTCTCATTTAAAAACAAAAAACAAAAAAAGGGGTTATGTTGGACATATAAAATCTATCGATATATTAAAATTACATAGTCTAAAATAATGGAGAAAAATAAATAATAAAAGTAATAAAGATAATGGATAATAAAAATAGATCATGTTATGTAGGATATGTACCAATGTGTACCAATTCAGTTAATATGAACACCAGTATAGAACGGCGGAATGAAAAAATGTATGTGTTAAATAAATAATTAAAAAATATTAAAATAGTATAAATAATTAAAAGATAATAAATAAAAATAATAATAATAATAATTGAAGAGATAATATCTAGGAGAGATGATTGGAACCATATATTAAAAATATTATTGAAAGAACAATGGTGAAATGAAAAACATGTGACAAATATTATATAAAAGAAAGAAACTTAATTAGAACCTTGTATTAAAAATATAATATATTAAAAATATAAAAAAAATAAAAATAAAAATATATATTAAAAATATTAAAAATATAATATAAGCAGCATATGTTTTGTTTATGATACTCCACAGTATTACAGTTAATCCTTTAATATAATGAATTTATCATTTCAGTATCTGCTATTCATCATCTTTAATATTGCACTATGTTTGAATTTTACCCTTTGATTGATTAGTCCCAGCTCAATCCGTTGTCTGTTTTTTGTCTACTGGTTTCATCATTACTATTTTATCTGCATTTTACATTTTCATTCCCCTCACCTTGGCCCACAAAATAGTATACTTGACTCCCACAACTATGTTTTCTTTCATTATTATCATGTTCTCATTACATTTAATTTATCAGTTTATATAGTCATATTCTTTTTAGTGCATTGGTTTAATACATATATATTTTGTGCATTCTACATGTGCTTCAGTCAGCGAGGTTTCTTGATATCTGTTTTGTTTATAGTTCACAATATAGTATCATCACTCTTAAGGTCTTTTATCTCTGTTGGATACCTTAGTATGCATCCAATTCCAGATGATAATACATTGTTCCAGTCCCACATATATACACACACAGTCTTGTACCCTTTACAATACCCTTCTCCAGATAATAACACATTGGTTTAATTTTACATATACACATATATAGTTCAGGATCTTTCACTTTCTCATAATTATATCTTGATTTATTGTTCAACTTTAGATTATTAATTATTAGTTTTATGTTTCATTGCATAATTGTTCTAAGGTGTGTAAGTTTTCTCTTTTTTAGCTATCACAAAGTGATTTGAAAAACTGTCTTAATGAGACACTCCTTTTGATACAGTACTGGTAGGTTTATATTTTTTATATAATTTACTTGCACCACTCTTGATTTATTTATTTTTTATTGGTATCTTATCAAGTTTTTTTTTTGTCTATTAATAATCATAATTATTATTTTTATGATTTTGTTTTATTTCATTATTTATTGTTTTATTTATGATTGTATTTATTTATTGTATATATATATATTTTTACTACGTCTCATTTAATATTTATTTGTTTATACAGTTTACACTTTTGGAGTAACCTAAATATCTTAACTTCATATTTTCTTGTTCTTGGCTTTGTATATATGATTGTTATTGATTGATTCCTTTTTACTTTCATTATTATATATATATATTTATATTTTTATTTTCATTATTATTATATTTATATGTATAATGAATATTGATCTATTTTTGTTTTATAGTCCGTTATGTTAGATACATCTGTTTGTTTTTGTCTCGGCCCTTCTGTTTTTATAAGTTTTTTAATACGTTATTAATATGTTTTTATGTTCTTTATTTTATTGTTTTTAGTTTACTTTGTATACTAATTACTAACTGCTACATATTATCCTATTCATTTTATTTTAACTTTGTTTATTTATTTATTTTATGGTAGCTGTATGTCCCCCGAAGAAGGCGCAAGCCGAAACGCGTAGGGACTAATTATCAATAAAGCAGTCTGGTTCAAACCTACATCTCTTGCTCCGTTTGTTCCCCCTGTTACAAGCCAGTCATCTAGATATAGACGAAGGTGCCATGCAGCCGCAGATGGGCTGCAGCCACGGCCAGGCACTTCATGCAAACCTATGGGGCAGACACAAGGCCGAAGGGAAGTACCCTGTACTGGTAATGGTTTTCCTGAACCATGAAGCGGAAGTACTTTCTGTGTTTGGGGTGGACGAGGATGTGAGCGTAAGCATCCTTTAAGTCCAAGGAGCATAGCCAATCACCCTGCTGGAGGTAGGGCAGTAACATTCTAAGGGAGAGCATCTTGAACTTCTTCCATACCAGGAATCTGTTGAGGTTCTGCAGGTCGAGGATGGGCCGAAGGCCCTCTGTTCGCTTTGGGACAAGGAAGTATCGGGAGTAAAACCCCCTTCTGCAGGAGCGCAGTGGGACTGGTTCTACTGCGCCGTCCTCGAGGAGGCCTGCGAGCTTCTGACTCAGGAGGGCCTGGTGCTGGGGAAGCAGACATGGCTCCCCGGGAAAGTACGGAGGAGGGGCCTGGTCCAGATGGAGACTATAGCCCTCCTGAATGACCTGGAGGACCCAGGCATTATTTATTTATTTTATTTATTTATTTAACATTTCTTCTATACCGCGCTATTATAATCAGCGCGGTGTACATCGAACAAAAACATACCACAATGCATACAAGCAACATTGAGTTTACAATGAACAGGAAATTAAACATGGGATAAACCGGGAAAACTATATACAAGTTAACTCGATACTATGTACAATACTCTAACTCATTTGGAAATGGCATGTACTTTTGTTGGTGGGTGGTACACGTATGGTGAATGGCGAATGGGCTTGTGTGTAGGCTAACCATTTTCTCTTTGTATTAAGGTGCTAGGGCGGCTGGGGCATGTGGGAAGCTTGCCGTTTGTGTGTTTGCCTCGGAGGCATCAGTAGAGATGGACTCCCACCTGTGGGAGAAATGGACCAAACGCCCCCTGATGGACAGCTGCCCTGCCAGAGGACGAAAGGCTATGCCGATGGCATCAAAACCCCGAGGCTGGTTGAGCCGGAGCCAGGGGTTGGGTCTTGGGACCTTCGGCTTACAAGGGCCATGGACTTGCCCTGACCGCCAAGAATGGTTGTCGACGCCGGTGGATAGGCCAGGTAGCCCCTGTATGGGAGCCTCTTCCAATGGAAGGGAGGCTTCTTGCTCTGCTGCTTCTTCCTGGGGAGGGAGGAAGTTTTCCGGGAGAGGCGAGTACGAGTCACATACTCAGTCTTGATCTCTGCTGCCTTATCCTCCATGGGCTTGTCAAACAGCTGCTCCCCGAGGCAAGGGAAATCCAGCAGCTTCTCCTGGACCCAATGTTCCAGGTCCAAGGACTGGAGCCAAGCCTGCCGGCAGACAGGCTCCGATGCCAGCTGCCACTACCCGGGCAGAAGACTCAAAGGCATTGTACACTGCTCACGAGAAGTACTTTGAGCATTCCCCAATGGACTTTGAGAGGGCCTGACAACACTGGAGATGATCTCTGTCAAGGCCTGCCACAAAGCCTCCAAGCTCCATAGCGATATCACGTAGGTACATCCAAATGTATAGTTGGTAAATTTGGATGCAGCATGACAACATGGAGCCCTGATATGCCTTGCGCCCGAAGGTGTCAAGGCTACGAGACTCTGCCTGGGGGAACCAACAAATAAGTCTTCAGGCTCTTTAGCTTCCACATCGTTGATATGACCACCATAGAGGTGTGTGGAAGCTGGGCTATCCAAAACCCCAGACTTTGCTTACCTCACAATTGGGACAGAGGCCGGGGTCTCCCACATGCAGAGCAGGAGTCTGTTCAGAATGGGAGGAAACGGCACTGAGAGGGCGCCTCTCAGAGGAGCTTCATATTGCAGAATATCAAGCTCCTCAGCACAGGGCTCCTCCTCCGACTCATTGCGAGCGCCAGGGCCCACGCCATGTCCCGAACAAACTCCAGAAAGTGTCGTCCTCAGGAGGTGACTGCCGCCTCTGGGTCGGTCCGACCGGAGGAGAGGTCTCGGTGGTACCAAGTATCTGGGGAGGTCTCTCCATCGGGCTCCCAGTCTGAGTAGTCTGTGGAAGACTTTAGATTGGGCGGTTCGAGATGGGTCAGTGACCCACGCCAGATCTGAGAGGCCAAAACTTGCCCGGAGCCAGAGGCGCTTGCCCACGAAGATCTCGCACCTGAGGAACGGGACGAAGATAGAGACCAGTGCCGAGGATCTTCACAAGGCTTCTGGCTCTCGAACATCACTACGGCGGCCCAGGGAGTCCTTGAGGTTGAGGTTGAGGTCCCTGTGATCTCGAGGCACGTGCCAGCGGGACTAGGCATCAGCGCCTCGGGAGTGGGGCCCTGCGACACCGACACCGGGGTCACCAGGTCTGGTGTCAAGGAGGAGAGGGGCTCCTGGCTGGGACGACCCTCGGAAGACCGGGCGTCTTCGCCAGAGGCCTCTGTATCAGTTCAAGGTACCTTACTGGGCTGCTCTCTCTCCAACTCCAGACTGACGAGGGGGCTGAGAGACCTGACACGAGACCTCTCAAACTTGTCTGGCGCCCCCGAAAGAGTACTCGAGGCCTTCTTCCGCTCGTGTTCAGGCGACACCTGGTCAGAGTGCCGCCAGGCCCGGGGAGGAGCCTTGGGAGACCGGAGGTTGCGGGGCCAAAGACCAGGAGGCTACCAGTGATACTGGGACTGCCTTATGGAAGAGACCATCCAGCTTCTGCTTATGACTCTGGATGGCCTTGGAGGACATCTTCTTACAGAGGGAGCAGAACTCCAGGTCATGGTTGGCCCCTAGACACCTGAGCCAACAGTCATGGGTGTCCGTGAACAACATGTTCTTGGAGCATCTATCACATTTTTTAAAACCAGAGGTCATTGGGGCAAAAAGAACCCCTGTGAGGTCAAAAAATCCTCAAAGCGGCCACTGGTTAAAAAGGGCACGAAGCGTGGTAAAAACAAAAAAGGCAAAAAAGAAAAAAAACCCGAGACCAGGGCTGAAGCAGAGGTGCTCGGGAGGTGGGAAGAGGACCAGCAAAGGCTGGTAGGGCAAAAACCGGATGGAAACAGAGAAACTTTTTCTGGGGACGAGATGCATGTTCGAAGGGCTCCATGGAAAAATGGAAACCGAGCAAGATGGCACCTTTGGGCGGGAAGGGGACCACGCATGTGTGGTGGCATTCCCAAAAGCTTTCTTTGAAAGCTGAGGAAATGCTCCACACGGTCTCAGTCAATGCCAACGACACTCATATGTGAGGACTGACTTCCTGCTTGTTACTGGAGAAGAATCATTTCCTAGGGGACCCTGAAATGCTTCCTGCCCCTTTGCCAATTGACATATGCCACCACCTTGGCGTTGTCTGAGAAGATCTGAAATGTTTTGCCTTGGACTATGTCCCAGAGACGCAAGAAAGCCAAGTGAATGGCCCTCACTTTCAACCAACTGATGGGCCAAGTCATTTCCCACTTTTTCCAGCAACCATGGGCAGTCTGCCCCTGGAAATGAGCTCTAGCCAAAACGGCTGGCATCAATCAGTAGCAGAATCCACTGTAGATTTCCAGGGGAAGGCCCTTCAGCAGATGACTGCGTTGCTCCCAACCAGATGTTTAGAAACCAAATAGAATGCGAGGAATTATAAGGAAAGGAATGGAGAATAAAACCAAGGATATTATAATGCCTCTATTGTTCCATGGTGTGATTGCACCTTGAATATTGTGTGCAATTCTGGTTGCTGTATCTTAAAAAGGATATAGCAGAATTAGAAAAGGTACAGAGAAGAGCCATCAAATGGTAAAAGGGATGGAAGAATATCCCTATGAGGAATGGCTCGAAAGGTTAGGGCTCTTCAACTTGGAAAAGAGATGGTTGAGGAGGAGATAGGATCGAGGTCTATAAATTAATGAATGGAGTAGAATGGGTAAACGTAGATCGGTTGTTTACTTTATGGGACACGCAATGATGCTACAGTGTAACCCATTTAATATTAATAAGAGAAAATATTTTTTCATTCAACGTGTAATCAAACTCTGGAATTCATTACTGGGGGATGTAGTAAAAGCTGTTGGTGTTGCTGGGTTTGAAAGAGGCTTGCACAAGTTCCTGGATTAAAGTCCATAAATCATTATTAACGAGGACCTGGGAAATCCATTGCTTACCCCATGACAAGCTTTGTGGAACCTATGTACTTTTTTGGGAACCTGCCAGGTACTTCTGACCTGGACTGGCTGCTGCTGGAAACAGGATACTGGACATGATTGTCTTTGGTCTGACCCAGTATGGCATTTCTTATGTAGATACTTGTGACCTGAACTGGCCAGTGTTGGAAACAGCTTCTTAGGCTTGATGGATCTTGGTCTAATCCAGTATGACATATCTTATGATGTTTTCATGTCAACGAGGAAAGAATGCTTACTACATTTTGCCTTAATACTCATAAAAAGTCGTCCCATCACATTCTGGACTGCAACTTGGCTTTCACTTGCTACTTCAAAAGAATAGAAACCTTCAGAAAGTCTGTGCAGCTGTGTCTCCTATCTTAACAGAGTTGCTATTCCAGTAGCTGATGAATTCTAGCAAACTAGCAGGTATTCTCCCTAGACAGCCTTCATACATGTTTGTCACTGACTGAGCACGCATGGGAACAGCTTTACTGTGCTTACGCACAAGCCGAGTGCAGTAGCAGCCCAATGGTTCAACAGTGGACTAAGAACCAGGGAAGCCCTATTCAAATGCCACTGCTCCTCCTTGCGATCATTCTCCATTGCCTAAGGTACAAACTTAGATTGTAATCCCTCTGGAGACAGAAAAATACTACTGTACCAGAACATAACACCTTAAACTGAGAAATGTGTAAGCTAAATCAAATTCCCTTTCCCATCTGCTGTCACTTTACCCTATCTATTCAGTTTATTGAATAGCTAGCAATATTACACAATTCCAAGGAGAGGAAAGAGTTGTGATAACTTATCCTGCTGTCCACAGAATGCCTGCTGTGTCACTTTGATTTCTCCATGAACAAGTAATTTAAGTGTTCACATATCAGAATCCCTACCTACTGGCTGCCTTAAAAGAAAAAAAGCCTAATAAAACAAGCATTAGAACAGGCAGACACCCGATGAAACGTTTTTGGTGGAAACAGGCCTTGCATCTGTATGAGTATTCTTTATGTCTTTTTTTTTTTTGAAGCAGCCTAAGCAGAAAAGAACTGGGCATAGGAGGGAATGAAATTGTATTCTATTCCCAAGATTCTGAAGAACAGCTTGGCCAAATCTGTTGATGTGTCTGGAATTCCTCTCTAAACATGATATGAATGGAGGGCCTTAAGTCCAAATAGCGGCTTTGCAAATCTACTCCATGGAGGCTAATATCAAGTGGGCCGCCAACACAACCATGATTTGAACATTATGAGCCGTAACATGATCCTTAACACTAGAAGCCCAAAAAGGAATTTTACCTAGAAACCCCAAAGTGCGTCAATTGACGCATTATCATGACGACTGCATTCAGCATGAAATGCAGATATGAATTAACGTGAAGTTACTTATTTGTTAAATACGTGCAGTATGTGACGTCATTACATGACGTCATCATGTGTTTGTAATGTCGGAGTAAAACTGTAAACAGCGATTGAGATGTGCCACCTAGTGGGAACATGAATTTATACCTAGAAGCCCCAAAGTACGTCAATGGATGCATCCAAGACAATTGAGTGCGTCAACTGACGTACTTTGGTGCTTCTTGGTATAAATTCATTTTCCCGCTAGGTGGTGCATCTGTCATTAATTTTCGATGCACATATTTGAACATCTTGACCTTGCTAACAAAGTCATGGAACATGACTGACGTGGTTCTAGCAGTGGCGCTGGTATACAACTTCGAAGATGCATTTGTGTCAATTGACGCACTTTGGGGTTTCTAGTGTTAAGCATATAGTAATTAGATTTTACCTGCTAATTAGTGTTCCTGAAGGAACGACAGTCCAGTCCCTTTACTTCTGGATTACGCAACCCTTCCAGCAGCTTGGGAGGCTGAGCCCAACCTTTTTGGGGGTGGAGCGGTATAAATACCACTGGGACCACCTACCCACTCCAGTATTCGAATGAAAAAGCAGACATAACGAACTTCCATCCAAAAACCTATCTAACGTAACAAAATATAACACCTCAAAAACCTATCAAACAGGGCCTTTTTTTTTTTTATTTTTATAGAAGGAATAGGGGGAAGGAGAGGAGGAAGGCAACGGACGGAGGAGATGGCCGCTTCTACCCGCGCCGGCTTTCTCCTGAGCTCCTTCCTGCCGCACCGGCCCTACGCTCGGTCCGACGTTCTTCAATGAACCCGAGGTCTTTAACGGTCGCCGGAATCGGGTGGGACCAGGGACTGGACTGTCGTTCCTTCAGGAACACTAATTAGCAGGTAAGATCTAATTACTATTTCCTTATCGTCACTCCAGTCCAGTCCCTTTACTTCTGGGATGTACCAGAGCAGTTCAAACCTGGGTGGGATCCGGCATCCCGGACTGAAGAACCGCTAGACCGAACCGAGCATCCGCAGCACTCTGCACGTCCAGTCTGTAGTGCTTGGAGAAGGTATGTAGAGAGGACCAAGTCGCCACTCTGCAAATGTCCAGCGGAGGAACAAGGCTGAATTCCGCCCAAGAGGTAGCCTGAGCCAGAGTGGAGTGGGCCCGCAGACCCACTGGCACCTGCTTCCCCTTCAGGATGTAGGCGGAGGCAATCGCCTCTCTGATCCACCTGGAGATCGAGGTCTTGGCCGCCGCCTCACCTTTGTACGGACCCCCGAACTGAATGAACAGTCGGTCTGACTTTCGGAAGGGCGCTGTGCGAGAGAGGTAACGTTTCAAGACCCTCTGGACGTCTAGGAGACGCAGCTTGTTGTCCCTACCTTCATGTCCCTTGGCCGAGAAGGCCGGCAGGGTAACTGTCTGGTTCACATGAAAGGGAGAGATTACTTTGGGCAAAAAGGAAGGAACTGTGCGCAGAACCACCTTGTCTTTGAGGAAGGTCAGGAAGGGGGGCTGAGAAGACAGTGCCTGTAGCTCCGAAACCCTCCTGGCCGAGCAGATGGCGACCAGAAAAACTGTCTTTAGGGTTAAATCCTTTAAGGAGGCTCTCTTCACTGGCTCAAAGGGTTCCCCGGTCAAGGCATTTAGTACTAGGTTAAGATCCCAAGGAGGGATGATCGACCTCCGTTGAGGATGTAGCCGTCTAACCGCTCTTAGGAACCTGGAGACGTCCGGGTGTGCCCCTAAGGGTTTGCCACGGATCTTGCCTCTATAGCAAGCGATCGCCGCCAGCTGGACCCGCAAGGAGCTGTGCGCCAGCCCCTTATCAAATCCTGCCTGCAAGAATTCCAGAACTTCCGGGACGGAGGCCAAAAGGGGCTTCCGACGGTGCTCTGCACACCAGGCTTCGAAGATGCGCCAAACCCTTACATAAGATAGACAGGTCGAGCGCTTCTTAGCATTTAACAGCGTCGAGATTACTGCTCCTGAGTAGCCTCATCTTAGGAGCCGCGCCCTTTCAATAGCCAGGCCGTAAGCGAGAATCGATCCACGTGAGGCATCCGCACCGGGCCTTGCCTCAGCAGGTCCCTTTTGCAAGGGAGCCGCCAAGGTGGGTCGGCGACCAACCTCACCAGATCCACGTACCAGGGGCGGCGAGGCCAATCCGGAGCTATGAGGATTACCAATCCTTGGTGGGACTCCACCCACTGCAGGACCTTTCCGATCAGGGCCCAAGGAGGGAATACATAGAGAAGACCTTCCGAAGGCCACTTTTGTGACAGGGCATCTAAGCCCTCGGACATTCTTTCCTTCCTTCGGCTGAAGAATCTGTCTACCTTGGCTGTAGAGAACCGCGCCATGAGGTCCATGACTGGGAGACACCACCGGGCCACTATCTGGTTGAAGGTTTCCTGTTCTAGTTCCCACTCTCCGTGGTCTATCTTGCACCTGCTGAGGAAGTCGGCTGTGACGTTGTCCTCGCCCGCCACATGTTGCGCTGAAAGTGCAAGCAGCCGGATCTCTGCCCACTGGAAAAGAACGTCCGCCTCCTTCTCCAAGGTGGGACTGCTGGTGCCTCCCTGGTGGTTGATGTAGGCCACTGCGGTGACATTGTCGGAGAGAACGCGAATTGCTTTTCCTTGCACTAAGGTCTTGAAAGCATTGAGTGCCAGGGTGACGGCCCGCAATTCCAGTCTGTTGATAGGCCATTGGGATTCCAACTGTGTCCAGCTGCCCTGGGCAAACTGGTCCTCGCAGTGCGCTCCCCAGCCTGTCAGGCTGGCATCCGTCGTCAACAGTAACCACTGATGAGGTTCGAGGGACATCCCGCGGCCCAGATTCCTTGGGCAACGCCACCAGTGGAGGGTCTGTTTGGTCCGCGGAGCACAAGGTAACTGCATCGACAGAGGCTGATGCTGGGGAGACCATCAGAGTAATAGCGCCCACTGCAGCGGTCGCATGTGGGCCCTGGCCCATGGCACTACCTCTATCGCCACCGCCATAGTTCCCAGGACTTGAAGATAATGCCACGCCGAGGGATTTCGTGTGCATAGAAACTGCGTGACGAGAAGCCTTAGCTCCCTTGATCTTGACCAAGACAGGAATACTCTGCCCCTGTGGGTGTCGAATCTCGCTCCGAGGTACTCGAGTTCCTGTGAGGGAGTCATCCTGCTCTTTGCACGATTGATGACCCACCCCAATTCTTCTAGCACCTGGATCACTCTGGTCGTCGCCGAATGACTTTCCCCTTCCGATTTCGCTCGGATCAGCCAATCGTCCAAGTAGGGGTGCACTAATATTCCCTCCTTCCGGAGGGAGGCCGCTACTACCACCATTACCTTGGTGAACGTCCTGGGGGCCGTAGCTAGGCCGAATGGTAGGGCTTGGAACTGAAAATGGCCTCTTGGTACTGCGAATCTCAGGAACTGCTGATGGGACTTCCTGACCGGGATATGCAAGTAGGCTTCTGTCAAATCGAGGGACGTTAGGAATTCCCCTGCCCTCACGGCCGCTATGACTGAACGTAGGGTCTCCATCCGGAAATGTGGTACCCTGAGGCAGCGGTTGACCTGTTTTAGGTCCAGGATCAGTCGAAAGGACCCTTCCTTTTTTGGCACTAAGAAGTAAATCGAGTATCAACCAGAGCCGCACTGGTCCGGTGGTACTGGGACCACCGCCCCTAGGGTTATTAGACGGGCAAGAGTTGTCTCCATTGCCGCCCTCTTTGCGGAAGAACCGCAGGGGGACTGAACAAATGCTGGAAGTATTTGTTTTGCAAATTCGAGAGCATAACCTTCTCTGATCACCTCTAGGACCCATTGATCGGACGTGACTCGGGACCAGGCGGGAAGGAACAGCCTTAGGCGCCCGCCTAACGGCCGTCCTTCCTCCTGGACCCCCGTCATCTCATTGTTGTTTTCTAGGTCCCAAGGAGGAGGAGGAGGAGGCAGCTCCAAAACCTCGACCTGCTCCACGGAAACCTCTGAAACCTTGTCCCTTCGAGGGAAAACGGCCCCTGGGAAAGGAGTTTGACCTAGCTGGACGAAATCTCCGCGAGTCCCTAGGCTGGGTACGCACTGGGGCCAGGGGACGCCCTTGTTTTGGTCTATCTTCCGGAAGTCTGCCTCCCTTAGATTCCCCCAGGTCCTTAACTAGCTTCTCTAAATCCTCCCCGAATAAGAGTTTCCCCTTAAAGGGGAGTCGACTCAGGCATGACTTTGAGGAAGCATTAGCAGCCCAATTTCGCAGCCACAGGTAACGCCTAGCCGCCACCACCGAGGCCATGTTTTTGGCTAGGCTTCTGATGAGGTCATACTGACTGTCCGCCAAGTAGGCCGCTCCGGATTCCACCCTAGCCGAGTTGGCCTGTACTTCGCCCGTTGAGCTCTCTGCCTGGAGCTGTTGGGCCCACTTTAAACAGGCCCGCGCCACCCAAGCTCCTGACACGGAGGCCTGCAAGGCGAGGGCGCTTACATCAAAGGCTTGCTTCAGGAGCGTATCCAACTTCCTGTCTTGCGTGTCTTTTAAGGCCGAACTGCCCTCAACTGGGATAGTCGTCGTCTTAGTAACTGCTGATACTGCTGCATCCACCCTGGGAGATTCCAGCAGTTCTTTATCTGCCTCTGGAAGAGGGTATAGGCGAGACATGGTTCTGACCCCCCTTAAGCTTGATTCAGGTTGGTCCCATTCTTCCTGGATCATCTGTCGTACGACCCTGTGGACAGGGGAAACCTTCTGGGATCTCCTAATGGCCTGGATTAAGAGATCCTCCAACGCCTCTTCCTGTGATGGCATGTCGGAGGCCACATTGAGAACTTTCAGGGACTCATTAATTAATGCCGGGAGCTCCTCTCGACGAAAGACTCTAACTATCCGTGATTGATCTTCTTCCGGGATCTCTCCTTCTTCCAGCTCCTCCTCATCCTCGTCCAAGTCCTTAACCGAGCTATCCTCCTCCGGGGTACCCTGAGAGAGAGACGCTAGGAGCTCCTCACCACCCAGACGTGGGCGCTTAGGAGGGATACCGGATTCCGGAATGGTAGCTCCGAGGGATCTAGCTGGTTTGTCCTCCACTGGCGGGGCAACCCCTTCTGCCCCTAGGCCCTGCTTACGTAGACAGTAGGCCTTGTGAAGTAAGAGGATGAAGTCAGGAGAGAAAAATTCTCCGGTCCCCCCCGAACTAGAGGGGGGGAAGGGGAGAGGCAGGGGAGGCGTGGGCAGATCCGAAGGAGTAGAGATAGGGAACTGGGACCCCCCCTTCCCCTTCTAGAGGGTCTCCTGATCCCTGGGAGGGCTGTAACATGGCCAAGTTAATCTCCTGTTCCACTGAGGCGGCCACTGTGGCACAGCTCCTGCAGATTCCGGTCTCTGCGGACGTGCCCCTGCGAGTTCCACAGGAGGGGCAGCGCGGCTTGGATGCCATGGGTTAGAGCTGGGGCTTCCCACTGAAGGCACCCGAACCAAGACAATAATTTCCCCGGAGGAAAAATAAGAGCCCCTTAGTTTGGTAGCTAAGGGCAAGATCTACAGGATTAACAAGAAAAGGGCCTAGCCGAATAGCAATAAGCTTGGAAAACCCACTAAACAAACATAGAATTTAAAGCGAAATTAAAGTTGAAATTAAAAGTTGCAATTAAATTGGAATTAAAATACAGTAAAATTAAATTAAATATCTTAAAGCTCCTCTATCGGGGTACTTGCGGTTTTCCAGGGCTGACTGAATTAGATCCTGGGCCCGACTCCACGATCTCCGCCCGTTGGCTCTACACGTGGTAGGCCTCACACGTGGAGCCTGAACGGGGGACCGCGGGCCTATTCGTGGCGCCGAACTGTGCTCCGATCTGATTCCCGCTGCTCTCTTGTGCGACCTGCGCTCCGGATCTGAGTCCCGCTGCTCTCTCTGATCGAAAACTGCAGAAAACCGGGCACGGCGTGGATCACCTTGTCGTCCTTTCGATCCAGGACGGGTCGGGCGGCCAACGCCGACTAGCGGTGCAGCCTCTAGCGCTCAGCTACCCGAAGGGCTTCGGCACGAGGCTATCTCCCCCGAGAAGAGCAGGCTCTGAAGACCCAGCAGCCGGGTAGTACAGCGCACCTCCCCACAGCCGCAGGCAAAGAGACCGCTCCAAGGCCCGTGCCGGGAACGAGGGGGGGGGGGAGGAAGGAGAGAGCAGGCAGCCCTTAAAGGAGCAGAGCCCCTGAACGAGTAACCCAGGGAATCAGGTAAAATAAAGAAATAAATTTACAGTAAAAATAAAGCAAAATTAAAGTTAATTTAAAATGAAAAAAATAAAGGCAGGACTCCAGTAAGCCCCAGGCTTACGGAACCCTCCAGCTGCTTGGAGGCTGAGAATACTGGAGTGGGTAGGTGGTCCCAGTGGTATTTATACCGCTCCACCCCCAAAAAGGTTGGGCTCAGCCTCCAAGCTGCTGGAAGGGTTGCTTAACCCAGAAGTAAAGGGACTGGACTGGAGTGACGATAAGGAACAAGCCTGCCTGGGTATAAGCAAAGGAGATGCAATCAAGCCAAACTGAAAGATTACATTTGTTGATGGTGGCCCCCAATTTGTTGGTGTCAAAACAAACAAAGCTGGCTGGACGTTCTGTAGGCTTTCTTTTAGTCCAATGTACTTTCCCCCCTTGTAAGCATGCAGTCATGAGAAAGCATAGTTACTCACCTGTAACAGGTCATCTCCAGGAACAGCAGGAATTTAGTCTTCACATATGGGTATCGTCGGTACCGATGGAGCCTGCGCGGGAACGCTCCCCAGCGTCCAATTAGAAAGCTTTTGGGAGCATCCCACAGCGCCTGCGTGCTGCCTTCCCACCTTTCCCAACTGCCTCTCTCCAGTTGAGTTTAAAGCTGAGACAAAGAGAGAGAGGGAAAGAGAAAGAGACAGATAGAGAGATACAACTCCTAGGGGAGGTGGGTGGGTTGTGAAGACTAAATTCCTGCTGTTTCCGGAGATCACCTGTTACAGGTGAGTAACTATGCTATCTCCAGGAACAAGCAGGAATGTAGTCTTCACATATGGGGACTCCCTAGCTTTAGATGCCAGGGAGAGACCCCAGAAGTTGTGTGTCCCTGTGAAAGGGCTCCACTTCCCCCAATGGATCTCTGGCATCCAACCAGGGATGGTGGGTAGGAGTTGATTAGGCATGGAACAGGTATTGAAGAACAGCCTAACCAAAAAAGGAGTCCTTGTCCAAGCAGTAATGGGCTGTGAAGGTATGAACCGAGGCACAAGTGGCTGCTCGACAGATGTCGTCGACAGACAGAGTGCAGATGAGCCATTGAAGCTGCCATGGCTCTCACATTGTGAGCTGTGACATGGCCCTCCAGAGGAAGATTCTTACTCTGATAGGCAAAGGAAATACACTAAGGAATCCAGTTGGACAGTGTTCTCTTGGAGACTGGAAGTCCCAAATGAGAAGGATCAAAACAAACAAAGAGTTGAGAGGACTTTCTATGTTGCTGTGTTCTTTGCAAGTAAAAGGCTAAAGCTCTTTTACAGTCCAAAGTATGAGGATTCTTTTATGCATTAGATGCATGAGGCCTTGGAAAAACACAGGCAGGTAGACCGCTTGGTTTAGATGAAAAGGCGAGACCACCTTTGACATAAAGTGTGGATGAGTCCTAAGGACTACCTTGTCATGATGGAACCTTGTATAAGGTGGATCAGCTACTAGTACCTGCAACTCACTGATGCGGCGTGCTGATGTGATTGCAATGAGAAAGATAACCTTCCAAGAAAGGAATTTCAATGAGGTAATAGCTAAGGGTTCGAAAGGTGGCTTCATAAGCTGACCAAGAACCAGGTTTAAGTCCCATGCCACCGGTGGTGGCCTAATGGGAGGCTTAGTTAGAAGGCGGCCTCTCATAAATCTTGCTATAAGAGGATGGGAGGAAATAGGTTGTCAATTTAGAGGCTTGAAAGAAGCTGCAATAGCACTCAAATGGACTCTTACTGAATTCGTTTTAAATCCTGCATTGGATAAATGAAGGAGATACTCCAGTAATGATTCCAGAGGTATCGCAAGGGGGTTAAGATCCTTCTGTGAACACCATATGGTAAACCTTTCTCACTTGAAAGCATTAGAGCGTCTTGTGGAAGGCTTCTTGGAAGCATAAAGGATATCCTTTGCCTGCTGAGGGAGGTTGCGATCTAGGCCTTCAGCAACCAAGCCCTGAGATGTAGAGACTGGGGATTGGGATGCCATAACATTCTGTCCTCCTTAGACAGGAAATCTGGAGCAGACCCCAACTCCAGAGAGGGAGCTTGAGAGAGATGTAGAAGCAGAGGGTACCACACTTGCCGTAGCCAATGTGGAGCTATGAGAATCATACGGCCTCTGTCCCTCTGAAGCTTGAACAGGGTTTGGGAATCAGGGGAATGGGTGGAAAGGCATCAAGTCAGTCTTGACCCCAGTGAAGGAGGAAAGCATCCCTGCCCTGAGCCAGAATTCTGGATCAGAACCGGGGAAGTTTGGCATTCAACAGACTTGCAAAGAGGTCTATGTCTGGGGTTCCCCAAATTTGAAAAATCTTGGCCACCTGGTCTGCATGTAGAGACCATTCGTGTGGAAGCAGAACTCGACTGAGTGTCTGCCCAAGAGTTTTGTATGCCTGGAAGATACACTGCCAGGAGATGCATCTGATGCTCTCTGGCGAGGGCCCATAGTCGCAAAGCTTCATTGCAATACGACAGAGAGCCTGTTCCCCCCTGCTTGTTCACGTAGAACATGGCTGTCTGTATGAATGAGGACTGTCTTGTAGTTGAGCAGGGTGTGGAACACTCACAGAGCAAGGAAGATTGCTCTGAGTTCTAAGAGATTGATATGTAGATGAGTCTCCTGTGGAGTCCAAGTGCCTTGGGTGGAAAGGTCTTGCAGATGAGCTCCCCAACCAATTGGTGAAGCATCTGTCGTGAGAGTTGCCTGGGGTAAAGGTTGTTGAAATGGGGATCCCAGCAACAGGTTCTGAGTGGACTGCCACCATTGGAGACACAAAATAAGGCGATTTTGCGATTTTGTCTGCCAGGCATCCTGATGCCTGGGTCCATTGAGTGGATAAAGTCCACTGGGCTGCTCTCATATGGAGGCGAGCATAAGGAACCACATGCACTGTAGATGCCATGTGGCCTAGTAATTGTAACATTTCTCAGGCACTGAGATGAGGCTTTAGCACTGCTTCAGAAGCTAACTGCACCATGCGAAGGCAACGGGTCTGAGGAAGACAGGCCCTTGTTTTTCTGGTATCCAGCAAAGCTCCTATGAACTCTAGAGACCGAGTGGGAGTTAGACTGTATTTTGGGATGTTTATGACCAGACCCAAATACTGGAGGATACGCATTGTGCAAGACAGAGAAATCCTGGCCTCTGACTGATGGGGCTCGAATGAGCCAATCGTCTAAGTAGGGGAAGACGAATATTCCTAGAGTGCAGAGAAATGCTGAGACCACAGCCATGCACTTTGTAAACACTCTTGGTGCTGAGGCCAGGCCGAAAGGAAGCACCCTGTATTGGTAGTGCTTTCCTTGAAAAAGGAACTTTCTGTGAGTTGGATGGATGAGAACATGAGTGTACGCATCCTTGAGATCTAGAGAACAAAGCCAATCCTGACTCTGAAGGTATGGCAGAAGAGTTCCCAGGGAAACCGTCTTGAATTTCTCTTTGAACAGGAATTTGTTCAATTCTCTGAGGTCTAAAATAGGTCTGTGTCCCCCTGTTTTCTTTGGGATAAGGAAATAGGGGGAGTAAAACCCTGTACCCTGTTGATGAATGGGTACTTCCCTCTATTGCCCCTTGGGCAAGAAGCATAGTGACCTCTTGATCTAACAGGTTGACGAGAGAGGTCTGAGAATTGAACTGCTGCTTTTTCCAGTATCGATACTCAGGCATCGGCAGTGTCGATAGACCAGAGGTTCCTGGCTATTGAACGCAGTCTGGCGGCTCTCCTTGCAGCATCGACACCCTCGTAACCGTGTCAGACAGCTCAACTGGTACAGGCACCGACTCCGGCACCAGTACCGACAGCATCGGCATCCACTTTGCCGGCACCCAGTCTTGCTATGCCTTCCGGTACCGATCCCCCCCCCCCCCCCCCCCCCCCGGTACCGACTTCGGTCGGTACGGGTATCGGGCTCTACAAGAGCATCCGGACAGAAGGTACTTTGAATCCTCTGAAGAATCTGAGGATTCTGATAGCTCTGTCGGTACCGGAGTACTTCTCCCAGAGGAGCCTTCCTCTCCTAAACGCAGGATGTCTCCTCCAGAGGATATCTCCTTTCAGGATTTTATCAGGGAAGTGGCTCGAGGTCTGTCTATTACTGTGACTCCTGAAACAGAGCCCAGAGCAAAGGAGTTGGAGATTTTACAATATCCCAAGGCTCCTAAGGAGGCAGCTACCTTGCCTATCCATGAGATCTTACATGATCTCATGTTGAGAATGTGGGAGACACCTCTTACCACCTCTCCTCACTCTCGCAGACTGGATACTATGTATCGAGTCCCTCCTTGTCCTGGTTTTCAGAAAACCCGGCTTCCTCACCACTCTATTGTAGT
Organism: Ichthyophis bannanicus; assembly: GCA_033557465.1. Taxonomy (NCBI): domain Eukaryota; kingdom Metazoa; phylum Chordata; class Amphibia; order Gymnophiona; family Ichthyophiidae; genus Ichthyophis; species Ichthyophis bannanicus. Next base: position 1,281,695,318 of record CM066032.1, read on the forward strand.
GGAATCAGCTATGAGAAGGATCAGGAGTGCAAAGAGGCATGCCTCTAATCCTCCAGGACTTGAGTGTAGAACTTTGGATGCCTTTGGACGTCGTACTTTCCAGACTTCCATGCTTTCTGCCAGGATCAGTTCCTATATTTTATATATGGGAATGTTCCTTAAAGAAGTCACAGGAGACTTAGAGATTTTAAGCCCTCTCCTTCCTGATGACAAGAGGCAGGACTTTCTCGCACTGGTTAAACATGCCCAGGATGTTTCTAAGTTTGTCAATGTGCAGCTTTTGACTGTTTTGAGTGCATAAGCAGAACCTCTGCCATTGCCATAGGTGCACGTAGAATTGCCTAATAGCACACTGGCTTGGGAACCAAGTGACCAGAGTTACTATGTTTAGTTACCTGTTACATAAAATAAATAAATGTTGCCTGAAGAGTTAGTGATATAGCGGAAGGGCTGTATTGCTCCCTTGGATTACTGCAGCCCAAATGCATGCCCTTACATTTTTTAACATTAAATCCCAACTGCCATATTCTAGACCATTCTTCAAGCTTAGCTAGATCCCTCCTCATGTTATCTACACCTTCCTGGGTGTCTACTCTATTGCAGATTTTGGTATCATCCGCAAAGAGGCAAACCTTACCCGACAGCCCTTCCGCTATATCACTAACTCTTCAGGCAACATTTATTTATTTATGTAACAGGTAACTAAACATAGTAATGTACATTAAAAACCCAGGACATTGTTAACTTGAATTTTTCTGAGGCAATGGAGGGCTAAGTGATTTGCTCAAGGCCACAAGGAATGCTAGTGGGAATCAAACTCTGGTCACTTGGTTCCCAAGCCAGTGTGCTATTAGGCTACTCCTTCACTCCATGGACACATACTTCACATTCAAATATTTAACTTGACATTTACAAGGGTATCTAAGCATAAAAATAGCACCCAAGGATAGTGTCTCAGATCTTAAGGCCAAAAGGGCTTTTTGCCTTTTCTGCGTAGACTGTGCTATGTCAGGAAACATTCTTATAAGCTGAACAAAGAACGGTTCAATCTCTTTCTTAACAAATAAATGTTAAACTAAAATTAAATCCTGCTCAAAAACAAAGAAAATGTAATGTTGAGAACTCTATTTTAGAGTGTAAAGAGAGCAAGTACAGTAGAAACATTTACAGATTATGTATCATCAATTCCACGAGCTTTGCCTGATGGCAGAAAATAAACCTTACTTAAAGGTGGAATAGCTGTCTCAGGAAGTTTAACAACTTCCACAAAATATTGTTTAAACAATTCTGTTGGTAAAGTACGATTAACTCCAGGAAAATTCTAAATTCTTAATTTCAAATGTCTCATTCAATTCTCATAGACTTTCAATTTTCTAGGGACGATCACTCTGCCCTTAACCAAAGTCTCAACCATTGCAGTTACTCTTCTTATCCAACTGCAACACTAACATTCATTTCTTGACGGAAAATCTCTTGCATCTGGTTAATTATACTCACTGTTTGAATCAAAGTATTTAGTTCAGCCGCACTTTTAGAGACGGTCTCCTGGAGTTTAAGTAACAAGTTCTAAATCAATGCCAAAGGAACATCCAATGAGCAAACAGGAACAGTTACCTGAACAGGAGAGACTGGAACCTCTAAAGTTGCTGGGTCTACAGCGACTGCAATGAAAGAGAAACAGAGGATTCCTCGCCTATACTCCCACCACCAGATATCAACACCTCCTCCCAGGCTAGAGGGGCATGAAATCATAACCACGGCTCCCTTTGGGCTCCTATTGCAGGGGGTTGAGGGCCCAAATGCTTCAGTCACAACCGCTGGTAATGAGAATTGTTCCAACGGGGTTGAGTTTTGCCACAGACAAAGTTGGCTGTTCCTCCAAGTGGGGAATGAGCATGCAAAACCATCCAGCCCCGTAGCGGAGGATTCACATGTGTTTTTATTATCAGCAGGAATTTTTCAGTGTAGCTCAATGGTAGACGGCTGCTTCGGTATCTCCGGAGTGGTCTTCCCATTCTTGGCCAACCCCTTCCCCTTCTTTTTCAGCACCATAAGAAATAAAGGAAAAGTAGTAAAAAGGAAAAAACGCCACCATATCAACTCAGCTGCACACCGCCATTTTGGTCACGCCCCCCTCCAAGAATGGATTTCTCAGAGATGGAGACTATACAGTCAGCTAAGGCCTTCAATCTTTATCCCACTGTCTGTCTTTTGATAAACTTTACCTGTTGCATATAGGTTTTTAGGGATCTTCAGCCCGCCTATGTTCCTTGCATAGCCTTTAAATCAGATATCTGAGTGTGCCTTCAGTTCATAGAAGGCCTACTGGCCAGGGACACTTGTGATATATAGCTTCTTAGAACAGAAATATACATTGCTTTTAGACTTGCAGCTACACCTGGCCTTCTACTTAGGTCTCCTACTTAATTTTGCAAGCGAGGGTATAATTTTAAGGTTACAGGGACCTTTGCTTAGAAAGCTGATACATAGCAGACAGCCGAGTCAGAATGTTGTGTAATCAATACAATAACTGTGGTGTTTTCATTCCAAGAAGAATCATTTGGATCCTAAGAGCTTGCCCTATATGCCTCAAGTTAGCTGCCATTCATAAAGAATTGACTCAACTAAGGGAAGAATTAGCTGCAATTAATGCTCAAAATGCACAAAACCTAGCCAACGTTCCTGATCTGGAAGCCCTAATGGTGGAAATATGGTTTAACGAGCCACATGAATGGCATATAGCCATAACTGGCTATAATCTATTTAGAAGAGATAGAGAGGATAGAAAAGGAGGAGTAACAGCCCTATATGTCAAAAGCAATATTAAAGCTGCTGAAAAGCAGGGGATGTGGGAAAAAGAAGCAGCGCTCTGGATTGTTTTGGAAAGAGGCGATGGCACTATTCATCCATACTGGTGTGCTCTACAGGCCTCCAACTCAAACAGAAGAAATAGATAGCGAATTGATTGTTGATTGCAAAGATAGCCATGAAAGGGTAAGTGATCATATTGGGTGACTTTAATCTACCCCATATGGATAGGAGTGTTCATTCTGCAATTCTGAAAAGAAGTAAAAAAAAATTGCGGATGCCTTCCAAGATGTATTACTTAAATAGTGATGGAACCGACCGGGGGAGCTCCGTGCTGGATTTAGTGCTCACCAACAGAGACAGTGTGTCAAATATCCAGGTGGGTGCCCATGTGAGCAGCAGCGATCATCACATAAAAGATCATAAAAGGGAAGTGGAATTGCAATGGGCTAAACTAAAGAAAGCAATAAAAGGTGCAACAGATACATATGTACGGAAAGTAAATAAAAACAGGAGGAAAAGGAAACCTATTTGGTTCCCCAAAGTGACTGCACAAATAAAGGCAAAAAACACAGCTTTCACAAAATTCAGCAGCTCACAAACAGAGGAACAGAGAAAAGAATACAAGATCAAACTAAAAGAGACAAAAAGAGAAATAAGGATAGCAAAATCAAATGCAGAAACAAAGATGGCTAAAGGTGAAGTGTGGCAACAAGACCTTTTTCAGATATATTTGGGAGAGGAGGAAAATCAGAGGTGGAATTGCAGGACTCAAAAGTGTTGGGAACGGATTCGTGGAAAGTGACATTGAAAAAGTGACAATGCTAAACAAATATTTCTGCTCTGTTTTCACTAGAGAAAATCCTGGAGAAGGACCACCTGTGATTGACAAATATACAAATGGGAATGCAGTAGATACCACACCATTCACAAAAGATGATGTGTTAGAACAGCTTGCAAAACTGAAAGTGGACAAGTCTATGGGATTAGATGGGATACACCCCAGGATACTGAAAGAGCTCAAAGTTCTTGTAGGGCCTTTACAGGATGTTTTTAATAGATACTTGGAGACAGGAGAAGTTCCAACAGGACTTGAGAAGGGCTGATGTGGTACCTTCTCCACAAAAGTGATAATAGGGAAGAAGTGAACTACAGGCCAGGAAGCCTTACCTCGGTGGCGGGAAAAGTAATGCAGGCGTTCCTGAAAGAGCGAACAGTAGATTTCCTCAAAACCAACAAATTGCATGATACAAGTTAACAGTTTTACCAAAGGACGATCATACCAAACAAATCTGACTGGGTGACCAGACAACTAGATCAAGGGTATGCGATGGATGTGATCTACCAAGATCTCAGCAATGCCTTCGATACTGTTCTTCATAGGAGGCTTATCAAACTCAACAGCTTAGGGATGGATCCCAAGATGGTGAACTGGATCAGAAATTGGTTGACTGACAGACAGAGGGAGACTGTCAACGGAACTCTCAGATGAAAGGAAGGTGATTAGCGGTGTGCCCCAGGGTTCAGTCTTGGGATCAGTACTATTCAATATATTAATGAGTGATATTGCCAAAGGGCTGAATGGAAAAGTCTGTCTTTTTGCAGATGATTCCAAAATTTGCCACACAGTGGACTCCTCTCAGGTAGTGGGGAACATGAGGAAAGATCTACAAAAGCTGGAAGAATAAATCTTAACTGTCAAGCATTAGACCAATGTGAAGAAGTGCAGTGTAATGCACTTGGGAAACAGAAATCCAAGGGAATTGTATGCAATAGGGGGCGAGAGATTGATATGCACAGACCAGGATTAAGACCTCGGTGTTTCTCATGATCTTAAGGTAGTGAAACAGTATGACAAGGCGGAGGCAAAAGCCAGAAGGATGCTGGGTTGCATACGGAGAGGAATTACCAGCAGAAAGGAAGAGGTACTAATGCCACTGTACAAGTCGCTGGTGAGGCCTCACTTGGAATATTGTATTCAGTTTTGGAGACCATATCTCGCAAAGGATATAAAAAAAGCTGGAAGTGGTTCAGAGGAAGGTGACCAAAATGATTTGGAGCCTGCGTCAGAGGACTTATGAAAAAAGACTTGAAGACCTACATATGTACACTCTGAAGGAGAGGAGGGACAGGGAGATATGATTCAGACCTTTAAATACTTAAAAGAGTATTAATAGACAAACAAACCTCGTCCAAAGACGGGGAAGCTATAAAACTAGAGGGCATAACATGAAGCTGCAAGGGGGTAAACTGAAAGGCAATGTCAGGAAATACTTCTTCACTGAAAGGGTGGTGGATGCTTGGAATGCCCTCCTGATGGAAGTGGTGAGGGCAAACAGTGAAGGGATTCAAAATGGCATGGGACAGACAGTGGATCCCTTATAGCAACACCATAAAATCAAAATAGGCATAACTATGTCTTATATCTGAACAAATATGGGTGACCTACATGGAGTGGTGGGTACACCCCTAAACAAAGGCATGGGGAGAGGTGACCGGCAAGGAGCAGCCAGTGCACCTACTCTTGCCACCTTGCTGGGCAGACTAGATGGACCATACTGGTCTTTAACTGCAGTCATATACTATGTTACTATGTAATCCTTATGAAGTTGATCTTCAGACCAGACTGACAGATGTAGAAGGTACTCAAGTGGTTTTTGTGTGGGACACATGAAGATATACGGTCATTCCCAAATACCAGACAAACCTCTTTCACTTGCAAGCATATGACTTCCATATGGAATATCCTGGAAGCCAAGATGGCATTTGTGACTCCAACTGGCAGAGCTAAGAGACAGAGCTAACTTCTCAACATCTAAGATGAAGACTAGTAATTTGATGTTGGAATGCAACAGTGTTCCCTACTTCTGCAAAATCAGGGTTGGAGAATTGCCCAGATAGATGGGTTTCCTTACTCACATTTTTAGAATAGGAAACCAGGGTTGCCTGGGCGAGTAAAGCACTAGCAGAATCACCTTGTCCTTGTCCTGTTTAAGTTTCAGAATAGTTTTTGCTGCCAAAGGAATGTTAGTATATACATACAAAAAGACTTCATCCCAACTGAAGAGGAAGGTATACAAGGCTAGTTTGCCAGAGTACCTACCCTGGAGCAGAACTGAGATAACTGCTTGTTCTGCAGAGTTTCAAACAGGTCTATCGAGGAAGCGCTGCACTCTCAAAAAAGCTTCCCCACAACCTTTATGTGCAGGATCCACTCATGAGGTTGTAGGACATGCTCAGTCTGTCCACTGGGACATTGTCCTCTGCCATGCTGTTGTATCTCTCTGAAAGTCATTCCTTGAGAGACTGAGGAGGAGTGGCTCAGTGGTTGGGACATGTTACCTCAGGCCAGAGGGCCAGGGGTTCAATTCCCACACAGGAACAAGTAACCTCAGGCCGAAGGGACTGGGGTCTCTAGTCCCATGGCCACTCCTTGTGGCCTTAGGCAAGCTATTTAACTCTCCATTGCCTCAGGTATGCTTAGATTGTGAGCCTTTCTGGGACAAGGGAATAAAAATGTGCCTATTAGAATATATCTGTAAACCAGCAAAGGACGGTATATCAAGTGCCTAAACCATAAACCATAACCATATCCTGTCTCCCAATGCAGGAGGGTAGGACCCAGTTCCTCCTGGTTTGTTGCTATAATACAACTGCCATTTAATGGTCCCTCTCAATTTTGTTTGCGAGCCCATCTTTGAAAGCCTTTAAAGAATTCAATACAGTTTTCAGCTCTAGGAAATTCATCTGAAGGAAATTTTCCTAGGACCACCACTGGTCAGCCAATTGTTCAAGTAGGGGAACACATGCACGCCAAATTTACATAGATATGCTGTCAACCATGCAACATTTTATGAAGATGCGAGAAGCAGATGCAAGGTCAAAAGGCAGAACGCAATACTGGAAGCGGTGTTCCCTAATGACAAATCACAGATACTTCCTGTGAGCTGGATGTATCTGAAGGTGTGTGCATACTTCCTCGAGGTCTAGAAAAGATGGAGAAAAAGGAGCAGTGTGGAGAGTGAAATCACTCAACTTTCCTTAAGCAGGTACTTGTTTAGATTCCTCAAATCTAAGATGAGTAAAAAAAATCCCCAGGTCTTTTTGGTGACCAGAAAGTACCTCAAGTAAAATCCCTGCCTTACTAGCCCTGGCAAAATGGACTTGACCACATTGGCCTGCCCAAAGGGCAGAGAGCTGCTGAAGAAGCACTTTTTAGTGCTGAGGAGGGATGAAATGTCTCCTAGGGGAGAATTTGGCTAAAGCTTAGATATAATTTGCACCCATCCCAGATTCTTTTTAATATCCACTTGTCAGAGGTTATAAAGAGCTATCGATTCATGAATAACTTTGGCCTCCACCAGACTGGAAGGTCACCCAAAACCAGTACAGGAGTTTCAACTATGTTCTCCAGCTACCAGTCAAAACCCTATCCCCGGTTTTGGCTGGGATACCTGCTGGTTCTTTGGAAACCTCTGCTGCCTGGGCCAAGAAAAAACTCTTACTTCTGACAAGCAGGAAGGAGGAGGGTACCTACATCTTTGAAAATAATAGGTCCTCCTGTGCACAATGCTATAGTTCTTCAGAGATGCAAAGGAGGTTGAACCAGGAGCGGGCCCAGAGGGCTTCCTGCACCTCATTTCCAAAGCAGTTCTCAATGGCATGGCTTCTCCAATAGTCTGGATTGTAAGCCTGAGGCTCAGTGTCATGAGAGCCTCCAGGAGCCAATACTCTCTGCAGAGGCTATCAATGCAATATCGAAAACACATCGCTCGGATCATGTATTTTCTACATTCCTTTCCCTGGCTTATCAGAGACCTAGGTTTGGAGGCTCTCGCTGGAGGGAGAGTCCACAAACTCATTAAGATTATACATGTTGTGAAAGTGCATGCCAATGATAAGCCAGGACGACAATTTGGGACATGAGCACAGAATACTGATAAAATTTTCTCCCAAAAGGATCCTAACTTCTTGCCCTTTTTGAGAGTAGATCTAATGACCATTGAATGGGTGTGGGAGCTGAAGATTCATGAATCCAGGAGCTTTTTTAACTCTATACACAGAATCAACCTTCTTACTAACTGAAGGCACAGAGAGGGGTCAACCACATTTTATTTTTATTTATTTTACATTTCTTTTATACCGCACTATTTATCATCAGTGCGGTTTACAGTGAACGAAAATACTCACATGAGCAACGAGCTGTCATGAGTTTACATATAACAGGGCAAATAACCAGGAATTAACAATGGGAAACATTATACAAAAAATAAACTATATACAGTACGGTTATTATTTACATTATGTGCAGCGTAAGAAATATACTTATTGCGTAACCTGTGGGATTGGATTGTGTTGGGGTGTCTGTGAGGGATCGTGGTGTTTGTAGAAGTGTAGAAGTAACAGATGATGCTTTATGGTTTTTCTAAATTGTTTAAGGTCTGTGATTGATCTGATGGCGAGTGGAAGGTTGTTCCAGGGTCTAGGGGTGTAGTAAGCAAATGCTCTTTCTGTAGCTGTATGGGTGCATCTTATAAATTCTGTCGGTATGGATAGGGTGTTGAACGCTGCTGATCTTCTTGATCTCGTATTAGGGGTGTGGATGATGAGAGATGAGATTGAGGGAGGGGCTAATTTATTGATAGCTTTAAAGGTAGTGATGAGGACTTTATATGTGATCCTGCAGTTTATAGGGAGCCAGTGTAGCTCCATTAGGATGGGGGTTGAGTGTTCCCTCCTAGATGCTCCAAATAGGACACGAGCGGCAGCATTCATGGCTAGTTGTAGAGTATTTAGTGTGTTATTTGGGAGGCCATGGAGTATTAGTTTGCGTAGTCAAAATGAGGCAGGACTATTCTTATGTGTAGCCTCTGGAAGATGCGATGTATGGGCACTGTCACTGTTTCCTTGGGGAAAATCAGAATAGTGGAGGATCTCCAATTCTTCAACCAAGGGCTCCTCCTCCATGTCCAACTGAAATGGTATGGACTCGTCTTTACACAATTTTCCTGCATGGCGATTCCTGATGTGGAACTTTTACTTGTGTAACCATAGTTTGGAATGTTCCTTCCTAAGTGCATAAAGCATAGTTACTCACCTGTAACAGGTGATCTCCGGGAACAAGAATTTACTCTCCACATATGGGTATCATCGGTACCGACGGAGCCTGCGTGGGAACGCTCCCCAGAGTCCAATAGGAAAGCTTTTGGGAGCATCCCACAGTGCCTGCATGCTGCCTTCCCACCTTTCCCAACTGTCCCTCTCCAGTTGAGTTTATAACTGAGACAAAAGAGAGAGAGAGAGAGATACAACAACTAGGGGAGGTGGGTGGGTTGTGAAGACTAGATTCCTGCTGTTCCTGGAGATCACCTGTTACAGGTGAGTAACTATGCTATTTCCAAGAAGAAGAAGGAATGTAGTCTTCCCATATGGGGACTCCCCTAGCTGCAGATGCCAGGGAGATAGAAACATAGAAACATGATGACAGAAAAAGACCACAAGGCCCATCTAGTCTGTCCTTCCATAACAACAACTACAACAGTCCACTTTTTACCTTTAGAGATCCTCTGTGTTGGTCTCATGCTTTTTTGAATTCAGTTACTGTCCTCATCTCTACCACCTCCACTGGGAGACTATTCCACGGATCCACTACTCTTTCCGTAAAGAAATATTTCCGCATATCACTCCTGAATCTATCTCCCTTCACCCTCATCCCATGTCCCCTTGTAGCAGAACTTGCTTTCAATTGAAAGAGGCTCTCTCCCTGAACATTTATGCCACGGAGGTATTTAAACATCTCAATCATATCACCTCTATCCCGCCTTTCCTCTAAGGTGTACATATTAAGATCCTTAAGTCTGTCCTCATATGCTTTATAATGAAGCCCATTAATCATTTTAGTAGCAACCCTCTGCACCGACTCCATCCTGTTCACATCCTTTTGAAGGTGCGGTCTCCAGAATTGCACACCATACTCCAAATGAGGTCGCACCAAAGACTTATACAGAGGCATTATCACCTCCTTTTTTCTGCTAGCCATTCCTCTCCGTATGCACCCAAGCATCCTTCTAGCTTTTGCCGTCGCCTTTTCTACCTGTTTAGCTACTTTAAGATCATCAGATACAACCACGCCTAGGTCCCGCTCTTCTTTAGTGGACAAAAGTACTTCACCTCCTATACTGTATTGCTCCCTTGGATTGCTGCAGCCCAAATGCATGACCTTACATTTTTTAACATTAAATCCCAGCTGCCAAATTCTAGACCATTCTTCAAGCTTAGCTAGATCCCTCCTCATGTTATCTACACCTTCCTGGGTGTCTACTCTATTGCAGATTTTGGTATCATCCGCAAAGAGGCAAACCTTACCCGACAGCCCTTCCGCTATATCACTAACAAAGATGTTAAAAAGAATCGGACCAAGGACAGATCCCTGGGGCACACCACTGGTAACATCCTTCTCCTCAGAGTGAGCTCCATTTACTTGTACTCTTTGTCGCCTCCCACCCAACCAATTTCTAACCCAAGCAGTAACTTTAGGGTCCATCCCTAGGGTGCTCAGTTTGTTTATAAGTCGCCTGTGAGGAACAGTGTCAAAGGCTTTACTGAAATCTAAATACACCACATCTAGAGCTCTCCCTCGGTCCAACTCCCTGGTCACCCAGTCAAAGAAATCAATCAGATTTGTCTGACAAGACCTGCCTCTGGTGAATCCATGCTGCCTCGGATCCTGTAATCCACCGGACTCCAGAAACCTCACTATTTTCTCTTTCAGCAGCGTTTCCAATAATTTACTCACCACTGAAGTTAAACTAACCGGCCTGTAGTTTTCAACCACATCCTTACTTCCGCTTTTGTGTAAAGGCACCACATGAGCCTCTCTCCAGTCCTTTGGCACCACTCCCGACTACAAAGAGCCATTGAAAAGGTCAGTCAGTGGAGTTGCTAGAACGTCCCCAAGTTCCCTCAGTATTCTAGGGTGTATCCCATCCGGTCCCATCGCTTTGTCTACTTTAAGTTGAGCTAGTTTCTCACGAACACAGTCTTCTGAAAATTGTTCAAGATGTCCCTCGCTTCTGTTCTTATTTGTGGGTGTTTTCTGAGGTCCTGCTCCTGGTTCTTCATCTGTGAACACAGAACAAAAATATTTGTTAAGCAATTCCGCTTTATCCTTATCAGCTTCTACATATTCCCCCCCTGCACCCTTGAGTCTGACAATACCACTTTTGCCCTTCCTCTTCTCACTAATATATCTGAAAAATGTCTTATCCCCCCCATTTTATTGCATTGGCTATTTCCTCCTCCTTTTGAATCTTTGCCTTCTTGACTACTTTGCTAGCTTCTCTAAGTTTTTCCAAATACAGATGCCTGTCTTCCTCTCTCTGTGATCTCTTGTATTTCATGAAGGCCTCCCTCTTTTTCTTCACTTTTCCAACTACTTCCTTCGAAAACCATAGCGGTCTCCTGTTCCTTTTGCCTTTATTTACCATTTTAACAAAAAGGTTGGTTGCCTTTAAAATACCCCTTTTCAGTTTTGCCCACTGTTTTTCTACATCCCCCAGCTGTTCTCATCCCACTAACGACTCCCTGAGGTATTGGCCCATCTTCGCAAAGTTAGTCTTCCTAAAGTCTAAGATCTTCACCTTGGAATGGATTCTAACAGCCCTAGTCCTAATACTGAACCACACCATCTGGTGATCACTGGATGCAAAATGATCTCCCACTACAACATCGGAAACACTTTCACCATTGGTAAGCACCAAGACCAGTATGGCCCCTTCACGTGTGGGGTCTGTTACCAATTGCCTGAATAGTTCTCCCTGTAGAGAATCCAGGATCTCCTTACTTCTAGATGATACTGCAGCAGGAATGTGCCAATCAACATCTGGCATATTGAAATCTCCTAGCAGTAGCACTTCCCCTTTCCTAGCAATGCTGCGTATGTCTTCAATTAACTCTGTCCACCTCTTCCTCTTGTGAGGGAGGTCTGTATATCACACCAATGCAAATAGATTTTTCTTTCCCTCTTTCTAGTTTAACCCACAATGCCTCCTCTCTCCCTTTTAAGCTGTGTAATTCCAAAGCTTTAATAGTAGTTTTTACATATAGTGCCACTCCTCCTCCCCTTCTTCCTACCCTGTCCTTTCTGAATAAAGTATAGCCAGGTATAGTTACATCCCAGTCATGGTTTTCTGTGAAC